>JAABNX020000053.1:10026547-10056252 GCA_015163995.2 Mormyrus lacerda | reverse complement strand
TAAAGTTATTTCTGTGACCATTGTGAGTTTTTCTTTCATTGACTGAAGGGTACCAACAATTTTGTCCACGTGTGTAGAACATCTCTCCCGTTTTATTCTCATATTCTTTATCTCCACAAACATCTTATGCTAGTAAACAAACCACTTCACGGACAGCATGATTTATAAGGAGAATACTGTGCCAAAAGTTTATAGGTGTTTTGAGAAGAATGGTGAGCAGATCTCAGAATGGTGAGCAGATCTCAGAATGGTGAGCAGATCTCAGCCATCCAACACAGTCATTTTTGTCCCCCATCAACCTCCAGAAGCTGAAACACCATCGGTCCCATGCTTCAAGACGCAGGAAGAGTTTCTTCCAAACAGTAATAAGAATATTACTGTAAATGCAGACTGATAATTTGCAGTACAATACCAGTCACCACTGTCATTTATTAAGCACTGTCACTTTAGCTCTAGCAGCTTGTTCTTGTTGTATACTCAACATACAGTATATGTATGACATTGTTCAATATTTTGTTACTTGCTATTTATTGTTCTTTATCATTACATGTTGTTTGTTTGCAGGAAGGTACACTAGCGATTTTTCATTGTACTTGTACAAATGACAATAAAGCTTTTGAATCTATGAATGAATCCCTTGAGAAGAAAGAGTACTTCTAAGCCAAAATGACCATGAAAATGATGCCTTACAGATATTTATGTCCCACTAGACTTCTTTCTCAAGATCTATAATTTGTCTATTACACAAAACATCCATCTTCTGTGCACTTATGATTCATTGTACTTAAATAATGTCTCCGCTATACACACTGAACCATAGCCTAGAAATAATAACAAACAGTCTAGTGCTATCATTAGCTCCATTGGTGAGCAAATGAAAGGGATTTTATGGAATAAATTCTCAAGGTTAAAGGCCAGACAGAGCAAATGCAACATGCCAGTGCATACACCCATGAGACAGGTGGAGAAAACATGAACCGAAGTGTGAGACTAAACTGTTGAGGTACAAACTGTCACATTGCTGAGCTAACGAATGCAAATGCAGTAGAGTTTTGTTATTTTTTTTTTA
The DNA here is from genome assembly GCA_015163995.2 of Mormyrus lacerda. Taxonomy (NCBI): domain Eukaryota; kingdom Metazoa; phylum Chordata; class Actinopteri; order Osteoglossiformes; family Mormyridae; genus Mormyrus; species Mormyrus lacerda. The sequence continues at coordinate 10,055,183 of JAABNX020000053.1, read as the reverse complement.
GTTTGCTCAGATGTATATAAATGGAAATTGTGTCGTGGTGGAAGACACAGCCACGGCGTTTGATCTCGTTTTTCATATTTCGTATTTGATCTGGGGCTGTGTGTCTAGAATACAAGGCAAGTAGCATCGGAGCTGAGCACCCAGTGCGTCACTTTTAGTGCTTTTCCACAGTCACGAGAACCAGGCCGTACCCCAGCCATACCCGCACTGACGTGGCCCTGCTTACTAGCTGTGCCGAAAGCGTGACTAAATCGGGCTAGTTGCATCACCTCCATATGATTGGTTGAAATGCATGGAGATACCGGTGATCTGCGTCAATATGCAGGGCTTGTCTGGAGGGTAAAAGGAATATTTTATACATTATTCATTATTAGTTGTACCACACATCACGATGTATTAAGGTGAGCTAAATCAGAATTAGAAATTTTTCAACCTCCTACTTGAAAAAGTACTATAGAACAGTGCAACGGAATGGATAATGTAAATTTACGCAAGCTAATACCAGTTCTGCTAGCGTTTGATGCTAACATATCTCAATTCTAGGCATGCTAGAGGAAATTAACACATAGTATATCATGATGAGCAGCGTGTGAACAGTAAATTAGCATCTCTTTGGTTTTACGTCACTGTCGTGGCAACGCCTTTACCGAGCCGATCCTTCTGCAGTTGAAAACCGTAGAGAGCTGGAACCGTGCTGTAACTATAGTCTCTCTTCGCATTACAGGTCAGGTATGACCTGATTCTTGCATGCCACTGGAAAAGTACCATAAATCATTTGTAGGCAACCCAATCTCATCGCCAAACCACTCTTTGTCCTTCACCTCATGAGAAACCTTACTTATGTCATCAGCGATTCCTCTGCTACAGAGCAGTGGTTGTATCTGGTATACCAGAAGGAAGATGTATTCTAAGAGAGACCTTAGGCGTTCCACGGAAACTGTTCTCAACTGATCTGGGGGCACTGCTGACTGTATGTCAAAATTAGTGATGCCATGATTTAAGCAAGAAACCCTCAAAACCGTGAACATCTCCCAACCATCAGCTAGCTATCATGTTTCTTTTAACAATATTTTTATTTTGACTTATTGAGATTCAATGGAAAATTAGCTTGTTTATGTTATCACAGCAGAGAAAAACAGCAGGGTGATCTTTTTCAAGAGAACTATACTTAAGTATAGTAAAGTTTGGGCTTAATTCAGACCAAATCTGAATTCATCACATGCATTTTTAAAATTCATTCGATAAATCGTTACTCACAGTAACCTTGAACACTGAAATCCAATCTGTTTTATTATTCTATGATTGTGAAAATTTACAATATGGGAAAAAATGGAGTCATCAAGCAGTGAGGATGATTTTGTGGTCCTTCTTCTGAGCAGAAAAAAACAAGATAAAATACTGGGCCCATCTGAACCAGAGAAGCCGTCAAGAGCAGAGAGAATTTCACCAGCTGATACAGGAACGGCGAAATTATCCCAGTCATTTCAAGGTGTATTTCAGAATGTCAGTGGTCCAGTTAGATCTACTACGAACAAAACTGGATCCATATTTGAAATATCTTTGTGGAGAGTCCCTCCATTCATTTATATGGGCATAACCCTAATCTTATCTATCTCAACCTTAGCCCCTACCCAGCCCAAACTTAGCCATAAGTAATCAAACAAAATACGAGACTTTTGTCATTTTCAGTTTTTTGGTTGCAGTCAATGTCAAAATAACAGGTTTTTATTACATTGTCACAAAATTTGGTCCCCATAATGTAAACTATGCATAAGCCACACATGCACGCACACACAAACATTATGAGTTTAATAGTTAATCCAAATTGTGGCATCAGAAAAGCACGCTCTTGGCAAAACGGGATTCATACAAGTTCATCGTCAATAGCTTTTAAGGGATGCAAGGAAAATGCAGAGAAAATCAAACCTATAGTGGAAACTTTAATGATGGATGAAAGTTTCAGAGTTGGTGTGTAAATGTGACTGACACAACATGAAGTCATCTTTATTTTTAACTATGTGCCAATTTCAGCCAAAATACACGGACTGGTTGTCCAATGCCTTTGAAAGTTATTAAGTAAAGTGAAGCACTTGGAGCTTCACTAAGAGAAACCACAGAAGGCTGAACTTTAAAACTGTTTTGAGGACTGGTTCAAGGATAATAGCCACAGTCAAGGATAAGGCCCTATAGTTATTCCAGGTGGCTTTAGTTTGGTCCACTAAAAATGGACTTATAAGAGTCCATATCGTTTAAGTTCCCTGACTAAATTCTATGGGATGTTAAATTGTTTCTGGCCCTCTAGGCATAATAGTGCCCAATGATGTGTCATTCGTGGTTGGTGTTTTCTGCCCTTATAAACATGCAACCGTAGGCGCTCCTTCAGAATTTACAAACAAAAGGAAATAAAGCTCACTCCCATAATTGCAAATTCACAAAAATACCGCCTGTGGTCAGAAATAGGAATCCAGTGAACCGAATCACGCTTACCCTTTATTGGCGTATGAATGTGTCACTCCCCAGGGGAAAAGATACTCTTTCATGTAACTGCAACACTTCTCTGAATTCCTAGGTGAGACTCTCTCTTTAAGTATCTCTCAGTGCCATGAAAACTTGAAGACACCCAGATGCTACTTACCTGTCAGCCGCACCTCCCAGCACACAAATATTTGGGGGGGGGGGGTGTATCCTTGAGATTGCAATCTGTGACACAATATACGTCATACACATCATAATGTTGATAACTTCCAACCTTGTATCCAGTGCATGGTTGTTGGAGGGGTTGAACATATTCCAGGCAGCAGAGGACACCCTGAACAGTATACTACACTCAACTATACTCACCCATAACAGGGTACAGAGGCGTTCTCACTAATTATAGACACCAGTTCTCCTAAAAGCACACGCGGGCAAATCATGCAAAGTTCCAAAGTTTCAAACCCATGGTGCTGGAGGTGTGAAGCAGCAGTGTTTCCCAATTGGTCAACATGCAACCCAAAAGAATCCTGACCCAAAGCCCAAACCTAGTCACCACGAATTATTCTTGTGCAGTTTGTAACCGGTCAAACTTTGAAATGGGGCCAGATTTCACCGGTCACTTGTTCAAGAGCAGTAATTTCACAATAGATCCTCTACTGACACATGGTCGAACGTACAAATCCTGCTCTAACATCACTGTTGTTAACACCCCTCTGTGTCTGCAGCCAACAAGGCGAAGCTGAGCCACTCTCCCGGAAGCAAAAAAACAGATTTTTTTTTATTATTTAAACTTTCATATGCATGTGCAACAGTAACCATTATTCACAAAATGATTACCTAGGAGTATGAACCACAGCTTTTATTTAAAATATAATTAAGTGCGCATTTAAATGCTTGAATACTCTATATGGATTTTAATGTTCTTCCAGGGGAATAAAACAGAGTCTGTGATTATTTAGGTGGCATCTGGCTTTGTTTAGACAACAGAGCGCCGCCCTGGTGGATGTGCTCTTCGGAGCAAATGAAACAATGGTGTGGGAACAGCCCCCAGGCTCTGAGGGGAATTAGCCCCCCTCCCTTCCCCACCCCCTATGCCTGAGGACCGCATTTCAAAAACTGTGCAGTTAGCGAGAGAGTACATGCATGGTTAGCCAGTGGCCACGCCTTGACACGAATCGGCATTTCAAAAGGGACGTTAGCCCTGGAAGATCAACCTACACTTCAAAGAGCTTTCATTACAACCTGCCAAGAAAACCAGGACTCCCTCTTCTATGCTCAGCTAGACTGATATAAAAAAATACAGGAAGGAATGGAGAAAAGTAGAGAAAACCAGCACTAGAATAATAAAGTAACCTTGCAGAAAGTGTATTTCCCTGATGTACGGTCTGGAAACAAAACTGACTTCACTGTGCGTCTTGGCAAACTACAATAAGGAAAAACAGAAGTGGCAAACATTATCTAGCCTTTGTGGAGTAGGCTGGACATGCAGAGGCAGATTGATTTGTATTACAGTTTTTTTCAATCGCTAACAGCGGTTACCCATACTTCAGATACTTTTTCCAAACACAACACCAACACACACCTATAAAACACAATTGGCCACATGAGTAATTTTCTTCTCAAAAACACATTTGGTTAAATATATACTAGCAATTCTTTTCAAAATACAATACGCTTTTCTCTGCATACACTAACTTTACCAAAACACTGGAAATTTGACTCAAAATGAAATTATTCTGTCAAACAATAACACATGTTTTCAGTTCACAAGGTACATGCAGTCAATCAAAGTGCACTAGGTTTGAAAATATTGGCAATTGTTGGCATTACAAAAACTACATAGACTTTGTTTCAGTTTTACAGGTAATTGCATGCAAAACATGCAATCCACTGTTTTGCCACTATATTTCTTGGTTGGGAGCCGTATAAACATAAAACATAAAAGAGCAAACACACAAAATACAGAGTGGACACACAAAACACAGCAACAAAAAAGCTTCAATGAAAGGGGGGAAAACTGGGGAAAAAAATACTGTAAAAAAAAATATATATATATTATCTAATTTCAGGCGGTCTTCAGGGTTTGGCCAAAGGTTTTCGTTAACATCGCATCTGATGTCATCCAAGGCGATACACCGGTGATAAAACTGCTTGCAATTTCCCTGCACCCAGCATCCATGGCATCAAGGAGTGACATCTGGTCATGTGGCTGATGGTCATGAACCTTCCACCTCCATGCAGAAAAGAACTCCTCTACAGGCTTGAGGAAAGGTGAATAGGATGGAAGGAAGAGACGGACCAGTCTTGGGTGGATCGCTTGAGACTGATGGAAAGCCACATTGTCCCACTTTGTCCCAGGACAAAGGTCCATGTGTTCAAAGGGAACAGTGTAGAGCTGCTTCATCCATACTCTGTGTTTGGACAATGCCCGAGTAGTAATAGTTGTGATGCTGATGCTATTGATATTGCAAAAAATGGTCCTCCACAATTCTAATTTGAATTTCATGCAATTTCACTGCATTATTGGCTACAACCATTTCTACAATACCAAGCTCTTGATCATTACTGAGTTTTGCTCTTCCCCCAGAGGGAGGATGTTGCGTCCTTTGGAGGGACAGAAAAATACAGTAAACATGTGCATTACTGTATGGCCGTATTGACATGTCAAGTGAGATTAGAAACAATCCATGTAAAATGAAGTACTTAGCTGTTGTCTTCTTGAGAGACACGTATAATGGAGGCAGCCATGGACCGCCTCAGATTGGGCTTCACTCTTTCACCAGCCTCTCTTAGTGAAAGACCATGGTTGATTCCATGTTAATTATTGAATTGTTTGTTAATTATCATCTTATTTTTGAGCTGATGTGTTGTTTTTGAGCTGATATTATTGCAGAAGTAGAGGTTTTATACTGTAGCTTTGGAATATTGTTGTTTTTATTGTGCTGTGTTATGTGTTAACATTTGTAAATAAGACAAAAACGATCCATAATTTTGGTGGTGGGTATAGCTTGTCTTAAGAAAATGTAAGCATTATAGAAATGTGTTGACTGAAATTTGTGTATGGCAACAATTCAATTCAATTTTATTTATATAGCGCTTTTAACAATGGTCATTGTCTCAAAGCAGCTTCACAAAATGAACAAGATTTTGTTTAGACAAACAAAAGACAGATCCTGTGCACTTTGTATTGAGTTTTGAAAATGTGACACTTGCTTGGACAAATGCTCGTTAGCAACTGAAAAAAACTGCAATATGTGACATGACATGCATTCCTTCAGGAAGGTGAATTACAGTTTTGGGGGGGAAAAAAACAACAAAAGCTGGGTCTTATTAAACGTTTGATTTTGAAAGGAATGTGAGAATCATGCCACTTCTGTGCACCACATATGCAAGGAGGAACAAAAGATATGCAACACTGTTAACCTCCTTCTCAGCTCTGCTTCGTTTTGGCCACCTCTGACAATTTTCCTATCGTAACCATACAGTTTCACAGTAATCTTTTAATAGCACAGGAAAGTTATCAGTCACAAACCACATGCTGCACCAGGAAAGGTCCTACACTCTAGCAACACCTCCATACATTTTTTTTCTGAGCGGACACCAGGGTCGATTCAGGTTTATTTCCCAACAATTTATTTAACCATTTCATGGGAACCTAAAACTAAATGGGGCTTTTCTGTAGGCAGAGAAGGTTCCCAGTAACAAAAATAACTGATATGGACCTGTTAAGTATCGTAACTGCCTACAGAGAAGCTAATCCACAGAATATGAGAAGTAACACAAACATGGGGACTTATTTCTGATTAACTAACATTTAATTTTTCTTATTGACAAGCACTGAATCTGAGGTAGGGGAACTTAATTTAGTTTATTTAGAATTTGTGGACAGTAAACAACTGGAAGACTGGAAGACAAATGTAAAGTGGAAGGACACAGAGTTTAATCAAGAAATACTGTGGCAAACACTCAAATCTAATAAAAAAAAAAAACCCATCTTAAATACTTTTTCGTGCGTTTGTACAGATTTTCACTTTATGTTATTTTAGATTATAAGTCTGTGCAAAGTTATGATAGAAATCGAATTAAAAAAAATATTTCCAAATTTAAGGGACCGCACATCAGCAAAACAGCAATTATAATCAGGCTTTGTTGAGTCAGGAATAAGAATGATTAAGGTTAAAATTGAATAATCTGTCATTCCAATAAATTGAGGTTGCTGTCTGGGTATAGGTATGTAATTAATTTTTAGATCAAAGCAATTTAACTGAGCTAGACCATTAATTCAGACTACTCAAATAAAGTATTTTTAATCTAAATTAAGTTTTTTTTCCAATCAAATTTGGTGCTCATCAACGAGGAACTTCAAACTGAATAATGAAGGTACTGTCGTTAAACAAGCAATCAAATTACTCCTTTACAGAAGAGGACAAACCTGACGGGATGAAAGGATACATTTTTATTAAATGATTAAAATATTTGTCGTCCAAAGGTTGGTTTTTGGATCCAGCGGTTTTACCTTGCACTGGACACTGAAAGGTTGAGTACAGAAAATGTTCAAGAGGATTCGGGATACAAAACAGGAAGACCAAAATATATCCAATTAGCCACGCAAGTATCAATTGCGTGAGAGACACGTCTGAGTGCATCAAGTGCAATAAGCAATAACATGGCTTCCTCCCACGCATGTTTACATTCCCAACATCTGGCAATGATACTGACAGGTGGGGAATGAGGGGAAAAAACACGGGGAGAAAATCCAGGAAAAGTGATTTTAGTGCTGTCAGTGTTTCACGAAACATATTTTCAATGAATGGATGCCAGTTTGACTGGTAAACAGGGGCTTTAACACCAGGAAGGCCCTGTGCTTTGATATGTGTACCTTTCCAGAGATTGCTTCCTACCAGAGATGTGAAGCGTCTGCAGACCGTATCTGACATGGTTCAGCCTTCATCGTTACCCCCACCAAATATGATTTTCCAGCATAGTGTAGGAAATATTAGTTATTAAACACCACATGCATGCACCTTCATATAAAAGCTGAAACACCTCACTGTTAAGCAATGACTTTTCATTCCATTGGGCTATTCATCTTTAAGGGGTTTAGCAAACATGAGGTGCCCGCAGGATCAGCCACCCGGAGTAAGCTGCTACGTGCTGAGGATGGAAGCACAGTCTGAATTTCCAGTCCTGAGTCATTAACGGGCTTCAGAGTGTTTATTTTCCTAAAATTTCCACGTGATGTGGTTCTGTTCGACAGCAGATGGTCCCTATATTGAATTAATACCATCTCGGAGATAGACACCCTATGTCTCGTGTTCCTAAGCCACGACCCACCCTCCCTGTCTCTCTCCCCCACCCCCAATAAGAGGAGGCCAGACAAAGCAGAAAGCCACGTGGCTGCATGAAGGAGCAGACATCACACACCTCGCTGCAGATGGACCGGCTGCAAACAGAGCATAGAATAAATCCGTCATGAGTCCCATAATTAATATGAAAACCTGGCACATAAAGGAACATGATCTGCAAGATGAGCTTATTCTAGAACGTGATGCCAACAAAAACCAATAGAGGATAGTTATACAAAGCTAAAGTCATGCACAGAACTTGCATTGTGCTCGGAGCTAGAAATAATCACTGTAATATTCATGCATTTCATCTGAATACTTGTACACAGACATTTTTCCTGTGCACACAAATGGGTGGCTTGCAGACAAATTTCTTGCCTCCCACCGCGTTTAATTACCCGTAATTAAAGATGACGTAAAAACGAAAAACATATGGCAAAATCCCTCCCATAATAATTCCATAGGAACATTCAAGAGAAATTGGTCTTTTAAAAATAATTAGGCTACTTGCTCTTAACAAGGTGCTATATATTAGACTTTTACGTAGAACCTCCATAGTGATCCATAGATTTTGTGCTCACGCTAGGAGAAAAAAATTATAGTTAATGGTCATAATTAATGTAATGATTATGTAATGTTAGATGACTGGATAAAGTCACATGGAAAGATTTACTACATTACTTGCTTAAGTCGTTTTATTGCATTTTTTGTTTCAAACTCACTTAACAAAAAAAAAAAAATCTTATTTTCTCAGGCTCACTGGTGAAAATCTTGCCATTTGAGGCTGCATAAATTTCAGATTTCACATTAATCAAAATTTTATGGAAGGCCCGGTGCCGGTGAGAGTCGAGGGTTCACTGATTTGTGCTGCCCGTGCGCAGCGGAAGCTTCCTCGTTAAAGAGCCAAGAGGAACGGTTCCACTGCAGGAACACAAACACAGGATCCAGACTTTATCTTGGCTTTCAGAGAAGCATAGAGCCCATTTAAAAAACAAAAGGGTTGTTTTGCAAATCAAACATTATGTTTAAGGCTTGATATGGAGACGTGGCACCAATTTGAAAGAAAAATCTGGCTTTCAGGCAGTTATGTTGCAAAATGCACTGATGGAGGAAGCCTGCAAGGCATCATGGGATCTCTGCACAGCATGTCATCTTGTATTGCCCTGCGGAGCAGTACCCAAATTCTAACCCAAGCAAGCAAGGACTCGCTAATTCACCTATTTCTCACATATTTAACAGATGCTTTTATGCAAAGCAACATTTGAGAAATGAGGGTCAACCACTCCCTGGAGTAACGGGGGTTAAGGGCCTCACTCAGTGCTGAAATCCTTCTGCCAAAGTTGAAATTTAAACCACAGAGCTTCCGCTCATGGACACGCCGTCCTAACCCACTGAGCCACGTTGCCCCCAGAAATATCGTCTTTGATTCCCAGGCAAGGCTGTCTTCTCATGTAATCCATCTGGGAAAAAAATGATAGTCAGAGTTACCAAGTTGCCTGTAGATGCAAATGTGAGTGAATGGTGTATGAGCATGTCCTATGATGTGTTGGCCCGTAGCCTCCAGGAAGATGGATGGATGCTCCATACTGCACTTTGTGCACCACAGCAATGAAAAACAGCACTTACCAGAACACTGGCCATATTGGATAAGAGCACCAATGGTTAAAAATTTAACTTGAAGTTACTTTTCGATTTGTTTTCCTGTTTTGTTCAACACAGCTAGCTGCCCTTTTATAACTCAGTATGTACAGACACTTAAACCATGCAACCAACTGGGGACACGCACTACTCTCACACTTTGAATGTCTGCGGTGGACAGGGGCATCATGGGAACTCAGAAAAGGAACCGATCGAGATAGGAAGAGAGAAAAACAGCCCACAGCAAATAAACTGCAGAGACACCAGCATTAGGCCACAATGTTTATTCAGTAGTGTGTTTGAAATTATAGGTACAATACTGTCTGCTTTTGTAAGACTAAAAAAAGTCATCTTTACAGATAAGTGTGCTGTTAGGAAAACCTCCACCCTCTCCATGATGTTGGTCACACGCTTACCAGCCCTCACAGGTACAAGCACATCTCAGAACGGTAGGCACTTTGAAGGCTAAAAACATTTGCGAATATATATTTATACACTTTTCTTTCATATACTAGTTGTACTCAACGGTCAGGTCTAATAAAAATAAGACTGAAAACAGACAAAATAATAGGAGAACACACACGACCTCTGACATGTGTAGGGAGGATAAGAGACTGGGCATCTTTGGGCTTGCTTGTCCCGTTATGTGCTGAGGGAGAGGGGATTTAATGGATCATCCTAAGAAGCCTTCCACCAGGGCGGGCAGGAGGGTCACCGCATCACTCTGTGGCACAGGTTACGCTCTGCAGCGATCGGCAAGCCTGCTGCAAAACCAACGCTCTCCTCGGGATGAGGCCCTCGTCCTCATCGTTAGCACAGGCCGCCAGTAGGGCAGCTTCCAGAAGCGAAAGGGCCAAATGAGAACATTCTCCCAAACGAACGACGTGTCCGGAATGCCGATGCCGACGCGAATTGGGGGTAGACGGGGGTCACTGACAGCTCCGCTGGCGGAAGCTCCGTCCGACCTGACGGGAATTTAAAGAGACACAGTGGGACAGGCGCCCACCTGTTGGACAGGACGTGTGCAAAGGCGAATGCAGACACACGGACGAAGCAGAGGTGTGCGGTGCAGCCCGCAACCACGTCGGTCACAGATAAACCCGCAAGTCACCTGTGTGCAAGAAAGGGTCCCTACCTGCTGCCAAACTGAGCTCTCCAGCAGCTAGGCCTAAATCACCTTAAATATAAGCTGCGCTGCGTAGCGACCTACAACTACGTCAACATAAAACAACGGGGGGTGTCAAAAAATGGCGAAATGTTCACCCTTCCAGGTTTGAACAAAAGACAAAGCAGAACATTATCCAAGTTAATGTGAAGACACGGCAGCTTCATGACAACTACAGAACGGCAATTAACACCTGGAAACAGATAAATTAATGAAATACACCTTTGAAATCAACTTCAGACATGCTATGACAATAAGAAAAATAGGATGCAGAATAATTATATTCAATTATATCCACTTTAAAATTTCTTTACAAATACATACTGCTATAGCTGAAAAGTAGTCAGTAACTAAAAACTGCTTCTTTGAAGGATCGATTTTATCCATTTTACAAATTTTGCTTGTGTTCTCTCTCTTGTGTTCCTGTATTACACAAAAACGTTTAAATATACTAGCATTTGATTTAAAATAAGCCTGGTTAGGCTTTGCATTAAAAAAAAAAAAAACAAAAAGAAAGTCTTCGTAACATTACTCTATGTAATAGCTTTCCTCTACGTAATATTTCCCCGATAATTTCACCTTATTTGAACGAGTTCGTCACTGCCAACAACACCAGAATGTCGATCTCCTGCTCGTGATTATTATTTTTTCAGAGGGGTTACTGTTGTTCTTTGAGGGTAGCGGTGTTATGCGTAGAATTCCTTGGTGGGGGCTTTCTGGTAGGCTGCTCCAGAGGGCTTGCGCTCCCCCAGGTCGTAACTCCCTTCATCCTTCTTCCTCATGCGGTACACCAAGAGGAGGATGAGGAAGATGGCAAATAGAAAGCCGATGACCCCGCCAGCAATGACAGCTGCAGGCACACACAGGGAGGGGGAAAGGGGGTGGTGGGTTCGGTCATTCAGGAGAAGGTCATGCAACCTCACTTCCCACTGTGACTGTGCTGTAACAGCAGTAAATACTACAAATTAATGAATGCTAAGATTTTGCCCTTTTGGATGCCACTACAGTCTTTGGTCCACAAAGACAATCCGATAAATATCTACAACTAACTGTCACATATAGTCAAGCTGCCACGCCCCCTTGCTCTCTCTGCAGTGTCATGTGACTGAAGACGTGATACTTTGCAGTATTGACTTAAATTGGGGAACGGCTGTTTTTATTTAGCCCCGTGGCTCTACTTACACCCGTCTATAGCCAGCTCACTTTCTACAAATTGTTATTTTGGGATTAAGAGACACTTGCAGAAACATGCGTTTTAAAGTTGGGAAAAATAAAATACGTATGCAAATAGGCAACTGTCAAGTCTAAAAGACACTTAGGAAATTGCTCACTACAGCACAATAAAAATGACCCAGTGTGCAGTAGGATTACAGCCGAAAATCAGAGGGTAACCTGAAGAGTGGAATTAAAGGGTGAATATAACACACCCAAAAAGCCCAAAGACCACCTGGCCCAATGCATGCAGGACCCCAGTTAAAATGCACATAATCCTCTGATTACAATTAGACACACAGCAGACAATACAAAACATTTTGTTATATTTGCAGGCTTCTGCAAACAGTCACTTTTTTTATAACAAACACTGCATGAGCGGGACTGACTGTTCTCACGCTTACCTGCCAGCACCTCAGTCCGCTGGAAGAGACTCTCAGTCCGCACTTCGAAGGGTCCCCCGGGCGAGCGGGAGGGGTGAGTCCTGACGTTGTTCTTGGGTTCATCCGTCACCAGCGCTGGGGGCTGTGGGGGGAGGGGTCAGCGGAAGCGGAGAGCTCAGAGAAAAAAAAACAGCCCAGCACAGCTCGTCTCCTTTTAAACACTGTCATCTTAAATTCTACACAATTTACATCCATTTGGACACATTTAAAAACACTAAGTGTATATACAGCATTCCAGCTTGCATGTAATTAAAACATTTATGACTTGCAGCTGTTGTAGCATAAGAGGAGCGAGACCGGGGCTGGGATTTCGATATTTACAGATCTTTCAGAGCTCAGCGCTCTCCGGCGCAGCAAGGGGCATGAGGAGACTCGGGGGAGACTGACCTCGGTCCTCACGGGGTTTCTGGGTGCCTCTCTGGAGGTGGCCTCGTCTGCTCTGGGTGTAGAATCCTTTGTGGAGTCCTGGGTGGGCAGGGCCTTCAGGACAGGGATCTGATGCGTCTTCTCAGACTCCTCCACTGTCACTTCCCCGGTGCCTAAACAAAAACAGGGCCGCTGGTACTCTAACTGACAATCTCAACGTACGGTTTCCATATAGAGACATGATAAATATCTCTTGATTGGCCAAGATGGCTTTTAACCCAGTTAGTCGTCGTACTGGGTGGTATCCTTGCTTATGAATACCAAAAAAGTCCCATCGCCTATTTCCAGTGTAGATGTTTAACTGTTTAAACCAAGTCATTTAGGGGGATTAGATTCTGTCACTTTGGCAACCACTGCCTTAACACAGATAGCCGCAGGGAGCGGCAGCGAGAGGGATGGTCCGCGACGGGGATCCAGGTCTGAGGCGGCCCACTGAGCCTTCTGAGGAGGGGTTAAAAGGAAGCAGCAAGGTGGACAGCGGGTCATTAATAACAGAGGATCACTCTGTCCCTCGGCGGTAGCTAGGGGGTCAGCCCATGCTTCGCGGCAGGTGACAGAGCCGACCACACCGTGCCCGGCGGCTGGGCTTTGTTGTCGCCCCATGAGCTGAAACGGCTTGTTCTGGCCACCTCGTGCACTTCAAGACTCAAACTCGTCTCACTGCAGCACAACAAAAACTACCCAGTGCACAGCAGGATTACAGCAGAAAAAGAGCAAGTGTAACCGGAACAGCTTGGTTATGAAAACACAAGGCCTTAACAGTTACGCGGAACAAAGAAGTGCAAGGAAAGGGCATCAGGAGCGATAGTGATGAGTACGTTTAGAAAGTAGCTTCACTCATGGGAGCGGAGGCGGGGGAATCCCCCCACCGTGCTATAAAATGATCCTCACGTTGCAATGTACTGTTTTTTTATGGCTCAGTTTAGGAATCTACCATAACATTCATAATTACAGCCCCAAGATTATGTGTTAAAAGCAGAAAGAGCCATGAAAGAAGCACCTGAGCCAGAGCCAGACGTGAAGTCATCGTCGTCTACGGGATAGTCTCCCGACTGTTGGTCGTCCAGGTACAAGTCGTCCCCTGGGGCTGGCGACTGCGCCGCGGCAGATATCTGCAGGAGGAAAAGGGGGGGGGGGGGAGAGACACGGACATGACACGAATTAACACAGCGGACTGCGTAATGGAGCCCCCAAAACCGCGGCCGAACGTGGCACCGAAACTAGCACTGGCACAGCATAAATATACCTCAACTCATATGATCGGGGGGGAGGGGGGGGGGTTTAATCTCCAGGGTTTTTAAATAAAGCCAGTAAGAGATGAAAGAAATTGTTAAAAAGGCTGAAGAGTATACCTCACACACACACACACACACACACACACACAGACCTCTACTCGTATGTTTGTAGAGACAAACATTTCTATGAGCAAAACTAAAATTGACAAGTTTTTAGTCACATTGTGGGGACATATAACTGGACCACACAGGCGCACACGCACGCACACGCACACACACACACACACGCACACACACACACACACACACACACACACACACACCTTTTCTCTTACTCACACCATCTGTAGAGATGAGGATGTAATACTCAGGAATAAATCCTCAAAAAGACTTTCACCATTCATTATGGAAGGCCACTATTACTGTTTTAATCAAATCAATTACCATTCTGGTCATTTTGTGACAGCGCAGCCAAGCGTGGAATGATCATTCTCCTCTGAGAGATTACTTTATACGTTTGTTACATCAGCTGAACAGCTGGAGCCAAATACAAACCATTCATGTTTGGAGGTAAGGATGGCCACAGAGACCCTGTGGCTCCCCGACCGAGACGACAGACTAGCCGACGCAGAACTGGGACACAAGCTGGCTTACGGAAGCGCCGGGTGTCGGAAGTGTCACGTGACCAACCCCCCTTTCCGTAGAAGAGAGGACAGCTGAGCGCAAAGAGTGCATGAATGCAAGAATGGTTTTATACTGCATTTAAACATGTAATTGAGTTTGTAATTGACCATACATTGAGTTGTATGGTCGCTATTATTAGTAAGCGGCACACGTCGACGGTAATGATTCACCAGTACTGATTGCTCACATCATTCCGATAAAGTTTGTCGACCAGAAACGGAGAGATAGGAAGTGAGAGGGAACAGACTCGCACACCTAGCAGCATTCCAGCCACCATTGTTGCCTGGCAACAAGAAAAGTGGAGGCTGCCTCCCCGCCCCCTTTGTTATGGGGCCCAAACAGGGGCCAGCTACTAACCGAGAACCGCATCACCTCGTGGGCCTGACCGATAGTGAGACGCCGGCCACCTCCACTCCTCCCCCCTATTTAATCTCTGTTCCCCCCCCTTCCTGGGAGGCCTGGTGTCTTCTCCTCCAGTGGTCACATAGCGCCGTAGGGGCCATGGTTACTCCTATTCTTGGGGACTCCCAAGCCCCGCCCCACGCACCATGGCATGGCCATGCTTCTGAAAACCCCCCACAAAAGGGGCTGATGATAAATTGCCGGTGTGTGTGTTATGGGGAAGGGGGGGGCAGGGTGGGTGTCTCGCTCAGCCAGTATGTACCAACACCGAATCTAGTCTTGATTTCCCATTATTTGCTCAAAAACAAGCAAACAAATAAAATCAATCAGGTAGACAACAAAAAAAAAAGGGATTTTGGAGATGAAAGGAAAAGGCCTTCTCTTCACAGTAGGCAGAGTGTGCACCACTGGGGTCCTGACACACTCAAAGTGGGATAATTATAAACAAAAGAAGTACAATAACTACTAGGACTAAAAATGTGAGCGGCTTCACAGATTGGAATTCACAGTGCATGATGATGCAAAAGACGGCTAGCTGGCTTAAGAATATCGCATTCATACATAACATGGTACACTACACACACACACACACACACAAACACACACACACACACACACATACACACACAAGAAAACCAGGCTAATTACTACATTCTGTCCTTACAATTTTCAAGTTCTATTATAGTTTGAAGGTGTGTGTATGATGTGTACAGAAACTGACGTCTTGTTTCTGCATTGCTATTTCAAATTTATAGCTTATCACAGTAATAATTAAGACGACATAATGATCCTCGCTTAAAAATAAATAGCTGACATTGGCTCGAGACGCCCTTTGCAGGTAAGAACGGATATTAAATGTAATTCTTTCACAGCGAGCCATCATTAGCTGTCAGCAAGCACCCAGAAAAAACTCTCAATGTAACTGCACTTACAAACAGACCCACGACAGACGCCAATGCATCACTGAACACCTAAAATGCCATGCCCCAAAAACCGTCATAAGACCCACAAGGAGTGATTTGAACACCTTTTCAAAGCCTACGGCATTAATACAGCGGCACAAACAGGTTATTTGAGAAGAATAATCCGAGCGGGCGGCAGACACACGAGGAATGACGCAGTTAAGCTCTGACGGGGCCTTTAACCAAACCCGCCTGAATCCCAGGTCATTACAGAGAGACGGCAGCAGTGTGGCACAGATCACCTGTAATACAGCACACAGCAGAGTTGCAATGCACACCATCGCCCTGGAGTCATTAACCGGGAGTCCGCAGAGACGTGTCAGGGGCCACCTTCACTTTCACTAACCCTCTGACATGTAGCATCTCTTTCAGTAACGAATGCAGGTAACAGCCCACAGCAGTATTAGCGGTGCCTGTGGTTCTGTCCCCAGGAGAAATCACAGACATTTCCATTTCATTTTTCCTGTGATGGGGTCCATGGTATAAAGGAGGTCTAGAATGCCTGATATAAACATGGAGGGATTTTTACCAGGAGTAAACCTCCAGGAAAAAAAATATGCCTTTAGATTTATATTGTGAAAATCAGCGCAGCCAGAACACCTGATCCAGCATTAACATAAGAAACCCTAACGACTAACAGAACTGCACAGACGGGATGAACGACTGGAGCCAACGACAAAGCCAACCGTCATCTGACTTGTGTGCAGAGGTGGACAGTTTGGGTCCAGAAAGTAAAAATCCAGAACAAGATTTTGTTTCATCCAACCAGCTGAGTATAAAGAGTCGCATTCACAGAGTACACACTTGGTTGGCTGAAACAAAATCTTGGTTTGGATTTTTACTTTTACTTAACTGTCCACCTCTGTCTGCGTGATTGACGATACACCACAGCTGGGCACCCGGAAACGCTGCCCGTTTTTCATTTGCCTGCCAGGAGTCAGAAGCGAAACACAGCCCAAACAGCCCGGATTCATGTCCAGCATTCCAGGCCGGCGATCCAGAACTGCAGCCACGTCTGGGTCCCTAAGCAGCTTCCAGATGTCTGGCCTTCCACCTGAGGGCCACACACAGAGCCTCAGAGCCTGGGCACCAGACTCCCTGAAGGTCCATCCGCCGACGGCGGGAGGGCAAAGGTCAATGAGGGACACCCCCGTCCCGTTAAACACTTCAGAGACTTCAGGCTCGAGTCTGACTTGGACCAATAAACACGGCAATTTTCTAGCTGAGAAACAGGAGCGGCGTTCCTAGGGTCAGTGTGCCGCTGGAGGAGCACGGCTAAGGTTTCACACTCCGCAAACCCGAAACCCCCCCAAAAAAACCTGCCTTTTGTGAGACGGTACACATGCCACCCCCCCCCACCCCAAGGACCCTTTATTGGGAATCCACTGCTGTTACATCTCACTATATGTCTCCATTTCACAAGCAGGCTCCCAGCGGGGGACGAGTCTCCATAGAGACTCTTATGCATGAAAAATTGAGAGCAGGAGAGAGAGCGAGGCGACGGGGGAGAGAGAAAGAATGAGACACACAAAAGAAAGCATGCAGGAGACCCAGGGAGGGGGAGACACTGCGATTTCATTCCTGGAACTGGCTGCATCCTGCCTGCAGGTTCCGTTATTAAAGGCACGTCAAAGACATAACTCTCCTCACACAGAACTTGGAAGAGAACCTGATCACAGTTTATAATTACATTTAAAACTCATCCCAGGGGTGGCTTTCAACTTACCTACCCGGAGTCTATTTAATAACACCTTGCAAGCCCTAAATCCTTCCCTAACCACACGAAAATTCTGCACTGCCTTCTAGGAGGGGCTGCAGTAAAAGCACACACTAGCAGGATTCAATCTAAACACTTATGGGTCATAAAAACAGAGACTGATGTGCTAACCAGGTATAATTATTTAATTGATATTCTCCCTTTGATTATATATATATATATCCCCCTTTGTGAAAACAGGATGAAGTTTCCTGCCTCTGTCCCACACCGAACGTTTTTTTTTTTTATTATTTTATAAAAACAGCCTGCCCCCATCTCTGGAATTTCCACAAAGAGGCCTCAATGACAATGTCTGATTAAAGGAAGCAGAGTACCAATGCAAACAGCATACCGAAGTTCGAGGGGAGTGAGGAGCGGAACTCGATTCCCCCATATTAGCCCATTAGTGACTCGGTCCCCAGGGCTCAATGACTAGCAATTAGGACTATTTACTCACCAATTATCTGATCCCAAAGCCATCGGCAACACCAGCACAGAGTCCAAACAAGAACTTCGATTTAGACAATGGTACTGAGGTGTGTGAAATCCCCTCTGCACCAAATCAGCATCTGGCCATCTCATCACGGCATTGTTCAAAGCCCCACTCCCACTGCACGTGCAATATCCGTGCCAAGGTCATCACCCTTCAACTGAAGGGCTATAAGGACAGGACACGAGGGCGGTCGGCCCAGAGGAGCAGCCTCTATCTCCCACAGCATCAGTGAATGCAGGTCTGCCCTGACGGAAAGGCAGCATCCGGTGATGGAGGGATTGCCAACTGACCAATATCTGCAGGTACCATTAAAACAGCACCAGACCTCCAGCTACCCCTAGCAAGAAACCTGCAAACATCTTGGAAATCTTATCTCCATTTAAACCAGAATTTCGTATTCAGGGATTTTCAGACTAAAACAGAGGTGTCTGTAAAATGCACATCTGATACTGGCTAGATTTCCGCAGCACACTTAAAACTGGTATGAAGACAAGTTAAACATTTATAAAAATGTCACAGATGGAAGAAGGATGAGCAGTTTAGGCAAAAATATACTCCTATAAATAAGTTTATCCATTATTAAAAACAAACATTTGGGTTTTTCCTAGTCAGAATCTGGAAACCAAATCAGGCCAGTTCTGTAACTCTGCTCAGGCAAATCAGGAGTAACTAATGGCTTCTGTTCCATGTGCTTAAACACCCCTGCTAATGTGTTGATATCCGACCATCCTTCACTCCTGGCACAGATTAACGGCCAAGCAGAACGTAACGTGCCTCTGATAAGTATGTCTTTCTCGTTTCCCTGGATTCTCTGCCATTAATGTGTCAGTTGGAACTGACACTTGCTACCTAAACTATTTCTTCCCACGGAATCTAATTCCATGTCTGAAACCGAACAGAAAGTTCAAGCTCAGTTCCTGGTATAACTGCTCAGTTCCTGGTATAACCGCTAGGGACATCAAAAAGACAGAAGGACATTCTGTCAGCCTGAACAGTTTCGATGATTTGCCCCGAAATACTTGCTAATCCAGCACGGCAAAGGAACACGCAAACACAGGCGAGCACACATCACTGATGTGCACATATCGAAAGTCAAACTCAGGCTTCCTTCCTCGTGAGATTGGGAAATCCGTCATGGCCGTTCCCGCTCTTTTACGTAGCAGACATACACGGGAAGCAACGTCCATGTTCTTCCATGTTCTGCTCACCGACGAATGTAAATTACCAGGTCATTCAAAGCATTGTCGGAATGTGAGAAACACACAGACAGACTGCATCTGCAGAAGCCTCAAAAACATTAATCCCAGCATCACCAGGAAACGGGTACTATCTATGATGTGCAGCACTTAAATTGGTGGTAAAGTCGTCACTCGTGCTTATTTTAAAAAAAACAGACTAATGTGAAAATCGTTCAAATTCATGACTTATTTCTCGCTTGAAAATAAAAACATTTATAGCATAACCACAACAATTGAATCTGAAAAGTTTTTTTTGGGGGAGGGGTGTCATATTTACTGTAAGATTATATTTGACAATAAATGGCTACTTTAGAGATGTACAGCTTGAACTGAGTGCATGTGTTTTTTCTTTAAAACTACTCCTTAGGAGAAGGGGTATAATCATTCTCAGCCGACACATTCCCACTGCACCGAGCGCACATGTGCACATGGGGTCAAGTCACAACCTTTGACCCAAAGGCTGAACAACAGGAAATGACCGAGAGCCCATCCCGGAAAAACTGCGTTACCTACAGAGCATGCCAGATTGTCTGTTACACTTATTTGATATTGTACGGTGGGGTACCGTGAGTGGAGTCCAG
This sequence comes from Mormyrus lacerda, assembly GCA_015163995.2. Taxonomy (NCBI): domain Eukaryota; kingdom Metazoa; phylum Chordata; class Actinopteri; order Osteoglossiformes; family Mormyridae; genus Mormyrus; species Mormyrus lacerda. The sequence continues at coordinate 10,035,128 of JAABNX020000053.1, read as the reverse complement.
GCAGCACTTTCAAACCACAGTGGAGACAGTGATCAAAGGCAGTGATCACCCACGTGCCACTTTTAATGTCAGAAGCAAGCATGTACAGGGCCTGATGGAGAAGCCAACCCCGTCCAGGCTTCAGCACACAACAGCAGTATGTGATCGAACCCATAAGGAGTTGAATAAATAGCAAAATCAATGCTGAGCTTTCAGCACGTGGGTTTTCACTGATGGGCAAAACTGAAAATTTGTGTAATGTTTTTAAATTGTTAAAAAGAACCAGCTAAGAGCTTTCTAGTAAACATAGTAACAAGACAGAATGGTTCTGGCCTCCAAGGTGACCCTATGGCTATGGCACTGTTTCCCAATCCAGTCTTTCGGGGACCTGCAGATAGTCCACATTATTGAGGGAGCAAAAAAGTGGACCGAGTTGGGAAACGCTGGGCTATGAGATCCTGCACAGCCTTTGCTGCTGCTGCAGCCCTAAGAGCTCTGATACCACATGCACTTTTACAGGATAAGCTAAGGCAGACCCCTGCCACAGCCATTTTATTACCCTCCCAGGCATGATAAAAAGGAACTATTAACAGCCTTTCAGAGTCAAAACCACCCACACCAGTTCCAGGTGGGGTAAATCCAGAGCAAGGACACTGGCTGAGGTGCGTGAGCTACCTCCACTGTGCAGCAAGATATGAGCCAATATCAGAATCCTGCATGATCAATAGCACAAAATTAAGTGTGAGACCCCCCTTAATGGTGATCCTCAACATTACAATTATTCAAGCAAAATCACATATTTGGTTTTCCAGATCTGATTGTTTGCACAAAGATGGCACTCCAATAATTTAAATCGCTCAATCCAGCTCCAACTTGCCTCCCCCCGTGAACCCTGGATGTTTGTCTGGAGGAAGGTGATCCTAACTGTCAGCTTGGGTGTCCCGCTTCAGAACGGTGTGCAATCGTGACCCTGTCCATGATGAGGTCACCACCAAGAGACTAAATTCCAGCACACTTTCATATAGACGTTATAATCAAGCCTCGATTCATTTGCACAGTTTTGGGACTGACATACAGGTAGGTTCTTTCATGAGATAGAAAATGAAGGCATTCTGCGGACACCCTACACCGCAGATAAGGACATTGCTGGCTTTCGCGCTGACTAAACTGGTAATGAGAAAGCGTTAACAGACTGGTAAGTCACAACTACTAACAGGAGAGGGGGATGTACTTTGTGAATTGGTCTATTCAGAAGTGGTCAAGTACATTTTTATGAGGACTTTCTATGGAAACGGTAAACTAAACATACCATCTCTCTCTCTCTCTCTCTCTCTCTCTCTCACTTTCAGGAGGAATTCAGGGGCCATCTTGCCCTGCTAGTTATCCCAGTTTGAAGTCAACGCATTTTCAGACAGGTCCGTTACAATCAGCTTCTGGCGGTTTCATTCATAGTAGACAATGAAATTACTTGTATTCATACATGAAATGCAAAGATGTTAAATCCTCTGAAAATCATACAGGAAGGAACAGACACAATGAGGTTCTTCCAAACATAACAAGGTTTGCTAAACCTCCTGTGTAGTTTTTAATAGGGAAACATTGTCTCTTTGTTGACAATAATAAGACTTCCCTTGATCCTACACAGAAAGGAACACAGGACTGACATATGGCTTGATATAAAACAACAAATAAAAGTGTTTCATTCCAAGATTACCGTTGTCGCACTCCATGAGAGGGTATTTTTAGAGAACATCCACACAGGCATAGTGGGAAAGGGGCCCACGAGAGACATAGACCTCTCATGTTGTGGTTAGGCTAGGAAACTAGGATTTAAAACGTGTACTGCATTACGGTATAGGGAGCAAGTAAACATGCCAAAAGTCTTGTGTTTTGTTTGGGTACTTATGTTTAAGGTTAGGGCTGGGTAGGGGATTCGAGTTTTCCCCATGTAAAAGTGTGTGTGTGTGTGTGTGTGTGTGTATGCTCGTGTGGCCCCTTCCACACACACAAATGAGGGCATGACTTCAGGTCTGAGGGCCTGGCGGAGCTCCAGCTAAACAGGAAACATCACTTCGGACCCTTCCTGTTTGCTACCGCAGAGTTCAGTTGCGCACAGACACACCATTGGCAAGCCTGCCTGCTCTTATTTCAACTCTGCTTATTTTTGAATACATTTACAACACGAGATTCACGTCCCATTTCGTTTTTAAATTCAGGACCACCCTATGAAGCGCTCAGATCTGTTTTCTGTGTTCAGATGGTCAGAACAAAGCTATCAGTTATGTCAAAAAATCTGTTTCATTAGATTTGGAGTTAAGAATATGTAATAAAATGATGACCATACTAGGTAAAGCAAAGATTATTTAGCTAACGTTAACTGATAACCAAGCTATTTTCTGGACAAAACTCACATTAAACATCCATGTCCAGACAGTAAGTTAGTGTGGCAATGTGAAGTAAACACAGGCCTTTGAAAGGGTAAATACTCATGACGAGGACAGAAAGGGCTTTCCGACGCCATCGCGGCTGCCATTTCTAAGGTCTTGTCCAAAAAAAAAAAAAACAACTTGAAAAAATATTTGAGAAAGGCCTATCCAGAGGGAGAGCGCAGGTTCATGAAAAGCACTGGTCAAAGGCAGCCAAAGCCACAGCAGGGAGTCAGCAGCAGTTCGGAAGCGAGCCCGCATGAATGCGCGACTGTAGGGCTCATAGCGTGCCGACTCTCTCACCTGACACCTGACTAATTGGCCAGATCGGCTGGTCATGCTAGCCAGCAACGCTGCTCGCCTGTTAATAGTCGTGCGCCCAATCTCACAGCCCAGACCCATAAAAACGGGACAAAAGGTTGAAACATCTTCGATTATTTACCTTCCGCCCCCCCACTATTACTTCCTGTGTGAAACGTTTAAAGTCAATTTTGCTATTTCCAATAACAGAGGACAGAGGCTCTGTCCACTGCAAACACTTCGGTTTCATAAGGGCGTATAAAATTTCACCTTGCAGAGAAATAAATGGTTGTGCCTTTCAAATATATTTTAATGTCAAACTCAACCCCCCATTGCAAACATCAAAGTATCTGTACTTCAAAAGTCAAACTTTATATAGAGCAGTAGAGCGTTACATAACATGGCCCTTGTCTGAGAGATTTAAAAGACCTCCTTCAGTCCCCACAGCCAGCAGCAACACAGGACTAGTCCCCTTCATTCATTATTGAGAGGCCCACCAGTCTCTGTACCATTCTGATAAAAGCGACGGCGCTTCCTACATACGTGACAGGAGATTGATTCCCTTCTGGGATCCAACAGTGATTTACTCACATAAAACATCACCAAACACGACTTGCTTATGGTTATGCTATGTTATGCTAATGTTAACTTGAAGGTAGCATTCTCCCAGCCCTGTTTACATACACATGACAGAAAGGTGCATGCCTGCATACACGGACTTTTGGTGCCGCTATGCAAATGATCGTATAAACAGAGCATACACATCCGTCTCCGGTTTCCTGGCCCTGGGAGCTGAGAAATTCTTCAGGCCTGCTTTACAGCTTTTGATATGGAGACTGGAAACCAGATGCCCTTTGTCCGCCCTGTAACATTATACACTGGGAAGCGCGTTTGACTTTTTAAATTTTGCTTTGGTACGCTACTTTCTTCCCTTGCAGCAGGAGGGGAGAAAAATAAATCATAAATCAGCGAACTGCCACATTAAAAGTTTTCATTTAGCCGGTTCAGTTGAAAATGAAGGGACACATTCTAACAGTGCTGAACATTGTTGTTTCCCCCGTGATACACAGATACTTACTGGTCTTGAGAGAGAAACAAAAATGGGCACAAACTAGGCCGCATGCAGGAGGCCATGTAGTGCACTGTGCCCTAAATCACAGCATCAGCAAGGGACCCCAAGCTCCCACAGACGGACTACGGTGCCACGTGGCCCCACGTTGTACGGCTGGCATCCTTTCACCATCAACCTGCAAATTTGTCAGGATGTGGGACTCAGATGAGCCTTTCGCCTGGCAGAAAGCCAAACGCGGCCCGTCTGATTCCGTGGATGAAGACCGATTCCCCGAGTTGGGGAACATCTGTAGGTTTGTTGTTATCTACAAGGCGACACAGTCTTAAATTTAGGGCATGAAACGGTGTCTTTCCCACCTCCGACTGCTTTCTGTACTGCCTGTGTGGGATTACAGAGGGAACGGGCTCCCTCCTTGCAAATCTGCATCCCAGACAGACAGAGCTCAGGTGGGAAAATCCCAAAATGACTGCTTCCATGGCGAAAAGCCTGAGGGGGCCAGGCAGTCGGGCAGCTTCCTGAATGCAGGTACAAAGGAAAGGGACCCTCTCCGGAACACGATCCGAGGCATGCAGCAAACACACAGTGCTCAGAAAACATGCGTGTCGAACTCCTCAAGAAAAAGTCATGTGCAAGGGGCAGACACAGAATGAAGAATGTTCACTGACAGAATTCTAAAACGAAAGGAGGGAAAACAAAACACAGCCGGCATTTCGTAAATGTTACGCATTAGCATGTAACCAAATGCTAAGCCATCGATCCGTCTGATCTGGTGTCAGCTTAGTTTAAAGGGGGAAGACACTTGTGGAAACCTCTGTCCAACATAAATAATCACAACCATGCCCTACCACTGAAAATCTTTTTTGTTTTCAACAGATAACAATACACCTTTGTGACACATTATCCAAATGGAACATTTAGCCAGACCAGTTCTTCTGACATGAGCATTCGGTACACCCCTAGTGGCTAACTGCTTCAGTAAAACTAACTCCACTCAAGGTGACTCACTGAATTTAACACAAAACAGGAAATCCATGCACTCTGACCTGGAAGTTGAAGACCTAGAGCAAGGGGCCAGTGTTTGTGGTGGCTTTTGGGGTAACCTTTAGGTCAGCTGGTCAAACCCAAGTGTGAGGACTCTTCAGCTAATCAGTCCTCTAATTAGTGACCTAATTAGGGAGTTGCAGCAAAAACCCACATATACAGCGTCCCTTTCTGGTTAAGACTAGCCACCCCTGACCTAGAGCTTCGCGTGTAACCAGGTAAACAGTTTGGCATGTTGATCAGTTTAGAAAATGCACCAGAGTTTTTATTTTGCTAGCAAGACACCCAGACTGAGACCCTCATGAACCAACCAGACAAGAGACGAAAAATTCCTAGTCCATAAAAATCCCCCTTGATCACAGATGAAAGCTGCATTGCCGAGAGCAGAAAGTCATCCGTTCATCAGTGCTCTGTAACTCTCATCTGAAATCATGGTCAATCTCAAACTCCGTTCCACTGTCCACAGAATGGCTGTTAGTCTAAAAGACATTCTTTCCTAATGAGGCTTTAAAGGTTTCCTAAATTTGAATTCCCTAATACATTTTTTATATTGATGGAAAGACAGAACAGTCAGGCGAGAAAACAGTCAGTCTGATTTAAAACATACTCAGTTATAACAATCTGTTTATATTTCTCTCACACACACAGACACACACAGTTCCCACTAATTCCCCATTTAGTGCGATTAAGCACACCCCAACAAAACCCAAACTAAAAACTGCCAAGCATACTTCAGTGTCTTTTTTGGGAGAATGTCCCCGCACCTGTCGACAGGAAGGTGGATGATTGCTGACAGAGACACTGACTCTCGTGCTCACACACGCACAAGCATTTAAACACAAAATGAACAGGATAAAACAAGAAAAGCATATACTAGACACATCTAAGCACATTTATCAAAACAGTACTTTGTAATGAAAGAAAATAAATGAAACAATGTGTGAAGTTAAAAAAAAAAAAAGTCTTAATTTTTCAAACACTATGGCAACACTGTATACCGTGCGGAACATTTATACCGTGCGGAATGTACCCCAACACTACCTCAAGCTATGCCCCAACACTAGACTATGCCATGCGCTCCATTGTTTATTTTTATTATTACTCTATTTGTTTTGTTCGTAAATCGCAAACTTTTAGGTTGTAACATTTGTACAGCTATTACATAACTTTTTGGTGCGCAATGGCTACCAAAATGATATAAAAGTACAGTGTATTACCTGATATTTTCAATTAAAAAGCAATATCACCAACAAATGATGCTATCACAGCGAATGCAAGGCTGAGACTGAAGCGTCACCCTTCATTTCCGCTTCACGCATTCTTAGGTCGGAGTTCACGGTTTGACTTCTGAGATTCAGATCGAGTTCTACGTTTTTTTTTCCCCCCAAACTGGTTGGTTTGACTTTTAGGAAGTTCGAATTCTAACGAGTACTGAGGTACCACTGTATTTCAAAGTCAATAATCTTCTTAAATAAAAAACTATTTTGCCATCAAGCAATCCTAACCAACAGTCCTGTGGAACATGCACAAAATCTATATTCAAAAAGCAATTTGAATTTCAGTCACTAATACACTACAAAGCAACAAATAATATCTTCGAATACAGTATTATTTAGAATGCAGCTGTGGCAACACAAATTTAACATTCATACCCAAAACTTTGCCAGTCCAGACTGATCAGACACTGAAAAGTACAGTCATTCCTGCTCGGACAGAAACAGACCTTGCTCCCATGTATGAAGTTCCCATTTCATACAGAGTACACAAAGCCCTCAGTAAGAATGCAGGTCTGCTGATACCTTTATAATATCGGCAGAACACAGAGAAGCCTCGGAAAAGCAAGCAAACATGTGCCAAATCGGTACCGCGTCCACAACTGGCTACACTGCTTCCCACAAGCAGCGGGAAGGGCAGACTCATCATTTGCCACAACACAGGCATGACTTGGTAAACACTGGACAAAATAGGAGACTTGGGTAATTTATGCGTATTACCATAATTCACTTTAAGATTCCTGCTTTCATCCAAGGGCAACTGATTAAGAAAAGCCTCATCGCAACTGTAATGCAAAATATACTTAAAACTCTAGGTTGACACAGGAGAAGGTGGTGGTCATACAAATGGGCCAAACCATGATGCAGTTGGCCAGGGCAGGAGTCGTGCAGTTGGCAACTTGACAGATCTTACAGAGATGTTTTCGTCAAAGATGCAGACCACAAATCAGCTCCAGGCACCAAGGTACCATTCAGTAACAGTCAATAGGAACCAAAATTTTTAATTGCCAGAAAAAACCCTTTGGAATGCAGGCCACTTGCAGGACCTCAGTCCTAGGTTGGCATCTCCAAGGGTTCAGACAGCATCATTCCAACACTGCCAGAAGGAGCCACTTGAACCACCTGCAGGGGTGCGCAAAAACGGCCAATGACAGCTCCTTTCAGAAGCCTTGCTTTTGCCTGGCTGGGACATATTTGAAAGTCAGTTGTCGTCCTGATGCACCCAACAATACTCCTCATCAATGCTGCCAATAACAGAAACCCCAACATTTAAAATCATCATTTGCTTCTTGGTTCTTGCTTTAAAATAAACTCCCACCAGCTATGAGTCCACCACGCAAATTAGCTGCTAGTTCAAAGCTTAACTCAGGCCACTGATGACTTCTTCCAAGCTGCTTTCAAGCTTTCCATCAAGCACGGCGCTCCACTCAGACTCATTCCTTTCTTCTTTCTCAGCAGAAAGCAGCTCAAGAGATTCCTGGGCAATCCCACAGGTTCTTTCTGGGCCAAAACCGTCCGTCTGAGCCAAAGACGGCAGTGTGGAAATTTGACTCCATCAAGCAGATAAAGATCTCAATTATCCAGTGCATCATGGAAACAATCACACCCAATCCGGTGATCAAGTACAATGAACACATACTGAACATACATAAACACAGATGTTTTTAACTGATTCAGTTGGTGGGAAAAAGGACAGAAGCTCATGAAAACTCAAGGGCCACTTTTATGGTTAGCAGTGATGCAGGGTAACACTGATGACCTCCACACTCACACAGCAGAGTCCTCATACCTGCCATTAAATGGTGCAAATGAGGCCTTATCTCAGCCAATAAACACTGCGGGGGCGGGGGGGTGGTGGTGATGGGAGGGAAAGAAAGAAATCCTGTATTTATTTTGGTCCAGAGACTTGTCCATTCCAATCCTGGCCGCCTCAGGATTTCAATTCCCACCCATTCATCTAAGAGGATTTTCCCACTGAGGATAGATGGAGCAAAGGCGCTGGACAGAGAGACACAATGACCAAGGGGGAGACTGGACACTAGGAAACAACGGGGTAACAATGGGAAAATAAAGAGTGATGGCAGAGGAAGTGTGCAAACGAGATGGGGCGGAAGATAAGAGCCTTGCCGGAAAACGGAGCACCTGGAGGGAAGTTCCATGTCCCACTAGCCAGAGTCACCCTGAGAGTTCAGAGCAGGCACCTGCAAGGGCAGCCCCAAGTCCATGAGTCCTCACTGATGCATGATGACAGTGTCATGCAGGCCATTTAACAGGCTGACCCAGGGTTGCATCCTCAAAGTGAACGTGTACAAGATGCTACTAAATTCATGAAATGGACAACTAAAGCTTGGGTTATACCGAAACATAACACGCTTTTAAACAGTAATGATTAATTACTTGGTTGGGACAGTTCCCAGCTATTTGGATTGAATATGAATTAAAGCATCAGCGATGCTTTCAGTCACTTCATACCTGTGAACACGATGCTC
>JAABNX020000053.1:10016547-10021547 GCA_015163995.2 Mormyrus lacerda | reverse complement strand
AATCAAACCACATAAAGTTTCAGAATGTCTCTTTCACCTATGTGTAGCAAACCCCTGTGCCTATAAACTCAGAGCTCTGAAGTCTTGGCTAGAAACGTCTATAATGTGATTTTTTACAATTCTCGGCATGTCTGAAAATAGGTTTTTGAAAATCATATGTTTAAAGTTGATTTCAACAAAAAATAGAATAACATTCTAAGTGGTCTCAGATTATTGGTGCCGAGTTTGTGCTGAATAAAAGCGAATGTAGCACTTTGGGATAAATGTTTTTTTAGATAGGTGAAATATTTTTAAATGTCAAGGCATGTCAGACTGCCCCGAAAGTGGCTGAGAGGCCTCAGACTCCAGAAGGTTAATCGCCCAGTCTGTGAAGGCGGCATTCAAGTAGGAATTGCATTGTACTCTGTACACGGCAATAAAAACTTTGCATCCTTGAAGTAAATGTATTTGATCTTTTTCCTGGCAGCTCTCTTTTTACACAGGGCCACTATACACAGTTTTTTTTCCCCACTGCTATCAGTTTGGTTATTGGAAATGCAGGTGATATTTGTATAGATCTATCTACACCCTTCTGGCAGTGCTGCCATTGCAGTCAGGTCTCGCACACTACGAGGAGTAGAAGTTGTCCAACTTGGCTGCAGTCACTTTATACTCCACCCATGCAGCCGCCAGCAGATCTCGCTCCACGTAATGTCAGCTGCAGACAGACCTAAGTCGAACACACCAATTGGCTTCCCGTGTAGTCGAAAGATTGACGGAACGAGCGTTATCGACTCTATATTGACTATATTTATTTTTCTATCAAGGAAAATTTATTTTGCAATCATTATCTTCATACTTTTATCTCCCAGTCCTATCTACCAACCTATAAATTATATAAACATTATTTAAATATTGTGCCTTCTGGAAAGAAAGTGGGGGTAAATGCAAGGGACAGGCCTCATAACATACTATAGCACTCAAAAACAGAAATACCAATATGCTATTATAAAACCCCTAACAAAAAGACGAAGTGCTTCTTCCCAGCACTGGGGCGAAATTCCAACTCAACTGCAAAATATTTGTCTTTTAAAATCTGCATGGCTCGCCTTGGTAAAATTAGAAAATTTGTACTTGTGGGCAACTGATTGAAATCTGCAGAAACATTTCCAGGCTATTACTGTAAGGCTATTTTATGCATTTAATTTAACCCCAAATAGTTTTCTGTGCAGTGTCTACAAAATCGACCAAACGTTAGCCACAATTAGTCTGCAATGGGCTGTACGGTATTACAGCATTCCCAAAGCAATTTAAGCACAATGAGGAAGAGTCATACCTACAAATAACAAGCAACAATAAAATTGATATAAAAAAAAAAATGGAGATTCATTGATGCATTCAAGCCATTAACTTCAGGCCACAATACACAAAAAATGCCTAAATAAAAAAGAATAATTAAGTATTGATTAATAAACATCCCAACCTCAAATGGAGACAGTATGTCCTAAAACCAAGTAATGAAATCTTAAATCTAACTCACTTTATATCTGGACATATGACTGCAGTAAAAATGTGTTGTGTTTATTCAGTGATTTCAAGTGTTATTGAACGATGTTAAATCCTTTTATTAATCCATGGCATGAAATACTCTCAGTCCAGTACTTGGGTGCTTTATAGACCATATTCTCCCCAGATATTATAATTTCAATTATATTCCTATTAGAGCAAAGTACTTAAGTATAGCTATAAAATCCAACAGCCCCATTGCTCGATATTTAAACATATTTAACAAATGTGTGAAAACCAATGCACTCAATGGATCACATTGCGCAAATGTATATAATCTTTAGTAAGGTTACATGACGTTTAAACAAGAAATGAAGACGCTTCCCTAACGGTTACAGTGTCGTATTTTTAGGGACTGATTCCTCAGCTGGTTTGGATTATATAAAAATTACCGGTATATAATGGGCGTCCATCCCCCCCACCCCCCACCTTGAGTGCTGCAGCCCGGAATCATGGGAGGAATTTACATTATCTAGACTCTGACTCTTTGGTCTCTTTACTTTCTAGCTAGGCAGGGCTAGACAGACACCCAGGATCAGCAACTGTTACCGCCCCCAGTACCACCCAGCCAGTCGACAATTTTACAGTCACTGCCTGCCATGCTGGTTGAAATCCACTGAAGTTGAGGGTGGTGGGGGTGCTGAACCTTGCCTGGGGCGCAATATAGGCTTCAACCGCTGCTGTAAACACTTCAGGATCGCTGACCATAGCTTCAGTAATCATTTTTTGTTTGTTGAAGTTTTGTCTCAGACAGTACATACGTCGTCTTTATCTCCACCCTACAGACCATACCTGACACGACGATAAAGTGGAGAAATCAAACTCAACCAGAGCAAAACAAAACACAGATCTTATAATCCCAAGATCTGTGACACCCAGGCTCTTAATCCCAAATAAAACCCCCTTCCTGCATTAAAAAGAACATGTAAACAGTGGGTAATAGGAGAAGCACCTCCTTCCTGTTTAAAAAAAAAAAAAAAACCGAAAGAGATTTCACCAAAAATCCTAAAGACAATGGAGTGCAGATATATGCAGGTATTCCAGGTGAACATTCAGGGTGCCACTTCCCAGCAGATGCTTTGTATGTGGTAAGAAAATAGAAGACAACCTTCAAACTTTCATATCCATCAAGTCTGGGCAGCATACTCACAGTCAGCCAAGGGAGTCTATGAAAGAGTGAAATTATATTAAAATTTTGGTTATGGGCAAGAACCCAGAAGGAACAAGGCAGAGTACCATGAAGACTTAAGTTTTATAGCCTTATTAGGTGGTGGGGGGCACAGGGGTTTGGTCTACATCTGGTTTTGAATGAAAATGCATTAAACAATCAACCAGTTATAAGGAGGTCACTGAGACAGACCAGTACTTTGGGAATGACTCCACCAATTAAAGTGCCCAGGTGTCTTTCGTAACCAAGAGTAAAGGCCTCTTGTTAAATCTGAGCAAGAGCTCAAATTCCCCATTTACTGAAGAGGACAGCCCCGTAATCAGCATCACCTTCAAACAGAAGGGGTGATTGGTCAGACATGGCCACCGCCATCTATACAAGCTGTCTGCAGTGAAATCTGGATACTGTCAGACATCACGGGCCATTTATTAAACGATAAGGTGGCAGCCCATTGCTGCAGTTCAAGGGAAGCTGATTTGTGACCAGATGTTTGAAGGTCTGAGCCGTGGGCGAGTCTGCATTTGCTGGAAACTAGTCCTTTTGGAAGAACGCAAACCTTCCCCCCCCCCCAGCTCCCGTCCTCGGTGGCACAAAGGCAGCCATTAGACAGCCTGTTAGACTGCTTCAACATTGTGCCAGTGGAATTTCGGTTGGGGGCAGGACAAGGTGGAGCGACCTGGCCAATCGCAGATGAGAAGGAAAATCGGCGAGCTCAGCTGGGCACATGGCTTCGCCATCAGGATGCTGGGCCGTGCCTGCATTTACACAGCAATAAAGCGCAGATGAAAAACCCACAAGAGACCACATGTACATTCCCCTCCGTGGAAATTAAACGCCATAACAGAGCAGTAAAATGCACGCAGCAGATGACCTCGGTACTGTTTGAAAACTTTCCATTTGCTAAGTTAATTGGGGGGGCGAGAGGGGCCCTGTCTTATAAGGCTCAGTGAAATAGCATTTTCCACCAGGATGACGTCAGCAAGAGCTGCCTCTCATTCACAGCTCTATTCCCAAGGTCTCAAAATCCACGGGTGGGCGCCATCCCCTGCATACCCAGCGGGATTTACGCATCTCTACCAGCGAAACTGCTGCCAAACAAGCCCGTGGACAAACAGGGTCGTCTTTTCGATTAGAATTAAAGGCCAGTATCACAAAGAGAGACTTGTTGGTTAGCCAAATAATTTCAACAAGTTATGGTAAACTGCGCTTAAAAGCAAGTGAATGAAGATAAAGTCCATTTCAACTGGTAAACCCTGAATCCAACAAGTTTTCTTGCTAACCCAAAAATGCAGCTTTGTGATACAGACCCTTAGCATCCAGCAAACATTAGTACCATAGACGTCAATAGTGGACACCTTTCTGGGCATTAGCCACTCAAGACTGCAGGCATCCTTCGAAGGAGACAAGAAAAATTTTAAAACAAAATCGGCCCCCCTCCTTACAGTAAAAATCATGGTAAAAACCCAGTAAAATGACAGGCAGCAGCTCTGGAAGAATGAAAACACCCCAGAGATAATGCAACCCACAGCTGATGGCGAAACAAATGCTAGAATGAAGACCACTGAGCCCCCCCCCACCCCACCCCGATTACATAACGCCTGGCAGACTTCTAGCAAACGCATACGGACCGCAGGCTCTGAGGTGGGCTGGATGGCCCTTGCACTGCAGATTAAACCATTCCCATGTGTCAGAGGTTTAGACTGCGAGCGAAAGCACTTTTTTCAGGTTACCATCTGTCAAGATGAATCCACCCGGGCTGAAAGTATTGTTTCACAAAGCTGTAAATGAGAATTGTCATCCAGGGACGTTCCACATTCTAGTATACCAGTCCTTCAGTTTCATATTTCGGATGCATTATTTCCTCACAGGGGCCATGCACATCTTAATTTGTGCTCTTTACGTTCAGAGAAAAACATTCAATATTATCTGGCATAACGTCCCTTCTGACTAAGAGACGATGCACAGAGGAGAGCAGATGTCATTTGCTGAAGTCCTACAATGGCTGTAGCACCACAATGTGTGTCCTAGAGACCCACAGGCTGGATAGAAGTTCAGATTTTTGTGTCCGTATGATGCAGAGGCTCAACTGACTTTAAGATGGACCATTACACTATAAGTGAGGCCACAGACCTTTCTAACGAGACAGCCTGAGGCACAAATGTGCTTTTTTTCAAAAAAGGGGATAGAAGTAATTTGTCTAACTATAGGCCAATCAGTTTAACTTGTATAACAGGTAAAGTTATGGAGGCTATAATCAAAGAGAAAATGGTAGATTACCTGGACTCAA
>JAABNX020000053.1:9980341-9992664 GCA_015163995.2 Mormyrus lacerda | reverse complement strand
GTGAGATTACAGCCATCTTGCAATTGCCAGCCAAATGTATTGAAGGGATGTAAATTAGCCTATATGTAAGTCTTTGAACTACAACAGAAAATCCACACAACACAGGAATAACACACCGGACAGAGGTAAGGTTTAATTCCCAACAACGGAAACATGAGACAACGGCGATGCTCAGTCAAACGTGTAAATAATATATATGAAGTCAATATAAAGTTCATTGGACTTACAACTGAAAACACGGGTACCACGCTTGACAGGGCAGCCTGTGACGTCTCCATTACTTTTTGGCGACAGAAGACAACTGACAAAAGAAATACAGAATGTGGTTTTAAAAACAGAATTGCGATGATCCTCTCCATGACACGACATCCACGTAAACAAGCGTCTAGAACCCAATCACCAAGCAAAGGAGACACTGAAATGCCAGCATGGATAGCATGAAGCATGAAGTACTAATCCAAGTAGACGTACTATTGGGACTCGTCCTCCGCCAATGGCAGCCCCGGTGAGCGACCCAGTCTGTCCGGCGCCGCAGGAAGCCGAGGCTCCGTGTGCATGAATGTCTACGGACGGAGCAGGGGGCGAGAAGAGCGGCGGAGACCACGACTCCTCGATCCAGTGTCCTCCATAGGCAACTCCGAGAGAGCAGCCTGGAGCACACTTCCATTTGGACAAACTGCTTGAATTAATCGATTCAACGGGCTTAAGCGAAGTTCCTGCGACTTTGTAAACTATGATTATGAAGAACTGCAGCACCCCCTAGACTTTTTAAAGAACAGCTCCGCGACACGCGTTGACCCTGACCATGAGCAGTCATCAGTTATGCAAACCTGACAGTATCACAACACGCCTGCCTTTTCCTGCTAAACCGCCAGCTTAACAAGCCGGAGAGGTGAAGAGGACACTTCAGACCAATCGTCCCCAGGCAGCACCTACGGCAGACCGGCTACCCGGTCGCTGACTACCAGTACCCAACATGCACCGCGCGGCCCGACGAATTCCTTCATCGTCAACTACCCCATGAAACGTTAAACGTCTAAGAACAGTTCCGCTCTGTCACCGTTTTTTCTTTATTTCTTTTTAGTGTCTGTTATATAAGAAGTACTATTAAAATAACAAGTCATAATGTGCTTGATTCGTTATTTATTTATTCGCCACGCGTAAAATTTATATAACTGCATATTCATAGCCGGCGTCTCATTTAACGTATTAGGTAGAGTTACGTCACCTATCGCTGGACTGTGAGCGCTAGTTCAGGTCATGGAGCCGCTTCGAGCCCGGAAGATCTCCTGCACCCGTTTCTAAAGTATTTCTCCCACTCATATCGACATTCGATGTTGAGTATCAGAGACGCCAACCCCGCCGACTCGTCCCGCTGCTAGCAGACCAGGTGCGGCATGTTCCAGAAGACCTCCTTCACCACTCTGATCGTCGGCGTGTTCGTCGTCTACGTGCTCCACACCTGCTGGGTCATGTACGGCATCGTGTACACCAAGCCGTGCGATCCACCCAGGGCCGAAGGCTGCATCGGCTCTTACCTCGCAGACAAGCCTCGGCTTCAGGTAGATGATGTCGCTGTTGAATCGTTGTGATGATGCATTAGTGTGGACTTCTCTGCCTATTTGCCATTTAAAATCCCAGTGTCGCTTTTTCGAGCTGCTCGCATCCGTATTATTCATAGATTAGGACACGTAGCCCCGGTTCAGTCGCTTTAGCTGACAGACTTTTCATAAAGAGAGTGATCGGGGAGCTTATTGAATTCACTTTGAATTACACAGCTAAGCATCTACACGACGCTGAAGCCGAATGGAAATGGCGGACAAAATCTCATTCTTAAGGTTGACGACTTTGATATCAATTCCAAGTTTGAGAGGTAAGCTTGTTTGGCGTTCATCAGCCTCCCGCGTGGAAGTGAGCCTCTAGATGTGCGAGTAGAAACCACAAAGGCTTAGGAATACAGACCAACCTTTAAAAGATTATCTATACAAACTTTAGAAAAGCTGACATCGAGCATTCATTGGTTTCATCAAATAAGCTTTGATTCTCAGTATTTTGTGTAATGCATAAAAATATCTAAAAAGCGTTCAGTTTATGCATGCAGTGTAGATGTTCCTGCGCCAAATGTTATTTGACAGCTGAATGCATTGCGTTTCTGACAAACGGTGCTTAAGTATAATTTTTGTACTCAAAGTGTGTTGTTATTTTGAATTTCAAGGAAAATTAACGTGTCCCTACCAAAGAAAACACGAAACAACGGGACTCTTTACACGCTGGTATTCGTGCACCAGGCAGGCGTGTCGCCCTGGCAGGATAGTCGGCAGGTGCACCATGTGAGCCAGCTCACCACCTACATGCTTCCCAAACCCCCTGAGGTCAGCCTTATCTCTGGGCAGGACGACCAGCAGGTGAGTTGTCTCCTGTCCCAATATCTCATAAGCCTGCTTTCGGAACAGGTTTTGTCTGTCTAACCCAGGAGACAATTAAATCTGCCAACTGGGGGAGGGGGGGTCCTCCCATGTTAAAATACACCAACCAATGGGAATTCAGGCTCTTGGTGTCAATTGTGCAGTCCAGGTTCAGTTGTATTTTGGATAAGTACCGGTTGGTGATCGTGGCGTCTCAGTTCTGTTATTCGGGTGATTGTTCCATCATCCACCTTAAAATCCGGTTCCTTCACCTGTTACTCCAGCCGCCGGAGCAGCAGAAACGGGTCAGTGATGGTCCCACGAACAAGCCCGTGTCGCACTGGCGGTCTCGCCTGACCCTGAACATCGTGTCTGAGGACTTCATATTTGACAGGGAGGCCATTCCCAGCGATGTGCACCGCTACATGAGAGTGTAAGACCCCTGTGCAATAACCACCATGTCAGCGTGAAAGCCCGGTTTGCTACGGCTTCTCACCCATGCTGATTGTTTTGTAGAATCCAGAATGGAAAGAAGATGGTCTATCTCCCGCTTTTATTTGTAGATGAGCTTAGTAATAGAGTGAAGGATCTAATGGTAAGTTCTGTTCAGTTTGTATTTATGTAGTTTGTCATGTACGTTTTATCTGGTGTTTATAAATGAATGGGAGCCATAAAGTGGGGGGCAGACAGGATGATTCTAGGGGCCCTAAAGATTTGGAAGATAATTGGTCTGGGTTGGGGGCCAAAAACCTCTAACTACACCCCCGATGCCACCTGTTCAGTTTATTTTACCAAAGAATGTGTTTATTGTGTATTCACAAAACGTATAGCAAGAAGGATTGTGGGTAGAGAATTTGATGTGTGAGCAGATGGCTCGTATTACCTATTATTCATGATGGCTGTAGTTCCTTCACACTGTAAGCAGAATATTGTCCTTAAAATTATTTTGCTATATAATATTAATTTATAGTTATTAGTTATAGTATAGTTTTCTAATGCATCCTGAATGAAATAGCACTGCATGAATGTTTGTCATACTTACTGGTTGTCCACTTTGTGTGTGTGTGTGTGTGTTAGGCTTTGTGAGTGAATGAGTACCATGCTGTACAAGTAATTCAAAGTGGTCAGTAAGACTGAGGTCACATGACTCTGTTGCAGGAAATCAACAGTAGCACCATTGAACTCCCGCTCACCATATCGTATGACACCATTTCCCTGGGGAAACTGCGCTTTTGGATCCACATGCAGGATGCAGTCTACTCCCTGCAGCAGTTTGGTAAAGCTGAGTTTGCTTCTGTTGAGCAGTTAAATGTGAACACAGGCTGTATTTCGCCTGCAGGGTTTTGCGGGAAATGTTGGACCTTGCAGGAGATGATCTTAGTACTGGTTGTAGTTAAGCATTAATGACCATCTCTGTGGTGATGCCTTTGCTTGGGGATTATGGCTGAAGTAGAGGTAGGTTTGGCAAAGATTCATGGAATCGTATCATGTGACTTTGCAGTACTGAAGTTCTCGCTTCCTCTTCTAGGGTTCACTGAAAAAGATGCAGATGAAATCAAGGGGATTTTTGTGGACACAAACCTGTACTTCTTAGCATTGACGTTCTTTGTGGCTGCATTCCATGTGAGTGATTTTGGTTTCTTCCTCGGCAAAAGTTTCATGATGGCAGACACATCACCATCATGTCATTTTTATTTTTTTTTTGCTAGTTAATTTCTGATATCCAGCACACAGTACACACAGAGCTTATGCTCTCCTTCAAAAATAAAGACATTTTCGACATCCTTCTCATTTTTTGACTTTCAGCTCCTTTTTGACTTCCTGGCTTTCAAAAATGACATCAGCTTTTGGAAGAAGAAGAAGAGCATGGTGGGCATGTCAAGCAAAGCAGGTAGGGCGAGGTGGGGGGGCCGCAGGAACACGTGGGGGACCAACTCTGGCACGGGCACTTTGGAAACAGACTAGTTTTCCGATTTTTAAAAATCGATTCCCTAATGCCAGGAAGAGCCAGTTTAATTTTGGAAATGTATTGAAAATTTGCAACTTAGGAATGAAATTTAATCCAACCACAGAAAACACAGGAAGAGCCCTGAACAGACAGCGGTTACATTTAAGGCTGGGTTTTAGTTGGTAATTGTGATTTATTATGTTTGCCTTTCTCTGTGTGATTTGTTGCAATTCACTGCATGCATTAGTGATTATTTAAGCGGATATTTTATTTGGCTGGCAGATTTAATATTAAAGTCTTACTTTAATCATTATTTTTTGGTTTTATTTCAGTTCTCTGGCGATGCTTCAGCACCATTGTGATATTTCTGTACTTGCTGGATGAACAGACCAGCCTGCTCGTTCTCATCCCCGCTGGGATAGGCTCCATCATTGAGGTACCACCTCTGGCACCCTTTCTTCTTTGATGACAGTCTGTTGTCATCATGTCTGAATGAGGCCATTTGTTATGTCTGAGGTCCCTGGACTGCACTGCCTAAATCCTCTTTTCCCCAGGTTTGGAAGGTGAAGAAAGCCTTCAAGATACAGGTTTTTTGGAACGGCATAAAGCCCTGCTTCCTGGTGAGTGTAAAATTCAGGAGCCTGTTGGCTGTTGGGCCAGCCTCACTACCCCAACAACAAAAATGCTGCCTCAGGCTGGCGTAAACACATATCCTTCTGGGAAATAAGGAGCGAAACGTATGCTGGGAGACTTGAACCATAATAGGTCATCTTTCCATAGTTTGGGAAGCTGGATGAGTCTGAGAAGCGGACAGAAGAGTATGATGCTCAGGTGAGGAAAAATAACTTAATTCCGAATGAAAATTAAAACCTTGTATCCTCACAGAAATGAAGACCATCAACAGTAACTTTCTATAAACACATGCACCATTCTTTGCGATTTTTTTAATAATAATAATAATAATAATATTATTGAAGTCCCTTTCCCTGTGACCGTTGATGACATCATTCTTTTCCTGTCTTCTCATTGGCAGGCAATGAAGTACCTCTCATATCTTTTGTACCCTTTGTGTATCGGGGGAGCCGCTTATGCTTTGATATACGTCAAGTACAAAAGGTAAAATTATACAATTGATGTATGCCTTTCGTCTGTGTTTTATAATTATGACATTGTTTTCCATCCATCCATTCATTGGAGCCTGTTCCTGGCAGCATAGAGCATACCTGTGACAGTGTTCTTTTTTTTTTTTTTTTTTTTTTTTGTAACAGTTGGTATTCCTGGTTGATCAACAGTCTTGTCAATGGTGAGGCCAGATTTCCATAGCGTGCAAAAGGTCGCCTAGCGATTCATTGAGCAGTGGTAGATTTCGGTGGTCTGCTTGCGCCATGGTAACATCCTGCTTCCTGTTCACAGGGGTTTATGCCTTTGGCTTTCTCTTCATGCTTCCCCAGCTTTTCGTCAATTACAAGGTATGAACGGCAGATCCCCAAAGTCGCCTCAACACCACGCCTCCGTGCTGCATTTCTTTGCGTTGATGGTTCTTCTGATCTTACTATGTTTTCAGCTGAAATCAGTGGCACATTTACCTTGGAAGGCATTCATGTATAAGGTGAGTGTGTGTGATGTTTGGCGCTTTCTTACATAGTTTGTCATGAAAGATGTATGGAATACCTCACCCTTTCGGTGATAATGCGAATGTCACTTGGTTCTCTCTGTTTCCCAGGCGTTCAACACCTTCATCGACGATGTCTTCGCCTTCATCATCACCATGCCCACATCCCATCGGCTAGCCTGCTTCCGGGATGATGTAGTGTTCCTCATCTATCTGTATCAGCGATGGTAAGCAACAGTGATGTCCCTGGCCAATGTCTAAAATCAGACGAATTTAGTTTCCCGCATCCACCGAATTTGTCAGCAGTGCAGATCATAAGCTTCCGTCACACGTTAAATTAAGTGGCTTGAAACTGCAGACTATCAAGATGTCACCTGTATGGAAATTCTTTACAATGGAAACTCAAAGTAGCCCAGCAGGTACTTGCAATGCTTGCAACGCCATCCTTTCGAGTGGAGGTAGCAACAGAGTGGTTTTTTTTTTTATACAATGAGACACATTAAGAAACATCTTAAAGAATGCTATGAAATTACGAGGTTACGTAGATGGAGATTGCACACGCCTACTGTATGTGTGTTTAAATTTTTAACAAAAGATCGGATTGGGATTTGGAATCGACATACAATCAGCCCCGCTACGATACTTTTTATCACACTGTGAATCTAACATGATTGTTTTGGGCTTGGATACTAATATATCACTGCAGAATTACATTTGTATTTGCACGATTTTCCAATAAGAGGAAAAAGCACAAAAACAGCTATCGCAGTTGAACAACAGTGATGTCTAATTCATGAAGGAATGGCTCTTTCAAACTGATTCTTTTCAGTAACTCGGTCAAACCGGTTTTCATCTATTCTACTTAAGTATCACATACAGCACAGCACTGAATAGATGCTATGGTCAAAAGATAATTTTCCGTCATTTTTAACATACCTTTTAAAGGTGCCATTAAATGAAAATGAAAATCTGACATCAGCATTGCTGAATAAGGAGAGTCGCTGTCATTTTTGTGCCCTTTTTCAGGTATAAATCCCACATAAGTGAAAGAAGGTGCTGAAACAGCCTAATCCAAAAATTCTAGATTATGTAACAGTCTTAACTACTAAATTAAAGCCTGAGCCTAAAGTCTGTTGGCATTTTAAGCATTAGATGAGGCCAATTCCCTGTTTCAGGTCTACGCATAACTTTCCAAGTGTAAAATATTGCAAGGAGATGCTCCTTCTCTTTGCTGCGCTACCGCTGAGAGGCCACAATTTTTGCATTTTTGCTTTGCATAAACTGTGGCCATGTTGCCTTCAGTGCCCCTCCGCACACCGTTGTCCGTTTGTTTTGGTGCAGTGCTCATGCCCGGCCACATGGGGGCTCACTATTTCCAAATCTTGGCCATTGACAAGTTTGTGAGTTCAGCACATTCGACTGAAGTGGTTACTAGGCAATTCTCATGAGACCTATCAAAGATGTTTAAGATGTAATTTATTCATGTATTATTATTTCTTATTTAATATGCATATGATTGTTATTGGCCACTGGTACCGCTTTTTATTATTTCATTTTATTTGGCCTAAGTTACTAAGTTTTGGAGTTGCATTCCCCTAACCCTGTTTCCTATTGGATATGTGTATTTTAATATGCGATTTTAGTGAATGCAAGGTTTTTCAGGAATGCATTAGTCGCATTGTAGCAGGACTGTAGATACCCTGAACCGATCCATTCAGTATGTATCAAAAAAGTTGCATCAGGACATCCTTAGAAAGTTTGTGTCCATAAGGTTATCAAAGAGGAGAAGACCTCTTTCATCAGGTACTTCCTGTATGTCTACCTTGGGTGGAGAGCTGGAGGAAATGTGACATTTACAGGCCATTCTATGGGTCACAAATATCATAAAACAATATACTGGTTCATGCAGAAGAATATTTCTGTTTAGTCCGTAGAGCTTTTAAAAGCAAAAGAAGTTCTGAGGAATTTTTATAAACCACCCTTCAGCATTTTTGATAAATTTTTAATAGTTGCATAAATGTATATCATTGTTAAAATAGACATCGGAGACTCGCTTGTATTGTAAACCAAGACGGTTGCTTGATGCCCTGTCATTACAGCTGACATCCTTCTTCTTTTCCAAAGGCTGTACCCTGTAGATAAGAGCAGAGTCAATGAATACGGGGTGTCGTATGACGAGAAGCCACCAGCGAAGGAGCACGACGATTAAAGTCCCAGGCGGCAGACGGGACCGGACCAGTGAAATCAAAAAAATATTTGGCGCCCTGTAACCCGCAGGGAGGCAGCATCAGACGCCGGCAGGACAATGTGAGCGCACATGTGTGGCTGACTCACCATTGCTGACGCATCCAATGAGATTTCTGCCCAGCCTCTCCCCCACCCCTCCCGACACACACACACACGCACACACACACACACACACACACACACTTTCCCCTCCATCAGCATATGTATGAGGGCGCTAGCACTCTCCTCAGCTCACTATCGCTTTGCTCAGGACTGACTGCTTGCAGCAAGCTTGGCCGTGACCTGCAGAAGCATGAGTCCATTTCTGGCTGCATTTGCTTGTCTCCCCCAGCGTGAGGCGCTCATCAGTGAACGCACTTCCTTCTCGAGTTCTCAAATGAGCTTAATTTCCCTCACCTGCTCTGTGGGAATGGTTCCATGTTCTTGTGTTTTTTAAAATTAGAATTACTTCTTTGCTTTGACCATTTTAAAAAGGAATTGTGTGCCAAACCCATTCTGGGACTATTGTTTCATGGTTGTTTTGAATACATGTTATTGAAGGTGAGAACCTACCACTGACCATTCCAGTCATTCCTTTGCTGATAGCAAATGCTTTGGTGTTGCTGAAAAAGCCAGGAACTTGGCAACATGATGATGATGATGATGATTACAAAAACAAACATGTCATTGTTGAAGTTTTTTTTCAAGGACCTGAAAATTCCAATAGTCCCTTGTCTGTAATTAATTTGTGTGTTTAAATTTAGCTTTTTACATACTGTAATTTTCCTGAGAAATAAAACATTGTGTTGTATACAAATGGCTGAGAAGTCTCTGGTCTGTGTTCGGATGGTCAGAAAGGCTCACAAAAGGCTATGAAAATCAGTGGCACAGAGTCGATGAACAGGAATTTATAAGGCAGTAAATTTTCCCTTTCAGTAGTACTGAAAGTGAACAGCCACAAAAACCACTGCCCAGTTGTCTCTGTAGTGGCACCTGCAGGCATGAGCGTTAAAACAGGATATGTGTCACTGAGCGTTATTCCCCTGCCTGTGGAATCTTCGCCAGGGTTACTGAGACTATTCTCACTCACTTAACAGTCTATATTTCAGCTATTCTTCAGCTATGTAGGCAGGTAACTCGTCTGCACACTTCTGCATTTCAAGAGATTTATGGTTCTTCCAGTCGAGACTGCATCAGGAAGAGAGTAAAACTATAATGTAGAAATATGCATAACACCTGAATGTTAAACTACGGAGTGCCATATAAGAGAATACATCTGGGGCCTATTTCATGAAGCCGGAATTTTTGCTTAGCCAGAGAACCTGTCAGATTTAAGGTAATCTGGCTAAATGAACTTTTTCGTCCGCTTGCATTTAGCCCAGACTACCTTAAATTCAACAAGCTATCCAACTAAGAATGGAATCCTGCTTTGTGAAGCAGGCCCATGTAAAAGAACAAGAAAATAAATATTAAGAATGTAAAATAAATGCACTTTTCTCATTGGATGTCTCAGTTCCTTTAAGGTCAAGACTTCCTTCTAAGCCCATATCACCAGTGTACTTGTACATTTTCTTCAATTTTCAGTAGTCTGGAAAAAAATAAAGCAATTTAACAAGAAATCGCAGCTGACAGTCAAT
This sequence comes from Mormyrus lacerda, assembly GCA_015163995.2. NCBI lineage: Eukaryota > Metazoa > Chordata > Actinopteri > Osteoglossiformes > Mormyridae > Mormyrus > Mormyrus lacerda. The sequence continues at coordinate 9,982,836 of JAABNX020000053.1, read as the reverse complement.
AGCACAACAGCTCTTTCTTATTTTAGGTGTGCTTTTTCGTAGCATTCTAGCTGAAAGCTAATGCTGCTGCCATTCAATGGGTGTAACTAGCCTGCTGTGACATCATGTGCATACCCCCCATATGTAAATACACTCAGCCTGGGGTGCATTCACAGAAGTTAGCATTAACGATGCATCGTATTATGTTAGTTCAAACTAACTAAAATCCGAAGTATGACTGTTTCCCAAAACTGTCATACTTTGTTAGCACCACAGTAGTTTAAACTACGCTGGTTTGAACCACCATAGTTTGACCTGCAATGATTCCTGAGGTAATTGGTCTGACTCTCACGCCACGTTGCATGCAAGTTATGCCGATTACATTATTAATTTATTGTGTCAGTCATATAGCTGCAATAATGTTAAATAATATTAAAAACTCAAAACTAGCAATAGCGTCACAACAACATGATACTTGTATGATGCTGCTCATTAATCATCACCTCTCTTCTTAACCTAACTTCCGCTACTCTTTCCCATAACTTCAGGTTGTGACTCATCAACTTTTTCCCTCTGTAGTTACTAGAGCTCTGCACAATCTCCCTTATTCTTCAAAATCAGTACCCATATTCTTCGTCTTCACTCCTCAGGCAAAGTCTGGCCTGGTAGTTGCAAAAGAGGAAGAGGCAAAGGACAAGAAAAGGAAACAGATGACCTGCGGTGGCGACCCCTAACAGGAGCAGCCGAAAGAAGAAGGAGAAGAAGAAGAAGAAGAAAAAGTGAGACCAGCTACATTATATGAGTTAGAGATGGTGGCACTGACGAAAAGACAGGAGGCAGAGCTGGAGGTGGCAGAGTTAAAGATTTGCGATGGGAGGGATGAGGACGGACAGTATTTGCAATGAGGATATTGGAGGGACAGCTCAGGTTGGACAGTTTGGAGACAAAGCCAGAGATGTGAGATACGCTGGTTTGGATGGGGGGTTATGTGGGACAAAGGATGCTGAGGATAGAGTTGCCAGTAGAAGAGGAACCTTCTAAGAGGAGGTTTATGGATGTGGTGAGAGAGGACATGCAGGTGTTTGCTGCGAAAGAGGAAGATGCAGAGGACGGGAGGAAAAGGAAACAGATGATCTGCTGTGGCGATCACTAACAGGAAGAAGAGGGCTTATATGATGCTTCTTGTAGAGAAAAAGTACTATTCAAGTCAAGTAGTATTACTTTTCATTTCAGCCATATATGCAGTACACAGTGAAACGAAACATTGTTCCTCCAGGACCAAGATGCACAAAAAACAAAAGGACAGAAATACAGGACTACAAAAGTACAATTTACAAGACAAGACATACAGTGCAGTCGACAAAGTAGTAACCGTGCTGGTTTGAATGGATATTTGAATAAATAGTATTATTACAGATACAGTATTATAACATATACTGTTTTCTAGTAGCAAGAGAGTGATAAATAAAAATGCAAGAGACTGTTTTTCTAGGTTTGTTGTTCCTAGATTTATGATACAGCACATGCCTGATGTCAGGGTCATTCTTCTGGCTTGCCCTCAGCTCTTGCCTTGAGATTTCTGGGAGGACATCACTTCTTACTCCTTGAAACTGGTCATGTTTTACTGCAGAGGTACAAGAAATCCCTGTCACCTCACTCATCCTGGGTTCTGTCAGAGAAACATCTATATATTCTGTAGCCCTACCACGGTTTTCATGTTCCACCCCCTTCTCCGCGTCCTTGAAGAAACAGACATCCACAACAACAACAACAACAACAAATTAATTTTTGTATAGCGCATTATCACAACATTACATCATCTCAAAGCGCTTTACAGCATCCCCACCCAAAGCCCCCAGTGAGTAAAGCCATAGGCGACAGTGGCAAGGAAAATCCCCCGAGAAGGAAGAAACCTTGGGAGGGACGAGACTCAAAGGGGGAGCCCCGTCCTCCAGGGGGCGGCAGGGAAAGTCAAATACAATAATTTGAGACACAAACGTGGAGCAGGGGGCAGATGACAAGTCGGTGCCGACGCTCCCTCCAATCGCCAGGCAACCAGAAGGCCAGGAGTGGGTCATACAAGGAAGATGACACAGGCAAAACATCCTTTGATGACACACGCGAAGGGGCATCAGCATTGGCATTACACCCTCCCCGCCTACGCTGTGTAGGAATTATTAGCTCAGGTAATTTTAATATCTCCACCAATATGTTTTGACATTAATTAAAATTTAAATAATTATTATTTAATGCTGATTATTAACCAATTGTTATGCTGAATGATCGGCTTCTCCAAACTCAATTGCTGTATCCACGTGAGTCCGTTAATTAGGGTGACCAGATAATCCATGTCAGGGAGGACAGTTTGAGCTACTTCGGGTTTTACAAACTACTTTCAAACTGAAAGGCTCCTGTGTTTGGCTAAATAGTTCAGGTCTACTTGTGCTTGACTGGTTTGTTTCCTCGACTGAAAGACTCATCCAGCTGTTTCACATTAGCATTAGTGACACATGCAT
>JAABNX020000053.1:9946115-9956474 GCA_015163995.2 Mormyrus lacerda | reverse complement strand
GCGCATTTCTTTGCGCAGCTCTTCACCATTTTAGGCGCGTGATGGCGTGCACGCGCAATTGCGCACCTTAAAGGACAGGCCCTGCAATTTGTGGCACTTTAATGTGTAAAATACTGAATCTGGCCATGATTTAAGGTATCATTCAGAGAAGAAGAGAAGGAACAGCTGAAACCTGAGTACCAGCAGTCATGCCTGCATTGCAGAAGGTTGTTTACGTTCTGCAGTGTGAGGGCTTGCAATTTATTTTATCTACCACTAGATGTCGCAAAAGGTCAAATTTAGATCAGGCCCATACTGCAAACCAAAAATACTACACTTATGGATTTTACTAAAACGTCCAGTATGTTGAAATTATCGGTTTCCAGAAGTAAACTGTGACATTTCTGAACCACAGATTCTGGGAGAATCAGTCTCCACCATTTGCAAAATTGTTGGTATCTCAGGAAGTTTAAAAAAGAAAAAAAAAGATGGAACAGAATTTTTCATGACTTTCTAATGCATTAATAGATTAATATAATAATTACTTTAGACTACAGAGATGATTCATCTTCACCTTGCATTTTTGTTGCTGAAATCACAACTTAAAAACACAAGACTCAGACAAAGGCTGCAAACATGAGTCATCAGAGAGTTGTGTTCAGCTGTGACAGATGTGTGGAGTATCTGTAGGTTGAATAGGCCTGACAGCCTGACACTGCTCTCTGAGGGTCACATCCACACACAAACAGGGACCACCACAGCCCGAGGAGAAGACAAGAGGTGAGGCATTAGGGTTAGTAAGGGGAACACTACAGCCCTCTCGAGGGGGGGTGGGGGGGGAGATACCACCCACAGCTGCCCCTCTGTACAGAGACTTAATTTAATGCTACATGATTAATTAACCAGGAAAAAGGCTAGGGGGTACAGAGCTTAATGCTGAGCAAAGGGCTGCCCAGCCTAAAGCTACGACACAGAGCCCCAATGGCGGGGGCTTGAGGTGGCCCTGGGGCCCAGACAGACTGACACAAACATGGAGTTCTTACCCGCCAAGGCTAAGTTTCAACAACAGTGAGGCAGAGGCAAAAAAAGAGGGGAACACAGAGGGTGCACAGGAACAGAAGAAGGAGAAACAATTAATAAAGGCACAAGCACAAAAACACACACATGCATCTGCAGTAGAGCAGGCAGGACTCATGCACTGCCTTGAAGCCGAGGCAGTCCAGCCCGCTGGCCCGTAACGAGCGGGTAGCAAATTCCACTGTGAGCACATGCCTCGACGTGGCGTGCGCTCCGCACAATCGACGCCTCAACACAGTGTGTGCTCAAACTTGTACCTTCAAACATTATGTATGTTGTCCAGAAATAAAAATTACCTGTCTTTGAGATTAGATAAAAGTACACCAAACTGCATTAGGTACTTAAGTGCGTCAGAATAACACACTACTTCGTCTCATGCTGTCCTCACAGCTTGCTGGGGCCTCGTTCGGTGCTTAAAAAGGACACCCTGTGAGACCCCACACTACACTGAAATTTAACTTGGCCCCCACCGGCAAGCTGGGACTATGACTTTGCCACTTGCTGAAATCTCCTGATGAGAGCTTGTCCCTGAGGGACTGGGGTCCTGACCACTGAGGCCTGGGGTGAGGGAATGGTTCCCAGCTGCCCCATGTGCCTTCCCTCCTCTGTATCAAATTAATATTTTCCCAGGGAAGAGGCCTGCCTTCTCCTCTGGGACCTGCACATCCTGCTAGCAGGGCTGGGAGCAGCTCTGAGGCTGGGCTTGCTGTAGCCTAGCAGGGGTACTGGTAAAATGGGCTCACAGACACTGGCCATGAGAGTTTTCCTAGCTGCAGAGTCTGCCGAGTTTGGGCCCAGCTAAGCGGGAATGAGTCTAACGCACACAATGAGCTGTAACTCCAAGGGAATGCAAAAATGGAACATTTTAAGGAACTTCGCAAAAAAGGCTAAGAGGAGGAAACTGCAAACCCACATGCAAGCAAGCATTTATAGCAGTGAAATCTAAGTTTCCATGTTAACAGTGTGACATAAATCTGTCATTCTCAGGCCAGCCTGATGGGGCGCTGCTGCGGAGGGACCTCTACCTTGACTCCTTCGTTGTAACTGTCCACGGGGTTCAGGCTGGCCACGCTGCCCAGGTGGCTCGGTGCTCCCGGGCGGGGGGGTTTCTTTGGGGGAGCTGCATGCTCTGCATGGCAGAACGACAAGGAAACTATCAACGGAGAGCAAACATGGAGGCTCCCAGTAAACACAGATAACTAAATGCAAATGACGAAATGCAGATTGCAGGCCTAGAGCAGAGGGAACACTGGCGCCATCTATCCGTCATAGCTGCACAGCAGTCTGAACAACCACCAAAAGGAATTGACCCATGCAAGACCCGGAACATTCTTACCTGGTTTGCCTACGGGTTGGTAAATGTGCTGGTTCCCCGCCTGTTGGAAGCACACAAACAATCAGCCAGCTGTGACATGCCTGTATGTAGCTTGACTCAGGACAAGTCAAACATTCAGAATAGGTCATTAAAATTTCCTTAGCAGCAGATTTAATTCCCTTCAGGTCAGCTTTTCCCAGGAATCCTAAAGCAGACTCCCATAAACACCTTTGTGTCCAAGCCTGAATTCCAGAATCGGAAAACGTGGCCGCTGGCCTGGGGAGCATTCACAGACTGGCAGCTTACACTGCACATCAGAATTTTGAATCATCTTCTGTTTCTACGAAACACTCAACCCAGAGTTTAATATGGATTAAAAAAATAAATAAATAAATTTCCTTCTGTTATCCCAGGAAGAGCTGGAAATCTGATTCCAGTAGATCAGACTTTCATTAATAGCCCATTTAATCAAGTCCATCTTTCTAGTTCCCAGGCAAGTTTCACTGAATAAAAATAAATCAATGTGACCGATCAGCAGAATCGTCACAAAGATGATGGAGAACAGCCCAGCAGTCAGGAGTGATGTTTATCATTATAGAACTGAGGTGTCCGAACCTGCTACCCACCTCATCCTGCTTTGAGCCAGCATGGCAACACACCATACTAACACGTACTGACGTGTTCACGTGTGTGTGTGTGTGTGTGTGCGCGAGACATGAGAGGGAGAGTGCGAACGATGACAGACCGACGGCAGAAAGGTTTCCGAGCCCATGGCTGGCGCGAGACACTCACCGGGCCCTGAAGACCACCCTCCTCGCGCTCGATGCTGCCCCTGGAGTTCCTGGACTCTGGCTTCTGGCGGGAAGAGGAGAGGGGCCATTAGCTGGCAAGCACAGAGTAAACGAAGCAGGACGGCATGCTCGGGCCGGATGCCAGCCATCGCCGGGTAGAAGCAGCACCCTCCCCCTTCTCCAGCACCAAACTGAAAAGAACATGTCCAGGCACAAGTCTGGCCTGGAGCTGGAATCTGCTTCATCACAAAAGTCCTGATTTTCTCAGGGGCTCAGCAGGGAATCTCAGCCTCTACGCACCGATCGCTCGGCTCAGCGAGTTGCCTGGGCAGCCTGTGTTTATAAATAAGTAACCACCCCACAACCCAAACCCCTCCTCCGTACCCGCTTCCCAAAGCAGGACTTGAAGACCTGCATCCTGGTAGCCCTTAGCTGGCACTGCACAGTGAAGGCGGCGGTAACTAATTCCATCAGCAGCATGAGACGAGTCGACTGCAAACTCCCGCTTCTTGCTGGAGGATGAGGCTTATATGGACCGCCTCTCCCCCCCCCCCCCGCTCACTCTCTCCCACATCCCATCTACAAAGCCTTCAGTTTCCCCACTCATTCTCCTACGTCACCCTCCGTCTAAATAAGTACAAGTCAGATTTAATAATTTAATAAATCTGGCGCACACACTCACACACATACACACACACACACACACACACACAGAAGGTGTTAAACAGTAACTTAATCCTCATTCTTAATCAAAACCCTTGTACTTGAACAGCAGCAAAAACAAACCCTCATACGAGGCAATGCTACACCTTTGGGCACCGTCTGGCTGAAAGCGGCAGCCGAGAATCGCGGCACACATATGCTAAATTCTCTCCCTTCTAACCTCTGGTAACATCTAGGAAGCCCAGGCATCCTCAAATGTCAGCTACACAGCTGTGTGACCAATAGCCGAGAAAGCAAGATCGTCGACCCGCAAACTGAAAAGCGATGAGGCCAGAGAAGACACCTCCTTAACTTACTGAGACAGTGACAGCTTCCACAAAGAGCTACTGCCTTTCACATGTTTCGCTGGCGTCACAGAGCTTACGAAACGCGTTCAGCAAAGCCAGACCTCCACATATCAGGACTGCTAGATTTAGACAGTCACTAGTGAATGTTCCTCCAAACACTAGCGTCGATTATGTCCAAAATGGCTTTTATCCATCTTTCCACACGATTGCCCTTAGAAAACAGAGGCTTTTCTATATCAAATCAAAGCAACTTCTCATTTAAGAAATTAAAATATAGGAACCATGCCACTCAATGACTCACACCATCGGCACACAAGAAGCACCAAATGTCTTCAATTTCATTAAAATGTCAGTTCATGATGTCCAGTATGTCCTTTATTTTCTGTCAGAGCTCCCGGGTTTGTTTGGAAAAAGTGGCCTGATGTAAACCTTTCACTGCTTTTGACAAAGTGCTTGTGGTTCTCAAAATATTATTCTCAGTAGGAAAAGCATTTATTTCCACGTCGCAGCTAAATTCCTCCCGCCTCCAGCTCGCAGGCCAGGTTCACATGGTTCCCATCAATTCACTTCCTTTCTTTGCTGGAGTGACTGGTACTGAGTTCAGTGCACTACCACGGTGATTTATTGGTCTGTTTTGAAAAGAGCCTCATCGTGTATCAGCAGGACAGAGACGTCCAGCAACACAAACAAACGCGCACAGGCCTGTGTGCCAGAACAAACATCGGGAAACCGGAAAAGAGCTGTGTACTCTAGAGGGTCTCTCTGCGTTGGGGGTGGACTCTGCGTAGGTGCAAGAAACGGGGGAGGTCTCTCAGCTGGGAAGAAGAGGGCACAGCATAAGTGAGACGAGGGGGGTGTCTCAGCTGGAGAGAGGAGGGCACAGCATAAGTGAGCGACAGGGGCCTCAGGAGGACTTTAAGGTGAGTACAGATGGAGTCTTTTACCAGGAAACGCTCCTCCTGCTCCAGCCAGCGTTGATCCTCCTCCATCTGTTGCTGCTGCATCATCAGCCGTTCTTCCATCAGGTGGGGTGGCAGACCCTGGCCCATTCCCCGCAGATCCAGCGGCCCTCCATCCTGGCAAAAATCAGACAGCAGCACTATTAGGGATGGTGCTTCCACTGAAGATTAGCAAAGGGTGCCCCTACCATCTCCCAGCTCACCTCCAAGTTGGGTGACCACATGGAGACTTCCTGTGGCCGGTGGTGGTTCCATGAGTCGTGAGGATCCAGGACAGAGGCCTGGGGTGGGTACCCTCCGCCGGGCATGGGGGACATGCCATGGGGAGCGGGGTAGCCTGATACCTGTAGATGGGAAGTCTATAGCTATAACTACAATTAAACAACAACAGTAAAATAAAACACCACTTATCACCTGCTTTTAAACTGGCAGGAGGTGCAGTGCACAGTGATCATCGCATTACTATTATTGGCTTGAAACACTAAGAGCTTAAACATCATAAGCAATTTAAGAGAGCATGGATTAAGTCACCAGTGCAAACTGTAACCATTTCATACCAGGGTATTTTACGTATGTTACACATCATTAAACAGTTTTTAAAAATCGCAATATTTCACGGGGTTTGCAGGCGCGACGAAAAACAAATTCCCTGGGGGGGAGACACACACTTTCTCTCTCACTGTCAATGCCTATATCACACATCCTACAAGTCACATGAAATCCCTATGCTGATTCAAGAGAAAGTCAGCGATGGAGATACCTGGTAGTGATTGTGCTGTCCAGCGTGTTGAGGACTGGGGTAGAAGCCCTCGCTGGACCGAGGACTGGGGTATCCTGGCCTGCTGGGCTATACTCAGCAAGAGAGGAAGAGGGGGCACCGTCTGAAATGTATTCTCTAACCAGGGAACTCAGTCAGTGAAAGTAGAACAACAGTGTGATCCAAGGGCTGACCAAGGCAGAGAGGGATGGGGGAACAATCCACTGGAAAAGTGACCCCGGACGCTGATTTGGTGTGGCTCGGACACAATGGAATGGAAGGCCGTTATCAAGTGGAGACACGGACTGGGAGGGTGGTGTAGGGGAGGGTGACAATGTACACTGAGCAGCTAAACTTGGATGGGTTTCCCATAATGCCACTATTCAACTAACTAATGACATTACAGAGAACATCTACCCTAACAGCCAGTCAGAGCTGACAAGAGTTAAAAATTAACATCTGCAGCATGTTGGTCTAACAGGTGGCCAGTAAGAGTAAGTAGCACTCCACAGTGTAAAATTTCCACCTGTCCCACACTCAATTCAGGTATCACATTCACATCGGGGCCCCAGCGTCGACCTCCCATGGGTTAATGGGCAAATGTGTCATGTCTGGACCCAGCTCAGCCAGGGGAAGTGAGCTGATGGACAAGGCCGACAGCTCCAGGTTCTGTGTGCGTCACAAAAGGCAGCGAATTGTTCCAGGACTGTATGGACATGGAGACCAGGTGCAGGGTAGCATGTGCATGTAGGTTATGCAGACGTGTGACACGGTGAGCATGAGGCCAACAGCGGAGGGGGATGTGTCATGGGAGCGGGCTGGACAGCCACGGCCGCTCACCTTGGGGGGGGCCTCGTCGGATCCGCCAGAGTCCCACGACACGGTGACCTGACGCCGCATCTCCATGCGGATGCGCTCCTCCTGCTGAGCCTTCTCCTCCGCCAAGATGGTGCTGGTTACGACACAGAGAGTCACCCTCACAGCCAATTAAACACCTGCCCCTGCCACCTTTCATTTCTCTAGTGCTATGGATTGCATTTCCCACTGGGCCCAAGGTCGGCCTGGCGATACGAGGGGCATCAGCGAAGAGCTGGCTGACAATGTGTCTGACGTGTTAACAGGAGAAAGAGACGGTTTGTTCAATGACATGACCACTTCCCTGACCATAAAAACAAAACTCACACCAAGTTCGGACCCAACGGGCCCTGGTACTGTTACTCTCAGCTAGTTTTTAGCCCTGCTACAGTCATTATGGGTTCGGAAAGAGGAACGGTTTAGCTAGGCACGGGGGAGAAACAGAGAGATACACATGGACACACGCGTGCGCGCACACACACACACACACGAGGCAGACCAGACACAAGCAAGCCAGGATGGAGGTGGCAGACAGCTCAGTCCCCAGCTCCCAGACAGATGGGCCTATTTCTGGAAAGGTCCTCACCCTGGCATCTGGAGACATGTAGCTAAGAAAGGAGTGAAGCAGCCGTTCGGGGAAGCGGGGGGGTACACCTGTTCCGAGTGCTATCTACAGCTGCCTGTAAGGCCAATCATATGCCCCCCCCCTCCCAGTATCTGCAGAGACCTGGCTTTCCTTAAACCTCTGATGTAAAACGAAAACGAGACAAGCAATGCAGAAAACCTCCACGTAAGAAGACGTTGCTCGGTTTTTAAATGAGCCACTTGAGTTTTGCTTGTTTGCTTTACTCCTTTAATGACAATTTCAAATAAAAACGGTCAAATAAAACCAGAAAACCCTAAATAAAACATGAAAAGAAACTGATCCAGGACCAACTCTATTCTCCAGCAAGGAAGCACACTAACAATGTGGACCACATGCTCACTTTGGACCTCAAGGAGGCCCATAAAGTCAGTGACGCCAATCAAACCTGATACCTGGTGCCCTCCGCTAGATGTGGGAGAGGCACTTACCAGCAGTGACCCCACGGAAGACCCGTGCCCACCAGGAAAGGGACTGTCCGCCACGGACAGTCCCTTTCCTGGTGGGCACGACTGCTCTGGCCCACCCCATCACTCAGCTACCACCCCACGATATTAAAAGTGGGCAGAGAGAGACTTACACCGAACCTGGAGTGAGGAAATGCACCATAGTAAAAAGGAATCACAAAAGGACTCCTAGCAAGACAGGGATAAAAATGAGGGAAACACCAAGTAACAAGAATAGACTAAGCTGAAGTTAGCTAGATATAATTATTGAGAGGTTTATTCTAAACTTCACTCAGCACATCCTGGGGCCAAAGGCCTAGCGCAGGTCCACACTGAACCAAGTTAGCTGTGCTTAGAGGGCATCACCTGACTCAGATGGATGTGTCCCCGTGCCTCTCATCTCTCCATGTCTCCTGGCAGCCTAATACAGCCCGTCGCGGTGGGCAAGGCTGACAAAAACGCATGACTCGGCATGGGCGTGACACAGCCAGGAGACATGAGGAATGAGACTGCCGGCAAGAGCAAGGCGAGGTTGAAAATACAGGCACACCCAAAAGGTGCGTGTCAAACCAGGTCAGAATGGCCAATACACTCCACCTCCACACTGAACCAAACCTCCCAGGCAATGGATCCATTAAGCAGCCCCAGCACATGTGGTGTCCACCCCCTGGAGGTGTGTGACCCCAGTGACCAAACAGTAACATGCCAGACACCATACATTAGAGCCTTGCTCTGACAGCAGTGTCATAACCAACTTCCCCAGTATGGCCTTGTGGGCGTTACCTTCCACAGCTGCCCTGTGTCACAGACTCATCAAGCCGGAAGGTTTTCAGGAAAGTTTACATCACTACTTGTCATCATTCCCAGCATTTACAGGAGCTGTACAATGATCACGGCCAGTACAATTGCAAGAAACGGGGTGTGGTGCGTCTGGGAACTCGCCCCTACCTGCCAAAGGCAGCGGGGTCGGACATGCCTGGCAGTGGGCCCCACCCCGGATTCCGTGACCTCCTCTATGAGCGCACAGTCGCTCCTTATCGCTTGGCTCCCTGTGTGTAACTGAGCTTATAGACATCTCAGGTCTCACAAACCCATATTGTGGGGGGTATTCGGGGGAGGGGGGTCCAATGAAGGTCCACGAAACCTCAGAATAATGAGGCCGCACACAGCACAAGCACAGCGCGACGCTGAAACAAACCCAACACTCCTAATTCACAGCAAAAGAGCTCTGGATTGTCCCCGACTTCTGAATATGGTCCCTCCTGCTCCATAGTATGACACAGGAGGGCAGAGACTTAACCCGTCAGATTTCCTCACATACAAACATTCTGCACATGTGGTTCATCCCTCTCACACCTGCCATGCGCCTACACTTAAATTCCATATCTGACACCACACAGATCCAATGCTTAGCACATACGGCACAAATTTGATAAACATCCGCTAAATATTTGCGTGCTTTCCAGGAAGACGAGGCCAGCGCACTTAAGGCTAACATAGTACGGTAATACCCAAAATCACACCATGAATGCAATAAATGATCGCGCTGCAGGCATCCATCTGACTGAAAACTCATACCTGAACCTTGGGGAAGCCCAACTGTAATGCTGCTCTGGATTAAGGATGGTATCATTTACCTGTATAATCTCCCCCTGGGGTCCTTAGGTAGGACAGATTAGAGATCTGCAGTCTGTGAGAATGCAGTCGATGAGGTCACTCTCAGACAGGAAGTGGACTGTTACCATGTGATTCATTATTTCAAAGAAGGGTGTCAAACTTACAGCTAGATCTGTGAATACCCTGCAGACCAGTGTAATCAAGTTAACATAGCAAAGATTTTCACTTAAAGTTTCTGTTATGCTTGCATCCTTCCTTTGAGGTTAAGAAATGTGGATTTTCAAACATTATACCTCATATCCAACAACATGGGATTAGTTACTGCTCTTTTTTCTGCCAGGATGAACAATAGTTTAACAATGGTTTAACAATAATGAGTATTGTCTCTTGAAAATAGTACTAAAAGGTGCTGGTTATCGAAGACAAAAATGCAGTATCTCAGCCGTCTTACACCATCGGCTGCTTAAAGTCACACATGTGGGCCACATTAGACTTTCATAATATCCAGACATATGGCAGTGTACAGTACTGTGATGGTTTCAAAAGCAACATTATTCCTGTATTTTGAAATGCTGATGATAAAAGTCGCTGGGGTGGGGGGTTCCCTGCTGGAAACCAACATGACTACAGTTAGATCTCTTAACTCAAGGCAGAGACGTTCTCAACCAGAAATCAGATAAGTAACCACATAGGAAGTGATTTTAAAGATACACTAACTGACACCACAAAAAAAGTCGTGCACACTGTGTGAAGCCTCATCATTGCATGGGGTCTGACTGGCACCTTGGGACACGAGGCCTCCTTGCAGCCGGGCTATGAGCTCCGCGACATGTGGACTCGCCGGAGGCGGGCTATGAGCTCAGCGACATGCGGACTCGCCGGAGGCGGGCTATGAGCTCCGCGACATGCG
>JAABNX020000053.1:9932342-9946015 GCA_015163995.2 Mormyrus lacerda | reverse complement strand
GCGACATGCGGACTCGCCGGAGGCGGGCTATGAGCTCCGCGACATGCGGACTCGCCGGAGGCGGGCTATGAGCTCAGCGACATGCGGACTCGCCGGAGGCGGGCTATGAGCTCCGCGACATGCGGACTCGCCGGAGGCGGGCTATGAGCTCAGCGACATGCGGACTCGCCGGAGGCGGGCTATGAGCTCCGCGACATGCGGACTCGCCGGAGGCGGGCTATGAGCTCAGCGACATGCGGACTCGCCGGAGGCGGCCTTTGAGATCCGCGACATGGGGACTTGCCGGAGCCGGGAGTTTCAGATCTACGACACCAGAATTCACCAGAGCCGAGCTTTGAGATCTACGACACCGGAACTCACCAGAGCTGGGTTTTAAGCTCCGAGAAGCGGGGCCTCTTACTGGGATCATAGGCCCAGCACTTGGTCATGAGGCTGTACAGTGTGGGGGGGCAGTTGGGCGGCATAGCCAGTCGTTCGCCGTTCTCGATCCTGCCGATGACATCATTGTTCTTCACCCCTTGGAAGGGCTTGACCCCATACATGAGGATCTCCCACATGCAGACGCCTGCAGCAGGTGAAAAAGTGAGTTACGGAGGGGGCTGTTTGAAAGCACTTGGTCACCACACCGCTCTCCCTACAGGCAGACATAGTCAGAAAAAGTGCTGGTGTCCTTTAACTTACCAAACATCCAGACATCGCTGGCTGAGGTAAAGCGTCTGAAGTTAATAGATTCTGGAGCCATCCATTTAATTGGCAGTTTCCCTTTAGAAGCTGGAAAAATCACATGACATTGTGAGGCAAACTGCTGAGCTCCCTGAACACTAAGGCTGTAAATCACAGACCCAATGACAACAGTGCATTATGGATTAAACAAAAGAAACATGGCTATACCACATGACCACAAAATGCAACTGGATGTGATATATACTTTCAACTAATGTGCCTTATTCTATAATGTTGATCATGGCTAAATTTTATGCAATCTGCCAGTAGGTGGCACCAACAATGCATAAAAAACTATACACTGATAAATGCTTTCAAGAAGCACAATCCACGAGCATGACAAGCTGGTAAACTAAGCAGAACACACAAAAATATCAACGCAAATACCACAAATGATAAAACTGCACAGCAGAAGAATGGCCTTCCTTAAAATGATAATGCACGCTTGTTAAAGAATACCTTTGTAATAAGAGCTGTCCTCCATGTATCGGGACAGACCAAAGTCGCCTAGCTTCACACAGTCTGTTGAGTATACCAGGACATTCCTAGCAGCTATATCCCTGTGGGAAAGACAGGACAGAAACATAAGACCAATCACAATTAATTCAACATGGCCGAACCACAAATAAGAAAAAAACTTATTATTTAACAGTTCCCTAAGGAAGATGCTCATGAATGGCTCTCACCTATGTACAAACCGCTTGCTTTCTAAGTAAGCCAGTGCAGCACTGAGCTGGTAGGCAAACAGGATCAATGAGGCCAGGTCCAGGTTGTACTTCCTTACTTGCAAGAAAGACCGCAGCTGCAGGAAGAAATTCAAGAAATCAAATTGACCAATAGAACAACTAACTGCAGTGAGGATCTTCTTATTAGTGAAATGCTAGACCACCAGGGGGCACTGAAGAGCTGGAATACTGAGTTTTGGCAACAAGCAAGATGGCGGTTAGGTATCGACATGAAAGCCCAAACCTTAAGCTCACCTCGCCCAGAGTGCAGAGCTCCATGATGATCCAGACTGGGTTTTCTGTGATGACCCCAATCAGCTTCACTATATGAGGGTGGTCAAACTGGCGCATTGTCACTGTGGGACAGGTAGTGTGTCAGGAGGACCCCCGTGCAAGTAACAACTGCAGTGATCCAGCTTCAAGATGATTAAATTATCATAAGGAGGGACTCAAATATGATAGCTCAAACGTGGAGCAGGTACTTAAATCAGGACGAGTTGTAGCTGTAAGACTACCGGCTAAGAATTTACTGTACAGCTGCCTGTGGGCTAGATCGGGAAGTACGTCTGCTCGCCGAGCCTAGGCTGGCGCTGGGAAAAACCTGACATGTCGCATTTGGTTTGAAACGTGAGCACCCTGGCGAAGACCCCTGGGTGACCATCTGATCCGCCTACGAAGCGGAGGCCAGAAGCCTGAGCGCGACCCCGTCCCAGCAACAACCTTTCCTACCCTGCCCCTGATTTTCTACCAAACATGCTGCCGACTTCTCCTGGGAATAAGAAAAGGAAAACTTTTTAATGTTGTTCTCCTAAAAAAAATCAGCATGGGCCAAACATCTAGGAAAGAGTGTCCAGCAGGAAACCCCCCATCTTCTCCTCATGAGAGGAGGTCTAACAGCCATATAAACGTGATCCAGATCCATTACGTCAGAGTTAGCTGGAATGAATCGGCCCATTTAAACACGCCCCCTGCACGTTGTTGCCAAGGCACCACGGCAACACTGGCCACTTACGGGCTTCCTGCAGGAACTTCTCCCGGACGCTGTCTGAGGTGCAGTTCTTGCAGGTCTTGATTGCCACAGACATGGATGGGTTATCCTGTAGGCACAACGGCCGACGTGACGATACAGACCAGGAGGGAACAGCAGTGAAAACAGACAGCTGTGGTGTGTGACAGCACTATAATAACTGACTGCGGTTAGTCACATGATCAAGTTGAGACCTCTTAAAATGTCCAGCTGCTAAATAACTGTGCAAACAGACTGAATACAGCAATAAAAATTAAAATTTAGAATTTGCATTTTAAGTAAACACTGGAAAAATCAAAATTATGCTTGAAAAAGCTAAATGTAAATATGCAAATCCACACATACAGCACTATGTAAAAGTCTTAGGCCAAGAAAATGTATCGGATCTCAATATTTTTATTTAAATACGAAAAGAACCAAGTAACCACGATTCTTCAACTTTCCTGTGAGATCACATTAATTAAATGGTTTGATTTTAGCTATGAATTCGGGGATTCTGTGCAACATTACAACCATAGCGCTCAGGCTGCTTACAAGCAGGAAAGAACAGTATTGGTCTCCATTCAAAATCTTTAGTAGGGTCCTAATTTGAAGGCACAATAAAAGCATATTTATATGTGAAGGGTATTGTCATCCTCTATCTCCTTTTAAAAATATATTGATATACCGTAAAAATTCAATATACCGTCCAGCCCAAATTAATCAGGATAGTAACTGTATATTTGTTCAGAATAAAAAAAATATCAATTTAACATTAAAACATGCAAATTAATAACACAATAAAAACATTATTTTTCTGTTCTTTAAAAATTTGATATTCTTCTTGGATGGCTAGATGAACACCGATTCAATTCCAAACCTCTCCTCACAGGTACCCCTGCCATTCCACATATTTCACTACCAGCTCAATTAATTAATTAACTTAATTACTTAAATAACTTAGTGAGGTATTGATTAGCCAGACAAGGTGGGGTAGTGGTCGAGCCAAAAAAAAATACATTGGTGCATTTGCATGGTTGCTGCAAATATTGGGGTGACTTTAGAAGAGGTTTTAAAATGGCTAAGCTGACACACCTTGACAGGCACAGCATTATAGTTTTCCAGAAACATGAAGATCATTTCAACCTTTTCTTTGACTAAGACTTTTGCACAGTACTGTATATGAGCAGTGAACACACTGCCATGTACGCTGCATGCTAGCCTGGCTGCGCACAGTGTGATGCAGGGCTCCGGTGTTGCCTACTGGGCTCATGTAGATCCCCTGGTGGACGTCCCCAAACTGGCCTTCCCCGATGCAGCGACCCAGCTCCACACGCTCTCTCTGGATCTCGTAGTCCCTGGCTAGACATGCAAACGATCCGAGTGTCGGTGACGCAGCTCAGGAGCAATGGGCCACCACATGACCGAAACGCAACAGCACTACGGAATCTAAACAGAAACCTTGGCTCCATCTTTTACGAGCGGTTTAGTAATAAAAAAAAGAGCTTAGTCATTAAAAACTTGTTCCTGATTGCGAAATCAGCCCCTCTGAGAAATCAGAAGGGATACTCTTAACCCTTCCAGCCAGTAGATGAAGTGTAGACCATAGCAGAAGATAATGACGATGAAGAACACATGCTTTCTTTGTTATTGTTGCTTTGGGCCTCTTGCTAGCAGCTCAGGTGAAGCACATTTTTACCTGGACAGTAAGTGGTTACAGTATCCAGGGAGGTGTACACAAGAGGGGGTTGATGGGAAATGACATCACCAAGTATCTAAGAGTGGTCATTTGGCCTTTCCTGGTGTTTGTGTTTAATGCATGCAGCTGTAAACAGAGGCTGTTGCACTTCAAGCCTTGTCAGATGAAAAGCATTAACATTCCATGCAGCATTCTGAACTTTTTAAGGTTGGTCAGGTTGGCAAAGAAACGCAAGCAGATCTCACCCATCAAAAAAAAAAAGTCTCTAATGATCCCCAATTGGGTGATTTTACCACTACAGTGTGTCATTTTTTTGGATGATTCAATGGGTTAGTCATAGCTTCAATTAACAATCGCTTTTCACTTTACTAAAATGCACATGTGCTACTCGACACAGTGCCAGTAAGAGGCAAAGCAACATTACAAATATTCACACACACAAGAAATGTGGCAGGCAGAAGTAATCAAACACAAACTGAAAAGCAGACACCACCACACGATCACTGACGGATGAGCAGGCAGACTTGGACGGAAAAAGAGAGCGCTTTACCTTCGTCTAATCCATAGCTCTCTGCAGTGCCATTAAAGTAGAGAGAGAGCAAAGCTGTCTTTTAGAATATACACCAGAACAGGGCACACAGACAGTACACAGGGGGGGGGGGGGGTTGCGCACAGAGCCGGAGATGGGGAGAAACACGAGAGCATGGGGGACGAAAGCGAATCTCCGTGAGAGCGACACTCAGACGGAGCTCAGCCATTTCTCGATGTTATTCTACGAGAGTAGCATATGAGCAGCTGTCTGCAGGCTGCTCCCACCAGATGGTACGTTCCGGGGGCGGGGGGGGACCTCAGCACATGAGCATGAACTATGAGGTGTGTATGAGCATGATCCCCCACCCCCAATCACGGCCACAGTCAGCCGGCCCAAAGAACACCCCGGGGATTCGGGCAATGGTGACCGAAATGCCCTCGTGGTCTCCGCCGCACGAATCACGCACTGATACAAGTGAAACGGCGGCGTAAGCAATGCCCCCCTGCCTGGTTCCGCAGTAAACTAAAATGGAGGAGAGAAAGATGGACCCATAAACAGTTACAATCTTCAGATTCAACAAACCGCAACAGCACAGAAGAGAATACGGAGAGCATTTGTTTCCGAAGAAGAAAAAAACTTAAATAAAGCAGAGGGCTAGGCAAGGCAGGAGGGAACATCTGTGGATGCAGAAGTCTGGTGTGCAGGCTGCTGGCCAGGGGCCCGGCACGTCCCCACCTTAAGGACCGCACGGGCGCTCTGCTCTACTTACTGGAGGGCATGGTGTAGGTATCCTCCTCGTCTATGATTTCTGCATAGTCGTCCGTCTCTGCAGAAAGACAACAGGCTCAGTCAGGATCTGCTCTCAGTCAGAATAGAGAGTTAGGACACGCAGACGCCCACAGCCAAAAATAAAAATCCAAACATATACACGCACGCACCCATACACACTGAGCACTCGACGCCAGGCAGACATGCACGCGTCGGCGAGTGCCCGGGGGGACAGGCGGACACGCACATGTGCTCCTCTCTCCCTCCCAGCACAAACACACTGTCAGGACTGCTGGTGTGGAGCACAGACACTGGTGTCCAATCGGAGCGGCATGGCAGTGACACTCGAGAGCACGGGAGGAGGGATGGGCAAGTGCAGGACCTAAGGAGCGCTATTTTTTTTCTTCTCTCTCTCTGGGAAAAACAGATTAAGTCATCAGTAACCCAGCGCTACTCTGTCTGTGCGGGAGCTCTGAGAAATGGGCCGGAGGAGCGATAACCAGCACACCATAAGATGGAGGGGGGTGAGGGAGGTTCAGCACTGGCCTGACAGCAAAATGTACTTATGTGGTGCTTCAAAACTGGAAACTAGATGGAAAAGAATCAGACGGAGATGTTCCCGCTCCTCTGTTCACTGGGCAGCACATTTGCTCATACAAACGAATGGTACCAGGTGGGTAATTACAGTATACCTGGCATGGATAGCGAGCAGAAGGGACCCAGCTTCCAAAGTAGCACATTTTAACTGCTATGGGGGCAATATGAAGAGAACGGGCATATCACCTTCTGCACCTGCAGGGAAATCGGCTTCTGTGGCTGTTTCTCTGATAGCGAGTTACAGACATTTGCGCTTTATGTTTGATTATATGCGACAAAGCCTGAGATTTCCCCTCAGAGCCTGGCTAGCCACACAGCATCAAGGGGTGTTTTAATGTGGCTGAACGCATGGGGGCGGCACAGCTAGGAGAGCCTACAGGCTAGCGGGGGCCACAGGGCTGCGTGAACGCCGCACATTGCAGGCATCGGACGGGGACCACCACAGCATGTCCAGGGTTAGTAGCGAGTAAGAGTGAGATGAAATTGGAAAAGCCACACTTTACCGTCCCCACTAATTTCCTCTGCAGGTCCAGGTTGCGTGCAAAGAAAAGAGGGAAAGACAGAAAAGGGGAGAGCATTATTTAAAGGGGGGGGAGGTGGGGGCTTCACACAACCAGAGATCAAGATGACGACCATCATAAACTTTGGGACACTGGGAAAACAACTCAGACAGGAAGCATGGCTACTGCTTTCTCAAATAAGCTTGCAGTTAAAAACACTTCAGAGAGAAGACTGGCAGACTGACTCAATGCGAACAGAGACAAGCAGGACAGCCTTGGCCCCTAAAGCACACTCCTGTTTATTTGTGCCCTGAGGTTGAATGCAGAGCCTGCAGGGTGGTGCACAGTGTCACGTAACCTGCCAGGGGGCGGCGGTTGGTGCTTTGCTATCCCACAATTTTCAGACAGAGCTTCTGAACTGAAGAAAACACCAAATGGAAAAAAAACTTCCTAAGATTTTCTGAACACTTGAAAAAGTGGGTCTGCTTTCATACATTCCACACACATGTGTTAACCAGCCACACACACATTTTACATTATGCTGTCATACTGTATTAAAGAATATGTCTAATATTTATGGTGCACAACTTTTTGCAGCGTTCTCTAAATCCTGCCCATCAGTATTATATTCATTACTGCATTCAGAACAAAACAAAATGGCAAAAAGATATAGATCTGTGATATAGATCTGTATATCGCTAAATCCTTTAGTGGTATACAGATCAATAAACATGCACATCATTTTAAAGGTCAGTGTTAGTATCTGTGACAACTCAAACTCTGTGCTAACTCCTGCACTTTCTCCAACCCTTAACGTGTCAGTGTCAAGTTGACTTATCAATTCAGACCTCATGCAGCCACCAAGCCACACCCACAATGCGCTGACATGAGATGTTAGGCTACTCATGGGATGCTCTCGTACATGTTAAAAGGAATCGACCTCTAATACGCTGAGCGAGTGATCTTTATTCTTTATTGCCACACCCTTTGAAATATATGCCGGTACAAAGAACCAGATAAAGCCGGAACCAGCAGCAGGCTGGACCTGTACTGGATGCTTACCAAAATAAATGTTTAATGATCTCCAGTGGCCTGGACCAAATTAATCGGCAGCATAAAACACTGACACTGGACAGAAAGGGACTGGCCCATTTTTTTTTTTTTTTTTTTTTTTTAATAAAAAGGTCAGAGAAGCGAGGCACAGCTAAGCGGAAGGCTGATCCTTCATCCCTGCAGACCTGCAGCACCATGCCTCATCCCCTCGCTGTCCCAAACAGCCAGGCAAGCACCCGCCAGACACCTGTGGCTGGGGGGGGATACGTTATGATCTAAGGCTACCGGAACCCGGCCAAGAGTAATGGACATGGGCTGCCTCCACATCCATTTCAACACCCAGCATTTAAGTGTCATCACCTTAAGAGAGAGCTGCATTCTGGGATCGCACCCTGCACAACGGAGAGAACCGTGTACCAGAGGAACGTGGCACACATGAAGTCCGACCTACAATCACATCGCACTCCATTGCAACCAAAGCTCAGTAGCCCTCTAGGAAAGCCAGCTTGACACAACCTGCTGAAAGCATCTGGTATGGGTCTGCTTATGCCAAGCTATTAGTGATTAAAGCAAAGAGCAGAAAGTGCATAGTGAACCAGGGGGTCTAGGCAGCAAAGATGCACGCTTAAGTCAGACACTCCTCAGGTCAGAGGGCACGGTGGCACACCACCTCCACTGCACCGGGAGGTACAGGCAGCCCAGGCTGGGCCAGAGGCAGACCAAGGTTAGGGTTAGTTGGAACAGGCTGCAGGCCAGAGGGCCATACCCTTGGGGGGAGACTCGTGGGAACAGAAGACGAAGGGGAGGACAAAGCGCCTGGCTCTCGAGGCTTTAGGTGGAGTCTGAGTCACAGACTCTTCACACACAGACAGACAGACAGACAGACCAAGAGAGATGGAGAGAGGAGAGACACAGATACACACAGAAGATTGGTAACAAGTGAATTAAGAATGGACAGAAATGGATATAGCACATTTACCGACTAGCTGTTCAACATCATGGATATTACAACAGTGCAGTAGGGTACGTGCAAAACATCGTCATACAAGGCCAGCCACACAGTCTTCCGTTTGATGCAGATCCGCAGCCAGACTTGCTGTATCTTGCCGCATCTCACCGCACAGACAACATGGCAGAGCTGTTTATCTTACAGTGACATCCAATTGATCCGGCAGCGATCCGAGAAAATGTCCTGGGAGATAGATGCGGCTCGCTGACTCAGACAAGCCCTGCGGCAGCTCTGGTGCCCTCTGACGACGGGCGGCCCTCGCAGAACCGGCCCTCCGGCAGTCATGTGCAGAAACTGTGCTCATAATCAACAGACTGCATAGCACCTTAAGAGGAATTCCCCTGGTGAAGATCATCATCTAAACAATCGGACCATTTATAATTACCACTGATCGATGCGAGTTCTGCTCCATATTAGCGAAGAAAACGGAGCAGCGAAAAGAGAAACTGAAGTTGAAATTTAAGCCCCACTTGAAAGGTGAAACGAAATACTCATCAGATCACCCAAAAGTATGTGAGTACAACTAAACGGGGAGGAGAAACCAGAAAGAATCTTGTTTATATTTGCTGCTCCTTGAAGGGCTCTTTCATCCAAAGCAACACAAAGGAATATCATCTGCAGCTGAATATTTTACTGCAGGAAATTGAGCTGAAGTATGATGCTCTCAGGCACCATAACAGAGTCCCAAGTGGGACTCGAACCACCACCCTGCAGGCACTCTCATGACTGCACCGCCACAGCCCTTGGCCTCCACTGCCAGGACTCTGGGCCTCCCCGGCGGAACACAAACGGCTCTTATGAGGCAGCCTCCCGGGCCCCCACCCCGCGCGCTGACCCTGAGGTCACCAGCAACACAGGGCCCGTCTGTGTGCCCCCCCAAGCGTGAGGTCTCTCAATCGGCCCTTTATCTGCCAGTTGTGTGTTGCGGCCAATCACTGCGCTGTTCTACATGTCTGCCCTGGGGGCCTCACATTTAAGGGGCAAAGACCGGTTTGCTGGCGTCTCAGTCCCCTGACGCATCTGTATGCACGTGTGTGTATTGCTGTGCGTGTACGTGAGAGAGGCTGCTCACAATGACTGCTCCCCCATCCCGAAGGCGCTCCTCCAACAGCTGCGGAGGTGAGCAAAAACACAAACTGCAGCTCTGCCGGCAGGGCCCGCAAAACGGTTCGCATGTGTCTTGCGTCATGCTGTGCCTCATGTGACGCAGACCCCCAGGCAGTCGGCAGGGCCTACGCAGCTGTGCAACTCACGGCAGCATTTTACAGAGACAGCAGGACCACAGCGGCAGATCGATAAACAACCGTTAGCTTCAGCAGGGATGTAAACACAGGCAACGCTGGACGAACGCTTGGTGGAGGGTGCGGAATAAAGCTGCGATGGCTGAGTGCTGCCAGGCGCATGACTAGCCGCACCAAATGGCTTCCCAGGCCGTCATGTGACCCCGTCACAGTGCTGACCCGGCAAGGGCTGAAGCAGGTGGGCCTCCCAGAGCTGACGGGAGGGGAACCTGGGGCATGAGACTGACTGTGGTGCGCTGGCCCCCCACACAGACCCCTTCCAGCTGCCCCCCACCCCACTGTGACTTGTTAATCCTCAGGCACGCTAATTTGTGGAGCTATGTGGCACATGAGTGACCGAGGCTGGCATCCGCTAGGCATGGTGCCATCACCCGCATCGTGGAAACGGAATTCCGGTGGACTGAGCTCCCGACCAGCAATGCCCCCCTCATAGAGAGCATCTCAGGAGGGGAAAAGGGGGCACATAGAAGCCCGGGTAACCTCAGACGATCATGTTTAAATAGGACCGAGCACAGCACGAGCGCGGAATGACAACGCAGAAATGGACCTGGTGCATTGACAGAAAAACAAACTGAGCTCCTGCTAAACAACACAGTAAAGAAAGAAAGCTCAAATTTAATCTAGCCCTATTTCACACAGACACAAGCATGCTTGCATTCATATCTTTGTGGGGACCATCCATTCATTTCTATGGGCATAACCCTAATCCTAGCAATGACAACCTTAACCCCTACCCAGCCCTGACCTTAGCCATAAGAAACTAGAGGTCGACCGATGTATCGGTTTTGCCGGTTAATCGGCACCGATAGTTGATTCCCAGAACTATCGGTTATCGGCAAAAATCCACGCCGATAGTTTTTCCGGGTTTCGTCAGAGCTGAAGTGGCTGAGAATGGTCCGTTGTCCATATACAGTGCGAGAGCCAACATATCTATGGCAAGAGCCGCTACTACAGGCGAAAATCGCTGGAAAGCACGTGCTTTTGTTTTGACACGTGATACTGTTAGTTGCAAGGAGAGCGCAAGCTGCCAGTTGTGTGTTGCGGCCAATCAGAGAGCGCAGTGCACGGACAACGCTGACACTTCAAATGCACGTTTAAAACACAGACAGCGAAAAGGTATGTATACAATAGACTACAGTACATGTTTTCATCTCAATATAAAGTAATTCATTTGTTGATTAGATTCTGCATTGGAGAAAGAACAGCAGTATGTTTGTCGACAAGGCTGAGAGGACGCTAACATTAGCAGTACATCAAGCGGTTAAAATAATGTGCCAAAAATACATGCAAGTCTGACCCAAATGTTTAATGTTATGATTGTTACCATAGGGAATGCATTCGATTTCAGTTCTTTTTATCTTAAGGCACAGGATGCGACTTGCTGGGTGGATGGGGGGATCCGACTGGAGCGCTTCCAAACAGTGAATCTTTTTGCAATGCAGTGTTTTACTGATTCGGAGTTTCAAAAAGCTGATACTTTGCTCACCTTCTCTATATAATATATTTGTGTTTGAAATGAAATCATTACTATTATAGGCCTAACTTACGATGTTTTTATTAAATTTGTTATCACGTAATACAGCTCCCTTCGTATTAAAACCATTTCAGGACGTGACACTCAATCTGGTTCTTGCCTAAAAAGACGGGTATATAATGAGCGTTGTTAACAGATTACACAAACAGTTTGTCAACATCTGCCTATGGAGAGAGAAAAAAGTTTTCAAAATACGGGCAAATATAGTGGGAGACTATACATATAATATACATATATATAATTATGTAACCTTCATTTAATACTCTGACATTTAAAGATGACCACTTTAGGCATGACTGGATTTATGTTAAATTGTTAATGTTTTACAGTGACATTACTTTTAACTGAGGTTAATAAATGCTTTAGATGTATTGTTTATTGTTTGTTAATTTCAACATTTACTAATATATTTTTTAATTAAGTTTTGATCATTTTCATTTAATCTATTAACATTTCATCTTCAATATTTTATTGTTTATTTATTTATTTTCAGATGGCAAAGGCTTTGAAGAAAGTGCCAGTGTGGGAGTATTTCACTGAAGTATCACCAGGGAAAGCACAGTGCAATATCTGTGACAAAATCATGTCTTTAATTTGCCTCAATATTTATTAATATATTCATATTTATTTCATATAGCACATTTTCATGATTCAGTACTGTTTTTTGTAATAAAGTTCAGTACTATTTTACATGGAGTGTTGTGTTTTTATTTAGTTTTTTTTTTTTTAAATCCAGTATCCATTTTAAAAACTATCGGTTAATTAATCTGTTATCGGCAAGTACGGACCAACCTAGCTATCGGTATCGGTAAAATTCAATATCGGTCGACCTCTATAAGAAACCAAACAAAATACAAGACTTTTGTATTTTTTTTAGTTTTTTGACTATAGTCACAACTTTTTAATTTGAGTTTCCCTTTGTGTTTATTGAAAAACAAATGGTCACCACATCAAAACAACACATTCTTACCACAGTGTGGGGACCAAATATATAAAACACATAACACACACACACCTACATAGACTATATCATAATACTGAACAAAATATAACACAAGACCTAATATAATTTATCAGACAGCATCTGCTAACCTCAGTGTCTCTTGAACAACAAACACTTAGACGCTAAATAAAGGGTGATGTTTATTTACGGCACTATGTACGCATCTTCTGACGTGTGCACAGACAGGGATAGCTCGCTGGGGGGGGACTACAAACTGTAAAAAGAAAAAGAATGATGTGACTGGCTAATACGAGACACAGCACTGCGTTGTCACAAACGTCCGCAGTTGTACCTGATTGAACTTCACTGCTTGGATCTAAAAATAACAAAACGGGGTGCATCTGCTCTGCCGACTGCAAACTGCCATCTCCTATAGATAGACACTCCAGAGAGCCACTATGAAGTAACATAACAGGGACCTGAGAGGGAATAGCCGGGCCAACAGAGCCTTGAGAGGACCAGACATTTCAGATCGAGGCCCTGTTAATCATAAGGAACGAGAAAAAAAAAAAAAAAAAAAACACATCACATCTCGAAACAACAATATAACCACAGAACGAGTGATGCGTGGCCTGATGTGGGAACATGGTGTGCTATCACAGAAGGAGCATCATCACAGACCAGTGGAGGCTCACTGTTATTCAGCAGAAAGTCCCACAAAAATGTCAACAGAAGAACAAGGGTTTCAACCTCAGGGACAAAAAAACAGCCCAGAGCACAGAAGCACATGGACTGAGCAGGCAGCAGTTCCCGCAATGAGGAGATGAGGCATTTACATCACACAGCAAAGGGCGGGCAGGTCAGCACGGCTCAGCCCCCGCAAAATCGCGGCCCCTCCGGAAATCAGGAGGGCTCGGCTCGGGAATGCTTACCGGAAACAGAGATGGCACGGACGCCTGTCCGAATCCCTTCCAGTCGCTTCTCATTATTGGCGAGCCTGGAAGAACAGAGGTTAGAGAAGATGAATCCCATCGATAGCCCAACTTGGCTCCGATCTTCTCTGCCGTCTGCATATCAATCACGTCACTGGCCAGGGCGGTGGGGAGGCGGTCAGATCATCGTTATGACGAGGGGAGGGGGAGGTGTCAGAGACAGCTGGGTGAGGCGGAGGAGAGAATCGCTCACACTGCAGCACACAGAGAAATTCCTCACCAAAGCACCATAAAAAAAGAATCTCAGAGAGGAGAGTGAGGGGGCTTTTAAACAGAACGTGAAAGCCAAGC
>JAABNX020000053.1:9916874-9927407 GCA_015163995.2 Mormyrus lacerda | reverse complement strand
GGGATCATCATTTATAAACAGTGCTTTCCTGCATCATATCTGATTATATTAATGATGCCAGTATCGACGTCGCAATGTAAATAAGGGGGATGTAGACCCCATGTGTAGCCAGAGATATGAGGTCAGGTGGCTGTCCTACACAGCGCAGTCTGTCCTCGCCTGCCGCAGATGGCCTGCGTGACAGACGGGGACGCCCTGTAAGGGGAACCCCCATTACACACCCCCTCCGGCCACCCTCTGTAATCCCACGGGGGGTTAATGATAACGTGGGACAGAGGGGGTTGGGCCGCCTCACACCACCCTGGCCAGAGCATCTGTCCCCTCTGGATCACTAGTGGGCACCTAGGGTCACGGGGGTCTGCTTTCACACCCAGCTGCCAGCACCAAACAAAGCGGCCAGGCGCGTGCCGTAAATCTATCAGTCGCCCCACCGTCGCAGGGGGGCCACCCGCCGTTTCCGTGCATAAATCCAGCAGACCTTGTAGTAAAAAACAAAAAAAAATAGATAAATAAAAAGAGCGGCGGCATGCATATTCATTTCGCTGCTGTAAATCCCAGCGATTCTGCATCCATTGAAAAGGCTGCTGTTTTAGCTAAATTGGCATCATGTGCTTTGAACGGAAGAGAAATGTTTGGGGGTCGGGGGGGGGAGCGCCCCAATGACGAATGAGCGGCCATTGTTCCGGGGGGAGGGGGTGGGGCTGCAGTCCTGGCCGGCTGAGGCATGTGCGGGAGGCGGAACTAGGCCATGTATTCTCCAGAGCCCAGTGAGAAGCTGAACAGAGGGGCACACAGTGCAGAGAAAGAATCTGGAGGTGAGGCCCTGCCTGCCCACCTGCCCTCTCGCCAAGGTGAAGGTGGAGCTGAGGGCAAAAGGACATGGCTCACCTTGACAGAGTCCAGCAGACTCTTGGGAAAGAATCTTCTCAACCCCACATCTTTCCTGGGGAGAGAGGAAAAGCAGGGCATTAGGCAGGCAGAGAGGCATGTGCGCTTGCAGCATACATGGGAAAGTGCCGTGCTTTCGGAAACGCTCTCCGTGGCACTCGCTGGCTTTCATCTCCCTGCCAAACTCTTAAGGGAGGATTCCGTTTGCCGGTGGCCATCAAAGGTTTTATCTGAAGGAACCGCACAGCGATCTTTTGAAGCTCAGCGAGCCAGCGACGACGATCCTTGCGCGATGGGATCGGCTGGAATGAAAACTCCGATGCAAACACAGGATGCCGGTTAATAGCGCTGACGCCCCTCAGAGACCCATCTGATCTCAGCGGGGCCGGAAATGAGACGGGCCTTGATCCGCTGCTGGGGCCTCCTGTGAAGGAAAGGCCCTTCACTCTATGCACCTCTTACAGCCATGGATAGTTCATAGCAATGCAGCTAAATCTTATCTGTTAAATACGGCAGGGAACGGCATCATCTACATGCCAATAACAGAACAGGACCGTTTGAGACAACAGAAAATAAAATGATAAAAACAACAGCAGCACTGTCCAGTGAATGATCATTCAAGTTAGCAGAGGTGGAAAGTTTAGGTCCAGAAAGTACAACTCCAACCTAGATTAAGTTTCAACCAACCAGTTGAGTACTCTGTGAATGTGATTCTTTATAGTCAACTGGTTGGTTGCAACTAAATCTTGGTCTGGATTTGTACTTTCTGGACCTGAACTTTCCTCCTTTGCAAGTTAGTCAACACAAGGGGAAAAATACACCTTCAGTCAACACGCCACTGAAAACAACATAAGACAAAATAAACAGGTCAGGTGATTTTTAGAACCTTCTCACTTGCTATGAGCACTTTCTACACCCCTAATGTGAGATCTGGCCTGTCAACAGGGCCATACGCAGGACAGGAAATCACACTGGACCGTACATGAGACAGGAATGAGCATCATCGATGTCCCTGCCCAGTGGTCTTGTGGAAGAGTGATTGTCTGGGAAACAACCATTAGCTTTTCCAAAACCTGGGTGCCTCTCTATCGTGCAGATGCCAGAGAAAGAGGCCATGGGGCTCCAGTGTGACAGGATGACGCAGGTCATGTGCAGTCATTTAGCACGTAGAGGGGATGCAGGCCAAGGTGAAGACTGATGCTAGGCTAAGTCACAGTTTAGACAATCCTGCAGACACCACCTTGACATCTAAAGTGTATTTCATGACACAGGAATTAAAGGGAATTAAATTCGACCCACAAGTCACTGCTGCCTTAAAGTACCAATATGGCTGATTTTATTGGCCCAAGCCCTAAAGTAAGATGGCTGCCAAGAAAATGGTTCCATTCCTGTTTGTAACAGGAAAGGTTCTGTTCTCAAACTAGCTATTGTTTTGTGGCAAGTGGTAACTCAGATGCAATTCTGCACCCCAAATTATTTCATTTTTCTTAACTCTGCCCATGAAGACAAACACAAAAGATTTAAGGGTAACATTTGCGCTGCAACATCTTTAAAAAGCAAGTGGGTGCAGGAACCAACACCAACGCACTGGGTTTGTGCGTCCCAGTTTCACCTACAGCCGAGTCCCTACAGAATGATGTCAGCGCCGATGACAGATATGAGATCACTAGAATAAAAGATATATTTAGCACGTTTCTCCTAGAGGTGCCGTTGCTGTACAGCTGCCCACATTCGTATACAATAAAACACCAGAGAACAGGGTTTCTATTGAGATTAACCCCTGAGCTGACGACCTACATATATTATAATGCATGTAGTATTTTGTACTCATGCTGCAGATTTCACAGAAGAATTCAACTGCAAGTCTGCAGGTTCTCAGTGCTGAGGATATTAATTTCCCTGGAGGCAGAAGTCCGATCCTCTAAACGCTGTGCAGTGATGCCTGGACACATTGATAATGACCAAAAGCTAGTGTGTGCACATTTCAGCATTCATGCGCTGCATATAGAATTCAAATTAAGAACAGAAAGCTACTGCACTGAGGGACTATAGAAGTTAAGCGGCGATGTTAGCAAAAACACACTCAGAATAAGAGGCTGCAAACCCCCCAAAAATGTACCTAAATCACCCACGCCAGCAAGCGCATGTCGCAACGTGGCCTGCTAATCACTGCCATATTACGACCCATGAGTGTCCACTTGCATTACACACGTGCCATCAGAGCAGTGGTTTGCTTACAGAGACCTAAAGGCATCTACCTTTACTAAGCAAGTATGTCACTTATGCTGAACATTTATCATACTTTTAAAGGAAGAAGGTATTAGGGTCACTTACTCTAATAACTCATAGTTTGACTTTTTATCCAGAGCGTTCCCTCTCATCTCCCTGAAAAACCTCCTGTTGGGGAGAAGAAACACCACTGTGAAAATACTACAAATAAAAACAAATCTACTTACATTCCCAACAACAGTATTTCGAGGTCAATATTATAAGCATTGAATGACAAATATTTTACAGAACTTCATCTATTCATCTTAGTTTTGTTCCAGCAACACATATACTTAGGCTTTTCCCAACAGAAACTAGAGGACATATCAAATGGCATCTGGATGCGCGTAAAATGAAAAGATCACCACAAAACAATGACTAATTTGCAAGGTTAGAGCTCCTGCATATGTGAGGGGAAATTCATGGTTTTATGCTTCCGACTCACCGGATTTCAAGGCAGCCCAACTTAAGTGCAATATCTTGATCGACCTCGTCTGCTATTTCCAACATATAGTCATTTTTTACCTGCAAAACAAGATCAGATGCTCATTACACGTCAAGTGCCAAGATGTTAAAGTAAATATGGCAGAACCTCATTAGCACTCCTACAGCTATATGTCACACTCCTCACTATTGGCATATCCCAGCTACGTTTACGGTGAGCCTCCACGTCTCAAGAGCCACCCGGGCTCCCAGGGATGAAAGATGACTCTGGATGAGGGAAGGAGTGGGAGGTCTGTCAGGAGGTGGGCGGTAAGGCAGCGAGCAGAAAGAAGAACGGCACATGGATGTGCAGAACCAACGGGAGGAGGCGGGTGCGGGGGGCGCTACCCTGAAAGTGGGTAAATAACGCCACCCGTCTCCATGTGCCGCTCACCACGCACTTCAAGCACAGGATGTGTGTTTCATGGAGATGTTCTGGCTCCACTTCAATGCTAAAGGCACAACGCTACCCCGGACAGCAGAAAGGAGAGCCGTCTCCCATAAGAGACTCCTCAGAGGCAGCATCAGAGCAGAAAGCCTGGCTCCTCTCAGCACAAGAGAGGCAGTCTTCCACCTGGCACTCAAAGTTGGTGCTCTAGCCCAAGCTAAGATCTTTCTAACCACCCAGAGTGCTAGCCCTTCCCCATCTCCAACCCTAACCCTCAGAAAATTTGATAAAATTAATCTAAAAACAGATGTGACATAAACTGAGCAAAACTAGCAGTAGCTAGACATGCCCCGCTTCCCTTCAGCGAAGAACTTCGGGGAGCCTCAGAGGCGGGTGCCCAAATGGAACGACTGACCTAGTAAAACTGCTCCCCAAACACGCTGTTCCATAACACCTGATCCCGGAGATCCAGGGGGCCTCAGGTGACCCAGTCTGTGCCAGCAAACTCACCTGATGGTAGAAGTAGTTTAGGGTTGGCTTGTCTTCGTTGAACTGGTTCAGGAAGCCTTTTGGCAAATAGCGAATGCGCAGTTCATACCTGGGGGGCGAGAGAGAGGGAGCAAGATGCATGAAGTGCATGTCATGCAGGGCTCCTCGGAGTGCTGAGGGAGGAGAGAAAAGGTCAAGAGGGAGAGAAGCAAAAGGGCTCTTTTAGAGTTCACCACCACATATGGCTACATTCCCTCTGTGCCTGGCAGCCATTTTCAGCACTTTCCAACACTTTACCAAGAGACCCATGAGACTATTGCTGTTCACTCACTAACTTTCAAAGTTACCATGGTTTAAGGTTGACAGAGGAAGCTGCAGGACCTCTCGATGTCCTCTTACATTTTCCCCTTTTAACATCACGATTAGATTAAAGCTTCTGTGGAGGCACCTGCTTTCCCATGGGATACGCAGAGCCAGCTGAACAGTGTCTAGACCCCAAAGCCATCAGCCAAAGCTGATGGGTCACGCTGTACCATCTGTGATGCTCTGCACCCTTCACCCATATGCACCAGCCCAGTTATCACTCACTGCGGCAGCAGTGGGGACTTTGGACAACTAGCACTGTACTTCAGGTGTGATGATGCAGGGTTCCCACACTGGGCCGAGAGCTACTTAGATTTCAGGGTGCCGAAACTCCAGTGGAAGAGAGTGAACAGGGCCGAGTCGAGGCCAGTGCAAACTTACAGCAAATCCATCCCATCTGAGAGGTTCACAAAAAAATGCAGTGTCAAAAAAACACAGTTAGGAATACAGGTATCAGGTAAGTGACAGGACACTTTAACATAAAACACCTGTTCTTCAGCCTCTGCCACAAGAAACATATGTTACCATTTTACCATTTTTTCCCCCCCCATCGGACCCCCCAACTGCATGGAAGTGATCAATGAGAGCAGCAGTTTACTTAAACCAGTTATTTCATAGGGCTAACAGTGATCTGTAAGGCTTCACTGATATATGCCAGCCCCATTACCAAGCCCCAAGGTGCAACCACTTGATGGCTTCCATGACTAAGCAGGTCTGACTCCAGGAAATTCTCCACACTGCTACTTCACACATGTTTTTGTATCATTTAAATAGACACCATATAAATAAATCTGTCAAAATCACCTGCACTACTGTTACTTCCTGTTGCCTGTTGAATACGTGGTCTTGCTGCTTGGAAGACCTCCGGCAAAGGCTTATGCTGAGAGATAAGGGTCCCGTTATAACGGAAAGCTGATCAACGCAGTTCACACTGCCCAAGTGATGACACGTGCATTTAATCCAAACACGTAAGCCAAATGTATTTCAACTCGCATCAAGCCACACATTGTCATAAAGGATTTCAGCACTCTTTTCCCCTGGGAAAAGGAACAGCTTCCCTTGGGAAGTAATTACCCAGGGTGACGCCCTCTCCTGGCTCCCAAGCATAGCAGCTGAAGGGACAGAATCCGGGGGGAGGGGCATTAATACATTCGATCCTCAAGGGAAGCCACCCTTGCCTTGCATCACCTCTCGCGGTGAGGCTCATCTCCTCCCTCCAAAAATAGGAGCAGGTAAACAGAGCCTTCAATAGGAACCACAAAGAACACATGTCATATAAGAATAACAATTTTTCATGCCAACATCTGTCTGGGTGACGACAGGAATGACATATTGCACCCGACATAAGTGCAGGTTTGGTGGGCTGAGGTGCTGAAAGATTACCTATGTCTGAATTCCTCCCAAAATCCACATTCTCCTGGTCTGACTACATCTCCTGCACTATCCTTACAAGGAAGCTTCATGTAAACCTGAAAGTGTACCACAAGGTGAAGACAGGGACCAGAGACAGGACATTAAGGAATCGCCATCGCTCAACCCACAGCTGTAAGAATGCAGGTGCAATCACAGAATGGATTTCAGGCTAACTGTGAATGGACAGTGACGGATGGCGTGACAGTTCAGGCTGGCCCAACCTGCGGCAAAGCTGAAAGACAAGAGCGACTGCTCGTTCCATCGTGACTGGAATTCCAAGCAGGCTCAGGAGTCCTTAAAGTAACGGCAGCGAAGGGCGAAAAATGCTAACGCCAAACAGAGAAGCTGCGCGCTTTAGCATCGGCTTCCCTTTCCAAGGAGAGCTACTACCCTTTACCCAGGAACAGGCCTGAACTTCCAGAGTCGCGGTCAGTACAGCTGTACATCCACACATTCTGCAACAGCTGTGCAGCACAAGCATACTGCATTCCTAATCGGAGAGTGCAACCCAGAGGTCCAACTGCTGATACAATTAAGACGAGAACAAGAAAATAAATCAAGCTGTACAAGCTTCAGGCAGCTGTTTTCAATAAACTTTCATAATATCTCACGTTACATTATGCTTAATTCATCTCAATATAAAATGATTCAGAGCATCGTAGCCCTAATCCTATCACGGTTTATGGCAAGGACCCAGATGCCAGAGATATAACTAGTCTGTATGCGAGCAGGCAGAGACGGAAACGAATATTTAGGTGGACCAACGTAATACAACTCAACAGTCAATGAGACAATCCTTTCCATGATCACTGTTCCCCAGAAGAGCACTTCAATAATCTGCTTTGGCAAAACATTCCTAGAGAGAGCATCCTTTTGAATGAATGCTGGGATTTGTGTAATTAGTTGTGTGCTACAAGCTCTGGGGAAAGGCAGAGGGCTCGACCTGTGATGGCATGCAACCATCCCGCAAAGAGTCATCGAGGTGAGGCCAAGGTCAGCATCGTACCACTCTGGATCCGGAGAAACTAAATATCGGTGAAGCCAATGAACACACAGTGTGTGTGCAGACACACACCAACAACTTTGATAATACATTTGCAAACATTTCTATAAGCCACCATTCCAAAAATTGACTTGGGGAAAAGAGAAACAACCTTTTCTACAAAGCGAACATATAACAAGAGCCTGTATTCAAAGCAAAGGAATATGTACTACTGCACCCAGAAAATATCATCATAACCAGAATACACAGGTTGTCCGGGTATTTAAATGCTCTTCACCATGTAAGGCCAGCTGTCAGAATCTGAGTTTGTAATGAAGGTTGCATGTTCAAGCCATACAAGGGGCCTTTGATGCTGTAAAAATGTTAACCTGATTGGCTCCAGAAAACCACCATATGCAAGATGCTAAAGTTCTGTTTCATACTATAATATCTGCAAAGACCTCGGCAGTAAGACAATGACGGCAGAGAGTTCTATTCCACACAGAGTGTATCCATGTTGAGAGTTACATCCAGCCTCCAAGACATAAAGAGCACATGCAGACTCGTCAGTCCTAGAATGCCACACTCTGCTACGGCGGCGGCCCGGACCGCCACATGCATCTCCATGACAACAAAGAGAGAATTTAGCTCCGGTCTACAGGGGGCCGGATGCTGCTGTGCTCCAGACACGGTGCAGACACGTTGGAACAAAAGCAGAAGACAACAGGATGCCGGCCATCTCGGCTACAGGAAACCATCAGCGGCAGGAAGCCAGTCCAGCCTGTTCATAGGTTCATGTTACAGCCATTACGGTTGCCTTGGGCAGGAAAACCACAGCAGCCTGGAAGTCTGACCTATGCCTGAAATGGAAGTCGGGCCGTCTTACCTCCACTCCTCCTGCGGGTGCTTGAGTTCATACTTCTCCCTCACGTGAGACACTCCCATGTCTGGGTGGAGCCAGTGCACCTCCCCCGATTGCACGTGACTGAGGCGCAGGCCGAAGCAGGACACGCACTTCACCTTGTGGATGTCCACAATCTTCTGGATGATACCCTGCGGGGGTGGAAAAACACAGCTGCGGGTTGGTGAATGGCATACTCGCTCCGGCAGAGAGACCAGAAGGAAGGCCGCCTCACGCACCCACTACACCAAGGGTGAGGCCACTCTGCAAACCGATTCAGAGCAGAGGAGCAGCTCTGAGCCCGACCAACGGGAGCGTGGCTGTAAACGCTACGCTGAGGCGTGGGAGGAAATGGCCCTTTTAATGGGATTACAGGGACAGGGTCACTACAGGCAGCCCCATGCAATCGGCGGTGTATCTAGTTCAACCATTCACTTCAACACGAACACATCTCCCAGGACTGATGCTCTATGGAGGCAGGGTAGCCTGGGGAGCAGTTCCCAGCTCATCCAGTGCCCCTTTGGCCTCTCTGGCACAGCTGTGTCACTCCCCCCTCCCCCATCACATCACTTCAAGCCCTTTTTCCCGTCAGAAAACACACAGAATGTACACATCACGATGAGGCCCACAGTCCTAAATCACCACTGTAGAACCTGGAACTCTTTCTAGGGCAGCGGCTACAAGTGACAGACAACAACCATTTCCAATCAAACAGTGAATCTCCCAGTTTGTCACACTCTGGCATGAGGGACAGCTTGACGATGACCCAACACAAAAACCTGACACTAATGCCAGGCTGCAGCCCAACCCCAGCCACTAAATAATAATGGAGGGGGGCCCTAAGGGTGGTGGGATGTCCTAGTTTCCCATAAAATGTGAGGGCTGGGCACATGGAAGAGCACCGAGCTACATAAGAGATTGCCAAGAAGCTGCCAGCCTGGGTAAGGATGCTCCAGACAGGCTGGTCCTTGATAGGGCGCCTTGTTGAATCTGTGCCCTGTCCAGTGGCTGAGCCAAGAAGGCAGATCTGTTCTAGGTCAAGCCTACCGTTTCACAGACCTAAAATATAAACTGTGCACAGGTGTGTGTTGTGAAGTAATCACTTCTAGGAAAATGGGTATTTAATACAAGTTTACAAGATTAGCAAATGCAAATTAAATCGCAACACAAAGGGATAACATCTCTAGATGAGTCAACAAGCAGAAATGCAAACACTATGCCTGTCTACGTAATTCCAGGTCTTGTGGGTATTTATGGGGATAGCTTATTAAAGTTCAACAGCTATGCCTGCTGGAGGCCACCTGACACAAAAGATTTACAGAGTCCAGCCAGGAAAAGAAATTAATTCAAATTTTGCTCTAAAGACTACACTAAACATTGTTCTTGAATGCCCATAAAGCGATAGTTATCAACAGTTAGACTAAGACTATCAATAACAATAATAATTGGCAAAGAGAACATCTGCAAATCAGAGTTTAATATGACACAAAAGCAACATTCTGTAGTAAAAGAATATCAGTCTGGCTGCAACTCAGGTAATAAAATAAAAACCTTTCTCCATTAGTGGGACACACATCTGGATGGTGAACAATGAATCACACAGAAAGGTCTTTCAGTAAATATGATGTACGGTATGAAGTTACCATGGCGAGATGGTGTGTAGGAGGTAAGTGCTCCTCGAGCTATAGCCTAATTTGTGAGGTTCACACTGGGGTAACCCAACACCAGGGAGAAGAGAGGAGGCGCCCCTAACGTGTGGGCGGTGCTGGAGACGCTTCCTAGTGTCTTTGGGGAGCCGGTGAGTGGAAGACGAATCTATTCCCTTCCAGTAAAGGTTGGGCAAGCTCTGCCGAGTGCTCAGTGAGGGTGGAGAAGACGTGCTGGTGCGCTCTACGCACAGCGGCTTTTAAAAGCCCATCTCGCAGAACCACACGCTCTCAAATAAAACTGCTGTCATTATCTGTAATGGTACCGCTCGTGGGGGATAAGTAAACTCGGGTTTCAGGGTCGACCGCCCATTCATTCGAGATATGTCCATCCTCGCATGTCCTTGGGCATTTATTAACTGCACAATTTCACAGCGGCGTGAACATGCAGGATCTGCCCCGAGCCTACAAAAGAGCCATAGAGCTAGAGGGGCACCATAGAGCTAGAGGGGCACCATAGAGCTAGAGGGGCACAGAACAGCAGTCACGCAGGTGGGAGAGGAATGCCACAGCATGCATCCCTGAACAGCGGCCTCCTGCATAGGGACACCCCTAAGACGGAGGAGCTGACTGGTAGATGATGGATCAGGAGGCTGGTGCTCTCAGCAGCCAAGACGTGATGGTTCTCACTATTTATTGAAGCCTTGTATGG
>JAABNX020000053.1:9889892-9908563 GCA_015163995.2 Mormyrus lacerda | reverse complement strand
CCCCCCCCCCCCGGGGGGGGGGGGGGTAGGAGGGGCGGGGGCAAATTATAAGCCGGTGCTGCGTCACACAGCGATGCGCTGCCCCCGAGAAGAGGTACGCCAGCTGACAGCACAAACAAGCTGCGTGCGGCTCAGCGGGCCCCGGGCCAGCGGGGATGACCCAAGCCTGTGCCCCTGCACACACCTGCCATCTAGCCTGAGGTTAACCCTTACATGGCTGCCCTAAATACCTGTGCATTACACAGATCTTTGACAGTACAAAGGAAAGCAATGTGAGGCAGATTTTTTAGAACTCAGACATATCACACTATTCTTTAAAATTCAAAGATTGTGATTTAATTTGAAGAAAAAAAATTATATCACGAAACACCATTCCTTCTGCCCTCAACAATGTGTCTGTACATAAAAAACAAGTGTAGAGCAGCTTCACATCTGCTCTGCTTTCTAAAAAGGCTGTATCCATTAATACATTAATCGAGTCAAGCTTTGATCAGTGATTCTCTTTTAGGGTACCAGGGCCCTTTAACGCTCTACTCAACACAACTCTGTTCGGCACACAGGGGGTATGACCATGACCGAAACGTGATGTATAGCGTTCCGAGAAGATTGACACGAAAGGTGTGCTGTTCCTACAGTAGCCTATCAAAAACCAAACAAAATGGTCAGTAAAACAGTGAAACAACTGACCCAGAAGAGCTTGATTCAAAATAGTAAACAAGGCACAATAAACTGCCAGCCCGCTGGACAACAAAAATCCCTGTAACGTAGTAATTAAAAAAAAATGTTCTACTATAAAGAAGCCACATAAAACCAGTCTTCAATTCTCAAAAACACCAAACCTAACAAAAACATGGCATTTAACAATAAACACCTTAAACATATAAACTTACTAAAAAAATGCAAATGTATCATATGTACATCAGCAAATGAACCAATGAATGATCCCTGAATTATGCCAGTGTGAACATGGCTAATGCCAAGGCCTCTGCTGCACACAGGACCCGTAACGTCCGAGAGACGAAGGATGGACAGTGACAAACACTCCTCCAGCTTCTCCGCCACAACACGGGTTGCACTCCGGTGTTCCGAAGGAAACCATAACAAGCTGTACGTTTATTCTTTGTCACTGGTCACAGAGAAACATTTTAGCTACGCAGAAAAGTCTGGCATCTCTGCCGATCGGGTTAGTATGGTGCCATGGCAGCACAGGGCTGGTCCACATTGGCTCAGCCAGCTCACTGACCACAAGGCGGACGACTGCGCAGGTCAGAGCCCTGTTAATGGGGAGCAGCCATCCATCCCAATGTCTGACCAGGGCCACAAAAATAAACTACGCATTTAGCAAACACCCCCAGTCCCTGCTCAGGATACTGGGGGGTTCAACCAACTGGGCAGAAAGCCTCACACTAGCACCACGCTGGCACCTGCTGGCCCTTGTCACCATGTGCTCCAGCTGGGGAGCTTGGGCACAAACACGGGCCCATAGGTCAGTGCCTCCGAAGGCCACATGTCCACTGGTGCTCCTGCTGGTGGGCCGAGATGTCAGCAGAAGGCAGGG
This sequence comes from Mormyrus lacerda, assembly GCA_015163995.2. Lineage (NCBI taxonomy): Eukaryota > Metazoa > Chordata > Actinopteri > Osteoglossiformes > Mormyridae > Mormyrus > Mormyrus lacerda. Next base: position 9,907,005 of record JAABNX020000053.1, on the reverse strand, counting down.
CAGTTAAATGAAAATGAGCGTGACCTCCCATCACACACCACCACGCCTGCTAATCAAACCTCTCATCTCCAGAAATCACTAGAGGGATACTCCAAGCACTAGAAACCATGACAACTGGTCTTACCAATGAAAAGCCCATCTTTACTCAGTGTGAGATTATCGCTCTCCTCGTGTGTGATTTTACTTCAGACCAAAACAGAAGTGATATGTGCCAGACACATGAGAGTCAGCCAGGTTCATGTTGGGTCAACTGGAATAAATCCTGGCTGGGCCTCTACCTTCCGAAATCCATCAACAGACACATGCGCATCAAGGCAGACTGGGGTAGCGATGGCTTTACCCTCCTACTGCAATTCACCCTGATCAGTGTGCTGTTTAGGTACCCTGTGCCAAGGGCACCAGGACTGAAGGCCCTGCCCTTGCTGTGGGGGAAGGGGCTGCAGTCTTTCTTGTTCCTACCCACTGGTCTGGCAAGCTACACATTCCACTCCGGTGAGCATCGTGCCCACTACCAAAATATCAACCTAGCGCCGTAATAACATCTGCGCTTTGGTTCCCCAAATGCCCATGATTTACACGGGGCGTTCTGGCAATTTGTGGCGAGTCCATCGAGTGTGAAGAGCTGGAGGCCTACTTGAGGTGGTGGAACCGGAGTCATCAGTGCGAAAGCAGAGCTCTTCTCGTGTTTTCACCGTGCCCGGAATGAACGGGCGGCTCTTCAGCAGTGAGCCATATGTAGCAGCCTCAGGAGTCACCTGTAAAGTGGGCCACCAAAACAAAAGAGCTCCGCAGCTAATGGCTAAAACTGGCTTTTAATGCAATGCCAGCAACCACGGCTAGGAAAAAGATTTAGAGCTGCTGAAAAGGACTATTTCTCTATCAACTGATTAGACAAGGTGAAAGAACAGTGGTGGTATGGCGGTACTTGTTGCAGTTTAAAGTCAGACACTTATTTCGTAAATATAGCTTTTAGATTTATTTCAGTTAGTGAGTCAATTTTTATTTCAGTTTTAGTATGAGAACACTGGTCCCAAAAAGCCTAGCACACATAAACACACACCGAGAACCGTCAATTAGCATAGTATAAGCCCTATTGAAGCAACATTGTACAGTTATTGAAAGAAATCAAAAAGGTAGTGTCATTAATTTTAAAAAAAGTTGCACCGATTTAAAATATTGATGTCAATGAATTTAGTGACAACTATTTCACTGACAGCAGCAGCCTTAAACAGAGCGATCAGATGAAAAGGTTAAAATTTTACAAATAATTAGAAATTGTTACAGTCAAAACAATCTAAATAATATGTTTAAGGTTAGTTTTCATTTAAAAATCTAAAAAAGCCTCTGGTTCTAATTCACTAAAAACCCAGAAGAGCCAGAAAAAGGGACTGAAAAGAAGGACAAAAAAACTAAACGTGCTTAATCGTTAAAGGAACGTTACATGCAGGACATACAGGTGGATCTTCACCCAAGTAAAAACTTGTGGGTCAGCCTGACACGCCCAATACAACACCTTGTATTAATCACCTGGTCCCACCGGTTTTCAAAACTAATCGTTGCACCACTTGTAACAGGTAATTTCACAGAGTTTGTTAATAGTTATTATCCAATTCATTTTGCCATGCTCTCAACACAGGTTTGAGGTCAGATGGTGGCAGTAAAAACTTGTGTGTGTCTGAACTGAGTGCCTCCGCAACCATGTCTGCTCGGTCATTACCAGGCACAGAGCAAAGACCTGGGACGAAGCTAACAGAACACCAGGCAATAGCCAATACGGCGGCGCTATGAAAGGAGCTATCAAGCACTCGGCTGAAAACAGCAGATTAGTAACCTGACCTTTCGCACACAGCTTTCCCTTGTTTTCCTTCTTCATCAGTTTTCATTATTACTTTCATTATAGTAAATCTGTAACCAGATGTAAGAAAATCGTGTCATTACGGCTGCGTAATTCAGATGTGCTGCTATTCTATGAACTACGGTGAGGAACGGCGAGTGCACGCAGCATTCAGTCTCTGACAGGAAAGCATTTGAGAGCGTGGCAGGGCTCGCCATGGTGCCGGCTCCACTCAGAGCTAACCTGACGGGGAGTTCAATGCAATGCTAACAAAGAGCTGCTAATCATCGGGCCTTCCGGCCTGGCTCTGGGTCATCTCCAGCCAGGAGGTCTCCCACGCCGTGCTGCGCCGCTCTCCCTTTCTGCCTCACCCCTCACAAAGACACAGAAACGCACTTCAGATCAGAGATCAGACCTCCGCACCACCAAAATTTAAAAGCACATTAACTCATTTTTGGAAGACACCATTTTACACGCCACGACACCACCTCAATATTTTTTCAAGAATACCAAAAGGCATCTCCATAAGCTTGAAAAATACAAATGTACAGGCAACCACATAAACATACACACAGCCAAATTAAGCACACAAAATCAATCCAGCAAACACGGAAACGGCTGGTTTTCCAGCTAAGGAAGGGCGGCCCATAACACAAAGAAGGGCATTTTAGTTGATTTACAGGAGTTGATTTTCCAGGTTGGCAAACTTACCCAATGAAGCCGACAGAAGGTTCCTCAGACACTAATACACAGACAAACACGAAGGGCTGAGGCAGCCCAACTGCAGCCTCAGCCCTGTGGGAACCCGATAGTGTTCAGTAGTGCTTCTTTCTAGGACTCGGCACTGCACAGGAAGCAGGGGCGTCCAAATTCTAGCACACTAGCTGGGCACCGCGGGCAGCCGGGGTCGAGTCCTGTCAGCATATCCAACATCCTGGGGGGGACCCACTGTCCTCTACAAAAAGCCTGCAGGCTTCTTCGGCACTACACCTCATATGCTGGCCTACATGCATCACACACAGAAGAGCCTGCTACATATAGCCCTAGATTTTCCCGGAAGAGGTCCTCTGCACCCGCTATGTGACCAGGGTCCATTAGCAGGTAAGCTAATACGTCCACCTCCGGTAACTGACCAGAAGACTGACAGGAAAGAGAGAGAGAGAAAATCTCTACACTAGCAACGGTAAATCTATAGAGAGCGAGAAGCCCCTGCCCCGGGCATCAAGGCTGACGAAGTGCCGCGAGCCCGGAGAGGCAGCAGGGCTCTGCTAGCTGACGCCTCATCAGGAATGCCGCCAACATCTTCAGAGAAGCACCACGCACAGGACAGGGATGCAAATCCCACGTCTTCAAGGACACAAACAAATGTAAAAAAGAAAACAGAAAACCACTTGATTTTAATTACCATTTTAAATCAATCATCAGAGAATGAGCTGATTCCCCAGAAAGTCCTGGCATGTTATTAATTCATTCAACACCAAGACTTTGTAACCAGGAGTTTTAGTTTGTCCGATTTCCGTTTTTCCATGTTAGTGAAAGTGTGACTAATGACATTCAGCATCAACCATTAAGATGCACATCTTCTGTGCCAGTGTTACGTAAAACTTGTCCCATGTAGTGCAGGGCAATACGGGAATCAGAGGAGCGTACAGAGGGAGGCAGGAACATGCCCGTCACAGGCAGCAAGACAGGGCATTGCGCTGCTCAGACTCAAGCAGTGAAGTTCAGTTCCTGTATTTTAGGGTTTGATAACAATGGTTGGCAATAACCAGCCATACGGTGCCACTTAGTGCCACATGATACCAGAAATGCACCAAGAGAGGTGCCAACAGTAAATCCAATTCCTTCTTTAATCATCATTTACACTTTACTACTTAGTTACCTCCGAGCATTCAAAATTATACAGATTTCTGTGTCGTATTTTAGTGGATGCCATGAAATGAACCAACACCCTGTCCAGGGTGTCATCCTGTGTCTTGTGCTGCCTACAATAGACTCCAGTGATCCCATCAGGACATGCGGTCAGAAAATGGACAAAGAAATGGAAGGATATTTAGCAATTCATCTTAAAATCCCAACTGAAAAGTAAGCCGGAACGAGCATAAATCAGCATGTCGCCATCCTGAGCCACCAGGTTACCTGCCACTCTCCTAGCTTTAGCACCAGATAAACGAGAAACCAGGCGCGTAAATCCCGTTTATTGCACATTGACAAATCCAAAATGAAAATGACCAGAAAATCCAAACCAGCTGTGGTGCTGTGGTTAGTAATGGGTCTGTTTGATAGGACAACGCAACAGACCCTTCACCCAGGTACAGGCATTATTCTCTCCACAATCAGAAACCCGACAATCTGACGACAGGCGGGCGATAGGAATAGGAGTGCCTGCAGTAGCTCCATGAAGCGACGATTATAAGCCAGGGGCATTGGGTATGCTGCCAGCAAGTCCCCCGCAGCTGAGACATAAACAGCGACTGCGAAGGACACCAGCACAGGGTGGAGGATGAACAGCAAAGAGGTAGGAAGGCATGAAGCACAGGTACCTGGAGCCCAGCACTTGGGGAAAGGGCTGCAGCCACTTGTCTCCATGGGGATGGCCTAAGCCCCACCCCCAGCTCGACCCCAGCCGCAGCCCTCTGACCCTGGGTGCGGGGCAGTCCTGGGGTAGCGAGTCACGGCAGCAAGGCTGGGGGCTTCAGGGCGCGTCACGGGACATGACAAAAAGGTAGCGCACTGCAAGAAGTTCTCCCACCACTCTTCCTGTTCCCGACTCGCTCTTCCCCACGAAAACGACTCAGAGTAAATCCCCTGCCAGGGGCATTCCTCCAACTCCTAATCCAAAGTGGCATCAGTAGGAGGAGACCGAGGGTGGGGTGGGAAGAAAGAAACAGCTCCTCAAGGACAGAAAACTCCCAGACTCAACAGATATCCATCGACTCCTTCAGTCCATATTGAGAACGAGCAGCTGCTACATGCGAATCAACCAGGAAGGCAGGCAGTGTGAGGACAGAGTGACTCAGAGAAAGAGAGAGAGGGAGCAAAAGAGGCGGGGGGGAGGCTGAGTGAGTGAGTGAGTGAGAGAGAGACACACACACACACACACACACACACACAGACAGGGAGGCAGGGAGGGAGGGAGACCCTGTGTCCACCGCCTCATTCAGGAACTGAGAAAGGGTGGGCTACTAACAAAGAAGTAGAGGGAGGAGGAGGGCGAGTGGGGGTATTAGAGAAGCACCCTCATTAATATGCTAATCTCAGCTTTGCTCCAATTCACAGCCTGCTCTGTGTTTACCAAACGAACAGGGCATTTTCCATAGCCGACCGGGGCTGCAAACCAAGGCTGACCCGGCTCATGTCTGCCAGCTAGTAAACCACCCCTGGCCTCGGGCACTCTGCCACCCCTCAAACGACGAGCTTCTGCTGGAGCACCACCTGCTGCTGTCGCAGAGCACCATCCCTGATCTCCACCTCAGACTGCCCCCAGCTGTGGGTGTGCTAAAAAGCCACTGTAAGCATGGCAAGCCAATCAGGCAACTCCACATTAGTAACCTGTGTCTTCATTTATCGGGGCCCGTCTCCCAACAACATTAAGGGCTCCCTGCAGAGCAACATAAGGGCCTCCCCTCTGTGCTCCTCGGAGGAGCTGATGTTCCGGTGAGTGGGCCTCAGCATTACAGGCCAGACCTGCCACAATGGTAGGCTCAGGGGCATGTGCTCTCAGGTGGGTGACATTGGCAAGATCACGCATCAGGGCAACAACACTCTGTGTCTTCATTCCAAGACAATGCTGCATAGTTACCGGGGAGTGTGTGCCTGCAGATTTAAGGTCTCCTTTATTACCAATTTGTGGTTCGCCAACCTTAATATCCTTTTTATTCCAAAAGAAAAAATTATTTCCACTACATTTCCTTAAATAATTTGAAATGATCAGATCAAGTGAGCAAAAGTAAGATACGTGTGACAAAGACTGACAGAGTGGCCAATTCTCACTCCCAATCACTCCATCAGCCTGGTAAAAGCTCACACCTAAATGGTTAACATCATACCTAACTGCCTGGGCTCTGGCCCCAGTCATCATGCCTGCATCAAACAGGACTGGCGAGATCCCCCAGCCCCACACACAGCCTGAGCAGTTGCATGCTACAGACAACCAAGTCTGTAGTTTCAGCCTCTCTCATGCAAAAGCTGTTACCATGGCATCCTGGGATAAGGATGCAAAACCCTACATTGCCAATGTGAATTATTCATAAAAGGGACTGAAATGTAGTACTTGCCAATAGCAGACATTGTGTAACAACCCTAAAATACATACAGGCGGACAATCACCAGTCCAGCCCAATTCTTCATTATTATACACCTCAGGCTCCGGCGGAGCAGACCCTCGCACCTCCCCAGTCATTACGCTTGTGCTGGAACCTCCCAAGTCCCAGTGCTGCAGCCCTCCAGAAAGGAGAATCAGGAAGAGAATCCGGACTGTCGGCATAACAGACAGTTCTGCAGTTATCCGCACCTGGAGGAAATCCATGCAACACGAAGAGGACGTGCAAACACACACAGGGAGGGGGCTGCATTCAAACCCCTGAGCCTCGAGCTGAGCAGCAACAGTACTACCCCAAAATAAAATATTTTGTTATATTTCAGTACTAGATTCTGTAATAGAAACATAATTAGGCCTGGAGCCTATCCCAGTCAGCATAAGGCAAAAGGCAGGGGCACACGGTCGGTGGAATGTTAGTCCTTTACAGGGAATGCAAGAATAGGTTTTTGTACATAACACAACCACTATTTGAACAAGTGCAGTTTGCCTCCTGGCCAGAGGGGGCAGTGTTTCAGCCATATGTTTCTTCCGGACATAGGTACAATGAAGCTCCAGGGACCTGACACTGTATGAATAAGGGTCATGAGCACGTGGTCTGTCCCGCTCTATTACACCAAAGCAAAAACCATCGACCCTGTTCCTGGCTAATACAAAGACGAAGGTTCTTCATTTGCATTTGATTGGACATTAAACATTACAGCAGCTACCTGAATGAGCAGGCCTCAGATCAGTGAGCAGAAACCATTTGTTTTTAGCAAATCAGTAGCCTGTTTGACTGCTCAGCATACATCAATGTATCTATAAAGGCCTCATGGCCCATTTGGCAGGGCTGTATCGAGTAAACTGCCTGGGCTATAGAATAGAAGCTGAAATGTCCCCAAAGTCAGAAACATTTAAGCACAATACTGAAAACTTTTGCAATGGTCCTAAATTACTACTCACCAGTTAAATGCCAAAAGGAAAAGCCTACCAGTCCATTGCTATACCATCTAAAACAGATATGGCCAATCTTATCCACAAAGGGCCGGTGTGTATGCAGGTTTTCGCTGAAACTCCCTAATTAGGTAACTAATTAGAGGACTGATTGGCTGAAAAGTCCTCACACCTGGGTTTAAACAGTTGACCTAAAGGTTATCCCAAAAACCTGCATACACACTGGCCCTTTGTGGATAAGATTGGCCACCCCTTATCTAAAACCTATGTCATCAATTTAAATGAATTTACAAAATGTACAAATTCTGCCTGCTCAAATGGGAGGTGCAATGAGTTTGCGGAGGTCAGCCCCAGAACAGCCACAGCTGTGCTTGTAGCTATAAACATGACACCACAAAGACAGGAACCCAAAGGCCATAACAAAAGGGCTAGAAAACAAAGGAGGCTACCGGGTGCCCCGGAGACCTGATGTGCTCCTCTAAAAACCTCACATTTCAGCCCACCATCTCACTCAACTGACTTGCAAACTTATATACCAAGGGATGGCAACAGAACAGGGCATGATTCAGTCCTTTCCCCGAGTCCTAGGGCTGCATGACATCAGATCATGATTTCCTCGCGATTATATGTGCACAATAACCACCAGAGCTTTAGACTGGTGAATCGTTTGTCCAGAAGCCAGCTTTTTAGTTCTACAGGACATTTACTTACACCCACAATTCTATAAGCAGATTAGTAGTATGCCCGATATATTAGTGGGAGGTGTACTCTGATACCCAAAGGTTAATTATGTGCATAAGATTTGTTTATCCACAATATCTCCTCTTTCAAAAGATGTTGTGGCTGCTGAGCTGTCCCTCTCTTCACCGCCACTTCAGTGCTTATTGCTTCCATTATATACCAAAACAGACGTATGTGGTGTGCTCCACTAACCAGGTTTGATAAAGCATAAGCATATGCTGAATTTATACAGATTACTAACTTGCATGAAGCTTGCTGCAAAGTCAGGGAGCAGAAATATGAAAGCTTCACAGCTATATTTATTTTCATTATCATTAATGGATCCAACAGCCTTCCAAACTGCATCTGATTATAAGTACGGCTTTCCTGCACGACCATCCAAGTCCCTGGTGTCAAACAGAAAGGCTTATCAAAAACACTCAATCTAACCTGCTGTTTCCCTCTGCTATTAATGCCAAGCTTCATGAGTAATACCAGTCGGGTACAAGGTTGCTTTCATTTTCACCTTCTTATGGAAATACCACATACACATACATCCATTGCCATAAAAATGAGAAATGTTCTGAATTTTTCATGCTGCTTGAGTAAAGCTAAGGCGCATCTCTGAATCTTCTGCTCAGTATTTATCACCCAGAAAAAGGCAAATCAGAACAATTAACACAGAAAAGCACACAGTGACCACCGTGAATAATTAATCAACCACATGGTCATGAGATGTGATGATATGGAATGAATCGAAGTGGGCAAAAGAATTTCCCTGAAGCAACATACAGAAACAGAAATCCTCAGTCTCACCTTAGGTAACTCACAAGCATGTTTGCGTGTTTATAGTTAAACACCAGCTTCAACACTGAGCTTTTACACAAAACCTCCGCCTCTTGCGGTCTGCCCCACCTTTCCAAACACTTGTTAATCGTAACTGCAGTGTGTGTGTGTGTGTATGTATATATTAAATTGCAACCACAATTCTACTGGAGCCAGAGACAGACTTCCCTTTTTGTGCCAGAAAATGGAGAATAAATATTCTGATTAAGAGCGTAAGCCTCAGGATACACTCAATGCCCCACAACATTAAACTGTCGATCTATATCACTCATTCTTGAGCTGCCGTTTCTCCCTCCATCTGCCAGGCGATTCATCCACGCGATTGTCAGCATGATCTCACATGGCAAGTCCCAGGGAAGAGTTCCAGGATTTGCGCTGAAGATTGTTGTAGTTTTTCCCTGCTAACATTAGCAGACTCCAAGTTCTCTACCCTATGGTGTGTCTTTAGATGTTTGATCAAATTGCTTGTGTTAAATGACGTGCTGTTCCTTCCTCCTCCTGACACTTTAGTAGAACAGAGCTTACAGTTTGCTTTACTTCTGTCGTCGTCGTCTTTTATCTTAAAGTATGTCCAAACTGCTGACATCCTCCGCATATACTTGCCAATTTGCCAATGCCGGTGTTCTGCCACATTTATCCTTCCCAAATGTTTCTGGTTGACAAATCTCTTGCTGGATGCCAAAATCTGATTTGGCAGCACAAAAAACTGCAGTGGCTTTGACTTTTAACATAATGTTGCAATTAAGTGGTATCTTGGTTCTTGGTATCAGACAATTTTTATAAGTACGGGTATGCGCGTAGTATCGGCCCGATACCGGTATCAGTGCATCCCTGAAAATAATGTGCCGTAAATTCAACAAAGACAAGCCAACACACGGTGCTACAAACTGTGGTCATCTAGCAGCACATCTTCTGAAGCTCGTATGATCGCCAGTTACTTCAGTCCTTTACAACACCACTGGTAGAACACCAGAATATTCAGCTTCAAAGAATATAGCAGGGGACCAGCGTACCATTCAGATGCAGTCACTTCTACTTCTGTGGTACTCGCATCAATTAAGGTCTTTAGATGTCGATTAGAGTGACAGCAACTTGGTCTTTTAAACCCATTTCAAAGAGAGATCATGCTCGCAGACATCATTTTGAATGTCGCTGAAAACCGAAGCACTTCACGGTAGACCTTCATCTCCTGCTCATTTTATACATAGCAGAGAGACGTGAGTAAACAGCAGCCCAGGTCAGAGAACCCCGTTAGTCACATCCACTGTTCTCACACTCAGAAACTCTCGTCATACCTTATTTCAACATCATATCAATCCCCACGACAGGCTACTGTTTTCATTAATTAAAGAACTTTAGAAACAGGTGCTGTTTTACGCCTTTTATAGGAAACCTATACATTTACAAAATGACCAACATAATACATACTGCATATTTCAAAACACCTTCAAGGCACTTACCTGTGTAGTAGGAAATTCTTGAAATATCTGTGAGCGAGAGAGAGAGGGATAGAGAGAGAGAGAGAAAGAGAGAGAGAGAGGGGTCAGCTGTGTATCACCTTCCGCCATTTTAAAACATCTAGGTGAATCACTGGGCTACACTGGTACCAGAGAGACACCTGGGAGCAGATGCAGGATGATGGGCAGCCGGCTCTCTGCCAGCACCTTGGTCAGAGGGAACCAGTGATTTACAGAGCAATTAGGCAACGGAAACTCAGCCTCCCCCACCCCCGCCTCAGTATGGGAGCCCTGAAAGGGACACAGACAGGAAGGACTCAGTTCCATTTCAGGTTGCAGTTACCGATAGGGGTTATTCATTTAAAAGCCAAAACACCAAATCCAAGCCGCAATGGGGGCTGATAAGACAAACAGTGCTTCGTACAAATAGGCCCCAGCTTGCAAAAAGCAAATTAATAATGTTCACTTCCTGCATTTTGTGTATCATCACCCAGGAGATGACAACCACACTAAGAAGTGTATGCCAAGATCACACAGCAGGTGCAACATGGAATAGATAAGGATTGTATATGATGCACTTCACAATCATACATATTTTCATATTTGTACAGCTGTAAAGCAGTAATATACTAGTGAGTACTATGTGATTTGTAAACACTTTCCCCAAATAGCGAGCTGAAGTGAAACTAGACTGAGGATTAACCGAACATGAGCAAAATAAAGGGCATCAAAAAGTAGAGATGCACCGATCCAATATTCGGATTGGTATTGACGCCAATCCAGACCTATTTGACGGATCAGGTATCGGCCATGCGTGACCGATCCACGTCCTATACTTACTTATTTAGTTTTTGGTAGTCTCTAAAAAGAGAGCTCATATTTCGTGTTAAATCTATTTGTACAATCAATCGCACTACTCGGTATTTTTTGCTACTCACCGGGTGTGAGTATAGTAACTTCCGCCTGCTGTGACGTTATGCGCATACCCTTTGCAGTATGAGGAGTGTGAGATAAGACGTGACGATCTGGGAGTATTTTATGCTTTTAATAGAAGCCAGTAGCACAGTGATTTGCAATCTTTGTAAAATAACGTTTTGAGAGGTGGGAATAGTGTTTAATGGACAATCCCACTTAAAGCACACGCAACTGTGTGAAACAAAAAAAAGCAATGGTTGATTTGGGAGTCAATAACCTGGACGGTCTTGCAAACTTACTGCAGCTTGTGATATAAGAAGGGCCGCGATCGCAACAAAAAGTATAAGAGCTGACGGCAATAGGAGAAAAATTGTGTTAAAATTTTAAGCATTCACCACTTGTGTATACTTGTTTTGAAGATATTCATATTGAATTGAAAATGCCTCAAAAATGCTTAAAACAAGACGTGCAAACGAGGTGGAACAGTGTGGTATGTATGTTTTTAGTAGCCTAATTAAATATTTTTTGTCATACATTTTTTCCATTTATATTTACTAGCTTAAAAATAAATATATAAAGTATAACAAAGTAAAAAGTGCTCTTGTATCTGAATCGGATCGAAACTGAAAAAATGTGGATCGGCCCATCCCTATCGAAAAGGTGTCAAACCTAAAAATTCAGGTTCACCAAAGCCCGTAAAACAAAGTCAAAAATTCTTGGAGAATAATTCGAAAACTTGAAGACTTCTAAAAATATTAACAGAAAAAAGACAGTTAAATTATGTTTAATATAAACACTATTGTAACACATTCCCCGAGTCTAACTTAATCCAGAAATGAAGGACAGCTCTGAAAATAACCCTGCTTTCTCAAGCCGGCTTTGGCAGGTGGCATAGAGTCTGTTACGGCTTCCAGAGTACTCAAGCAATCAAAGGAAGCTACTTCTTTACTAGTGACCCAGTACAGGATCTAAAGTGGGCACGTCAGAACTAGAAACATGGGGTTTATTGGAGGCCGAAGAGACAGAGTTACTAAACGGCTGTTGTTCCACCCCCAGCCTCTCCCACCCAGCCATCACGTTTCTGCACCACGTCTGTTTTGAATAAATAGCCTCTGAAGGACAGACATCTGGTCTGCAGCACAACAGCCCGGTTACATACTGGTCTTCAGTGGAGACAAACAAATAAGGAGCAGTAAGTGTCCAAAGAGCAAAAGGCTATAGCAACTACAGCTGAAAGTTTCACAAGTGCCACCCTCACAAGATTTAAAACGTTATACTTCATATTTTATAATTTTGGTCTGTTTCACAATGAAATAGTTATTAGCTAGAAGGACAGCTGTCAGACACAGGTCCACATGGCTAAACCCACCTCCCACCTTAAGCACATACATCAAGTGTGATGTCAGAGGCCTGACCTTTGACCTTTTTTGGCCTTTATTAGGATGCAATTTTTTTCTGATTTCCTTACAGCACTCCCTATAATCGTCAACAAGCTTGTGCATTGAGCATGTGAACTATCAATTTTCAGTTTCAGCACGTAAAAACTCTTAAAATGGTAAAATATCCTACTTAAGGAAACCAATAATACTCAATTTGGAGAGGCCAAGAGAAAGTGGAAGCTGATAGGTACCAAAGCTGACCTCATTCTGGGCTCAAGGGATTAAAACCAGCTCTGCAGTCCTTTTCATAAAGTGAGGCGGGGCAGGGGGAGGTTGTTCTTTAATAGACTGGTCATGCTGGGCTACATATGCTGGGCTTTCATGTGGCCCACATGGAGGTCAGGCTGGTTGGGACGTCACACTTCTGCTCCCACCCACTAAACCTCACAAAAGCCTGCATGGCAAACACCTGCCAGTCTGCCTGTGTGCCCGGGGGCCTTTGAACGGGACATACTTATCGACTTGGGCATTCACTCATTCATTTAGCCTTTGAGAAAATAATATGGGGGGTGTAAACCTGGCTCAAAGTGCAGCTTCTGCAGCAAGAACCGAGATGATAGGCACCTTAACTGCAGCCTGGGGTTTGTAGAGATCGATGTTTCAAAAAAAGTAGGCGGGGCAGGGGGGAACTGCCATGAAACCCCAAACAGGCAGTAGATCATGTATCTGGTATTTTATCTTGGAATATGCATCACACAGGAGATTCTGGACTACTGGTGCAGCAATAAGAATATTAATGGAAAGAACTTTGATAGGTATTACCTGACAGTGTACAGAGCGAAACACAACAATCTGGAAACTGGTGTAAGTAGCAGTACCTGATTATACCTAATAACCATATCTCATTCGCACTCACTAAAGCTGTACAACGCAACTTAAAAGTGTATTTTAAACTTAAAAAGGTTCAAAAAAAGCCTTCCAGATTTCCAAAAGGGTGAAGAATGCTGTAATGGGACTATTTTAAATACAAGCCCAACAATTATGCTCCAGGATAATTACACACGTTTCTGCTGGAAGAGAGAAAAACACTCTGCACACTTGAGCGTGTCCAGCTCAAAAGCACAAGATATGCAACAATCAAAGCATTTTCAGTCCTTTCATTCATACTGAATGAATTACATTTTTCCAATAGAGAAATGCTGTGAGTACAGCGAGGCTACTGGTACTTCACTGTCAAACACTGGGATCTCTCCTTATTCCTGCCCATGGGACTGGTAAAGGAAGGCAGGTCTGTGTGAAAATCCCGTTGACAAAGTGGATCCCAAAATCCCAAACAAGTCAGGACAAGATAATTCAGTACAACTTTTGAGTCCTTATTGACTGACTGAATGACCTTAACATCATGATTGGGATTAGTTAATCAAATCAATTAACCCTTTCCAAATAGAATAGATTAGGACTGGCTAACCATAGATTCTACTGTAAAACCACTACCATTTAACTGCAAAAAGCCTCTGGGGAAAAAGTGTCCAAAGCTGCAGAGAGTATTTTATCTGTAGGTCTGCAGTGTCGGTCTATGCAGCAGGAAGGTTGATGTACAACGCTTGCCTGGCAGGACCGTGACCACAAGGCCACAGCAACGCTAAGGGGTGCCATGTAATTCCTCTTCTGTTTCTGGCACCATCGATCATAGGCCGCCTTTCTATATGATGGAGAGCAACTACTTGGTATCTCTGCGTACAGAGTTTGTACGAGTTCCAACACGTTTCCACAAGTAAGGAGAAAACAGGACTCTTTGGATTGCCATTTACACATGAACCCGAAAAAGACCTATTCTGGCTTAGTTTTTATTTTCTGAATGCCGATTAGTCTTTTTCACTTCTAGTAACACAACACAGCAGTGGTCATTATCAAGGCAAGTAAATCAAGGATATTAAATGGATATTGCAGCCGTGTTGATTCTACAATTAATTGAATTATGATTATATTTTTCACAGTGCTGCACTGATACTTTGAACCCCTGCATCGATACTTCTGTGTGTGTTCATATCCATTTCTCCATTTCAATCAGAGTGGCTGCGATAGCTATGTAATGCCTATAGATGGCAGTAGCTGCGAAAGGCCAGTAAATATCATGACTTCTCCAATACCTGACTAAGATGCACAAATCTCGCAAGTTGGATATGAGCAATGCAGATTGTAAGCCGTGCATTGTAAGCAAATCACAATAACTCAATCTAAGCATCATACTGAGGTATGATGCTTAGAACATAGGCCATCAAACACAGTGACCCACTGCAGCCTGGACTTGCATCACTGCAGTGATCCTTTTTATCTGCAGCATGCAACCTTATAGCACTGCAGAGAACAACACCTTCAGAAGCACGTGAAGCACGTCACAGCCCCCGCTCTGTCATTCTTGGATGCCACTTAATCACCCCAAACTGTATGATGACGTCGGAATTGGAAGGTGACACAGCTCTTTAGATGAAACAAAAGTCTGCGAATGTTTGTGTTTTACAAAAAACACGAAATGCACAGCATTGGGAAATGAATACATTTTAGTTTTGCAACAAAGCAGCTTGCAAGTAAAGCAGGAGTATTATTAAACTTGTTCCTTTTTTAAAGTACAGCAGAATTATTATTTCAGCCTGTTTTGAGCATTGACCACGGTGATCTAGTTTGTGCTATCGTTATGAAATGGGTGATATTGAATCGTGACACTTGGCATAACCTACCTAGCCTTTCAGAATACAGACTGGAAAAAAGCTTAATAAGATGCAGTTCAGGGCAGCGTTACCCAGGTCTGAGGTGTGCTGGTCGGCCGATACAGACTGCCATCTCACAGTCAATGCCGCCTACCACCGCTGAGATAATCTGTCTTCGACCCTGTCCAGGCCCGGCTTACGCCGGTGCGGGGCCATTGCGAGACAAAGGCCCTGAGGCTGTGTGCTCTGCTGGGGCACACGCTGCAGCAGAGAGCGGAGAAAGCCTCGACGGCCTGCGGGGGTCTAACACCTGCCATGGTATTCTCTCTCTCCCCATCTCACACACACAACCCCATAATCATAAATAACATCCAGCACTTCTATTTTGTTAACAGGCCGACATTTTGACATCTATCATCATGAAGCCGTTAGCTCTGCCCGTGCCATTTTCCGTCTCCTTTTCCCTCACTCACACCTCTCACGTATCCCAGGCACTCAGAGGGACGAACACAGAGCAGCAGGGGTGTATGGCTCTGTGTCCGAGGACGCCATGCTGGGGATCCTGCAGATGGAGTGCTTGGGGAGGCCATACTGGGGGATGCTTCTCGAGGGAGGAGCACATGAGCTCCCGCCCCCAAATTGTCAGAATATTCTCCTGGGCCAAATACATTAGTATCAATACTGGACAGACCAGATGAAAAGATTTGCTGTGAAAAAAACCTAAAAAAAAAAAAAAACCTAACCTACAGTATTAATGACATCTCTACACGTCACTGGATGTGTAATAAGATCTTAATTATTTGTAGTATTTAAATTAAAGAACATGACATAAGGGATGAAAAAAGTGGAAAGAATGAGTAATCTGTAAAAAAAAAAAATTACAGTCCTCACCTCACATACCCATCAAGTGAAGAACACCAAACAGCTTGCAACACCTGCTAATTTAAGAGCTATCATCCAAGCTTCATTGATAGGCAAAAACTTTATTAAATATTTATTAAAAACAATGTAACGAATCAGGAATCAGTCTAACTGATCTGTAACAGATACACAGCAAACATGCTAATGTGCATAATATTTTGAAAATAACATTCATCATGCAAATGTGTACTGACTGACATAGAAGTAAAATGGGACAATCAGATCTGCAAATAAAAACTTTGTGAATAAATTTTAAGCCACAATACTAAATATACACACAAAATAGTCACAGAACTGCTAGTTCTACAAGGAATCTGGTGTAGTCTCAAGAATATTGTTTTTAGACTACTGCAACCTAACTACAAAAATGGAATTTAAATACAAAAGGTAAAAATCTCCCTTATAAAGGCACTACCATATACTTCAAGTAAGTACAGCAACTGTATAAGCATGACAACATTGCCATTATCAAATAAGGGTTTAAATCTTCCAGTTAACACGTAACCTTCAACGGCAGACATGTACATGGTCCTAAATTGCCTCCGACATGTTGCTCACTACCACTATAGTACAAATTCACCCCCATTTTTAAAATATCAAACAGCTGAAGTGTCCCCTGCACCAAGTCGATCTGCAGTAAATGGTAAAGTTAGCACTCTTGGACAAACACCCAACAAACCTGCTATACACCAGCCTACAAACACCCAAGCTGCCAGGACAACAGGACACCAATACAGCAAAAAGAGAAGGACCCCTTAACATTTTTTCAAAAGCGTACAAATAGAGGCGGTCTCACCATGATATAGTCCCTCCATTTAAAAGGCTAACTGGTCCACCAACAAGCCCTGAAAGCAGTGCGGAATCCTGCAGGGTCCTCCCTTCAACGGCTTTGTTAACCTCGCCAATGTAAAAGCGATTTCATTTTCCGTCCGGGATCGTGGCAGAATGACAGAGGGGTGGCAGGCAGAGTGGCCTGTGCTGATTCAGAGGCGCACACACCGTGAGTGGACGAACTCCAGACCAGGAGCAGAAAAAATGAGAGAAGGGACGGCGAGGAGGGGGGGGGGGGTCTTTGTCTC
>JAABNX020000053.1:9873531-9889640 GCA_015163995.2 Mormyrus lacerda | reverse complement strand
CCCCCCCCCCCAATTAAACCCTTTCATGGAGTGCAAACAAAAGAGAAATCAAACTTAGAGAAGAATCTAATCTTCTGATTAGCTAAAGGCAACCAACCTATGTAGTGTTTCCCCTGAACTGTTGGGCAAAACCAGTCTGAGTTCAAACAGGGAAATAGTGGATCCTAAGGACTATACTGCAGCTTTTGAGCGTCAGAATGTATTCTACACGTCTTAAAAGGGAAAAAATATTAAAGTTAAATAATAGGACATGTATATCCTATCTTCTGGAATAAATCATTGTTCTAAAGCCACATGTAACATTATACTCCAGCACAAGAATACTGCAGGCCTTGTCTACCCCCAAGGAGAGAAAAAAATGTGACGCAAAGTCTGAAAGATGCTTTGTTGTCTTCAACGGTGAAAACATAAATGATGGGGCCGCTCGATGCGAGACATGAGCTCTGGTTCCGATGCAGTAAAGTTTCAACACACACAGTTACAGAGCAGAAACAATGAAGAAAAATGGCTTTATGTAACCTCTCACAAAACCTGAGCCTCCCTACTGCTGCAGTGAGATTTCATGTTTATTACCCAGCAGCACTACAGTGGCATTTGAGACCTAATATTAGCCAAAGGCTAGACGTCCTAGTGATGGGTCCATAGTGCTCATTTCATAAATCCTTGATGCCATACAAAGAAAGAACAATAAGGGGACACGCGAAACGTGCCAACTACAATCAAAATCAAAGTCACACAAAATGAACCAATTTCAGTTGATTTCAAGCTTGTCCAGACATCTCTCAAACACACAGCGATGTTGCTTCCATGTGGGGATATCACCTCTGGGGCGACAGGGAAAACTATTCACTGTGGTCACATCAAAGTCAGGCCCCTGGAAACAGCCTGAACCCCTTTAAAATAGCCCACACACTTCCTATGCTTCCACTAACCAGCTGTGTGAGAAAAATTAAATCGCATCCTATGGTTTTCTTCACATCCTACGCCGGGTTTGTTTTTCACTTCTGTTCTCCACCAGATAACAGGGAAAAAAGTTTAATGCAATTTTAGTGTCCACCATTTAATCTTCCTCCAAATCTACTTTTATAATGATTTCATTCCAGAATTCAATCAGCTAGCCACAAGAATGAATGGAACTTTCTAAAACCTACACACCAGGATTATCCAGTCTATTGAGCATTAACAACACTCCTAATCATCAAACCATTACTAAAGTATGCAAGACCTTAATTTATTTCGGACACAAGGTATAACCATACTACACACATAATTTCAAATATATACAAATACACAAACCAAAAACACATAAGCATTGTTCTTCTGTACACTAAATAATGCATTTCACAGGGTCTTCTTTCACTCCCAGATCATGCACAGGATGTTCTAAAGATGTTTGCTTCACATCATAATGAATTTGTTTATTTGAAGTTTCATTTTCAGACAGGACCAGCATGCATGGTGCAGACCATTCCATTAAAGCAAGCTCACATAACAGCAGCAGTCATGTAGAGAACACCACCACCCCCTTGAGGAGAATCTCACTGTCATCTGAAGGTGTAGTACCTGGGCTCCAGCATCCATGGCACTTTGATTGAAAAAGGAACAATTACACGAAAATGTCATCAGGTAGGCAGATCTGTGTGAATCCTCCCTGGGACCAAACTCCCAAATTACCAGCTTCGCCTCACATTGTACACTTGCAGAAGCCCCTGCAGTTAAAGGATTAACTGATGATTTTACCACAATAAAGACAGGAATCAATATTATGTCAAAGTGCTCTTCTCCATACCAACATGAAATTATTAAATGAAAACAAGGCCTCTGATAGGGCATAGTTTTTCACTGCAAGAGTGGGCCAGAATGACAGTAATGCAAAACATGCGCGTGCGCACACACACACACACACACACACACACACACACACAGCAGCTGGCCAGAAACAAGTCTCCTGAGGTTCACTGTTGAGCAAAGCCAGTCTCTCACTTAAGAGCAATCAGACAGTCAAGAAAATGCTTTTGGATTTTGGTTCGATGAAGGGCAAGGCATGTAGCCAGGACACTGGATGAAATGCGGCATTCACAAGCATATGCAAACAGCCTTGAATTAAATCCATAATTCATCTGCCTGACTCTTTCCTTCAGGGAAGGTGCAAGCAGGACGTTTTATTCAGTCTGAGGACATTCGGCGAAGGGCAGAGGAGCTGGCAAGCTATTCTGCATCGATGGCACTGCGTCAGTGGCTCCCTGGCCACGCGGGGCCACCCAGATATGAACTTAAGGGTCACATTAGCAACCGGAGGGTGACTCATGGCTTTACCAACTCAGACATAAGGAAACCCCAGGAGAGTGGGGAGAGGGAGAAAAAGAAAAAGAAAAAAGAAAGGAGGAAACAGAAGCTGTCCCAAAGCTCACGCCTCATCTCCAGCACCATCAAAAGACAGATCGCAATTAGCTCGGCCAGAATGACACAGTATGAAAACAAATGAATAATTAAAACAAACAAAAAAAAATATGCGTGGCATGCTGAGCTCCACATCAAACTGGCTAAAGCAAAACCAGAGGCAGAGGGCCATTCTGTTTCCTCAAACTGAGCCCTGAATACATACAGCCTCCTTCCTGATTGATTGCCAGAGACCACTGATCTTACAGATCTGCACGGATGCATGTGAACATTCAGCTTTCGGCACCGGTCACATCGTGAGGTTATTTGTACACTGTGTCACATAGCCAGCACTCCGCTGGTATTCTCATGCATCTCAAATCGTCACACTGTGTTTCCTATTGTGTCGTCATTACTACTGCATCCCATCAATGCACAGGAGTCAGAGCACTTACTGACTGTGTCCTTGTGCTGAGGCTTAGTTTGTTTAATACATCCATTATTTGCTCTGGCATGTACTTCAGTACAGAATCTGCCAAATGAGCTAATGTAATATGCACATTTGCCACAGCAACCAGGAAAGTTACTCTCAGAATGTACTTCAATTTATAAATGTCATTAAGACCTTCAAATATGAGTCAATTTTAACAATACACAGCAGCCTCCCACAGGTAGGATAGATGTCAACTTCCTCTCTACAGAACTCCGATCCCCCATCCCCAGATCTGCTGGTCTTTAAGATCATGTCTGAAGGAAGTGAGATGCATCCTTTCTGCAAGTGAGGATCTCAGCAGCTGTAAAAGCATCTTTGTCCCCTTGGCGGACACAGGAAGTAAAAGAATTTCTCATAGTGACATGTTAATTGTGCTCCTTGCCTCCCCGCTGGCTTACGTCTGTCATTTTCGTTCTCTTGAGATGGGAGCCCCCATACAGTGTGTCAGCATTATACGCATACAGAGAGCCCCCTGCATGGTGCGGGTACAGTGTGATGCTTTTTGAATGCATTCATCAGGCAACCTCATCCCGGGTATCTTACAAAGACCACCATACTGAAGCACCACGAAAATGTCTCTCCCCCTACCACAGTGGCCAGGCATAGGAGACTGGACGCATACCCAGAATCATGCAGTGAACCTTCTCATTAAGCATCTTTACCTGACACCAACACTACTGATGATGACTGAGTTTGATTAGAGATCTTCCTCAATGTGATCATTCAGGTGCAGCTCAAGGAAGGCCAGATTGTTAAGAACACTGTTTAAGTAATTTGCATGTGGCTTTGCAGATTTTTAACGTCTTTTAATATTTCTAGTGAGTTCACCACAATTTGCCTCCTGCAGTTTTATGCAGAAAAGAGGATTTTCTTATTATCCTAGGATTAAATCCCTTCAATTTTGGCCCACAGCCTTAAACCTTTGTTCATTTTAAGACTTATTATTAACCAAAGGAAAATGGCAATAGCATCTACCGCTGGCTTCAACTGTGCTCCAGGGGTCTGATGGTCACAAAACCGTATTTTCATTCATAAGACCACAGTGACTCCTCTAACCCCATCAGCTGAGCTTCACATCATAAAAAAACAGCTTAACATTCCATTCATAGTTCCAGTGCTTTGACAAGCGGCAACATTCAGCTCCAAAGCTCCTTAATAAAACACTCCCCACAGATTATAAACCCAGGCATCAACACTGCATGAGTTGTTCAGAGTGTTACATCTATGTCTTTTAAGCACTGGCATTCGAATGCTCCCATCAAAAGCCTCGACAGTGAAAAAAGCATGGATGATCCCTTCATGTGTATGGATGAGAGTGCGCAATAGGGGGGGTCCTCCTGGGGAAGCTCTGTTTAGGTATGCTTGTAAGGCGTTCTTTGAAATTGTGTGCAACGCAACATAGACGCAAGTGATCCCCCTAGTGGTTCAGATCCTGTAATTAATCTCATTGTTAGCAATCCAAAGGCACTGCAAACCTAAGGATTGACTTCATGTTACGTACATGATGGTATGAGGTTAAAGCAGGGAGCCGGAAATCTGTTGGCTAGCGAGCACCTTTCCCCTGATCCTTTTAAAAACTGTTTATAGTCAGAGCACAAGTACAATTCTGACTAATAGCAGAAGGCAATTACTTGGCTTTAAAAAAAAAATCCTCCAAGGGCAAGTACAGATTTCGATACCAAACCCCACCCTCCGGGCTTCCCTGAAACGTTAGCGGGGACCCAGCTGCACAGAAACATTTACATCATGGTATCACTGTTAGTCATGCAGATGTCATCACCCTCCTGTTCACTCGATGGTGCTGATTCAATCAGCTGTAATGGTATACAGTGCATTAGAAACACTTGTTTTACGCTTTATGAAAACATTCCTCTTTTGTTGTGTGTGTGTGTGTGTGTGTGGAGGGGGTCACAATGAAACGCCTCAGATAAAAAAAATGAACAAAGCTCTAATTGTTTGAAAACCAAATCCTGCACTGTCCAGGAAGCACATACAGTGGGTCAAAAGCCAAGACAATACCTGCAGGGCATTCCTCTCAACCTGAAGGAGACTGACTTGTGTCCACTTCTCTGGTCACTGACTACCAAGGGTACAGTTCTAGTGGATATCTGTCCTCTGGGATGTGAGCACAGGGCAGAGAAAACACATCACTGTGCTTAGCTTTTATAACCAGACTGAATACTGAACACTGCCTGAATAGAAAAGAGGTAGAAAACAATTTCTGATGATTACTACAAATGAATACAATAAATGACAGAATGCGGTAACATTTTCCAAGAGCTTCCCTGGGGATTCTTACTTCTCAAACACTACTAATATCTTGCACCAGCCTGGCATTAAAAAAATGAATACATTTATAGTGGGGGCAAACATGGCAGGCTCAAGCCTGCAAAGTAATGGAATTCAATTACTAAAGACATTTCTGAATAGCAGTTAAGTTTGTTCTTTTGCTAGATGTTAAAACAGCAAATAGCCCGTCATAACACGGATATTGAGAGGTTTTAGTTCCTGTGACCACCTCCCCATCCCCCATTTGTGCATTTACAGAAACAAAATGTTCTAAAAACAAGCACCCAGCGTATCAGACAGAGCCATGGAGGTCATGGCGTCAGCCTACAACGCCCCCCCCCAGCTCGATCCCCCATGACTCACAGTGCGTAATTACAAACGCAGTTGAGCTGTGTGTTGGGGGGGTGGGGGTCCTCCCAGGTCTGAGTCATGAAGCCTAGCCTTCACACAGCACTGTGCCACATGTCGTCATGCACTGGGGCACGGACTTCCAGAACCGTACCGCTGAAAACAGAAGTAGTTCCAGGGCTGCCTAGGCTACAGGATGCAGAGATCCTTCACGGTGAGCCCATACAGGTCAAACAACGAATCCTGAAGAGCTGCGTTCTCCTTTATCACAGAATACGTGACCAGTATTCCATTTATAAACTGTAAAATGGTTTTTGAATTCAAAAGCATTGATTGTGCCTAGAAAGACCCTGGAGATCACCTGGTCTCAAACACCAGCCTGAACACCTTTTTTCTGGAGTACATTATAATTCATCACTAATAATAATTAAGACTAGGGCTGAACAATTAATCAAAAATTAATCAAAACCGACATTCAGAACCTCTAATCGACAATCTTGAACATGTCGGTTACTTTGTTTTTTTCTGTTAGTATTCTGTAAATACTTTAAAAAAAAAAAAAAACTCTCCGGTGTGTATTCATGTAGTGTTACCTTAGAAACATACTGCTGCGCGTATTGTCATGTGACTCCGTGCTGTCCAGTTTGTGAAATGGCGAAGAACTCAAGCACCAAGCCGAGTGAGCAATCCCAGGAGCTTGTACCAAAAAAAAAATGCTGCGTCTGTCATTTGGACACATTGTGGCTTTAGGGAAGATGACACTGAACAAAACAAGGTACAGTGTATATGCTGCAGAAAAACCGTTTCAGCTACTAAAGCTGTCGGTTCAGCCAATCGGTTCAGCACTAGCAATATTTAAAATGCAGTGGAAACTGTTTATAGTGTTAAACCGCTTATACGGATCAGAAAGCCTCGGACAAAAGCATTCCTATACAAATACCTATTAAACAATTCGCTTAATCAAGTAGTCCACTTACAGTGTACATCTGAGGTATTTTTATACATAAAATATGGAAAAATGTAAATTACAGTAATTTTTTTTTACTTGCCTACTTGCAGTAACCCATCTACTTCCAGCTAACTACCTGAGGCTACTGCATGCACAGAAAACATGACAGGAAAAAAAAAGTTATTTTCTCTCAAATATATTGTGCGTTTCGTACTACTTACAGAAGTAAGATGATTTTTCAAACTTGTACTGTAGTGGTAGGCCAGTTTCAAATCGCATATTTGACACACTGCCTTTGTTTTGTCTTCAGTCAATTTAAAGTGCTCCCACACAACTGAGGTCTTCTGCATTTTTGAGAAAGTAAATCACGATGTTGGCGTTGCCGCAAGGGCTAGTCATTTAAGCACGAATGAGAACCGTTTCGCAGGGATCAATGTCACGTGTTAATTTTTTTTTCCCCAAATACTTGAATCTCAAAATGAAAAATCGAATGCCATCCCTCCAAACGAATATTCGAATATTCTGGTCCAGCCCTATTATGAATATAGACTCAAAGCCTATGATAAACTGCCAAAAGTGAGCAAAGATGCAATAACCTATACTTTATGTACAGTACTGTATTACAGCATATTTAATTTGTACAGTACTGTAATTTGAAAACTTTTGAAACAGCTGTATTGTATTCGAACGAGTAAATAAAATTCAGTAAATACTGACGCTGTCCGTATTATTACCTTACATTCGTGTAATAAATGTCAATTACTGTAGTTGTTAATCTACTTGAGACATAAAAAGAAAAAAAAATTGGTTATAATGATTATCCACTTATAGTGATAAATTTCACCCAGACAGGCGTGATCACTATTTCAAGAAATGTGCTTTGATTTCAATTGTTCAAAATATTGAATTACACAAAAAACCAACAAAATCGCACATTAATCAAAATCAAGGTTGGATGTTCAATTAATCATGATACTGATTTGAGGCCATATCACCCAGCCCTAACTGAGACTTGGACAGAATGATGGCCAGGTTTTAACAGAAAGTTCCTGCTGAATTTAAATCCCTTATGAAACTTTTTTAAGGATCTGAATCAATGCAAAAATTTATTTGACATATAAGCAACACACTGCACAATGAGGAGTGGCTCCTGAGGATTCCTGTTCCCAGGACGCAGGGGTACTATTCAGATATCAATAACCTTGAGTTGTCTGCTTTATCAAGAGGACATTCCATATCCTTAGCAACCTAATTTTGCATGCAGATGGGCATGTGTCTCTCCAAACCTAAGGCTACCACTGAAGTGACCTCCATCCGCAAATGTTACACAGGAATGAAGAGGATGTATTTGTTCCCTCTTATATATCTCTAATCACCGCAGGAAAATGACTGTAAGATCCACTCCCTCTGTCCCTCTGAAAGGACCTCTTCATCCCATGAGCACGCTGGTACTTGTTTGCTCACATTCTAGAGAGGGAATCTTGTGAGACGATGGCTACGAACCGCTTCTGTAACTCAGGCACACATCCAAAGCACCGGAGGGTAAGGACTCCCCCAATGGCGACATTTCCTTCTATTGTTAACAAGAATCTGACCTCCCAGAGGACACTGAGCTTACACAAGCCACACCACCCTGTGATTTGGTGGGAGTGACATATTACATTAATTAAAAAAAAGTGTGCAACTTGTAATGGATTAATGCAGCTATTCGTTCTATAGTTTCAGAATACAGAAGTGAGCATATGCATTGTGTGAAATATAAACAATACAATATCAGAAACATTCACACCTTAGCCATCACACTTGAAATCATGCAGAATACGTTTACATAGTAATTACATAGTCAACACCTACAGACGCCGTAGGAAGTGTGACCTATAACTGTGCAATTCATCCTGGAAGTACAGTAGCTCTTTCAGCAAGAACTTCTGGGCCTAAAGCCCTGAAATGTGCCTCAACACTGGACCAAACATCCAGTGGGTTGCACTAAGAACATGGCGCGCTATGCCCTACGAATGACTAGGCCTTGGTTCAGCGAGGCCTACCCCCAGGCCACTAAAAAATGGAAGGATATGCTCCCCTCCCAGCCCCCCACCGACCTGTTCCCATTCCAGGTGTACCCCCTAAAAGCTGGCTGTCAGGGGTCACAGAGCTAAAAGGATTATGCGGGACTGCTCCATTAAAACAGCCAGCTATAAATGAGAAAAAATATAAGCTGAAAAACAGATGAAAACTAAACCTGCTTAATAAAATATCTTTTGCTTTCTCTCCATAATATTTAGTGTTGAACATGCACGGGGAGCTCTGAAGAACACTGAGGTACAGTAAGAAACTTATCACTAAACAAGCAAGCACCTTCAAAAACCACAAAACTGCAAACAGACACAGAGGCTTCGTCACACACACACGAATTTGAATCAGATGCCATTTTGGCAAATTTTGCCCAAATTTTAGAACGATCACACAACACTTTCCCCCTCCAGAACTAGAACAGCAGACAGACAAAATAGCAAAAAAAGAAAAACCTACAGCCCTGAAGCAAAGTGATAAAACAGTGAAATAAATGTGACTCCTTATCACACAGCACACCTGCATTCATTCTGTGCACGATTCTTATGGATTTCACAGCCTCTAGGAGCTGGGGAAAGAGTGTAAACTCTCTCAAGCGTTTCCGTAAATAACACAAACAAACCACCAAAAGAAACCGCTTCATTGTGACTAAAATACACACCAAGAAAGCGGGGATTGTAATGAATAATAGTGTTTTATCACAAAGTGCTCATTGATCGTGCTTGAAAGATGAAAGATATCTAAAACATACCATGACCAAAAGTCTACCTATTCTGAAGAGGAATCTGACCACAGGTATGTTTACGTGGCCAGCCTCTACCTACATGCAAGCAGATACACAAATTCTCATCACAACAGTCATCTCTTCAAAATGTAAGAGATACAGGAGTCCACTTCTCCAGCTGCCATCATGATCATTGTAATTTTGTTAATAAAATGACTAATGAAAGACAAATTAAAGTGTTTAGCACGGATTCCACAAACGGGCCCAGAATGTGCCCATCCGGCTTAATTTTTTAAATTAGTAAAAGACAGGAAAAGGGGTGTAAAAATAAATTTAGCCACAGAATGAAGGAGGTCACTTCACAGAACTGCCATGACAGTTTATTTATGGGCAAAAGAATGAACGCAATACAGGGGGCTGGACTAAGTTACAGGACCAGGCGTCTAGCCTAATCATCGGCATCAGCAGACATGGCCACCCAACCACTACCCCGCTTTCTGCACCCCCCAAAATATCTAGGTCTGAATCTGTGAAACATGTACATCTTTATCTGATGTTTCTCATGTAGCTATGAGAGCTGACGGGCTGTGAGGGTGATGCAATACCTGCAAGAACCAGGACCAGCTAATATCAGTCACAGATTAACCTACTCTACATCTGGTCATAAAGATACCAAAATATAGTACTGACACATGTCTCACCCACCAGTTCCATGATGCATTTATCTCTTGCCCAAATCAAGTATGTGGCATGGTGCAGGAAACGTCTTGTGTTTTTTAGCCCTGCAGACAAAACATCTTTCCTACAAGTTCCAGGCTATCAATGAGCAGATGGATGTAAACTATACCCAAGATGGTCACTAGACCCATTTTTAATCCCCCAAAAGTAACCTGGCTCGCTCAGCTCACTTTGATTCAAAACTCTAGTGAAAAATGACACTGCAGTGCTGACAGATAACCTAAATCAGCCTTTTTGCACAAATCTGTAAGAACTTCAGTCAGTTCACATAGATTCAACCAGCCTTTTGTTTTCACTTTCTGAATTCAGTGAAATCTTCACTAAAGTCTTTTAACTTTTCTTCCTTTTTGGAGTATCCACACACATTATAAAAAAACCCTGCCCTGTTATTTGCAGAAACAGAATTCATTATAACTCAATTTTAACAAAATGGAAAACTAACATTTAACATTTACATTACAGAGGAAAAATATTTTTATGCTTCCTCAAAAATAATGAATTGCAACTGAAAATTTTGACATTAAATATAAAGTGTGCAAACCACTTAGAAAAGCCCTCTTCAGATTGCTCAGCACATTACCATTGTTTAAAAGGCAGAAATGCTTAGTACTTTTTGTCACTCCTGTGCAATATGTTGAATAGATCAAGTACTGAATAACTTCTACCCAGAAATCTTTGCAGCTACTGTGATGCTGAGGAAGTGGGAGTTGAAATTTGGGTGGGGTACATAAAATTCCTTGATTAGTAAATGTTTATTAATTTTGGGAAGAATTATCACATGCATTTTAAACCAGTAAATAAGATTACATTTATTTGAGATATTTTTCCTTAAAATGTAGAATGAAGAATTGTTGTGATTTATGAAAATAAAGGCCTTTCTAAATTACTTTTGAGAACATTGCCACATAGATTTAAATTAGACAGCTTGCTCAGGAACACAGCACATCAAAATTTACACCCTTATAGCCAATACTCTGTTCACAGTCCATTTTTCTGGTTCTGCTTTCAGAGATGTTCTGGATCCAAAGACCACAACACTGGTAAATGACCACTAACGCCATCAAAAAGCAAGAAACAGGATTAAGTTATCTGCTGCTCAGTGACCACGCAGAGACACTTCACATTGCCAACACGGTTGAGGTTCTCAGGCGCACGCTAACTGAATAGTCAGGACATGTGCCGCAGTCCTTTGTTTCCCCTTTTCCTGCCATTCTCACCAGCATTCAGGATAACGTCTGCAAACATCTGGACTTCTCCCCAGACCAAAATTCCTTCCTTTCATTAGAGACAGGTAAATTTCAGATTGTCCAAAGACAGAGGTCACTAGACCTGTCTGATGAAATTTCAACGTCAGGTGGTCTAAATAGAATTTAGCCTCAAAAATCACCAGTCAGAAATGGCCAGTAAGGCACCATTAAAAACCTCTACCCTGAGCCCATACTCTGAGCATCAGGTTTAGTCTTTTCCTTGGATCTGTTCAGCATGATGCAAGGAGCAGCGACAGAAAGACCCATACATCTGCAAAACTGATTTATGATACATCCTGACCAGTGTTACATTCTGAGCGATAAACCTTTCAATGCTTTCAAACTCCAAGTATAGATATTTGGGGGTTACCAAAGCTGCTACCGTGGCACATAAGCATCCTGCCATGCCCATTAGACATGGTTTCATAACCCTATACACCTCAGCAGAGCCTCATGTTTATACAGCAATTCACTGAGGCTGAGACTATATTCTGTGACCCTAATACACAAGGTGACACATTTTCTTTAACAAAATGACAACAATATGCAAGACAGCCAGCACAATCAGACTTAAATTAATCACCCATTTAACATCTTACAGATATATGCAATAGCATGTTTTGTGATGTTGAGCTAACCACTCAAAAGGAAGTATAGCCACATAAACCATATGTATAGACAGACTGACACATCAGACAAACGCATTTTAACCTGCAGGATACAGAGACTGTGCTAACAACTGAGTTTGTCAGCGAAACCATTCGCAATATTACCATGCACCACAAGCAGCGTGTACCTGCGTAGAGAGAATCCGTATCAGGTATGGATTTAACATTAATGTCATCAATATAAACATGATATTCGAATACCTTGAGATGCATGATATCAGTTATCATATTGGTATTGGCTGATATTTATTACAAAAAATAAGATTCTAAAAAGTCAAGATATCAATATTGGTCTTGTGTCAGTCTTGGCTGACACTGCCAGCCGATATTTAAACTTTATCATTATTTACAGTTAGCTGCATCAGGCCAAAGTCATAATTACTAAAATAATGCAAATGACTGCACTGGATGACAAAGCATTTTATATAGTGGAGGATTAAAGATTTTGTTGGCTTATTCACCACTGCAGAAATATGGCTATCACCTTCTATCTGGGGGACTAAAGGATACCCTCACCCCCAACATGGTCTGAAAATACAAGACACATCATGTATTTTGTTCAAGACAGGACATAGCATTTTACTATATGGGTATTCATTATTCAATTCGGTGCATACGACAACAACAAATTTATTTTTGTATAGCGCATTATCACAACATTACATCGTCTCAAAGCGCTTTACAGCATCCCCACCCAAAGCCCCCAGTGAGTAAAGCCATAGACGACAGTGGCAAGGAAAAACTCCCGAGAAGGAAGAAACCTTGGGAAAGACCAGACTCAAAGGGGGAGTCCATCCACCAGGGGCCAGCAGGGAATGGGGCAGGGAAAGTCAGTTCTACGGTTGTAAATAAAAAAAAAAAGCATGTCACTAACCCCCCCAATATCAATGTAATACTAGTAATATCACATATAAAAAA
The DNA here is from genome assembly GCA_015163995.2 of Mormyrus lacerda. Taxonomy (NCBI): domain Eukaryota; kingdom Metazoa; phylum Chordata; class Actinopteri; order Osteoglossiformes; family Mormyridae; genus Mormyrus; species Mormyrus lacerda. Next base: position 9,876,817 of record JAABNX020000053.1, on the reverse strand, counting down.
TGACCCCATAATAATTTATTTTACATTACAGTGCACAATATTTCTGCGGGAAAACTAGGAACAAGTTCTTCATTTCATCCATCCATCTTTCAACCGCATATTTAGTACAAGGTCAGAGGGAGCAACTCCCAAGACAGCAATGGAAATAAGACAGGGGGTTACCTTGTCCACCACAAGACAAGCAAGCACACGCACACCTTTGACAATTTAGATGTGCAACTTTGTGTGACATGATAGTTACCTGAAAGTTAACTGCAAGTTATCCAGGTTCATTATTTGAATGTCAGAATTTAAACAAAAGCACAGGATAAGCAGATAAATTGAAGGGACATGTAGGTAGAGGCAGACATAACGCAGAAGATAATAACTGCACAATTTTGTCTGTCTGGTGCTCATACCTTAGGATCCACTCAGCACACAGCCCTTAAACATCATATCAGATGCCAATAATAGTTAATATTGTCGCTACCAATTGAAAAACACAGATTTCATTATTTCAAGAGCATGAAAAATGCATTTTCTCCAAAACTACTTTACATAACAAACCCTTGCACCACAAATAGAAACCTATCTTTCCACAGCTGTCTGAATGCTTTAATGTTTTAAATGGACTTGCATGAATTATTGTCAGTGAGGTAAATGTCAGAGCCAAGAAGATACAAACTAATCTCACTTTATATTCAAAATTAAAGCTAGCTATCAAAGTTGTTAAAACTATCAGTATAAAGTAATCCATGCAAACAACCATCATGACTAAAAATGTTAACTAGAACAAACAATTCCTTTTAATTCATCAATTTATTAAAATGGCTGACTTCATAAACCTTATTTTCATTGTTCAATTAGATATCAGACTGTCAGTAGATAGAATGGCCACATTCCGTCTTTGGTTAAAAAGCCACAATCAAAAAGCAGTTTATCAGACAGTGTCGATATGCTTCCACATACCACAAGCTTCTTCTCATTATAAACTGATGAAATAAGGTATCACACAGAAGACAGCTCTCTAGATCAACCAGATCAGAGTATCAGAACAGCAGGCCTGGAGGAGGAAAAGGGTGTTTTCCCCTGGATCCTGCGGGACACAAAATGAAGCAGAACATCCTGCATCTACAATCACAGCAAAACAAAGCAACAAGCCTCGGAGATTAATGCGGGCTTCCCGTCATCAGCAACTTATTTTTTAAAAAAGAAAAGTTGAAGAACTGCGGCTTTGGCCATAAATTGACGTTCTGGGGATAAGAATTAGCGCACACTTTTTTGGTACCAAGACACACAGACAGAATTTCATGTTATGAAAAATTAAACCAATCCTGTGAGTTTCCACTACGGTTGCTTTCACTTACGCAGAGCCGCTATATATTGACCAGCTTATCAGTGTGAAACCTTTTTATTATAAAGTCAAGGTTTCAAATTTGTGCATACCCTAACAGCATTTATATCCAGTTTAAAGTTGGAACAGTGTTCTGTACAGGCCATGTTTTACGGAAACACCAGACAAACCTTGCTTAGACGGTTTCGCTCATCTAGGCATTACCTGTAAATCGCAGTCACCCGAATCGTCTATCGACTAATAAAAGCATGTTAAAAAGCGGACGTTATCTGTAAAACATCGACAAAAATCGTGCACAGACGACTTCGTCGCGCTGAACACTGCTGACGTTTATTTTTTGCTTTTTATTGCACAGGAGAATACACCAGAAAGAGGCGTGGATGGTGGATGTAAAGTGCATGTAGGCAGCTAAGGCCAGCCAGTTTTGGTCTAAAAATACACGGCCTTCTGCACTGTAATTCCTATTGCCCCGGGGTATGGAAATGCACCGACAGCGATCGGCACATTCAACGATCTAAAAGTATCCGTTTACAAATTAGCAATATATATTAACGAGCAATAAGCTAAGTGCCAAAACCTTTAAGCAAGGTACACGGCTTAGGGGTAACCGGGGGGAGTACAGATCTGCTACACATCTCCACAACCTCAAACAGCCTTTTACGGCGACATGACGGGGACGCATCCCGCCGCTGTGATTTCGGAAATGGGGCTTGGAAGTGTGGGGTTTTAATGGATTTAAAGGAACAACCGAGAAGCTAGGAGAACCGGCGGATTAAAGGCGCACAGCTAGTTCGGACGCCGAGCTCCGGCGGCCGTTACCGTCCGCTCATGGCTAAGAACTGGGGATGAACCTCATATCGTACTTCGGGCGGGGAGGCTTTAACAATATATTAAATAAGAAACCTTGTTTTTGCTCTCCAGTCTAATTACTTCAGTTTTTTCTCACTGGAGTTCAGCGTGGAAATAAACACAGTCACTACTGTCAGGAGCCCCCTTTCGCTCCCACACGCGCCGAAGTTATTCATTTTTTTTAGGCGGAAAAAAACCCTTACAGCAAATCCACTGAAAAGGTACCCACCTCAGTCCCCCCCCGGCGGCGCGTGCTGTCTCGCCTGTCTTTTTTCGGTGTTTATGTGCCTCTATCAGGCGTTTAAAAATCCCGTCAAACGTCTCCGTCTCTCCCAGTCGGGCGGTGCGTGTGCCCGCCACTCCGTGTCCCCTTCCTAGGCTCGCGCCCGCTCCGCGTCCCACTCCGACGCTCGCTCTCGTCTTCAGGCTCGCTCCCGCCACTGCTCCCTCACTGACACAGCAACGCCGCATCCCAGGCTGAGCATTCCAATATGGCGGACACAGAGCAGGAGCCAAGCAGCGGTCACACCCTCTCGGCGCAGGGAGCGCGGCCGACCCGGCGGAGCTGCACGCCCAGCGTCTGTGAAAATGTACTCGGAAAATAATAGTACCAGTGCCTCCATTCTTTATTGTTCTAACCCCGATAATAGTGCCATACACTGTTTTTCGCGTGAGGTCATGCAGTGGCCAGCTGCAAGTAAATTTATGCTTAAAATTAGCGCAATGTAAATTGCATGTTCATTGCCTTTTTTCGAGGTTGCCGATTAGAACACAGCAATTTACAGTAAAAATAATCTTTAATAGGTCCGACTTGATGAACTACGTGAAAATAGGTACGTGCTGGGTCAACCAAATTGATGTATTTGGTGCTTCGTGAAAAGTTTCTAGACAATCCAAATAATTTGAACAGTATTGATTTCTTGCCCGAAACATAGATAATACTGACTTTGCAAGTGTACCGAGGAAACCGATTATTGTTGATCTTCATAAATCCCAACGATGGATGAGAAACAGTTTTCCAATTTAGCAGACAGGTTTATCCAATTTCATAAATTTGTAAATATATATATATATATATATATATATATATATATATATATGAAT
>JAABNX020000053.1:9843582-9873431 GCA_015163995.2 Mormyrus lacerda | reverse complement strand
CAGTTTACTGGAAAACACATATGCATATATATATATATATATATATATATATGCATATGTGTTTTCCAGTAAACTGGTTACTAAGAGTGACTTATTGTTAAATATATACTGCTAATTTTATGTTTTTAAATCCCAATTTAGCACTGGGTGTTGCATATCTCTTGTCTTTAGTTAGTGTTATCCAAAATCCACCCATTCCTTGCGATGACTCCCCACAGCCAGTAGGGTTGATATATAAGAAAATGATTACGAGAAGATCTCATTAACTTTAGTGGTATTACATCGTGACTACATTTAGGAGCCAAAGAAATATATCACAGTCTCTCGTAGGACATTATAGTCAATTAAGCATACACTTCTGGTTATGGAGAAATATCAATCCAGCTATATATTACCATCATATCTTCTTCGGCCAAACTAAAACCCATTTGTGGAAATGTTTAATTAATTATGCAGTAAGTAATTCCAGGGAGGCATGGGAAAAATGAAGTAATTGTTTTGCTCTTTTCATCTGATTTGATAATGGAGTGTGCAACTGAAGAGATTTCAGTCCAACAGGCGACGTTTTCACTGCAAGTAAAAAACTATGCATTCCACATGGCGCACACACCCACACACTGTGAAAAGGGTGGAGAAGCTGCGACTTTCCATTGCGGAACAGGCACATCCAAGAGCATTCCTTCCAATGGCTCTCTAGGTAGTGCTTCGATATGCAACAGTCTGGGGTCAGTGATGCTATAGAGCGGCTTCCCACAATGCATTGCTGCCGCCCCCAGTCCTCGACGTGAACGAACGGTTCGATTTTGAGAAAAAGCAAATAATGTTAATCAGTTAAAAACAAATTGTTCTGATTTGTTTCCTTTTACCATCCGATTCCCAAGGGAATCCAAACACATTGTATGGCAAATGTTAATTCTATAACAGAAATATGTGTACAATATAATGGTTTTGTATGACTTTCCAATTATTTAAATAAGCGATTTTAATATCCCACGTAAATTGTACGTTTTTATGGGACATGAACTAACTATTAACAGTAATACGACGCCTGATATGCCTTTTTGCGCAAAATGAAACCGGGCGTACAGGATCTAAATAAATATGTGCAACTTGTCAGCTCAGGACAGGCTTTCCATTTCAGACAACATTAGTCACATTTGCATAATCCTAAAAGCAAAGCTACACTTGAACAGCGGAAAAGGAATTCAAGGACAGCAGCCATGCCCCCATGTCAGGCATGCTTACCAAACGGCTGAGGCTAATCGGGCTTTGTCCGTCCGAGTATTTGGTTAGATCTTCACTGAGGGAAGGAAAAAAGAAAAGTGGAGGCTTCAAGTGTTGTCGAGACCATAGGGGGCGCTGTCAGTCTCTGGACTAACACTGAGCAATCAGTGCTCTGCTGATACATATAAAAACTCGAAAGTAAGAAAAAAATGCCCCTAGTGCTGTGATCCTGCATTGCAAAGGAGGTGTAATGATTCGCAAATATATAAATTGGTATGTAAATAAATGCATTCCATAATAAGAGTACTGTCCGATTTTAAATGCATTTGGTGTGAAACGTGTCAGCTCAGGACAGGCTTTCCATTTCAGACAACATGTAGAAGTATCCCCGCAAAACACTTCAGTAGAAGGTAGGTATGGAAAAATAATAAAGTGGTTATTCATAAACAGCAGCGTACTGTAGTATCAAAAGGTCTTTCTATGGTTGATGAATTTAGACTGCCCTTCTTTAATATATTATGTAACGTGTTCTAAACCGGAAATGGCGGTGCGGATGAATGTAACATACTTTTCACCATTTCCATCCACCGCGTGTAAACAAGAATCTGGCTGATATTATAAACGTGAGCTTTGTGACTGTCAAACAGTCGGTTTATTTCTGCTGGCTTGCGCATTCGGCAGCAGCCAGGCGCGTACAGAGGCGCACTCACCCCCGCTCCTGCGTGTCCCTCACCGCGCCCCCTGGCCGGAACACAGGGAGACGCTTTCAGAGTTTCACTAAGGCAGTGGGCTTCCACTCGTGCTCTCGTTACTACCTTACTGGGCAAACATCTCCGCAAAACCAAGAGGCAGTCTTACAGCGCCTTTATTTCAACAAACTGTTTTACATTTACAAATGTATGACTGCTTTTCCGTACAGAATATTTTCAGTTTTCAAAATGTACCCATAAGATAATAAAATCCTAGTTACTGTACCCCTACATTGGACAAATCAGTAAGGGTTTAAATGACTGGACACAGGTTTACTTAAGACCGGGTATGTTCTGCAAATACCAATTCAGAGAAAAGCCTGTATTTAACTATTTTCAAGACCTTACACCTGAAATATTATACGGATTAAGAAATGGGTATTCTGTAATTCTTCTGTTAACTAAAGGGTAGAGAAATGTAAAAGTATACGTTTCAATTTGATTATATCAGAAGTAAACTTTAAAAGTGGATGCAGGACGAAACATTACCTAGAGACAATAATTTAGTACTGTTTTTTTTTAAGAAGGCAGAGTTTTCGGCTGGTGAGCCACACCGGTCCCTACTACACCGGTACCCAAAGCCCCTACTACCCGGCAAAACCGCCAGAAACATATAAGTGATCATCTTTAAAGTTTTGCAAAAACTTTGAAAAGGAGCAAATTCATGATTTAAAAAAATATCGATGCTCCCAAATGTGTGTTTGTGCTACTGGCTTTTGATCTTAGATACAATAATTTTTAACCTGGGAGTATCTAGTGCCCCCTTTTGGTGTACCTGAAATCTACAGGTGACAGAATACAAGGCTAATTCTAGAACACATCATAATTTCACAGGACCTGATGAATTCACTTACAACTTTAAACTCTCTGATAGCATACACCACTCCTCTCCCTAGAATTGATAAACTAAAATTAAAACATATCTTAGTGCCTGTACAGTTCATACAAAAAGTATAAATAAATGAACAAAATAAATTTTATATGTATGTATAACAAAAAATATAAATGACATATTCCAAAATGGACCAAATAAAATAACTGCAGCATCTGTGTGTAAACTGTGTATTAAATGTTACTATAAAACAGAGCATGAGCTTTTCTTATTACCACTATGAACTAGCTGGAAACAGGGAGGGTATTATTGTCTGAGACACTTCACTGGCTGTCTTCATTGTACGTTTCATTGTCTCATGGCAAGTCCGTGCTCTCCGCAGCATCCAGCCTCCACGAGAAGCAGTGCTACACAAAGCCCTCTTTGGTGTAGCTTGGCAGGCATGGCAGTGCAGATGATGGACAACGGCCACCAGGTGGCAGTGTCGCTGTCGTACTGTGACCTCTTCTACTCCACCTTCCAGATGGCAACCTTCCCATCCTCACGGGCGGCGCCACTTAGCACGTAGCGGTCCTCAGCGGAGCACAGAGCCTGCACTATGTCTCCGTGCGCCACTAGTTCCTTCTCCACGCTTTGCCGCTCCGGGTCCACCACATAGATCTTTCCCCTGGGCTTCCCTTGGCTCCGCCCCCGACAGCCGACCCACACCTGCATTCGAACAGCACAGTGTATTTACAGGTAGCAACCAACTGTGTGTAAATCTCTAAACAGCACCACCTTGGTTTCCATGTGCTAAAGCAGCCCTAGACCACTCGAATAGTCAGTGAGAACATTTTCCCGGTTAAATTTCCTGTGTTTCTAGGACTCCATACATTTATTATATTTCACTTCAGCTGATTCATCTACAGTCTTGAAGAATAGTTAGCTTGTTTGGAGTGGGAGGAACACAACAAATATGGAAAGATGGAGGAGAAGTTTGGGAACCATTGAATTCAAGTACTAAGTAAATCACACAGACCTACACTGAACTGAAGTCATGCTGTAACTTGCAGAATGCATGAATTTCAATTAGCTAATCTGAAGATGCACGTCTAAGCAGACCCTCCATGCTCACCTGGTTCTTGACCTTGATGATGCAGTTGACGCCTGCGCAGTCCTGCAGCTGAATCTTGTGCGCGGGTTCGGACAGGTCGCTGTAATGCCACACGCACAGCTCGCCCGCATCTGTGCAGCCAGTCCACAGCTGCTCCTTCTGCAGCGAGCCACGGGCAGTGGGAGAAAGTGAGGCCGTGAATCAGCATGCCAAGCGCTGGGCTTTTCAATGTCCTTCTCACATGAAAGGACTCCAAGTTATCCCTCACAAAAACCTCTGCTGGACATCACTGTGTGCAGTGTTACTACCACTGACAGAGCAAGGCTTTAAAACCCAAAAAAGCCCATTTTACATTAAAAACCCTGGCTATTCCGGAATATGGCAGCAGATGGTGTAGCAGTTAAGGAAATGGGCTTGCAAATGAAAACTAAGTAAATGATTATATAGGTATGGTCACACTTTACTTGAGGGGACATGAATAATGTAGTAGTGCATGCTTACTTAATGCATTGATTAACCAGCAACTAAGTTTTAGTTATGTACCGATTCATCATTCATTCATTCATTAATCATGACAGTTCATGTATTCCATTCAGGGACTATATTAGTCAACAGTTAGCTAATTAGTTAATAATGGTAATACTTAACTTGGGGTAAAAAATATTAACTCATTTACTACTAAAGAACAAATAATGATGTAATATATAAAATACATGAACACTCTTGATTGATTAATGATTAAGGTACATGGGATCATTACTTAACAAGCACTTAGTTACTGGTTAATTAATGCACTAAGTAAGCGTTACCATCGGTGTGGTTATTTAAGAACTAAGTGTTTTAAGCCTCAGATAAAATGAATAAGCAACTAAATGAACACCATGAACAGGAGTAAAAGGACAAGCTGCAGACTTTAGGCCTGGTGAGAGGACATAGTGCGTGGCATATACCTCCGAGATGTGGGTGAAGCAGCTAAAGGCGGTCGGTACACTGCGGAGATAGTCAGGAAGTGACAGGCGGCGGGACACCATTCCACTCCTCTTCAGCTCCAGCACGCAGTCTCTGGCACCTGCCCGTCAAAGCGAGGGGAATTCCGTGCGACTGTTAGCGGCGTGCAGAAACAATGTTACATGCAGTGGTGAGCAGAATCGCTTAAAAACAAGACGCAAAACATAACCAGTGTGAGATTCTTGTACTGATGTACTCTCAGTCCAGCTGTGTGTAACCTGAAGCTTTAACACATTTTACATTATAACGATTAAGCAGATTTGTTTTACTTAGTCCAAATACACATTCTAAAAGTTAGAAAGACACAGAGAAACAGACACTATACCGAAAGGCACTATCATCTGAAGCTGCAGGTACAGTACTGAAGAAAGGGTTTTATTTCTTGTACAAAAAGAGTTTTTTATGATATTCAGTTAAAGTTTTTGCATGGCTTGAGAAAACTTGCAGACTCCTCAAAAATCGGACAGTGCGCCGGCAGTGGATGGCCCCTGTGGTCACAGTTAGCTGCTCTAATATGCACCCCTGTGGAAAGATGAGGAGTGGTAGCTGTAAGGCTACCCACAATGATCTGGGCCTCGGTGAGGGGGCAGAACTCACAGCACCACAGCGCTCCACCAGCCAGTCGAATGGACTGCAGCCTGTCGCAGGTGAGCTTGAACTGCTTCCGCACTTGCAGCGTGGACACATCCCAGGTGATCACCACGCCGTCGGCACTGCTGGAGTACGCCAGAGTCTGACTGCGAGGAGCGGAGATTCACAATAAATGACACGTGCACCAGCGAATTCTGCCATGAATCACGGACGGTCAGCAGGTTTCCCAACTTCCCATCTAGCAACACTCAATCCAGGCTCTTATAATTTTTGTGTAGCACAAGGAACATCGTTTTCCATTTCTGTTCTCAGACTGTGGGGACAGCACAACAAAATATCTTCCATACACAGGTAATTTATGACAATTTAGTTGGTGAAAAGCAGGAATCGAGAGGGGTTTCTGCTGTCTGTGACATTTAGAGGAGACCAGACATTCACAAGACTGACAGACAGTAGAGTCTCACGTGAATCTCTGGTCCTTTTCCTCCAGGGCGAAATCCGTGACCTCACTGCGGTGCTCGGTCAGCTGCTTGTTGCATGACATGCTGTGGGTGTTGATGATGTAAATGACCGAATCCTGGGAGCCAATCCACACCTGATGCTGGTCCACTCCCAACATGCAGTTCTGCAGATGTACAACAAAGGGTTTACAAATCTGATTCTTAGTATTGGCCAGTTCAAACGTGAACACAAACCATTTTACATGGCAATTCACAAACGACCACTAGAGGGAAGCAGAATCCTATATATTTGTTAAAATATACATCACCACCAGTCACAAGTTGCTTATATTAAATTAACATATTTGCTTGTTTCATAACTTAATTTCATACAGAAGGTCCTCAGTTTATACAAGAATTGCATCTGGAAATGCACATATTTCAAATTTCACATATTTAAATAATTTCCCCTCACTGAAAAATAACAATACAACAGTAAGCCTATGTAATTCTTGTTATTTTGACTTGCCACACAAAAAACACATTTGAGAATATACAGCATTATTGCAAAAAGGCTTATTTTAAACTCGTCATGGCCTGTGGCAGTGTGCCAGCCAGTCCCTACCAGGCGGGAGGTCCCCACTTGGATGGAGCTGTGCCGCACAGACCAGCTGGCAGCGTCGAACACCACCACCTTTCCGTTGCTCAGGGCACACCACAGCTTGGGGTTCCCACCTCCCTCTGCATCTGGCAGGCTCAGCTGGCCTGTGAGTAGAGAAGGGGCTATCTCAGTGAAGAAAACAGACAAGAACCCCGACCTGTGAGCGTGGATCAAAAACCCAGAACCTTGACCCACGGTGAAGACTTACAGTATTCTAAATCTGCCTACAAGTGCCTCACACTGCACATTCCTTCTGTCTGCCCCATTCAGCGACTCATCCATATGACTGTTCACATCACAGTGATGTCACCTGACTATCCTGGAGGGAATTTACAGTCTGTGACTGGGTTAAATGCCTCAGCAGGGCAATATACTTTCCCAACAGCGCCACTAACTCCTTCAGCAGCAGATTACTGGTCATGTGACCTCCTTGGACTACATGACACAGAGGCAGGAAATAGGGCAAACAGTTGTAAAATAAAATATTGTAAAATTATACTTTCTACCTAGTATCAGTCTAGGATCCGTTTAATAGTGATTATAGAATTATTGATTCTATGATTCAAGCTTTTTCCTATATAATGCGAGTCAGACCAGAGTAGAAATGCTACTATGTCTCTTATGTCTGAGCTATTATGTCTAGTGTGGTAATCAGGAGTATCGTATTATGCCCTTGAGGAATGGAGGGTTTTGCAGTTTTCAGAACCCAACCACTCACTGTTCATTGTTAAAGTCAATATTTGTTCACACCACTCATAGCTCCTGGTGCTAACAGGCAGTAGACCCAGAGAAATCTCAGCTCTTGACCTGAACAAAGTGTGTAACTGCCCCTACCTGGAGTGTAGAGTAGGACATCCACGGCCTGCGGAGCCGTCAGGTCCAGGGAGGGGTTTATCTTATGCTTCAAGGTCTCTGAGGTAGTTCTGGGAACCATCGCAGGCACTGTTTGTGGGACACAGGCCGTGAGCCATTCTGCTGGTACACAGTGGTCTGGCTGACTACGGCAAGCGCATGTCATAGGTCTCAGAAAGACAGTCTGTACCTTCCAGTTTCATCTTATCAAAATATGCAAGCTTGGAGGCAGCGAAGATGGCCTTCTGCGACTGAAGACAGCCGACCACGGCGTCCATCAGGAGAACATTAGTCAAAGCTTGCTCCATGTACTGCGGGTCCTTAAAAAGAAATCAGAAAGTTATTCATGCATTTCATAGTGAGGAAGTGGCCGAATTAGAAAATGTGCTCATGGATAGGGACAGAATATCCATCAATGGATCAGAAGGGGACATTCTAACTAAACGATGTGGCAGCAAACAATGAAATTCCCATACTTATACGCCGTTTCTGTCAACAGCCAATACACACACACAGTTAGGAGGCAAAAGCTTTTACCTTGTGGTCGTCCGCCATCTTCCTCCCGGCCCACATTTCCTTGATCATCAAATTCCACAAGTCGCACTCTGACTTAAGGTTGGCCTCAAACGTCTCCTTCTTTTGGCTGCTCTTGATCTTCAGAGTTGGGATCCTCAGCAGGAGGAAAGGCGTAGAGGAGATTCTCACATCCTGCATAAAAAAAGAAAATTATCAATAAAAGCAAATGCACGGAAACTTGAAAGCAAACACCGTGATTTCCGGGGTCAGCTGATGGCTGACGGCCTAGCTCACCTCGATGTCCCTGAACTTGGTGATCTCGATGTAACCAAGCCGGCCTTCCGTCAGCAGGAAAATCCTCCTCTGCGTCAGGGCAATCTTGCCCATGCCGTAGCTGGTTTTGACTGAGGACGATAGCTTGTAGACGCATTCGTTGGTGTCCAGGTGCCTGATGACCTCGGCAGGCAGGTGAACATCCTGTGCTTCAGCCTCCGTCTCCTTCCACACGGTATAGAAGACACGGAACACTTCCGGATCCACCTGTTTCTGCTGACCTTTCAGTTGGCAAGATGTTGGCACGGGGGGGCAGAGGGGGCAAATGGTTAGCTGGTTTTTGGTTTTGCCAGATATTCAACGATGTATTTACCTGCGTCTTAGTCTAATTTGTCAATGTAACTTCTAAATCTATTATAAATCAATCTATTCTTTTCTTTCTGGTTCTTCACTGCAACATTTCAATTCCACCGCAATTCCGATTCCAGCGCAGACTTTCAAGTTCCAAATGTCTTCGTTTTGCGATATAGTGGCCTGTGGAAATTTTTTAGTGTGTTTACACAGGGCATGGAGCAAGCAGCTACTTACTGCTATTTAGCGTGAAGTTCTCACTGTTCTGTTACCAACAGATGGGAGAGTATAGAGCGGATGGCAGCCACAGATGTAGGGATTAGATTTACTCTCTGAAGGTTTAAAGAGTCACGCTACAAACATGCTCAAGCTGTTGCATTTTTGGATATTGCAAAGCTGCACCGTGCTATTGCATGGATTTAGCATTGTCTTATATATTTTTTAAACAAGGCACAAAGCATGTTTTTTTTCAAAAAAAACTTTAAGAGCAGAGCAAGCGTGTTGCAATGACTGAACAGTGACTGATCAGACAGACAGGGGGCGCCATAAAAAAAATAGCAATGCCAAATGAGGGCAGGTCCAAAGCTCTTAAGCCTGGGGGGCACAGCGCCACACATAGCATGCCGCATGCTCCGCTTACCATTCCAAGCAGAATCAATATAAAATACTGATTGGGAAGAAGCCTTCATTGCATCGTCTGCACCTTGCCATTAAGGGATAGTCAAATTAATCTGCCTGTATAGCAGTTACAGGTTAACACAGTATAAACACAACATGTGTATCTGTACATCTGTTACAGAAACAATGTAGTGATTTAGTGTGAATAGCAAAGTTTTGCTGATCCACCAGCTACAGTTAAGCAGAAAAACCTGAAATACTCCCAAACACTGTTTTGCAAGAACAGAAACCTGCAGAAATGAAACCGCATCAGCGCATGCATTAATATAAGTGACCTGCTACTGCAAAGCGCTCCTCCCCACACACCCAAAACCTACCCACGGTAAGAGCATCAAAGAGCCGGTTGATGGTCTCAATGTCCTTCATGATTCCCGATTCCTGCACGCGCTTAACAAAGTCCTCCAGCTGCATGTGCTTCTTGGGAAGCTCGAATTTCTTCACGGTGTCATCGCAGCGGCCAGACCGGTCCTTCTCATGGTCTTTGCGGACCCTGCTGATGAGGCGCTGGAGCTCAGAGCGACGTTCCGCCAGCACCCTCTCCTGCCGGGGCAGCGAGTCGGCCATCATCCTCACCAGCTCGCCGGGGAAGATGTCAGTGTCCATCTTGTAGAGGTTCTGGAAGTCGCACAGGGCATCCAGCCGCTTGCCCATGGTAGTATTGATGAGGCCACGCAGATAGCGGTACCTCGCCAGCAGGGCTGAGTTTTCGGGAGGGACTGACATCACGGCCCTGTCCAGGTAGCTGATGATGTCACAGTAATAAAGCTGCACCCGGTTAAAATCCAGGGGGTCGGGAAAGTCAGGAAGCCTGAAGGTGGTGATGCCTCTTAGTGATGCTGTGGTGGGTGCAGCGGGACGGTAAGTCAGGAAGATATGATTATGACCGCTAAAATACTATAACAACAACAATAATAATACCAATAAAATATGACTTGTAAATAAATTTAGTATAAAAGCCTTGGGTGAGCATAATAATAATAATAATAATAATAATAATAATAATAATAATAATAATAATTATTATTATTATTATTATTATTATACCACCAATGATGGTGATGAACGTAATAATAATAATCATTATTAATATTAGCATTATTCTTGACTAAGGCTTTTATAGTAAATGAACAACAATAATTTATAATATTGCATTGACATTAATAACAATAACAACAACATTACTATTATTGTTCTTGTTGTTTATTAATTTAAAGTCTTAGTCAAGGATAACAACAAAAAAAACAAAAATACTACTACTACACTACAAAAAACACAATAGCCATATAACTGCAGGGTGGTTGTTGCCCTACCATGCCCTTGGGGTGTGTTCCTGAGCGAGCTCTGCCTGGGGGGCAGACCCCCTGGGCCATCCTCCCCCGTGTCACTCAAACCCGTTCCCAGCTTCCTGCTAAAGCGACTCTGGGGTTTGCTGTATTTCTCTGCCATTTCCTGCATCATTGGCCGTCGGGGGGAGTCAGGCATGGCCTTCATTCTGCGGGGGAGCCCCGAAGGAATCATTCAGGCACCAGTGACTCTGACTAAGAGCGTGAAGAGCATCGCGCCAACCGTGACGATAATTAAGTAACAAATAAATCACACTGGCCGGTTCATCCAGTGGTGGCCCTGAATCTTACCTCTGCGACCGCGTGCTCATCTCCAGACGTGTAAAAGCATCCATCTTCTGACTGAGGCGCTCCTTCAGGAAGCAGTTAAATATGTGCGTCTCCAGAACCTAAGGTTTCAGAGAAATGTTGCCAAGAGAAGCGGCGTGTGTTTACCACAACTCAAACCATGCATTTGCAAACAGGCATCGCACGAAATAATAAACATGCTACTTATTTACGACATGTTCTGCTAACCAGGTAGCTAGCTACGATGTTTTTGGCACTACTTGCCAGCCATTTATTTAGTTTATGAAAGAGCTGGGGGCGGGGGGGGGGCACACAACCTGAAAGAACTTCTACCCTCTGGCAGGTGGTACAGTTCACTATGCACTGATAGCAACAGGCACAAAAGTTTCTTTGTATAAGGCATGACCCACTTATACTGCCCCCCCTATACCACGCAATACCTCATCGGTGCGGAACTGTAAAACTGCAACTACAATAGATATGCCGAGTTATTTATCATTCCTTACACTGACATGCATTCCTGCATTTACACATTCAGTAACCTCACATTCACACTGCATACATCAACCAGGCTGTATGTGACAATTGCCTTGTCTTAATTACATTATGTATCCATCTGGTATATGAATAAATCACTGACATACTGAGACAAATTCCCCATTTGTGTGAACATATTTGGCCTATAAACATGACCAGCGTATTTCTTATGTTCTTATAACTTGAGAAAGCACTTCTTTACACAACGTATAGTTAGAGTATGGAATAGTCTTCGTGTTAGTGTAGCGCATGCTAAAACCCTGGGTTCCTTTAAATCAGAGCTAGATAAGATTTTAACAACTCTGATCCATTAGTTAAGTTCTCCCCAAACGAGCTCGATGGGCCAAATGGCCGCCTCTCGCTTGAAAATTTCTTGTGTTCTTGTGATTCTGGAGCCTCAGAAACAGCAACCCCAGCCCTGACTAAGAAACAAATCGGAAGCCCAATGTCCCCACACCCCCTGAAGTGAGGGTTAAAGGGGTACCTTCTCATAAAAGGGTTGATCCCGGGGATCTCTGGACTTGAGAAACTCCTCGCTGTTAAACACTCTGTGCTCGTAATTGAGATGATCGTGAACCTCCCTGAGAATACAGACATCCATTATGGAAAGCAAACATGGTGCAGTGCATCAGACCTCCCCAGGGATCCATAAATACTCATTAAAACTGGAGGAATTGGATTCAGCTGCAGGATTAGCAAAAACAATTAAAACCAAAAAAAATAATCCTTCACAAAGCTTTCATACTATTGACATTTCAAGCAGATATGGGTCAGGGATGTCAGAAAGCACTTTGTAAGAGATTTTACAGATTTAAGGACATAAAACGTGTTTTTGTTTGGTTCAGTTTGATTTTCACAGCAACTCTAAAAGCAGAGATTAAGAGACCCACTCCGCATTAGGGCAGGTACCTAAAGATGTTGACCATCAGCTCTAGTGTTATCTTCTGAACCTCAGCGTTCAGGTTCTGCTGCCACAGTCTCCTCTGTGCCCTCAGGTCATTTATGTCTGTGCTGGTTGCCAGGTGACTGATGTCCAGGTCATAGTGCATTCTCAAAGCTTCTCCCCTGTGTTGAGAGAGAATTGACCAGCTCAAAATCTGCATCTGCATTATTTTTTAATTCTGCACAGGATGTTGGAGCTTCAACGGCAACCTTCTGCGAGATCAACCGATTAGGATGTCTTTGATGTTGGTGAATGTAGGTTGTGGTGAACACGTTTCACCATGAACTGTAATATCTCCTTCTTGTTCTTGCTGCAGGGTCCTGCAAGATCTCCATGTTTAACTCACTGCCCTCTTCTGAAGAACAGTTTTACTGGGATGGAGTTTCCATCACTTGGATTGACAGCTCACCAGAGGAGAAAACACAATGTAATTCTTCACAAAACGTACACCTATGCTTTTCTATCAGTTAACTTGGAGCAAAATTTACTTTGCTTTGACATTAAAGGCAACTTAATAATATTAATAATAATAATAATAATAATCACAACTTTATTGATCCCTGTGGGGAAATTCCTTTGTTAGGGAAATTCTTTTTTACGCCTCCCTCAACTTGCTCTTTGTAGGGCAAGTTGTCCGCGAAGGGCTGCCACCTGTTGGGGTGCCCAGGGAGCTGGGGGTTAAGGGTCTTGCTGAGGCTGGGTTTGAACCTGCGACCTTGTGATGGCACGCAGGCTTAGCCCACTGAGCCACATGCTGCCCCCAACTTATGACCAAAACTACTTTAATTTTATCAGTTCTTTTTATGCATGCTGAAAGACAACCAAAAAAGGACTAACCAAATTTCTCTGGGGCTATGTAATGGTTAACTAAAATGGTTAACTATGCTTTTGTCATTTTCTTTCCTTTTTAAAGACATTTGCAGACTTTTCACAATGTAGTACTTTATTTTAAATCAGCATAAGTAAAATGGAAAGACAGATAGTAACTAAATTAAAACATCGACCAAAATTCAAAAATGAAACCGTTGCAGATCGTGTGAGGAGAACCACTGGCCTACGTGCAAATGACTGTGGTAGCTATCAGGTAAAGTCAGCAGGTCAGATACCATCATTTGATGTAAGACCAATCCTGGAAGACCGGATGAAGCCCCAGACTGCCATCTCCAAAGCAAAGGGCCACACACATGTGGGTCTCTTTCACGAGTAATGAAATCAAAGCCAGCCTACTGGAGTCAATGCAGTGTGTGAACCCGAAGCCTGGAGGGGTGGGCTCAAGTAGATTGTAGCCAACTGCTAACCACAGGAACTCCCACAAAGTCAGAACCAGGGAGGGAACATGAAGATCAAAGGTAAAGCTTCTACAGGAAAAAGTTACCTGCTCTCTCTTCTCTAAGACCAACTAAGAACACACTTCTGCTGTGTTTGAAGTGAA
Source organism: Mormyrus lacerda (assembly GCA_015163995.2). Classification (NCBI taxonomy): domain Eukaryota; kingdom Metazoa; phylum Chordata; class Actinopteri; order Osteoglossiformes; family Mormyridae; genus Mormyrus; species Mormyrus lacerda. The sequence continues at coordinate 9,859,620 of JAABNX020000053.1, read as the reverse complement.
GTGCCTTGAGTAAAACTGAAGATCCTCCATTCCACATAGGAGGCCAGTCAGAAGGGCCATGGGGGGGGACATGTGGATGTCATTATCTTACAAGCTTGTAAGGCCATTTTCAAATCAAATTTACCTCACATAGTACATTTACAGTGGAGGAAATGAATAATCAAATAAGGGAAAACCCAGAAGAGGCTCCTTGATCCCTCAGAACCAGACAAATGACCCTTTCCTCACCGTTTTATAAAGCAGTCCTCAGCGACGAGGGGGACTTCGGGGATGCCCGTGCTGTCCGAAGAGAAAGACACCACTGTCCCCTCATCGATGTTTATTAAGATCAGATCATCGGTTTCCTGGTGGAGATAAACAGGCAATGGGAACCAGCCTGCTTCTGCTACTTATCTTGCCTGCAGAAAAGGTGGAAGGAATCTCCCTCCATTTATTATCAGCAAATCAGTTTCAGCTAATCAGCTGTTGTTTTATTTTCAGGGTAGAGCGACCAATTTAAAAGTCTGCCGACTGCCTGATCCTGAAGCCAGGGAGTACATGGTGGGGGAGGGGGAGAGGCTTACCGCTGCCACCTCCTCAAAGTGCTGCAGGTGACAGCCCATGAGGAAAGCAGTCGGCGCCATGATGAAGTCCAGCATCTGCTGCGAGAGGATGGGCACGAATGGGTGCTGCCAAGTCAGCGGGCGGATGAAGAGCAAGAAGCAATGTGCCAACAGGGTGAGGAGAGCCCAGTCCGAGGAGAGCAGCACCACCCGCTGCTCCGTCAGCATGCTGGTGATGACCTGCTCACACACACACACACACACACACACACACACACACGTCACACCACAAAGCAGGGCCTGCACATTTACTCTAAATGTAAACACACCACTACCCCTCTACATTCAAGTTATTACTTGATACCGTGCCAATCAAAAATCCAGACATCTACCGAAAAACAGATAATGATCCTAAGCACACTTCATAATGTTATGCATTAAGTATTATCTTCTGAAAACTCGCCACCCCTGTTTCCAGAATTTCTCCAGAGTTTCCTGGTACTTGGCCTGCTTTCTCTCAAATGCCTCCTCCATACAGTCTTCCCAGGGCACTGTCAGTTCAATCAGGGCGGGTTCTTTTGAAATACTAAGAATAACATCTGGTCGTAAAGATGTTGCTGTGACGTGGGCTGGAAACTTGAGCAGTTGACAGTTAGCTGGCAGTGTGGCGTTTGCTTTCTAGAGAAGCAGTGATGCCCCTTTTTTGCGATGATCGCCATGGTAGCAACCCTCTCCTAGGGCTTTTTGGCTGCTGCCGAGAATGTGCTCTAGTGTCCCTCTTCCAGAGCAGAAGGGACAAGAAGGGGCCCCAGACCCAATGGTGGCGGATTGCAAGGGTGGGTAAGACATCAAACTGCCTGGATCAGGGATTTTATGCATTAGGGCTCAATCCGCCAGATGGCAGACCACGTGAGCCTACATACCACTGCAAGCTCCCATCTCATTCATGCCCCCGCTGTTCCATGCCTGTCAACCGGCTGTTGTATGCTTCCTCCACTGCTGCTTGTGCTTCCTTCAGGACAAGATGGCACCATCCTTTCCCAATGACTTGCTGTAATGCGGCACACAGAAGCTGCTCTCCCATTCGCCACTGCTCTGCTCCCTGTGCCTGTCCCGACACAGCTGACTCCAGTTCTCTCCAGGCACTCAATTTCAAGCCTGTGCCAAACTCGATGTCTGCGGAGGAGGCTTTGGGATCTCCGGAGTCCCCGTACTTCAGTGCTTCTCTTGTGTGGGAGATTTTAAACTCCTCAGTGATCCTGCTGAGTGGAAGCTGTAGCATGTTACTCCTGCCAAACAGAGCAGGACTACTTAGATTACATGGCAAGCCAAGCCACCTACGGAGGTAACTGCTTGTTCTCTTCACCACCTTCTCAACTGTTGTGATGAGTGTATTGCATACAAGCAAAGGGCAAAGGTTCAGTGGCAGGATATGAAATTGGTAAATCCAGGGCTTGAATCTTTCGGGCAGTCCTGACTTGTCGACCCTATCGAGTCAAGCCTCAAGATCCTTAATGGTGGTTTGGATGGTAGCTACATCTTTGACACTTGAGTCATAGACCTCATCAAGCCTACTGACTTTCTCTGTGATGGTTGGAATTGCAATGGCATCCAAGTAAAAGCAGAACTTGTCTATGATCCTGCTCTTCTTCAGTACAAGGGATCTGGACTTGGCAGACTTGAAGCTCATCCATGTTCAGTTGATGTGCATCTGCAAGCCTTGGAGGATCCACCTACTGCCTGGTACAGAGGATGTGGTGACAGTAAAGCCGTCCATGTAGGCTGTGATGGAGGGCTGTCAGACATTAGACTTGGTCAGCAGGCCCCTATATTCCACCTCTGTGGCTTTATCTACTATGATCATGGGCAAAGAGGAAGACAGGCTGTCCCCTCTCTGAAAAAGGATTTCTCTGTGTTCTTCAGGAGAAGGGTTATTAGGCACCAGGACAAGATACTGAAAAGTATTCTACATTATATAATATATTCTACATATTCAAAACACTGAAACTCCACAACACCCCTCAAACCCAACCCACCTGGAGAAGCTGTCTCGGCTTGAAGCACAGGAAGGGAAGGTGAAGGTCTAAGTCAATGATAGGTTGCTCCTTGTCCTCTGTGGAGGGCAGGATGATCTGCAGCGGTCGGAGGTTGAACACCTGGGTGTAGGAGGAGCCGGGAGTTAGCATTGCGTATCTCAGACCTCACAGGACTTCATGAGGAGGAACGGCTCCTCCGGCAACACCTCACCACGTGGAGCTGACCAGGGGGCGGAATGGGCACTAGAGCCAGCTTGGCCGCAAAGTCCTTCACCATGTCCCACTCGGCCCTCCGGCACGTCTTCAGCTGAGCCATCAGGCTGAGGATGGAAACAGCGGATGACGTTAATGCCAGATCCAAGCACAGAGAACGGTGAAAGGCTAGAAGCGGGTGGAGGAGCCCACCTTGACAGGCAGTCCCTGAGAGCATTGTAGTAGGGGTACTTGGATATTACGCAGATACCATAGGGGCAGTAGAGACTGGCGCCCTTTAGGGATGACCAGGGTCCGTTCTGGTACGGCGCCCTCTCCTGGAACAATTACAACAGGCATATAGTGGGTGATCTCATCCTGCTGATGAGCACAATGCAAAAACTATGAGAAAAAAACTCCCCCAAAAGAATACAAAATAAAAAAAATAGAAGAAAGTTAAGGAAATGTCCTGTGACGCTTGCCTGGATTGGTTTACAGTACTGGACGACCACTCCATGGGTCCGGTTGCCAAGGACATCAGTGAAAACGAGGAAGTGGTAATGGTCTTCTTGAAAGTCACGCGACAAGTGAAGTCCCTCTGATTAAAAAAAGAGACGTGGTAAACATCCTTATCCTTCACAAGAAGGCTAGCCATTGTGGAATTAATCTCCCATTTTCCAGTTTCAGTTTAAACCATGACTCCTGATTTGACTGAATCAGAGGGATATTCACGCAAACATGTTCCAAGCAGAGGTGGTTGATATGGCCAAAATGTCACATCATACTCTTGTTGGTTTGATTCACAATCCACGATAATTTAAATTCTATTTTTCTGTTTACAAACTAAGCAAATTGGAATGTATTGTGACGTTATGGGAGTGGCTAGTAAAGACAGCTGTTCATCATATCGGTATGCTTCGCGGTATCGTGGTGAAGATACCTACGTATGCTAATCTTGCACAACCCTGTTTCCAAAACAGTTTAGATGCTGTATAAAATTCTTCACTTTCAAACCTCCTCAGTTCTCAAATGTTTAGAGGTTAAGTGGTGATGCAGCACAGTGTTAAACTGTGCAACTTGCATTTCCTTTACAAATGCATCAGCTTTGTACAGGTGCTACAAATAAGCTAACGGCTTCCTGCATAGGGGGGCTCTGCTCGACCCTAGGTCTTGCACCTTGTCTGCTTCTCAAACGTGCAGTTAAATGTCACAAGAGAAGACCCATCATTGTTCTATTCAGAAGACTTCCTCGCTGACTCACCAGGAAAGCAAAGTTGGGGCAAGGCCACCAAGTCGACATTTATGGGTACAGTGACATCCTGTACTTCTGTGTCCGCACTCTTGGCAGTGGGCTTAGTGGGCGCGGTGCTCTCGAACCTCTCCCTCTTCTTCTTGATGAAGGAGCGCCGGCGTTGCATCTGAGTAAGGCCGGTCTGGGGCTCCGATTCATTCTCCTTCTCCACGAAGGGAGGGGCGTGCACCTGCAGGACCTCTGCCTCCAGTAGGGGAAGCTCCTTCTCCTTCCCCTTACCCTGAGAAACCAGCACCGTGTTAACATTCTTGCAGGTGACATCCAGCAGATGGAAGGTGGTTAACCATTAATAAATGGTTGTTTAAGAAAGTAAATTTTTAAGAGAGGAGTTTTGACTTATTTCCCCCCCCCCCTTTACCTCCCATATGTCTTTAAGCCTGTCGCTAGAGGCTCCGACCACCACGCAGACTTCCAGAAGACCAGCAGGAAGGAGGTCTGCCATCGAAACGAGAAAGCTGCGCAGCCTTCACCAGCCCCCCCTGGACCATGGCCTTGCTCCTTGTGGGTGGAGAGTCAGACATGCACCTGACGGTAAGAAGGAGGCTTGTGATGATGCAAAGGTGCCTACGGTAGACCAGTCAAGTGTGCCATGTGAAAGTAGAGAAGCAACATGTGTGTCTGGGGCAAAGGCACCAAAGTGAAAACCAAGAACAGCTGTTCACAGATGGGAAGTATGCCAAGTTTCACCAGCCTAACCAGTTAGTAAGTCATTGGCTAAATGCTAAAGCAACTAAAACAAATGCCTTAAAGGTTACACTTTCTGAAGGGGTCAAAGTCTAGTGAAATTTCATTCGCAGATGCCAGATGACTTGACATTCAATTGCACGGCTAGATTCGTATCCCATGATCCTTTATTTTCGTAAATTCTGTACCACCCGCAGTTTCTGTTCGGCATTAAATTTAGCATACTGGACTTTTTAATAGAACGCAGGACTTTGTTAGAGGCACACTTGAGCCCAGGCTGAGCTCAAGTCCTACGTTTAAGACAGCAGCAGTGGGTGTACTGGTAGTCTTACCATTAGCCTCATCTCCAGACATAATTAGCCAATCAACACAATAAACCAGTACCAAATGGAATTTTACTAGGTTTCTTTTTTAATTGTGAACTGGTTAATTCATCTTTGTATACTTTGTTGCTGAAGCATGAAATCAGGTTCCTCTGCTGCCCATGTTTTGGTATGTCTTCTTCCCACATACAAAACTCACCTTTAGAAAATTCCAGAATACAGTGTGATGCAGTGGTTCTCAATCCTGTTCCTGCCCCCCCCATCCCCCATCAGAATGTTTCCATTCCGACCCTGCCTCAATCAAGGTTTATATGGTCCTTATTAGGCCAATAATTAATGTGGCAGTTGAAAGCAGTATGGGTTGGAATGAAAACATCCTGGCAGCACCAAGAACAGGACAGAGAACTCTAGTCTATTGGAAGTGCGAGTCTGGTGATGATTAATGATTACGACGACGACAACCATCTGTCAGTCAGCACTAGAAACACCTTGTAATCCACTGTCACAAATATGAGTAGCTAAAAGTTTTAACACAAGTGCGAAAATGGTAAGGAGATTTTGGTGATCTTTTTCTTATTCCTTGTCAAAAGAAATCATGAAAATGCAACATGTCTCACTCTGATTTGAGCTGTTACAACCGGGATATAGTTTTACCTCATTCACAGAAAAACAGCCACAAAAAGCAAACTTCTGAATAGGTTATGCTTTAGAAAAGTACAGAAAAAGAATTTAGCTGTTATGTTCTAAGATCACAGTAACCTAAAGCTGCTGTTATATTATTTAAATCTAAATACAGATCATGCAAGTTGCAACCAAAAACTTCAACCGTTAATTCTTTATGCAAAAAAAGTTTGCCTAATTCATAATCATTGTCCAAACAGGTAACACGCCGCCAATTATGTCATTTAGTAAGATCTTCTTTTAGTTTAAAATTTACTGTGTAGGTGGAAAAGCCTCTTTAAGCCTCTTTATTAATACTGTTGGTTCCTTTCACCTGTGGGCCCTGCATGGGTGAAAACCTAAACACTGCTGCTTCCTTATGGCACAAGGCCTTCCCACGTTTGGCATGTGGGCCTGCATCGGCGCAAATGACCTGCGGAATAGAGCTGTGAGGAAGGGCGGAGCCACAGCTTACCGAATAACCCAACAAGGGCAGCGCTTGGTCACTGTTACTACAGGACAACAGGAATAATTTGTCGTCAGTAAAGAAAAGGGAAGTACAGGTGATGTCAATTTTTCTTCAATGCTCAATGCACATCAGTCTTATGCCTCAAACAGAGAACTAGCTGATATTTTTGTACTGGAAATGTAAGAATCTGTCAAGCATACATGTGCATACATGGGACAAACCTGGTTAATTAAAGGTTAAATATCGGGGGGGGACGCAAAGTGGCGGAGCTTGTCAGAGCAATTAGCACAATGACACAGTATGAAATCTAGCTTTGTCCTGCTCACTTTTCCACGATACCTTGGTGCAGTAAAACGTAAAGGGTCCAGATTTTTGGGAATTGCCACCGGAAAATTGAATATGTAATATGCTGCATTAAAGCAACATTAAGTAAAATGTTTAAAGTATGTTCATGCAAATGCACAAGTATAAATAGCACTAAATGAGGAAAAAGAAAACCACAACAGGATTATCAAAGACATCTGTTCAACTCTACATTAAGACTAATTTTAATACTTAAATGGCTTGGAATCTGACTTTGTTTAATTGTTCTTTAGGCAAACAAAACCAGTTTGGAGAGATTTACAGCCGACTATCAAACACTGCACCCCATCATGTAAAACACGGACCTATGAATTTATACAAAGTCAAAACTGCATGCAGAGGCCATAAAAGGTTCACAACCTTTCTCAAGGTTTAGCTGAAGTAACTGCAGGACATGCATGGAGGTCATACCAATTCCTAAAAGGTGCTCATATCTTTTTACACACAAATATGTAACTTTTAATAATTTTCCTCAAATAAACGAAAATGCAGAATGTTTTGTGTCAGCTGCTTAATTGGATTCACTCTACAGTTTTAGGACCATCATGTTTTAAGTATCAAATATTTATTCACAAACTTTTCACCACCGCTATAACTTTCTGTACAACTTTTCCGGTTCTATGCTTAAAATGCTGGAATGTAAAAGTGAGAAAATAGAAGTGGTTTGTTTAACTGGAAGTGATCACAGTTTTTGCAGGTTTTCAAAAATATGCACCTGAAATTACTACTCTGAAGAAGGAAGTTGTAGACACCCCAAGAGAGAACACAAGCCCTTATATCATCTCGTAGATGATACCTGCAGAGACTGAAGCGCTCTAGATCAGTATGTCCATCCCAGTCCTTGGGGACCCCTAGTCAGTCATGTTTTTGGTCCCCCTCCCAGCTAGTTCATATTTAAGCTCCAGTAGGGAGCTGGGAGGGAGCAAAAATGTGGACTGTCTGTGGGTCCCCAAAGACCAGGTTGAGAAACACTGCTATAGATCATACACAGAAAAGCATCCGTTAAGCAAAACCGCACAGCAGCACAATCGCTATCCCTGGAAGTTCATTCTTAAATTTCACACACTTCATACAGGGACTTTTTGTCTCCCCCAGCACCCCACCTAACACATAGCCTGAGACACGACCAGCAGGTCACCCTAAAAATAAATAAACAAACAATAAACAGGTATGATCCCCCCCTTTCCCCAAACAATGAGCCAAAACAAGACTAGCGAGTCAGAAAACCTGCTGACTGCTGCCCAGGAAGTGAGTTCCATGAATGGCTCTCTCTTCTCAGAGGTCATATAAAATTCGTCAGGCCAGAGAGACTGGCTTTCGTTTGGCCAAATGAATAGCAAGTCCAAACTTTGACCGGTGTCTACGACCTACAGTTAATCTGTAAACATATAACACGTACACTAAATCAAAGTAGCAAAACAGAACAGTAAAACATTTTCCTGATTTAAAAAAATGCCGAAAACACTAAAATAAAACAGTAACACCAGGCAACTTCTGCTCCCACTAGAAGAAACAAACAGAGCTAAACAGAAAATATATTTATTGTATTAAATATAAGTCTTGCTTAAAAATTAGTATGTAACATTTTTAAAAGCAATGGATATTCTTTGGAAATTTAACACATTGATATGCATGGGCTGAATTGAACCCAATCACTTCATCAAACTGAGAATAAGCAGAAAACAAGGTCATTAGCCTGTGATCAAAGACAGGAAACCTGCAGCCCTCATTTGCCACTGTACTGATACTAAGAGTTGTTTTGTTTGGTGGAGCGTTTGTCGCTGCGTTACACAAGTGAATAAAGAGATTTTACGACATGTGAAAAACAAGTTTGGTTTCATAACATTCATCACAAAGGAAAAAAAAGGTTTACACAAATTCATACCTGTAACACTACTCATAAAATTTCTTGAGGCTACAAGTACATCAGCACAAAAACCGTGCATTTCCACACTCTGAAACACATAATGACAATGGCAATAGTTTCACTGAAACAGAGGCAAATACCATTTGACTGCGTTATCAAGATACCAGCAATTGAATAATGTAAATTCACCAAGGGGCTCAGTCTTAGATAAGAAAATGTACTATATATACCAATGTACTATAATTAATATCCAAATCTGTTTTTATTGATATAAGCTCTGTGGGTACTGCTATACACGCTTTAATTCAGGTTATTATATTATACACACACACACACGTGTTTGTACATCTGTTTTGACAAACAACAGATATTTGACAATGGCCATGTCCATATGGACATACCCAGTCCCTTGCACGCATGTCTTAGATAAGCGTCATGTAAGCTTTTAAAACAGACCCTTTGCGGTTTTTCCGCGTTTTTTGCCATTGTACTAAACCATTTCGTGCTGGGGAAGGAGGGAGGAAAAAATGCTGGAACCGGATGCTTTTTATGACTGGCCGTAAGCTCACAACTAGCTAAGTGTCTTTATTATAAACTAAAACAAACATAGCGAGAAGGTGATTCGTTTCCTTCACACTCGTATCCAATCCATTGTGTAGTCCAGCCTTATGTATTATGCCCCCGGGAACCCTTCACCTTTGTCCAGGATAAGCAGCCGAAACATGAGAACATGAATTTCTTTTTCTTTTAGTCGTTTACGATCGAGTTCATTCAAACTGCCCGCAGTCACCGTCCGCACAGCGAGCAGCCTAATATCATGGAGCACGTACATCTGTTCCATATTAAAACTGGGAGCCACATCATTTAACCGGAATCCATTTCCTCCCTTCCTGAATAACTACAGTTTAAGCACGTATTCCACAGGTAATGGAAAAGGGAAGACAGTGCATTCATTCACAGTGCCTCCTAAATCTCACAAACAGCTAAAGGAACAGTTGGTGTCTCTAGCTTGTACAAATAGTTTTGTATAAACATATAGGGTGACCATATTTTGCTTTGCAAAAAAGAGGAGAGCCAGGAGAGGACGCAAAGAGAGGCGTCTAAGCAACGCAAATATACACACATGAAGTTTAGTAACTGCAGAAAGCAAATGTCAGCTTGAAACGAAACGAAATTCCTGACATTTCAGGCGTTTCTGGGTCCCAATAAATAAGTTCGGGAAAAGGAGGACGTATGGTCATTCAACATATGAATTAATGTACAGTGTCTATATACAAAACACAATGCCATCATAATTTCCAAATAAAGTATGAAACCAATCTAAGGGTCCGTTGTATCATACACTGGAATACAGGTCGTTCAAAAACCACATTTGCGTACGTCCCTCTGACTTGGATTACAGGCAACCGGGAAAAATCATAGAAACATGAACAGCAATATCCGTTATGTCTAACATCCGCGCCGCGTTTTCCATCATCCTCTACAAGAGCATCAGATTTAAATTAACTATTTTAAAGTTTATAATAATGCTGTTGCGTTACCGCTCCTCGATTAAATCTAAATTGCCACCAGAATAATAATCTGCATTACTCTCAATGATGTAATAACGCTCAAACTTAATTCATATAATTGATTACCTGTTTGCTACGGTTTCCTCGTCGTTAGGACCTGGAAGCAGGCGAAGAGGAGAAGCGGTGGAGCCCCCGGTGAGTGTGAGACAGAGCCGCGCTGAATCGCGCTGGACCGTCTGCGCTCTGCGCTCCTTCCTGTATCCGTAACCTGCGCAGACCCACCCACCCAGGCCGCGACTAACAAGCTGCTTCGGCTCACGCTTAAAAACCTGATTGCATAGTAAACTCGCAATGCTTAGATCAAGGGGGAAGTTATTTACAGCTTATTATGGTGCAGAGACATTAAGGAATCTGAGCTTAATGGTTTTTGTAAAAAGAACATCAGGAACTACTGGCCATATGCGTGGCAGTGATACTTTGTGAGATACTGTGCTGCCATCTGTTGAGTAAATAAGAGGAATGTTGCCTGGTTTTAAACGCTTTGGTTTTGTACAAGTTTGAAACCTTTAAACGCAATATGCGTTTGTCATGTGTCTGGGCGACGCTCTTACTCGGTATAGAAAGCTTTTTTGTTTGTATGATATAATTACAAAGTAAAGAAAAAAGATTTCTGCGCATTCTGTGTTGTTTTTCTCTATTTTCAGTTGGCATGTGGCTGCGGATGTCAATCAGCCGCGTCACCGAGGCGACGCCACATATGATAACGCCCACTACGTATCACTAAAAATATCTGAGAAATAGCAATTCGCAACACCTAACCATGAGATCGTTTTTCAAAGGTCTGTGAAAGATTATACCCCGGTGGAAAAAGTCCAATTTAGCAGTCCTGAAGCAAAATCATAAGTGAACAGCGTATACTGTTTATATGCCATTCATAAAACTAATATTAGATCGCAGTTCCTAAGAGCAAAACTAGCATTTTCTGTTGATATATGATCTACAGGACTACACATTTTTTTTTAAAAAACATAAATAACTATTTTTAAAAACAAAAACTTAACAAATCGGACACTATGAGCTACTTCAGGTTTTACAATCTACTTTAAACTTGAAAGGTTCATATATTTGGCTAATTAGTTAAATTCTTTTTGTGCCTTTACTGGTTTCTTTTCCTAATTAAAAGACTCATCTGTTTCACGGGACACATGCACGATTGTAGGAGACTGACCAATCAGCACACAGCAAGAACTCAGCGCTAAAGTGAAATCCAGGTCTTATTGGGTGCGTTCGACTTCATTCAGCAGCTAACAGCGCTGGCTTAAAGCAATGCATTCTGCTCCTGCAGCAATGCATCATGGTTAGATTTTTTTGTCCGACTTCAGCCGGCGCTGCAAAACGTCACCAAGTCACATGGTATAAAAACCTCCCGAGAGTAAAACAACTTAAAACAGACCGTGCAGCACCTCTTACCCGGCTGCACAAACTGGAACCGCCCGACGACACAACTTTGCCCTTATTGGCAGAAGACTTTAGTCACACGCATGACGTTTGTATCCCAGGAAGTTCCAATGCGTTATATGCTATTTCTCCCGAAAAGCACGTAAAACAGTGAGAACTGTTTTTCAGTTCATTTAGCCTGTATGGTAAAATAAAGTTTAAATAAATTAAATAAATGCTCTAACAGTACACGTAAATATAGTTGTTTATATATTGTTAGTTACTGTAATGTTGCGCTGCTTTATTTGTTTAATCGTCTGTGAAGAAGGCATTCAAGTAAGAATTGCATTGTACTCTGTACATGACTAAAATGAAAACTTTGCATCTTTGAAGTAAATGTATTTGATTTTTTTTCCTGGCAGCTATCTTTTACACAGTGCCACTATATACAATAGTTTTTTTTCCACTGCTAACAGTTTGTATCAGGAGTTGGTTATTATAAAGGATCGTAATGTGCATACAGGTGATATTTGCAGGGGCGCCACTAGCAATTTTGGGCCCTATGACAAAATATGAGGTTGGGCCCCCCTACCAGTGTTATTATTAATAAAACAGATCTCTGGGGGCCCCTAAAGGGCGTGGGCCCCAAGAATCATCATCGTTTACCCCCCCTTTACAGCGCCCCTGGATATTTGTATAGATTTATCAACACCCTTCTGCCGGTACTGCCATTGCAGTCAGGTCTCGTACACTACGAGGAGTAGAAGTTCTCCTACTTGGCTGCAGTCAGATTATACTTCACCCTTGCAGCTGCCGGCAGATCTTGCTCCACGTCACATCAGCTGCAGACAGACTTAAGCCCAACTCGAACGCACCCATTAATTGAAATGGTTTAGTTTAGTTTGCAAACCCTGTCCTGTTTAATAGCGTCCCCCTGACAGGAATTAGGTGGTCACCCTGGGTGGTGCCCTATCCTGGATTATTGCCTACCTTGTGTCTGTTGGCTTCTGCAGCAGACTCTGCATAGGATAATTGGGTATAGAATACTGATTAACGCAGGATTTCACACAGTGCTTGATACCAACACACAATGTATTCCTGAACCAAGCAATGTCTAAAAAATGTGGTATGTCAGATCCAGGCTTGGTGTTCAATGCTACTGTGATGGCATATAGATGGGCTTGGGTCCAGATGGAACTCGCCCATTCAGCATTCAATTGTGTCTGACAAGTATGTGTGTAAGTGGCTAGATCAATTGGGGAGAATCTGTTGTACTATGCTGCCTGTATCGTGCTGGTCAGAGACGGTTGTATTTATGAGACCATGGGAGATGATTGATATTGCGATGGAATGGCGTGGCGCGGTGACATAGCTCCCTCTTCTGGCGGACCTGTGCATAGTTCGTTATACAATTGGAAAAGTTATGTAAAGTAGGGTTTAGCACATTTTGATAAAATTTGTAAGATTCTCAATTTGTCCAGCAGATGGCAAACGTAGGCTGTAAATATGACAGATTTACAGCTGAGCTTTTCAATCGAACTAATGGTGTTACTACTGCAGTTTCGTCCCTAGTCTTTTAAGATCTGCTTTAAGATTTCCTATTACAAATAACAGACAATGAGTTAATAAAATAAACATCTTCAGAAGAAAACCATTAAACGTTTAAACGTCTTAATTAAATCAGTTCTAAAGATACGTGAAGACGTAAGAAAAAGTTATCAAAATCTTGATATTTCGTTTTTTTTAACCTTATAACATTTTGATTTAGAAAAACGAGCGGTGAAAAGGTGGTGAAACCTCTCCACAAATATATAAAAAGGTATGCCTATTACGTGGTTCTTGCTGCTATTATTAATTTACACAATGTGATAATAATAACACCATGTAACAATACTAGTTAATGTAATAATATAATCCGTCGACTATACTAGTTAATGTAGGCCTACATAATTAGGGTTCTGGAATCTAACTCGTTCCCTATCTTAAAATAGATTTTTTTTTTTTTTAAAAAAAAAAATTCGTATATATTTGTGAGCGGAAGAGCAATGTGTGCATTTTACATGATAGATAGTGAATAAATTAAATAATCAAAATAACAAATAGTTGAATATTTCTATCAAAATATTTTTTAACTAGCTTATTAATTAGTTAACGTGGTGCCTATATACAATTAAATTTCATCGTATAAAAGTACCCATCGCATTCACTGTGTGTTAAACAATCATTACTTGTGATAACGAATATTTTTGCATATAATTAATGTGGTTATTGATAAGACTAGATAAACATTATAAAACTAATAAAAATGAATAAGCTATCCAACAAGTTATATGTTCCTGTAAGGTTAGGCATTACACAAAATGAATGCAACGTTAAATATCATTGTAAAATAATTTTATTTCAGCATTTGTGGGTGTTCAAACACAATGTTAAATCGTTGTTTACATTGTAGGCGAAATTCATCCGTCGAACACCTAGTTTATAAATCATTTTAGCGAAGTGAGCAGCGATGTTAAAATCAGTTTAAACTCATAGTAAAGAAACGGATGATCTACGGTGTCAGTATTTTTAAAGGCAAATGTATAATTTAGAGGGAAGGGGAATCGCAGTTTTCTTCAACAAATTCATAACTTTTAATAAAAAGTGATGTTTTTATTTTGTGTTTAGTTTATATGACAAAGGAGGCATCAAACTCCAAAAATAATGATTTAGAAACGTACGGAGTCAAGCGATCCAATACAGATTTTATTATTACATTTCCAAATTAAATTTGATATATTACTGTATTACTAAAGTTTAAACTATTCAACCTACAGTAGGTCGTTAGAAGCCTTCATCAGCGGCTTCGGTGACTAACGCTGGAAAACAGACAATTAAGAACTGTGTGTGGCTTGAACAGGCAGAAGCTTATGATCTTTGAAAACAACATGGAGCCCTGCGATCCAAATGGCCTGATATGTACACGGCGTCTTCATGTTCTTTATCAAAAAAGCTGCATCCAGGACATGGTTCCAAATCCATAACAAAGATAGGAGAAGAAGACAGGCATTCTTTGGGGTTGATAATAATAGGACAGGCCATAAATGATGCTTTCTGTAAACTTAAACGTATACTGTTTGTACTTATGTATAATATTCCCTGCATACAGTAACTGAGGAAAATCATTATTGTTTGACAGGATCTAACATATCTGGAACAAATTCTGTGATGGATGAGAAAATTTTGCTATTACAGTAAGAAAATTCCTATAGGGTGACAGGAGACCTGTGGATGGTTCAGCTCCATTTAAAAAATGAGGATCAACTTCAGTTCCTCTTATTTCTGACAATGTCAAGTTTACCATTTGCTAATAGAAATGTGTACACAATGAAAACAAATACAACTGTACAGAATTTTTGGTTTTAAGGTTCATTAAAGGTGCATTCAATATAATGTTCTTTCATAGTTCTACAGGAGAAGCATATTCACAAACTTTATTTATATACATAGTACTTATAGAAAAAAAAACTAAAATAAGCCTTTAATAGCAGCAAAAGAAAACTACAAGAATTATTTACAACCTTTAAATGAGGAATAATACACTGCAAAAAATATTCTGATTTTTTTTTTAGCACAATATTGTTATGTACATGTATGATTCCTGTTAAGTTTACACCTCTCCTTTTTACCCCAGGTCAGTGTTATTTTTATATAATGACATTCTGAGTGATTGTTTTTTTTTTTTTAAATAGGAAAACGAGATGTCAGCATTCATATGAGAACATCAAATTATGCACGCTTAGGAAATGGTGATAAACTTTCTTTCGTAAAATCTGCTCTCAATGTTTAACCTGGAAAACAAAGCAGTGCACTGTAAACGCGGGATGACAGGCACACACGTGGCAGCTGGGGAGATCCATCCCCAGCCATCTCACGTGCTCACGCACACACTTCCATCTGCACCTTACTAGAGGTCTCAAGCATTCAGCAGAGCTCTAAGTCTCTCTCTATATATTTTTCAATAACTTCTTAAATAAAGTCAGTGTCCATTTCACAAGCTCAAAAAAATAAATATCCACAGTTTCATATTCTTTTGAAAGATGCCCCCCCCCAACTTTATGTGCAAGTTCCACGCGTCATAAGATCTTTTGCTGTAAATTAACAAACATTACATTCGATCCTTTCCACTGTGATCCGATGGAATCAAATTCAGACTACGGCCTGGGTCAGACCACTCAGACCCCAGGCCGGTCTCTACATTCCGTAGTCGATGGTAAGAGGTTCTGGAGAATGTCACTAAAATCGAACTTCAAGTATTGAAAAATACCCTTTATGAGTAGTTCTAAGCCTTGTATGTTCAGCCATAATTACTTTTAAAATAAGGTAACAAGAATATGCATTCACCCACTCATGCATTATAAAACCACAATCGCTCTGCCTTTGAACACGCGCAGTGAGGCAGACATTATTGCAGCTGTCGTGTGATTTGTCAGAATGGTGATGGGGGGTTTTCTTTTCAAGTTTTGTTCATCTCCTTTTCATATTTTGAAGACACCAGCTTATTTTTTTCTTTTAAACGCAATAAACTAATATTTGCATTAATCTACTTCTATCTATCTATCTATCTATCTATCTATCTATCTATCTATCTATCTATATATAT
>JAABNX020000053.1:9821042-9838585 GCA_015163995.2 Mormyrus lacerda | reverse complement strand
ACCCATAAAATACCTGTACTTTATATTTCTGCTCCCTACATGGAGCACCTTACATTTGTCTATGTTAAATTTCATCTACCAGGTATCGGCCCAGTCATGTTATGTTCTTATGTACTACAGTAAAGTACAGGCTACAGTAAATGTTTTTTACATGGAAAGAGTAGATGCCCAAATGTCAATAAATATATAAACCAGTAATGTAGCTATCATTAATGATGATGTGCTGTGCGTAATTATATGTGCTGTACTTTTTCACAACTAACAGCACTGATAGGTTTCTGTACATTAGCACAAACACGTGAGTAATATGTTGCACTACAATGTCACTATACGATAGGATTTAATTAGCTCCATTATAATCTTATGGAAGCACCGTTGTATATGCAGTCCGTCGTCGACCCTCATTGACAGACGTGTTCTGTGGGTACAATCTGTACATACCAGAGGCCTCTAATCACTGACAAATCTACATCTCATCTATTCATGAGCTTGTTTTTCTCCTCACACATCCACCGTCCTCGTATTTATGTTCACCGGAGTGTAAGTATGTGAGTGACATCAACACGAGGGAAGAGCCCTTGCACACTGTTGTCTTTGCACTTGGCAAATAGCAGTGATTCTGATCCCTGCCCAGCTGGAGTAAGTCACGCCCCCCGGCCTGCCGCAATTGTGAGTCACACTGGGGAGCGGAGGCGGTAATGCATTGTGATGTGGGTGGCTGACAGAGGAGCCACAACAGAACCGTCCCGTCACACAGGTACTGCTGCTGAATCTCTGCATATTTTGTTCGCTTATTGCTAATACACCCAAAACCACCATCTCCTCTAAACCCTGCTGTACCCTACCGGCAGAGAAGGCATGGATGTTCAGGGCCATGTCCTGCTCCTCCGTGTCGGCCACATCTAGCAGGTACGCACGGATGGGCCCCTCGGTGGCGTCTGCGCAGAAGTCCAGCACCACCACACCCAGCACGGTCAGCACGATGCCGATTGGCTGGTTGTTCGGCACGTCTCCAATAGCCAGACCTGCAGGATGACACGAGTGCAACACCTCCGATGAAGAAGTGAAGAAGAGGGCAGTCAATTCAGTACCGTGGACCCTTTGCTGTGCGTACTGGACCATCATAGGCACATGCTCAACACAAAGGGTCACTCAAGGTCAGAAAAACAAAAGTCAGAGGTAGTAACTTTTTAAGTATGTGCATGTAAACAAGCGGAAGGAGTCACAGACAGAGAGACACACACACATACATGTAAACACGCAGCACTGATTGAAAGCCCCAAGGTCTGGTTGCGTGCAGACACTCGTTGGTAAAGCAAGTGACTCACGTTCTGGCATCTATATGGGCTCTGGCTGTAAGTGATGTACAGCGGTGAGATATTTTTACATTTTATTCAAACAAGGTATGTAGGGATGACCTTCCCTTGGTAAAGCAGAGAGTATGAGCAGTACTCATTTAGACTGTCAGGGACAGACCTCTGCAAAAACACAGTTTCCAAGTTTTACATGTAGAATTACAATCACAAGGTCAGAAATGGTAACTTAATCCTCTTTATGATTTCTGGAAAGTCCCAACATGATTTTAGTTAAAAAGCTGCTCTTCATTCATTTTTGAATTTGTATCCCTAAAAGCAAAAAAGGTTACTAAATTTGCATGAGCCAGGTCGCAGTTTTCATTAATAACAGTAGATTTATATTACTTTTATAGGTTAAAGGTTAGACTCCAATCCAGTCTCACCAATCAACATTTTACACACTGTGACCTTCAACCATGTCCTTGGATTGCAGGTCACCTGACACCTACAGGCAGGAAGTGGAACAAGCAGCACCTGATGATTTTAAGGGACAGGCTTCCCAGTCTGAGGTGAGCCGCAAACAGTGCACGGGTGTGTGCTGTCGGCACCCATCTGCCCTGGCCAGCCCTGCACACTGCCGTACACAGGCTGCCCTCACTGCCAGTGGTGTATCAGACGGCAGTCAACATTTTCTAAGCAAATATCACACACAGCGGGGGTCCCTGTTCATGACACGCCATTTATCATAAACAAACCTTGAGGAAACAGACACCTCTTCAAATGCTCCAATTAAAAATGCTCCACAGATAAATGCGTCTTTCAATTTATTCTAAATATTTTCAGATCTCACTTCTTGTTCCCACGCAATCCCATAAATTACACCTTTTAAAACAGTTGCTGGAAATTGACTAAAGAAATAAATAAAACAATAGATGGACATGGGTACGAGTCACGGCGAACGCGTAATTTCACAGGAAACCGTAGTCTTTATTTATAGCTGTCCCATTCAGGAGCGATTCGGACCTTGGATAAGTTCCCACTCACTGACAGAAACTGATTATTCGGCTGTATTTTTCACAGAGGTGCTGCTCTTCTCTCGCTCTCTCTCCCTGAGAGACGGGTGAGAATGAGCGAAGACGGAGGCCGCGCGGCGGAGGGTAACACCGTGCCACGCTAGCACCCCGCTTCCCGACAATGGAGCCGCCACTGTGGACCAGAACACTGCTGGAGACAGGAAGTGGTCGCAGATAGGCAATGAAAGGTAAAAACAGCCCACAACAGGAAGTGTTTCCCTGTGAACTGGTTCCTAGTCCTTTCCCATGTCACAGCCGCCCTGCTGATGACGGCTGTGGCGGGAGGTGCTGACTGACGAAACAGAACCTGTGGGGCCATGCTGGGCCCAACTGAACCGAATCGGTCTGAGTCACAGGCAAAACTGGTACCATCCCATCCTGACAGGGGAAATATATACCTGAGAGAACTTGCCTCTACAAATGCGCACTCACCACCCCAAGCAGGAAGTATCCCTGATGCATGTATACATAATATATACCACTGCATACAGAAATACACACCTGTAGGCTGCTGTGTATGTGAGCTCCTCTGTCTGGCCTCCTATAAGTAAAAACTTACTTATGTCACAGAGAAGATACAAGCTTCACTGCAACTGTGCAAAACTAACTTGCAATGGCCTGAGTTCCTCCATGGAAGTTGTGTGTCTTTGCGTAGGTAAATCCCCAGCCTACTTCTGTACAGTATACGCGATTGGCTGAAAAAGGCTAATCATCCGCTAATAGGGCTAATCTGATTGCCCACCCTTGGACTAATCTTATCTGCAAACCTGTGTATGTAGGTTTTTGGGATAGCCTTTAGGTCATCTGTACAAACCCAGGTGTGAGGACTCTTCAGACAATCAGTCCTCTAATTAGTAACCTAATTGCAGCGAAAACCTGCATACATGCTGGTCCTTTGCGGATAAGATTGCCCACCCCTGGATTAGTCAGTGACTGCCAGCTGCGACCTGAGGGGCCATATGTGGTATGTATGTAGGTCAGGCTACAGCAAAAACTGGGCTCGGTCAGAGGCTAACGAAGCAGACGCGCGGCACGAGCTACTCAGTCGGCTGGTTCGTAAGATGCGGACTCGGCCCGTGGCGATATCTGGAGTCTTACCGATGAGGGAGCCGTTGAGAAAGAGTGCCACGCCAAAGAGCACCCCCACGCAAAGCGCGAGGATGAATGGGCGCCGGCGACCCCATCGTAGTGTGCAGCGGTCACTGGCCGAGCCGATCAGAGGCGTGAAGACCAAGCCCAGGATGGGGCTCAGGAACCATGTCAGGCTGTAATACTGTTCTGGAAGACCTGGGGGTAAAAGGGACAATGGAACACAAGTCAGGATTCCCATTGGTAACATTATAATGCGTTTCCAGTAGCAACACCTGGAGGGAAAGGGCTGAGACAATGATTTCTAAACTCCATGTTCTTGTGCCCCACCTCCCCCAACCACACACACACACACACACGCACACACACAATCCTAACCATAACCAGCAAACAACCTTCAGCACTTGGCAACTGACCAACCACATCGATGAAAAATAGTGATATACACGCCTATTAAAACTGCATCGCATTTCTCATAGGAGTGTCAAAACAAAATATATATGCGTGCCCAAAGCTGGGAAATGAGAACTGAAGCCCACAGGAACAGAGGGATGACTTTCCATTAAGACACGACGTAACGCTGGCTAGTGCGTTTCCCAGGGCTTTTCCTATCGATCTCAGCGGCAGTGTGTAATACCGCGGGGACCGGTGAGCCTGGCTGCGCTTTGCTAAAAGCCAACGGAAGATTATGAATAACCTTCCCAACGGCATTTAATTTGATACCCTGATCAAGCGCAGACAAAGAATAAGGCAACAAACGGAGACGCCGTTGTCCATGCTGGTCTGTCGTCAGCAGGGCGCCTCATTGAGGGCGGGGTAGAACTAAACAATATGAGGGGGGTGACATGTGAGCCACGCGGACGCACTGGCTGGCTGTCACCTCCGACACAGGCCAATGACAGCATGCTGACGGTATGTTCCTGCCCGCCAGCGTTAAAATGGGAGTCTTACATCGTACGGAAGGACTGGCAGCCAGGTAGGTTGAAAACTGCAGTCCATGTAATCAAAAACAGAAATGTATCAAAATAAGATTTGCAGTGCAGATGAACCAGGCAGTGGTCCTAGCTGCATGCTCCCCCCAACCGAGAATAAAAACCACACTGCACAACCTGCTCTTTGGCCCATTGGTATGGATGATCGCACTGGATCACTGCAGACATTCTTACAGTAAACAGGGGCCCAAAATGCTGACTCAGTTCTGCCGCTCATTCGACTGGGTCTTTTAGCTGAAATGATGGACGGCTCTCCAAGCCAGATAATTAGACACTAGGGGGGTAATGATTTCCTTTTTCTTGCACATTTACTCGTGTGGAGATGGGAATTTCTCGTGGCCGAACCTGACCGTTCTCCTCCGATTGGCTGATTTCCCCAAGCACAGCAGGATGAACTGAAGGCCCGGACACCCCATACATTACCATTAAACATTACACTGCGATTGCCAGTGAGGTACATGCTGCGCGGTCTTCACTCTTCACACAATATCTCCATTTGGAAAGAGACTGTAACAGGCTGGCCCCAGCCCCAAATTTAGCATACAGTAAACAAAAACACTCGGAAAAAAAATAGTCTGCAAAACACACAAACCCAATGAAACCGGAACTCTCCCCCCGCCCCCGCCCAGATAAAGCTATTATGAGTATCCACAAACCACTTGGCTTCAGCTCCCCATTTTGGTCGCCTTCTTCGGCATATGACCGCTCAGGTGACAGGCCTGGAAAGGCTTTTGGGTGAGCTGTCGGGGTCACCATGAGGACACAGGATAGCAACATCCAAACCAAAACAGCTGATACGCTACATTATTGTACAGTGTGTTTATTCACAAAATGAGGGTCTACATATGTGTGTGTGGTTGTGAGACCAGTCTGTTTAGTGAAAGGTAAAACTATGTGTCTCAGCTATATAAGGGTTCAAATGACAAACATTAATGCCTTGCTCTCAAACTGGGTTCATTTCAATACAAATTAAATGCACTTGGCCGAGGAACGTTAACTGGACAAGCAAAGCCTCCCTCCGTCCCAGTTGTGAAACTCAAAAGTTATCTTCAAAATGCTGTGCCAATGAGGAGGCAGGAAGAGGGATGCAATGTTATCACCTTTACATCTTTATTGCAGCACGGTGTGAGGCGGCTCTATGAAAATGTTCGGTAAAAAGCATGTTGCAAGACTCTGGCCCAAGATCATTTTCCCATAATGTCAATAGTTTTAGTAGCATAAGGACTAGCGGTAAGTACAAATTCCACCTTATCTTCCATTTTCCCATAATGCAATTCAAGCGTGTGCAATAACCAAGGTTAAAATGTAGTGATTCCAAGTAGGCATTAACAGCAATTCCGCAAAATGTTCCCTCGCCTAGAAGGTGAATCTGAATTTGGAACTTCCTTTTACAGCTGCAAATTTATATAGCACTGGTTTCAAAGTCTCTTTTCAGATCTGGAGGATGTTTGAAAGCCTCCTCAGACGTATGAGTGAGTGTCTGAAGGAGAGTGGTGGAGAGCATTCCTTTGCATGGAATTAGATATGTTGGAGGGTGCTGGGGTGACCCATCTTCATATCAGCACACCTGTAACTATAACAACATGGAAGTAAATTAAGGACTCAAGGTAAACATCCACAAAATGAGATTTAGATTAAATATGGCTACAAAGTGATAGTTCATTTGCATAGCAACTACAAAAAAACTGGTCTACCTCTGATGGGGTAGGGATATAAGTTATTGCCCAAAGATCATTTCATGTTTTTTGGGCAATAACTTATATAACCAATCTTAAGAAGATATACAGATAATCTGGAATATACGTGTAGTTGTAAAAGGGTGTCTTTCCAAATCATAACCCAAGAAGATCTGTTAACGGTAGTCTCAGTTATCCTCCAGTGACATGGATGACACAGCTTACCCACAATGCAATTGTGGTCGACTCTCATGGGACACAATTCAGCATAATGGGAGCCACGGAACAGAATAAGTTGTTCTGTTTTGTGTGGTTGGATTCACATGTTTGGCATCTGTCCCACGCGCCATGAAAAGCATCAGCTGGACGCACTTTAGGAAACCCATACTGTCCAGAAGGTGGGGCAGGACAGAGCACTGACTCAATTCCGGAAGACAGGAGCACGAAACCACAAAGCATGATCTTACATTACGCAACAGTTTTATTGGTAATGTCTTAGATGGAAAAGCGCCACAGGTTATAGAGGGTGTCAGGTGGAGAACATATAGATGATACAGAGTAAGGTGATACTACTAATTCTTAATGGCTATGTGGAACTAAAAGCAACAACAAACAAATGAAATGTCATGGCACATTTTGAGTAACAACAGCAACTGGCTTCACCCAGCATCGCTGGGCTGTTCCCTGCATTTGACTCCTAACTGCATTTCGAAGATGAGAGCTGTCTGATACCTTTAAGATACTTTTCCTGCACCACACAACTCGCAGCGCTAAATGCACACCAATGAAACGATGAAACTGCTTCTCTGAAGCCCTGTTGAAAGAGAGTGGCATGTGCCTGCTTCGTAATACACGAAACAATTCTAGAAGAACCTACAACTGATTACGGCTGTGTGTCAGCAATGTATTCATAAAAGTTGACCTTCTTGAGTAGTCTTTGAATGTTGTGGGACAGCTATATTTCAGTAAACCCAACGGGAGAATGTTTACTATATTCTGAAGAGAAAAAGTTTTTGCTAATCTAGTTAAGCGCAGGCGCTAAAGTCGCTAATTTGCTCTCGTTGATCTTTTACAGCTCTCCGAAGCTGGGCTCTTCATCACTGAACACCTCAGAGCGTGAGAAGATTTTAAAAAAAGGTCCTTATCAGCAACCTTCCCCGGGAACGGTGTGTACACAGGATCTCGCCGCAAGCTACCATTTCGGCTTACGTGGAAAGCGACAATTGGTAACACGGGCGAGCTGGCTTGGGAACACGTCCTTCCATTCTGCTCCATAACTCCATTCCTTCCCAGAGAAATGACAGAGCCGTGTGATCGCGTCAGGACTCAACTTCCTCTTCCTATTTTTCAGTTATGATACTATGAGGTGGGATGGGGGGGAGGGTGATTTTCCCCTAACAGTGTACCACCGGCAGAAACAAAAGACACAGACAAACAGATTTAATCAGCTAATCCGTTTGTTGTTTCCCCTCAAAAAAAAAAACTCAGTAAACATCCAAACAGGACATCAGACTGTAGTAAATAATGCTGTTTTTTTCCCCAGCAGGCGAAAAATCCTAACAATACTGGGAGAAGTCAGTCTTTCGCCACTCCAGGAAATATTTACGATATTAGAGGCGGAACGCAAAAGTTTATGTCAGGTCAAATTAGCAGAAAATCAGAAACCGAAGCCAAACAAACTTCTGCATGAAAGCAGCTGCTTTAAAATTTACAAAACGAAAAAAATACACCAGCAAAACAAAGTTTGTGTGCATAGTTTTAGCTCCAAACACAACTCAGTCATTCCTTAAAGGTGATCTGGTATGCAGACAGATGGTTGGAGCCTTGCTCCCACATAATGATAATGACTTGATAATTATACTATATTTTCCATTTGCATGAGTACATGGGAAATCTTTAGTATTCACATCCGATCTAGGATTCACAGCAGACGGCGAGCCTTGGGGTCAGAGTGCAGAATCAGCCATTTTTTCAGCCCCCTGGGGCAGTTTACGGGGTTAAGTGCCCAACGGTGATAATAGCCAGTGACCTTCTGATCAAGATCAGTGTTGTAAGCTGCAGGGCCGGTCAGTCACATGACCCCCCTGACCTACGCTGCAGTACAGAGGACCTGCATGCGCTCACTCTCCCTGCAGGAGGAGGACAGGCTGCAGTTTCAGGACAAGAACACCGTGTGTTTAAACCGGACATGTATGCTAATGTCCCATCTGCTGCTCAGAACATCTGCTTCACCTTTATTGATTTAATTATTTACATTTATTTAGCAGATGCTTTTATTCAAAGTGATGTACAGTTGCGAGAGCAGGGTCAGGCAGTCCCTGGACCAATGGGGGTTAAGGACCACAGGTAAAATCATTCTAGTGAGTCTGGGATTTGAGCTAGCGACCTTTTGATCGCAGGCACGGCGACCTAACCCACCAAAACAAAATGGGGCAGGATGTGAGGAGGCGACAGAATAGTACAGAGGAGGTCCTGATTCAGCAGAGTTGATCTTTTTGATCGGGAGGGGGGTGGCAAGTCACATACATCCTCTCCCACCCCCGTCGAGGAAAACGACATTGTTAACAATGCTATTCTCTTCTGCGACAGTTTTCACACTTTCTGTGAGAAACGGGGATCTGGGATACGGCTGAATGGTGTGAAAAGCGAAAGGGCCCGGGGGCTGAGGGGCCAGAGGCCGGGAAGGAAGCAGATGCCTGGAGCCGAACGGGGCCACAACACCTGCTTTCCTTGGCTTACAGGGTCGGCAGCGAGCAGCAGCCTGCATGGAGCTGGATGCTGGGAACCACACACTAATAGCCAAGTTGGATTTCCACTGCTGTGAAAACTGGTTCCAGTGCTAAATGACATCACAACTGGAGGCGTTTGAATTGATTTTGCACTGAATTCAAAAATGGCCGTAGTGTAATATAGGGCTGGACGATGTGCAATATTAACACTAATGTCGCACATTATGCACATGCAATTACATCACAAGAACCATAATATATAGCTAGATTGAGATCAAGCTTTGTCAGACTTTCATACTGTATGGACATTATAGGTTTGAGTTTCGCTAAAACATTACTGCTCCAATCTAGGAAAAAAAACTTAAGAAGTATTACAATTTTAATTATTCCTTTTAAATTACTAGTATATGTTTAAAAATTAGTTTAAAATTTATCTTTGCATGCAGCACTCATGCAAAAGCAGCATTCTCAGAGATAATCAAAGTCATTTTCACCCTTGCTAGATGGGTTTGTGAAAAGTTTAGAATTAACTACGTATTTGTTGTTACAACAAAATACTTGAAATACTTAAAATGTTTCTAATAACAAAACAACTTTTTCTTGTCATGCTCTTCTGATCTTCAGATCGCAGTTAAAGCTTGTGTCATTTTTTTTGTCCATGCGCCAATCATTATTATTTTATTATTTTTTTAAAACTTATCCTTGTTTTCTGAGTTCTTAACTGTTTTCAAGACAGCAGTTCTGTTTCAGAGGCAGGCTATTTGCGTAACCAATCAACAAAGATAGTGTTTTAAGCCCCATCATAAAGTACCAAAATACCAAAGAAGTACTTTAGCCTGTTCGGCACTTTTGGTACTAGAACTTTTGGTGCTGGTACTCAATAGATAAGGGAAAGTACTGAAAGTACCAAAAGTACAGTACTCGGTGCAGTGGAAAGCATCCTTAGATACTGGCCAAGTCTACCGTCAGGTCCACTGAGTGGTGGCGGCTGCAGCCCAGGGGATTCACCCCCCAACCCCTTTATTGACTGGTGAGGAGCTCTTCACCCAGTACTTGTTCAGTAGCCCGTTGGGTGGGCAGGGGGTTCATTTGCACAGCAGGTTTCATTTTCATAAACAGTCCTCCAGCTCTTGGAGGGTGGGGGGGAGGCGACACAGAGAGCCCCCCCACCCCCCGCCCGTTAACATGTGACAGCTGAGTCACTGCGGATGCTTCCCCTATACGCGGCGCACGTCTCATCTGCGCAGTCAAGGTCACCTGCGCAGCACTGCATGATGGAGGGGGGGAGGGCGGGGGGGTTGTTGACAATGCAGGACTGCAGTGAAGGTGCTGATTGGTAGCCTGAGTACATCCCAACATCGGGATACCCCTCCTCCCAGCTCCCCTCCCATCAGGAGGTAAGATTTCCATGTTTCCAGCCCTCCCTGTGTTTGCAGTCCCTGCAGGGCACAATTAAAACTGCATGAGTGCTGCACGGTAGCGGGGTGCTCCCGGGCCGCGCGCGTTACATAACACTGCAGCAGTGAGAGCGCGGGAACGCGGCGGGAGAAATGAGCAGCGGACAGGCAGCCCGGCGCAAGGACCCGAGCACCGCAGACGAGCTAACATTCCACCAGTGACAGAGAACAGGGCTCTTATGCGGATTTGCGGCCCCTACGAACATAAACAAGTCAAAGAGATACAAGCCGAACCTAATCTGCCTTACAGAGCCGCGGCGTGATTTGTTCTCAAAGTGAACGAGGTGAAACAGTACCCTTTGCTTCCAAACAATCAGAGGAGTGAGCTGCCTCTCTGGCACCTTGCTGGGATGAGATTAGCCGTTTACATCGACGTCAGTGTAGCAGTGCTGAAAGAGCGCTAGCGAGAGGGGCAGGGCCGGGACAGGGTGTTTTGTTGCAGTATGCGGCTGTATTTCATCGTGTTGCCACAGGGGACATAAGCCGCATAAAGCACTTAAGTATTTTTGTACAAAAATACATTTAAACAATACCAACCCCACTCAACACACACTTAATAAACAGGGATCATTATTATGGGTCATGTTGAGGTTTTTTCCTGTTTTTGTATGCAATTTCTTCAAGGTTTGGGAAAGCTGGTAAATCTGAAATATGGCTTTCTATTTAAAAAAGGGATCTCAGACAGGTGTGAACAGCCCTTGGGGGTGGGGGGGAGGAGCATTTCCCAGAAACCCACTCTGTGACATCGGAGCAAGCGTCACCTATGGGGCCCAGTGGTGTACAGTCAGATATACAGCCCCTCTGGCTCCACATTACATGGTTATACTGACTGTGCCCGTAAGCACGTTATATTAAGCACAATTTCACCGCGCCCATAATCTTTATTGACACTTCTTTTTTGAGCATCGTTTTAATATAACTTCAACAATGTGTTACTGGCTGCCATCCTGGCCCAAACCGTGCCTCCAGGCCCAGGGCATGCTGGGAACCCCGCGGCCAGTGGGATGCCCTTGCCATTCCTTGCGACATGAAGAAATTTTGCATAATTGAGCGGACATTCAAATCCAATGACACACCTGGAAAGCCACACTGGTTCCCATGGAAAAGATGCCTTGGGATGTCAGCAGGGGTGATGGGGAGTCATGGAAATAATGAGAAAGCTCATTTGTTTGCCACAACGCAGCCCGTCACCAGATAAGATAGCTAGATAATCAGCACCATATAAACCATTTTAGACTGGCATCCCATTCAGGGTGTTCCCCAGTCCTGTGATCTGTGCTGCATGGGAAAGGCTGCTGGTCCTCTACCAACCTCAGCAGGATAAGTGATTGGATGATGGATGGAAAGTCATTTTGGACCGTGAAAATATATAAAAGAGTGGTTCAGTTTTTAAATGAGAAATACAGGATGTCTTGTAAACGCCAACGTCACAGTTCAGGTTTGCAAAACGAGCTCTGAATGCAGCATTAGCTGCCAGTGTCCCGCGATCAAACGCGGTTGCGTCGGTTGAAAGGGCTCAGTGTTGCCTGCAAACCCCTGGAAATGACACAGTGTTGACATGACGACAAACCCTTTGTTCCCCCAGTTTCTGATCAGTGGACGACATGCAACTCGACAACCTGGGAAACATGACACTGCCCTAAATACCACTTGCTTCCGAGTGAAAGCAAACAGAACGACGAGGGGCCCAATCCCCATATACCCTCATAAACCCCCCCCCATCCCTCAAAGCTAGCACAAACTCACCCCACAACCCCCCAGACGTCAAAACAGGAAGTCGGAAATGTGCCTACTCACACATTCCCACCCAAACCTACCAAAATCCACGGCCCCCATTGTCCCCCCCACTGGCACAGGCGGGAGGTAAACATTCCCAACGAACTTCCTTGCTGCCTCTGCAAATACAGGACATATCTGACTTTGATGGGGATTACCCTACCCTACGTCACAGGACAAGCGGGGGGGCTGGTGTCTAAGTTGCTTTGCACAAACAGACATGCTTCACAGCCAGAGAAGCTGCAAGTCGAAACAGGCCTCAGATCAGTTGCTAAATCCTTACAAATTTCTTCTCATGTTGGATGTCAGAGTTAAATTTTATTGGCCACATTTATTCTGAAAAACAATTACTGCTAACACTTTACTTGACAGGGCACAAATAATATTGTATTATACTATTACTTATGTATTAATTAACCACAAGCTACGTCTTAGTTACATACTGATCTCATGTTAATTCATCAATAATGAATCATGACATCTTTTATCTCAAGTAGCAACTATATTTGTTCATGATTTGTGCTTCAGCAGTAACTGAGTATTTGTGCCCTGCCATGTGCAGTATTACCCAGTCGCTTTCACATTCAGGTAGGTGCACCATACCACGTCTGGACAAGGCATGACAGGAGTAGCTTGTCTGCATTGTATACATGCAAGTCTGTGCTTTATTGCAAAGGAACACTGAATGTAAACTGATCAGTGTATGTAAATGCACAGCTGTAATAAACAAACATAAAGACACTTTGATCCCACTGGTGACACCTAAATAATTACCTTTCCCCACATGCGGGGAACAGGAAGCAGAGGAGGGACAGTTTGGGTACGATGAGCAAAATTCTTCCATTAGAGAAAAATATATAGAGATAGAGCCCACTGTACTTCAGCCAGAATGGGGTTTGATGTACTTGAGGGCTATTTGCAAACATCTGCTGGAGCAGAGTATTTAAATTGCCCCTTAAAAGGCCCATCAGTCTTAAATCAGGGTTATCTGACTGGTGCGTTTTTCAGGGAAGATCAAACGTAGATGCACATGGCCGCTCCATCCAGAACGAGGGTACAATAGCATGGTGTACCTGTGGAGGGGGCTGCAGAATGTGCCACACGTATCACATATTTGACTTGGAGTTGGAGCATAAGAGCAGGGAGAAAAAAAAATATTTTCTGAAAACCAGACCCCCCCCCCTCACGCAGAAACGCTATAGCAGAGGAGGGGAATCCACTGTGGACTGTCTGGCACGGATGTGGGAGGGAGCAAAAAAAATGTGGACTGTCTGGCAGGGAGCTCGGAGGGAGCAAAAACATGGACCTACTGCGGATCCCCGAGAACCGGATTGGGAAACACTGATTTAAATCCATTAGGGGTCATCAGAGGAAACCAGGGCTGCTGGAATGGAGATCAAGGTCGATCAGAGGAGCATAACCCCCCGTAGTCACCACAC
Source organism: Mormyrus lacerda (assembly GCA_015163995.2). Classification (NCBI taxonomy): domain Eukaryota; kingdom Metazoa; phylum Chordata; class Actinopteri; order Osteoglossiformes; family Mormyridae; genus Mormyrus; species Mormyrus lacerda. The sequence goes on along the minus strand of JAABNX020000053.1, from coordinate 9,825,059 downwards.
TTGGCAGATTCTTCTCCCTTATCAGCCAGGTGCTCTGCGTGGGTGAGGCAACTCCCATCGCTTCATTTAAATAAAGTTTTCAAACACAACACGCAAGATGCCAGATGAAATGACGGCCAGCTGGGTAACAGACTTATTTCAACCAGCAAAGACACAGACACTAAACAACAGCTGTGCCAAAGTAATGAGGACTGAATGTTCTCACGAATGTTAACTGGACACATTAGTGCATCATCCTTGAGATAAGCCAGGGTAAAAATGTTAAATGGAGGCAACTTAGAAACCTGAGACAGGAATTGTGCTGACCTCTAACCCCAACTTTCCATTTTGGGCCAATCAGATCCAAAATTAGATGAGTCACTCTAGAATCCTTCTGCTGGTTGAATTTCCTCTGCCATAGGTCTGCTTGGATTTTTGAGGGAAACCAGCCAGTTCCTCAGGAACCTCACAGTGCTTCAATGCCAGCCTGGGTGATAAGCGGCAACCTCCTGCGGGGAGGAACCATGGTGATGTTCCCTGCAGCAGCCGTGCCGATGAACCGTCACGGACGGACGCTGCACTGCTGACTCCGTGCATCTACGGCTGCTACAACAGTGCAAAAAACGAGCAGCGAAGTGACCATAATCTATACATGGCAGGATAGCCTACCCCTCTGATGCGAAGTGATGACAGCTGACACCTGGCTCCAATTATCCTCTGTTCAAGAGGCCATCATCCTACGCTTTCACATACTTTTTCCATCGATGTCCTTCAAGCAGACATCCAGATAATTGCAGCAGGTGCACAAACTCCCCCCCTCTCACAGCTGTACGTCACATTAGAGGTTTTCCAAAAGATACGTAGATACTCACATTCAGGGTAACCAGAAAGTCACAAGTCCGACGGCACCTCTGATCTGAGGGAGTGTCGGTTTGTGACTTTCAGTTTAAGGCAAACCCTCCATGTGAAGTTCTACCTGGCCAAAGACGGACCTTTATCTGAGAATTCAGCTACCCCTCCACAGTGCCCCCTGCTGGTCTGAGACACATCTTTATGTGAAAGCAACGGCGAGACCCTTAGAAACAGCCGATGATTATTAAAGCAGAAAGTGCATCAAGGGTGACGTTACCTTATATTAATAAGGAGAATGAAACCAGTAGTAAAGATAAACTGAACCCGGTAAGATCACCCAAACCAATCACTTGTTAGCTCGCTCTGAGAAAAGCCCACCTACAGCACAAGCATCATGAGCTACAACCAGAAAGCTACGGCTGATAAAAATATTGATTAGACAGAAGATCTACAGTCTCATCAGGCTTCTATTAGACTAGGCAGAAGACAGGAAGCTAAACCACCGCCCACAATACAGCTCCAAGGATCTCCACCACCTGAGCTTCTGGGCAGCCATACACAGCCTCTGAGCCATACAGTAACTCTGGATCTGTACAGACAACCTCTCTGCTATGATCATCAGCGACACAGCGGCTTTCCTGCTCAGGAGAACTTAGCAGGGAAATTTCAAAAACCAAGAAGTGACTAACCCCCCCATCTTTCCTAAAATACCCCCAGCACTGCCCTTCAGACTCAAGGTGGCGCGAGAGCCAGATGGCTCCAGTGAACATTCACAGCCTCACACTTGCAGCTTTACTCAGCATTTACACAGCTCTGGGCTGCAAGATGGTAGAGTAGGATGGTAGGGCTGTGATGAGGGTTCTGCAGGGTTAGCAGGCCATCGGGATCAGTGGTCAGCATTTCAGGGGAGGTGGCGGGCGTGACAGCAGCATTATCCTGCTAACAGTGCCTTAGACATCAAGGGGTGCAGTGCCCTTCTCTCCTCCATGCCGTGTAAGATTAGAGCTGTGAGGTCAACAGCATTAACGTCCATCGCCGAGCACTATGATAAGACGCCTCAACTACAGAACGAAAAAAACAAAAGGCTAATTCGTCTTTCAGTTTCCACTAGCAAAAGAAATGGTTTGGTTCCTGTGACGTACAGGATTTTTTCCCTTCACGCGTCTCTGGAAAGTAACCTCAGTAATTGAGTGTAAAGCCGGTTCCCATAACACACACGCGTCCATTAAGGACCATAAAAGACCAGACGTAATTTCATCAGCGGTAACCCATCACATTCATCGGGAACGTCTGTCTTTTTTTCCCCATTTGCCTGACCAATTAGCTCATTGTGAAAGGAAGATGCTGCACTCTGTATGCTTCTGGGCTGTCCCATCGAATCGCTAAGGACGACCAAGGAGCACCACTTTCGGCCGGAACCGAATCAGGCCTGTCAAACATGCCTTTAGGGGATCTCCACCTTTGGGGAAATGGAGACGTCAGGCGATGAGGGATTGAGGTCCCTGCTACCTGGTGACCCGGAGCGATACTTGAAACATCCCGCCTGATCGATAAAATGGGTCCAAGAATTGTATACACATCAAACCAACAACATTCTGTATGCCAATCACAGTCTGCATGCATCCACTGTCTGTAAGTGGTATGAGGTTACTATGTGGTGACCCTGTTTTTTTGATGCGATGGCAGAGTGTCCAAGAATGGGGTCGTTTTTGGCCGTGGTGACGCGGGAATGTGCAACATTACCAATACTTACCCATTCTTTCCACCTAAGTGCTTAAACACAAATGGACACCCAAGCGTCCTTTCTCTCTGGGTTGGGATGAATCTGACTGACATTATAAAAATGAGATTTGAGGCTAGATGCAAATGTCGGGGTGTGACGTAAAGGGGAGGAGAACGTCCCAGATGAAGCCAGTTCATGCAGCACGACATACAGGTTTTCCACGGATCTGCAGGCCCTCGTAGGGGTAAAACGAGCCTCCGTTTTAGACAAGTTGAGAGCTGACACATCCATCTACTTCACGAAACATTATCCTGCTAACTGAGCAAAGTGCTTTTATTCAAAGTAGCTTCTGCGCTGCACCATCATGCAGAAATGCATGCGAGAAGCTCTTCAGCGGATGGGAAATCTTTAAACGAGTGTGGACGTGTCATAAAGTTCCAGTGTGATACGTTCAGTACTTGGATGCAGCTTGTGAAGGTACTGAAATATTCAGAATCCTTCTGCATATTTATTACAAAGTGACAAATCCATGATTTCAAGGGACAAGATTGACCCCACACTTCCAGCAAAACTATTTCCTGTTCACATTACCCAACTTCCTGTGAAACACATTCCACTTATGATAAAGTTTCTATACCCTGACTGAGTAAGGTATTAGGTTTTTATAACTAGGACATCATCTGAATCCCTGTTTCTTTGATTTTGTTCTCACACATGCTTTGCATTTGAGGATGGACAGCCCATCCTCCGCACTGGCCAATCAGACGGGACTTACCTATTTGCAGCAATACTGGTGTGACCAAGGCAGTCTCCATGGCGTAGCAGAACTCCCGACCGAACATGACGGCCCCGTGCATGACCCATTTGCGGAGGGGGATGCGGTCTATGGACCCCTCGCTCACCGACTCGTCCTGGCTCTCCTGCTCCGGGCCACCGGCCGGCTTCTTCACAGGGACCGCCTCCAGGCCCTGCACTTGCATAGTATCCGATTCGGCATTCTGGGGAGCCATCGCCACCAGCATGTAAGTGGCTTGTACACACTCCGAATGAACAAAGTAAAATAAAAGCAAAAAAAGAACCAGAGATCTGAAGAAGGGTGCAGGCGACTCCAACAGCACCACCTGTCGTGGCTCTCCGTTCCGAGTAAGCAGGAACTCTCCAGAAACCCTTTAGTGCACAGATATATTCCGTATGGTGTTTGGGAGGTGGTGACGGGTGTGCAGAGCAGACTCGGGTATTTGGTATGGGTGTGTACTCAGATATGGCTCAGACATGAGTCGGGTTTTTATTGTCTACTACAAGCAGCAAAAATCCATATCAAATTCCATTCAGTTAATACAAGTTTCATGATTTCTATAGAGGCGGTGCTGAAGAGGGGGTCCGGGCGGTTCACAGGAGGGGGGGCGGCGCAGGTGGGAGCTCCTCTGAAAATCCCCATCGAGTGGCTGATTAATCTGTGGGGT
>JAABNX020000053.1:9768771-9799494 GCA_015163995.2 Mormyrus lacerda | reverse complement strand
TGTGATTTATTTATTTTGAGCTTAGCTAGGCTTTGCAAAACATCAGCTTCAGTTATATCTATATTAGTTATAGACGATGCTGGATTAGTAATAAGAACTGGTAAGTTACTAGTGTCCTCAACAGTGAATACCCATGCAAAACTATCATTGAACTAATTTACTATATAAATGTCGTTTTCAATTGTAAGACCCTTACTATCCTGCAGATTAGTAATTTCAGCCTTTAGCCTTTACTGGAAGAAACGTTTAACGTCATCCTTAGCCTCTAAAGCAATCTTCCTTTCAACATTCCTTTTAGCTCGTCTAATATCATTTTTTAACTTAGCCTGTAGACTTAGATACTCTTGCTTTATATAAACAATCTGTACATTGGCTGCCTTTACCAATCCAGTCAATACACAACCAGTCAAAAGCTCTTGCACACTGCAGGTTTTTAACCAATTTTCCATGTATTTCATAAACAGCAGACTTTTTATTCTTGTTAAGCATTGGAAAGTTGAATGAACAACTATAAATGAAAATATGCATCAGATAAAATTAGTTTCCTATATACCAGGTAAAAAGTATGTAATAGTGCACGTCTGATATCCTGTTAAATGGCTGTGTATTGATGGCATAGTCACATTCTAAGCTGTCCTTTAACTTTAAATGCGCCAGTTGACTGTTTCATCCCATGAAACAGAGCAGTATTTAATGTCACTTGTAGAAAGAATGCATTAAATTACATAAATATTAAGTGTGTAACATGGAAATTAGAAAATCTCAGTGTGTGCAAAAACTTTTGACTAATAGTGTGTATGTGATCTATGTAAGAAATATGCAGTTCATCTAAATCAGGGTGGTCAGTCTTATCCTCAAAGGGCCAGTGTGTATGCTGGTTTTTGGGGTAACCTTTAGGTCAGCTGTTCAAACCCAGGTGTGAGGACTCTTCAGCCAAACTTAATTAATATTGTAATTAGGGAGTTGCAGTGAAAATGTGCATACTTGATAAGATTGGCCACTCTTGATCTAAATTAAAAATGCACTTGATCTAAAACTGCCAGAAGATGGGCTGAGCACCCTGGCTTTGGTTGTGAGAGAGAGGATGACCTCATTGACTTTTTCTACAGTTGTGTGAAGTGGGATTGGTGGGGAAGGCCTGACGGCTGATTGGTTAAAATTCCTTTGACTCACTGATCACTGTCTGAAGATTTTTGGAGGTTTTATGAGCCTGTTTGTTAGCTTAGTGTCACATGCCACTGCAGGCTGCCTCAGGTGGCGAGGAAATTGCTTACAAATGGAGATGCATCATGCTAGTGTGCCAGTCACACGGAACGTCACCTGTTCTACAGTGTGGGGAGCTTACTCGCAAAAAGAATCCATTAAAGAGTTGGAAAGTTCAAGTTGAAAAAGTACAAATCCAGACCAAGGATTTGTTTCATCCAACCAGTTAAGTACTCTGTGACTGTGACTCTTTATACTCAACTGGTTGGTTGAAACAAAACCTTGGTCTGGATTTGTACTTTCCGGACCTAGACTTTCTACCTCTGTGTTTAATGGTTTACTTTTGTGAGTAATTTCCCCAACACTGCTGTTCTGTCACACAAATTCAGAAAGGAGACTGAAGGCTATACTGATATAATCAAAATGTAATAATTTTCCACAATATTTGAATTTTTTTATTCTGTAAACTAATATTGAATTAGTGATAAAGTAAATACACATTTGGAGGAACCTTGAGCTGATCAGAGGTATGTATGTATGGGAGAGATATTCAAAGCCATCCTTTTGGAAGGAATGATTAATGAATTAGTGATATATACCAGAATCTATTTTTACCTGTGAAAAACAGATTTCTTCCTACCTGTATTCAGCAAAGGGTGATGGATCTGTTAATGTGTTCCACCAGAAGCCGTGCCTGGCCCGTGCTGGTTCCTGTCCCCCGGGGGTGACTCCTTGTCACTTCCCAGACTCTGTGGCCTTGCGTGACACCACAAGCTGTGAAACACTAGCCCAGGTGGTTTGGCTGCCGGTCCACAGCATAGCTGGTGCTGCCGGACTCAGAGGAGGTCCTCACTCTGAGTCGCAGCCGATGTAATCACAACAGATCTGTCCCTGTGTGTCTCAGGGTCATAATCTCAGTGTATCCTAGGATCTGCCTGTGTCTTAGGCTCTGACTCTCTTTGTGTCTCTGATTCTCTCTATCCCTCAGTTCCTCTCTGTATCTCACTGTCCCTCAGTTCCTCTCTGTATCTCTCTATCCCTCAGTTCCTCTCTGTATCTCACTGTCCCTCAGTTCCTCTCTGTATCTCTCTATCCCTCAGTTCCTCTCTGTATCTCACTGTCCCTCAGTTCCTCTCTGTATCTCACTGTCCCTCAGTTCCTCTCTGTATCTCACTGTCCCTCAGTTCCTCTCTGTATCTCTCTGTCCCTCAGTTCCTCTCTGTATCTCACTGTCCCTCAGTTCCTCTCTGTATGTCACTGTCCCTCCGTTCCTCTCTGTATCTCTCTGTCCCTCAGTTCCACTCTGTATCTTTCTGCCTCTCAGTCCCTCCCTGTATCTCTCTGTCCCTCGGTTCCTCTCTCTATCGCTCTCTGTGCCCCTGTCATCCCTTGCAGCTGTTGGCTGACAGCCGTTACCCAGGCCCCCACTGCTCTGGCCACTCAGGGACTTAGATTGGGACCCTTGGGGAGGGACCAAGATCTTCCCAAGTTTACACTGAATGGCACATTCCAAATAGAAAACTGGGAATGGACCCTTCAGAGTTCTGATGCAGTAATGGTATGGAAGAAAAGGTGGTATTAAGGGGGTAATAAAAATTTGAAAAAAATCCTTTTGATTCACATTCAAGCTATCATGATATCTCAGTATTAGATACATCTTAGCATCATAATTATTAGTGGTAATTATTTTAATGAATAGCGTGTGTTTGTTTGTGAACTAGGATGGATCTGCATTCCATCCAGGGTGTCCCCTGCACTGTGACCTATGACAAGTGGTTTTGGAAGTTGGATGGATGAGTGATTATTTTTCATTGCTTATCCATTCGTTTATGGCAATCGGTGACAGAAATCTTTGGGTAAATGTAGTTTTGTTTTTTAATCATGAATGTTCCCAATATATAAATGACAAATTAACACCGATACGCAACTCTCTGGTCATAAAAATCGGTACCACTAGTGAGGATATGCTATTCCATCAGCGAAAGAGACGGAGATTACCGCCCTGCACCCGGGATGGCAGGGGTGATGAAGTGCGAGACTCCGCATAGGAACAGGTCCCCCGATATGAGTCTAAACATATTCCCCATTTCCTGTAAGCCCATTTATCTCCCCCTGCCAGCGCCGGTGCAGAGCTTTCAGCAAACCAAGAGGGGACATCCCAGGATTGCACCCAAGTGGGAAGAAGTACGAATAAGTGGCGAATGTTATAAAAATGTCAAAAAAACGTGGAAATGGTGGGGATAAAAAGACACGTCGGGGAATGGAACATGCACAGAATCAAAGCGATACCGATATAGATTTTTATTCTTATTATAATAAGAACAGTGCGAACATCACTTTTCGCAGCCCGCTTTTTATTTCGAGACCGAGATCGCTAAAACTCGCCAGCTTTTCCCCGTAAACAGCTCTCTTGAAAATCATCTGGGGAAAAAAAATTCCTTCGTCAAGATTTTAGGTATTTTTATTTATGTCCACGCTGGCACAAATCCTGGAAACATTCCTCCGGGGAAACATACAGTTTTTTTTTCTTCCCAAGTTTCACTGAGAACTAAATAATGCCTACGAGCTCGAAATAGCTCCATAAAGGGAAACAGTTTACAGACGGACGGCCAGCAAAAATGCTGGCCCTTAATATGCTTCAGCTACGATTGAGGTAAAGTAATCCCCTGCAGATGATGTAGAATGTCTACAAACAGGAATATACAGGATATACAGATCTAGGACTAGCTGACTTCGCTGGCTTACTATAGTGCCCTCTGGCGAAATATCTGTTCCATATTTACACACTCTGAAGGCATAAACACCACGGTACACAATATTTGCTGCTCTTTGAAGGTTTGCTGATTTGTCTGCATGACTTTAAGAACTAGCAAGACTTGAGAACCCAAAACAAAAGGTACCCCCCCCCCCCCCCACCATGCTGCCTTTCCCACGAGTTCCTTACACAACAGTGTGTCACGTCCCTGTTCCCTCACAGTGCGCTACAGCAATGGACAGGAGAAGACAACTAAAGATCTCACACTGTCCTCATTTGTGGGGAAGATTAGTGATGTCATACCATGTGATTACTGTCCAACCAAGACATTGATACAGTGACTGGCCAATGAAACACCTGGTTTTAGACCACAATAATTTATTAGTATGGTTTAGGGCCTCTTTTTTGCAGCTTACAGCATCAAATCATCTTAGGAATAACAGGCACAAGTCCTGCACCATGGCCAGATGGATTTTGAGCCATTCCTCTCGCAGAACAGTGGTCAGGTCACGACATGATGCTGGTGGAGGAAAACGCTTCCTGTCCAAAACAATCCAAAATTTCTGAAAAATATGCACTGGTCAGATGAATATGCAGATATCATCTGGTGACTTTGCAGGCCGTGGGAGATGTTCAACTTTTATGTTCATCGAACCACTTTGTCACCCACTGGGTAAACATTGTCCTCCTGAATGGTTCAGTAGTACTATGCAGATATGGAATTATTTTGAACAAATAGTGACCATATGGAATGCCATAATATTGCAGCCCAAACCACCACTGATCCACCCCCGTGCTGCATTCTGGGTACAACAGTCTGGGTGGTGAGCCTCTTTGGGGCTTTTTCACACTGTCACTCTCCCTGATGTGGGAAAGACAGTGAAAGTGAACTCATCAGAGAACAATTTAGGTCTCACTCTGCCCACAGGCCAATATTTGTGTTGCTCGCACGATTGAAACCAATGTTTGTCATTGACCCGAGAGACCAAAGGTTTGGCTATAGCAGTCTCACCATGAATAATGACCCCGCGGAGCTCCCAAGAAACAGTTTTGGTGGAAACAGGAAAGTTGAGGTACACATTTAATTCTGCACTGAGTTGGGCAGCTGCAGTTTTATGTTTTTTGGATGCAATCCAGGTTAGAACCCGGACGTCCCTTAAGACAGTTTCCTTTGTGGCGGTGTGCTGACATTACCTTGGGCACTGTGGCTCTCAATAAATCCCCAGAAATTTGCTGACCTGGTCACAGATGTGCCAGGAAGCTGTGTACCAACAATTTGTCATCTTTTGAACTCTGTTATGTCACATGTATGTTATGTTGTGAGAATTGCCATATTTTATGTACAGCCGTGCTATTGCTCTGCTAATTCAACCTTCATATTCTGCTTACTGATGGAATGTGCAGTCAGTGAAGATTGGCCACCAGGTTGTGCATATATTGGTGTGAAACCTAAAACACTATTTTGGCCAGTGTTTCAGTTTCATTGTCCATCCCCTGTATATTTCTTTGCCCAACAGCCTTATTTAGTTTATTCTGAGATGTAACAGGGTATGGCTGTATTGTACTCTGTGATGTGACAGATTGTAGCTGTACCATACTTTCAGGTGTGATGTAGTATAGCTGTACTGTGCACTCAGGTGTGACAGAGAATAGTTGTACCATACTCTGCGGCGTACTGTAGTATAGCTGTACCATACTTTGAGGAGTATAACTGAATCATACACTGTGGTGTGACAGAGTACAGCTGTACCATAAGGTATGACAATGTGTTGCTGTTTTGTCACCTGAGGTGTGACTGTGCCCTGGTGCAGTGCTTCCCCATCCAAGCTTGCAGGCTCAAGAGAAGGCTAAACACGTGTCACCATGATGAAGCCCAGAGGCCCATGCTTCATCCTGCACTCTCATCTGTGCCTGGGGTTGTGCAGAGCTCTGGGTCAGATATATGCAGCACTCTGGACTGGTGCCGTACCCGTGTGCACATGGCACAGATTCACAGCCCTGGCTCTTGAGGACATGGGGCGTCTCAACCTGGTACTGACTTGGCAGCTCGTGGGGGAGATCTTGGTACTTCCCTTTCTCTGCTTCTAAATTTGGTCTTGGGAACCCTTAGATCTAGCTGGATACACATAAGCAAAACATTAGAAGTGTTTCAGTAATGGCTGGGCCGATTTCAAAGACTTCTCTAATAACGAAGTCCACTCTTCCGTGATATTTCAACTAGCTTATTCAAAATTGTGACAGACGAAATAAACGACGTGAGTAAACCTCCATATCACAGTAATGCGCCTTCTGATGGCTGGAACTTTGGGATTCAGTTGAAAGCTGCATTTTCATGAAGAATTAGGGGCGTAGAGGGTCAAGCACTGGGGAAGAAACTGGGGGAGTTAATTCATGTGTGGGCATGAGTGTTATCGTGACCTGTACTTCCTGGTGGTAGCACAGTCTGCCTACTGAAACACAACACTGGGCCATCACATCATTGTGGAGAAAAAACGGGAGAGCAAAGTGATACGAGTAATTGCTTACCCAGTCATTTATTTGGTGTTGGGGCAGAAAAGGTATGATTAATCCATTCTCTTGGAAATTACTGGGGGAGGAAGAATGGCCCTTTACACAGAGTGTAAACAATTCCTTATTCACAGAAGACGAATGCTCCAAAAATAGGAATTGCGAAACCTTACCCTCTATTAGCATGCACGGTTACTAACCATCGCCTTGGTGATGTCAGGGCTGTGTACCATTTCTGACTTAATGGTCCAGAAAGGAAACAGTGAATCCCAGTAATCCATCTCAGGAAGAATTGCTGAATTATGGATAGTTTATATTCGATTCAGAGGTGAAAAGTGATTAAAAGAATGAGGAATTACAAAAAATTGCACGCAACGATGTCCAGATTGACTGCGGGCTGGGACAACTAGTTGGGCTAATACCGTCTACATAAGTGCTGATTCCAGACTGCTAAAAAAGTACCCATTTGTATCTTTGCGGATACAATTACTTGTTATTAGTTGCACCCTTTTGTGGAAATAATGTTGTTTGCGGATACAATTACTTGTTACTAGTTGCAGCTGGTACTGCCAGTTGTACCCTAACTGTAGGTGAATGTACTATTTAGTCTAATTTAAGTTGCTGAAATGGACTGTGAGGAACATTTTTGTACCATTGGGGGAACATTAATGTTGGTTGTATCTTGGGAAACAAAACCATATCAGGGCTGTACTTTTTTATGATTGCTGATGACCATCATGAACCTGAATGCTGACAATGATGAGATGGCCCACAGAGTGGAGGTGAGATTCCTGGCAGAGTGGTGTCAGGAGAATAATGTGTTTTTCAATTTCAGCAGAACTAAGGAGCTGGTTGTGGATTTCGGGAAAAAAGATGCAGCTCATGCCCCCATCTATACCAGAAGAGATGCTGTGGAGACGGTCAGCAGCTTCAGGTTCTTCAGGGTCACCTTCAGAATTAACCTCAAGTGGACATAGCATACAGCAGCTGTCACCAAAAAGGCCCACCAATGCCTTCACTTCCTCAACATCTCAGGAGAGCAAGGATGTCCACCGCATAAGAACATAAATTTGCAAATGAGAGGAAGCCATTCGGCTCATCAAGCTTGTTTGTGGAGAACTTAACTAATAGCTCAGAGTTGTTAAAATCTTATCTATCTCTGATTTAAAGAACCCCAGGGTTTCACTCTGTGCTACACTAACAGGAAGGCTATTCCATACTCTATTCAACTATATACTGTGTAAAGAAGTGCTTCATCAAATTCATTTTAAAATGTTCCACTAATTTCCACTGTGGCCACGAGTTCTAGTATTTAAACTAATATTGAAGTATTTAATTGGCTGAACAGCATCCAGACCTGATAGAATCTTATATACCTGGATCATGTCCCCCCTTAGTCTCCTTTGCTCGAAGCTAAACAGATTCAGTTCAGCTAACCTCTCCTCATAAGACATTCCTCTAAGACCAGGAATCATTCTTGTAGCCCCACATTGAACATTTTTCAAGGCAGCAATGTCCTTTTTAATGTACTGTATGGTGACCAAACTACACAATATTCTAGGTGGGATCTTACCAAGGAATTGTATAATTGTAGTATCACCTTCCTTGACTTAAACGCCACACACCTAGAGATGCAACCCAACATCCTATTGGCATTTTTTATTGCTTCCCCACACTGATGAGAGTGGGACATGGAAGCATTAACATACACATCGAGGTCTTTCTCATGATCAGCAATCTTTATTTCACTGAAACCCATAAAATATCTGTACTTTATATTTCTGCTTCCTGCATGGATTACCTTACATTTATCTACGTTAAATTTCATCTGCCCAGTCGTTAATTAAATCAAGATCCCATTGTAGCCTCTGTGCTGCTAGTTCAGTATCTGCTATACCACCCACCTTGGTGTCGTCTGCAAATTAAACCAGTTTACTGTATGTACTGATGTCAATATTATTAATGTAAATTAGGAACAATAGTGGTCCTAAAATCGAACCCTGCGGTACCCCAGTATGAACGTAGGCCCACTGTGAGATTGTGCCTCTAATCACTACTCATGTCTTCCTGTCTGTTAACCAGTTTTTGATCCAAGCTGCTACAGTTCCTTAAATCCCTGTAGCTTTGAGCTTAAGCAAGAGCTATTTGTGGTACACAACATAAAAGGCCTTCTGGAAGTCCAAGTAGATCGCATCATAGACCTTTTAGTGATCAATTTCTCTTGTAGCTTCCATAAAGAACTCAAGTAGATTAGTTAAACAGGATCTATCGCTCCTAAATACATGTTGCCTATCCCTCATTTGAATCCAGGTAATCTATCATTGTCACTTGGATTGTAGCTTTCATTACTTTTCCAGTTATGCAAGTTAATCAGGTTCTACAGGAGTGCTGTGGAGTCCATCCTCACAGGGTATCTAACATCCTGGTAAAGCAGTTGCTCCTCACACAAGAAAGCTTTACAAAGTGTGGTGAAAATGGCACAGAAGATCATGGGCTCCCAATAATGAAGGAGATCGGCACCACGAGCTGCCTCAGAAAAGTAAAGGGCATCACAAAGTACTCCAGCCACCCTACTCTGCCACTCCTCTCTTTCCTGCCCTCCAGTAGGAAACTCAGGACAAGACTTAGGGACAGCTTTTACTCCAGTGCTGTCAGACTGTTTGACATACACTGTGCTGTGACATATAAAGGTAGTTACCATGTGCAATAATAATAATGCTCTCTCTGTGCGATATAATGTGCAATATAGACGCCTTATAAATTGTTTCTCTATTGCTTTAATTGTCTATATTGTTCTTATATTGTTATTTTTGCTGATCCTATGGATCCTGTTATACTGTATTTTTTACTACTGCTGCTGTTTCTAAGGAATTTCCCCATTGAGGGATTAATAAAGTCAATCTAATCTAATATGTGTGTTCAACAAACTAACAGGTTCAACAAACTTATGTGCAGTATAATGCATTTCACATATGCATTCTCCTGGTCACTCATGGACACCCTGTCAATATTTGTTATTTGTCTGTTGTTTATTTATTGTTAGTAAGGGTAATGTTGCACTGCTCTATTAATTGTTAATTGACTAGTCTCTGAAGAAGCATTCAAATAAGAATTTCATTGTATTCTATACATTGTACTTTGTATATATGACTTTGAATCCTTTTGTCTGACAGTGTACAGACCATGGAGCATGGTGTGAAGAGACATCAAACTGAATGTGACTCCCTCCTCGGCCGGCCGGCATAATGTTATTTGATTACTATACACATCTCAGCAATGCCTCAGGAATGTGAGTCTAATTACACCACCACGTCTTGTCTGTGGTGGAGGGAAGGTGGCAGGGCCGGCTCTGAGTTGGTGTCTTTGTATGTCAGAGATGAGCTGGACACTGACGGCACTCTAAATATATAAATGTGGAATTTCTGGTCACGTTTTTGTTGTGGGGCTACATGACAGTTGTGGGTTCAAATCCTGGCTCTGCTCTCTGGGTGTGGAGTTTGCGTTTTCTCCCTGTGTTGCATGGGGTCCTGCCCACAGTCCGAAGACTGACTGGTTAATCTGCGTCTCTGAATAGTTGTGGCAATGGCTGTTTATATGTATGGCACATATGCAGGATGAGCCCCAGCCTTGTGCCCTGCGCCGCCTGGGATTGTCTCCAGGCCCCTGAAAACCCTGACCAGGATAAACAGCATCAAGATGAATGGATTCTGCACCTTTATTATTTTGTACATTATTTCTTCTAATTAAATCTAAAAGCTTATATACTAGTCAAAAGATTTCGCACACCACAGCTTTTCACCACTTTTCCATTCATTTCATAAACTGCAGATTTTTTATTCTTATTAAGCACTGGAAAATTGAGTGAATAACTATAAATGAAAATATAAGCCTAATAAAACAAGTTTTCTTTATAACGTGGAAAGAGTATGTAACAGTGCATGTCAGACATCCTATTAACTGGTTGTGTAGTGAAGGCATAGTCACATTCTAGGCTGTCATTTAACTTTAAATGCACTAATTAAGTGTTTCATTCCATGAAACAGAGCAGTATTTAATGTCACTTGTACAAAGAATGCCTTGAATTCTCCCTGCCATTATAACTGCTGGAGGAAGTTATGTAGATGAATCAAAGATATGACATTTTTTGCAAATAATGGTTCCCAAATGGTGAACATACTGTATTTCTTAGCAAAGAATATTGAGAGCACGTTTAGTAAATGTTAAATGAGTGACATGCAAATGTAGAAAATCTCAGTGTGTGCAAAAACCTTTCACTGGTAGTGTATATAAAATACATTTTGTCTATTTAAATTGTTTTGACAAGTACTGTGCAAGTACTAAATACTATGTCAAGTCATATATATCCTTGAACAAAATAAAAATTAAATGCACTAGCCATGTAAGTTCCACCTGTTTAAACTGAATTTCTTTATTAAAAATGACAGGCCTGCTTTTAAATGGCATCAAGTGAAAGCCTTAGTTTTCATGTGCTCAGCTTATACATACTGAGTAGGATATACTTATAGGTACTGTATATGTACATAACTTCAGGAAGTTTCCATAGTCCTGTTAATCTACTGTTAAGTGCTCTGAAGCTGTACAGGAATTAATTTGTACCGAAGGTATTTGCCAGGTCCACAGTGGAGCGGATATTTATTCTAAATGGAGACAAAGAGTTCAGGGGGGCTGAGTTCTGTGGGGCGACCATCTCAGCTGTTTCACGGCTCCAGATACACAATTTCTCTGCTGTCTGACCCCCTGCATACAAGGCCACCGTTTGACCTTTAACCCCAGTGGCCAAATACACCATCGTGGGTCCCAGCTTGGCAGCAGTTTGCTCTTTGTTTAGCTGGCTTTTGTTTGCTGAAACATTTCTCAAGGCATCAGAGGTTACTGGGTCTCACAGGGGCTGCAGGTGAGAATAAAAATCGTAGTTTAAGTAAACAGGACATTCGCTTTTATTAAAAAAAAAATGTTTACACGTAACACAAATTTCTACGCTGCTCAGAAGCTAGAGAAATTCACAAAAACGTGAGCCATTTTTAACCAATGTCTCTCCTCCATTCACCATCGCTGTCCAGAGTTACGCTAAGCAGGATCCCAATGACAATGAGTAATAATATGTTAGTTTAAAATACATCAATTATAAAGTAAGCATGTTCTGTTCTTATTCAGCTTTTAACAAAGAAAAAAAAACGCCCTGGTCACTTTGTCTCCATGGATAAAGGAGATACAAGCTTATCCATATTGCAATTTATTAATGATAAAAGCCCTTTCTGTTCATTTAGTGGGGTTTAGGGAAATAGTGTCCAGTAGGAACAATGATAAGATGCATTTTTCAGATATTATAATATTGTTAAAAAAAGCCTAAAACAATATTTGACAATGTTGTGTGCATTTGTGTGAAAACGGGGCTGAGAATTAGCTTAGCATCAGCACTGGGTTTGTTGACTTGTATCTTGAGTCATAATCTAACAAAGTACAAGACAATACAGGCCTCAAAAGGAGAATGATCAAAACAATCAGTGTAAAAAATAAATATTATCAATTTGCTATGTTTGTTAACCAATCAGCCGAGGTGGCTTTGTTAGCAGTTGGAATTAAATTACTGTCCTGAATCAGATGGCGTACAGAGTATTTTATAAGTCATTTGCAAAGGAACATGAACCTTTGACTAAGATTTAGTACAAAAGAAACATTTAGTATAAAGTTCTCTACAACCCTTTGTAAAAATTACATCAGGTATGTTCAAAACTTTAGTGCATTACTTAGTTATACTAAAAACCCAGTACTAACTATACACTCTTGTGCAAATTAATTGAAACAAGTTGTCACACAGACATGCATACAGCGGCCTGGGACCTGCTGGCTTGCACATCCAACAGGGCAGAGAGTACACTGAGTTGTCGGACAGAGGCAGCGCTAAGCCAGAGACTGGCAGGCCTGCTCAGGTGGGGTTAGGGCTGAATGGATGGACAGAGGAAGCACTATGCCCACAAATTTTTCAGGCCTGCTCGTGTGGGGTTAGAGCTGGGTGGTATGACTGAGTGGATGGACAGAGGAGGTACCGTGCCCACAGACTGGCAGGCCTGCTCAGGTGGGGTTATAGCTGGGTGGATGGACAGAGGAGGCACTGTGCTCACAGACTAGCAGGCCTGCTCAGGTGGGGTTAGAGCTGGGTGGATGGACAGAGGAAGTACTACGCCCACAGACTGGCAGGCCTGCTCGTGTGGGGTTAGAACTGGGTGGTATGACTGAGTGGATGGACAGAGGAGACACTGAGCCCACAAACTGGCAGGCCTGCTCGGGTGGGGTTAGAGCTGGGTGGCATGACTGTGCTTCAGTCATCCATGTACGCTTCAGGTGAATGCTCTGGGGTTTGAGTACCTCCCAGTGTTGTCGTGGGGTTTCCCCCCACAGTCCAAAATCCTACTAAGGTTAATTACAGTTACCAAATTCCCCATAAGTCCCCCGATAAGTTTATGTTAATGTGACTGTGATGTTAATCTTAACTGTGGTCAGTATGTCTACATATAGACATGACAACTTGTTTCAAATAATTTGCAACAAGGTTTTTATGCATTATGGAAAAATTGATCTATTTAAATGTTTTTAAACAGAATGTGGTCTGTCGTGTTGCATCACAAAATATATAAAATAGTGGTTTTTCAGCATTCTGTTAGAAAAATGATTCCCATTAGGAGATACCTCATCAAATGAAACAACCATTCCTTACAGTTTAATAGGCAGTATAGATCTTATATACTTCTGGGTATGTTTAGCCAAAGTTGCTTTTCTGTGAAACTCTCATATAATGCTTAAAGTACAGTGTCCAGTGAATCATGAACACAAATCAAAATTTGATGACTCTGGCTCTAACATGAGACTGTAAACATAATTTGTCTTCCTGGGATGGTGAAGGTGAGACCGATGGGGACAGGCAGGGCAGTAATACTGTCACACTTAGTCTGGTATCCTCCATCTTATTAGGGAACCCTGTCAGAGGACCATGATCCATGTTGGGTTGTGGAGAGTTCTTCCTGGAGGATGGGATCCCTCTCCAGCAAGTTCTCGTCACTCTGGCCCCTCAGGGCGAGGTAGCGCTGTGACACCACCTGCCAATCCGTCACCTGCTCCACACGCACCTGCCCACTGGTCCTGGGGGGGCGTGCAAAACCACCTAAGCCGAGGAGACCAGGAATTAATGGGACACTAGCCGTCACCCATGTGATGAGACACAAGGAAAAAGGTCATACTTACCTTCTGGGAGAATCTGTGTCCTCTTGTTGCTCCTCATCCAGCCAATGGAGGTATGCGCCAGCATGTCCAGAGACCTTGTTTCTGAGAGGCCCTCAGTGTCCTCCTCCTCAGTCATCAGATCTCTGGCCTCAGAAGAGCAGATCTTCCCTGTAGACCACGGTATGGGGCAACTTACATCTGCTTGCATATAGTACACAGTTCTCCCACTAGTGACCAGGATTTCCCAGTCAATGGCACTATCGGGAAACAAAACATCTACCTTCCAACTACTTTTCTAATCCCAGGACATGGGCCAGAAGTAAGGGCACATACTGGACAGGATGCCAGTCCATTGCAGAGCATGTACAGGTACAAACTCACACACTATGGGTTGCCAATTAGCCTATCTGTGTCTCTTAGGCTTATAGGATGAAACCAGAAGTAATTAGAAAAACCCTCTGTGACACAGGGAGAACATGCAAACTCTACTCATAATCCAGTGACAGCAATCCCCACTGAGCCGCCATTATCATGATGTAATGAATGATTATGGTTACCTCCATGTTTGCAGAGCACCTTGATGTAGAAGAAGAGGTTGGTAAAGAGGTTAAAGGGGGATGGGGTGCCAGACTTGCGGTTCATGTCCCGGATGAGCACGGCCCGGCCGAACTTCCACTCGGTGTCAGACTGGGCTTGGATTCGCTGGTAGGTGTCGCTCATCATGGCGATCAGCAGGTTGATGAGCACGATGACCGTCACCACCAGGTAGATCCCGAACACCACGCGGGTGACCACACCGGCGAACGCCGGGGACCGGCTCAGGGGCGGCATGGAGTCGGGTTCAATGAGGCCAAAGAGGGCGAAGAACAGCTGGATGGAGATATCCAGGGGCGTCTGTATGTCAGTGCTATTGTCTCCATCGGGGTCGCAAGTAAAGCCCTCAGGATAGACAGGCTGGTAGACGGCCGAGAGAGTCATGGTAAAGGCAGTGTGGAAGAGAACCAGGATGACCGCGAAGCGGCCCAGGTCCTTCATGAGATCTCTGATGATGATAGCCCAGGGGCCAAACAGGTGGTGGAAGGTCAGGAACTCCAGAAGCTGCACGAAGCTGAGCGTCATGGCAACCGCTAGGAAGATGTTGCGGGCGAACAGGCAGTGGAGGTGAGCGGGGGACAGGAAAGCGAAGGCTAGCAGGTGGCAAAAGAAGCCTACAGCCGAGAAGCCCAGGACGAGCAATCGGATCCAGGCCAGGCCGGCTCGCTGTCCGGGCTGAGTCAGCTCCGACACTAGCATCCCCGACAGCCAGAGCAACAGCAACCACTCACTCCAGTCTGGCCACAGGTGTCCCTGGTGGATAGGGTTGACCGGAGGGTAGACTATGGTGAGGATGAAGAGAATCAGGAGGAAGATGTGCGACACCAGGTGGCTCATAAACTTCACGATGGGGATGGTGCTGAAGCGGTGCCCAAGTGGCAACGAGAGGACCAACCAGAGGGGGGGGCACGCCAACAGGCCGAAGAAGAACAAGGCGATCCGCCAGGAGGGCCACCTGAGGCTGCCGTACCACACCTCGGTCAGATGCTTCTGCACGGCCGGGTGCGACACGGTGGCCTTCTGCTGGCCCTCGATAAGGCAGTCCAGCACACTGGCGCCACGGTGGTCCACGGCACGCAGGATGGCAGCGGTGTCCACGGTGCCCCCTGAGGCTACAGTCAGCAACTCAGTGGCCATGGCCTCACAGTAGCGCGCCGCCGCCAGCAGGTCCATGGCGCGCTCCTTCTCACGCAGTGCCGCCAGGCCCAGCGCCCGCGACAGCTTCACGGCCGTGTCCAGCGGTGCTGTGGAGTGCAGCGCGAACTCCTGCAGGACCCGGTTGTTGTTCAGCTTCCCACACACCATCAGGTCAAAGACAAACTGCAGAGGAAAGGCAGGAGGTCGTCGCTAACATGGTTAGCATGGGGGACAGGTGGGATGCCCCCAAGGATGGGAAGGCAGATGAGCTAAATCCATGGAGATATGGACCCCAGGCCCTTGCTCCACCCCCTACAACCCAACCTGCACCATCTGTGATTCCTTAATATTATCTGTGGTCCTCAGCCCAGA
Organism: Mormyrus lacerda; assembly: GCA_015163995.2. Lineage (NCBI taxonomy): Eukaryota > Metazoa > Chordata > Actinopteri > Osteoglossiformes > Mormyridae > Mormyrus > Mormyrus lacerda. The sequence continues at coordinate 9,783,686 of JAABNX020000053.1, read as the reverse complement.
CACACAATAAAATCTCCTCCCCCCAGAAGCCCAGTAAAATCCTCCAACCCTGATCTATTAAAGCACTCACACATAGACAAATCATATGTCATAAAAGATTTATACTCTTTTCAAACTTTGTTTCTTTGAAAAAAAGGTTAAAAATCAAAATCAGGCTAAAACAATCAGAAAATCATATGTGAAGACACAGAAATGCATTTACCTTCCATGATATTAAAGGCAAAAATCTTAGATTTTTTTAAATACATTTTTTTTTTGGATACTACCTAAAGTTCGGATCATATTAAAGCTTTACTGCCCTCTAGTGGTAGGCTGTCAAAAAATGACGCATACATTTATTTCTTTATGAGGTTCACTATTCCTATAAAATCATAATTTGTGGGCTAACAATCGATGTAACATGATGATAAACAATAGATTTTATAATATATTAGGACACACAAAGATATGGATACAGAAAGCCAGACCCATACGTGCATTAGGGGCTTTGGGCAGGGATAATGTAAAGTGTAATGTTGTGGAAATGCGCTATACAAATAAAATTGAATTTATCTGACTTGAATAAGCACACAAGAGTACACACACATTCATAAACACACACACCAATAATACACACCTTCCTGTCCTCCAGCAGCCGCAGGGTGTTGCTTCCCCGGCATAACAAGAAGCTGATGGTGCCTTGGTGGTTCTCCTCGGCTGCATACTGGATGGCTGTGCGGCCCTGCCGGCACTCAAGCCGTGCCGACGCCCCGCTCTCCACCAAGAAGCGTACCATGGCCAGGCGGCCTGCCTTGGCTGCGTAGTGCAGGGGGGTCCAGCCGTCCTGCCGGCCGCAGGGGACACGGGCAGGCCTCAGACGGGCACCGCCAAAGCATAATTCTCCCACCAGGCCGAAACGCTTGTTTTTTTTTTTTTTAACATGGAACATTAAAAAACCCAATAAATTCAGCTTGGCAACCAGGAGCAAACACTGCGGTCTAAAAGCAGGCCAGGCTAGTAAAGTTAAAGCATCATCTCCCCCACAATGACACAGGGATTGGCAGCTTACGTCTCTGAGCTGCAATAAAACTAGGTGCACCGCCCTACGTGGCCTGGAGGGGGCGCCCTCTCACCTTGTCCGTGTGGTTGGTCTCTGCCCCCTGTCCCAGTAGCACCCTAACCATGGAGATGTGCCCGTTGGCTGCTGCCAGGTGCAGACAGGTGCGTCCCTGCCGGTCCTTCAGCTGCAGATATGAGCTGGACTTGCTCAGCAAGAGCCCCACCACTGCCGTGTGGCCATTTTGGGCGGCCAGGTGCAGGGGGGTGGATCCCTGGGAAGAAGGAGGAGGGGCAGGAGAGTGTCAATCAAACAGACTTCCTGTTTATGACAGGAAACCACAGGGAAGCCAGAGACTGCAGATCAGTGGAAAAAGAATTTGATGAATGAGGGGAAACGTGTCATGTTAATGTTAATATTTAGCACGAGGGACATTCATGTGCATGAAAACGTGACAAAAGGCGTTCTTTGATTTCAGAGTGAGCAGCGTGAATTCAGTGTGGCAGCTTGGGAAAGTGCCGTTCATGGCGGGATGGGAGCTACATAAAGGGGGACTTGCCTGTACGTCCGTCTCTGCATCCACCTGCACCCCGGGGTAGTTCAGCAGCAGCCGCACCAGGCTCTCGTGGCCGGACTGGGCAGCCAGGTGCAGGGGAGTGTACCCAGACTGGAGACGGCACACAACACACTCAAAGAAACAGACTGTAAATCCACTGCAAATTGCCTTTCCATCTGTATGACAGGATTGTATTATAAAAGAACACGGGAGGAGGATTGTTCAAAGGCACCAGTAGGTGTGCAGAGAATTGTGTTCGTTGTGGGACAGGAGGCAGGATTGCTAATACCTCTATGGGCAGCTGAGGGCCTGGCACACCATCCCGGTTGCTGGCAGAAGGGGGCTCACTGCGCATGGTGGCCGGCACCTTGGTGAGGATCTCCCTCACAAAGTCCACCTGGCCGTAACAAGCAGCTACGTGGAGGGCCGAGAGTCCTGACTGAGATCCAGACACGCAGAAACAGAGACACGCAACAGAACACGTGTTTACGAATGCCTGAACGCTTCCGTGCTGGGCCACTCAGTCTGGAAGCTGTAATGGCAGCATGCTACCTTGGTGCTCCTAATTTTCCAGGAGATGCTGTTCTTGAGCTCCTCCAGCAGGTGCGCGTGTCCGTTTTTGGCCGCTAAGTGAATCGCCGTCATCCCGTCCTGCAAGGTACCAACACAGTGAGGCAAAACACTGCACTGTGTTCCCCAGTGTACTTAGACACGGGGACCTCAGGGAGTTACTCACAGCATTTTCCTCGGCCGCAGATGCCCCTGCCTCCAGCAGGACCTTAACCACCTCAGAGTGTCCCCCACTGGCTGCTAGGTGCAATGGGCAAGAGCCCTTTGTCTGGAAAGAGTACAAAATAGGAAGTAGTGGGAGGGGTATATGAAAGGGGGTGTGGCTTAGAATAAGAAAGGGGTGGGGTTTAGGTAAAATAATGGGGGTGGGGTTTAACATAAGGAAGAAGCATGAGAGAAGCATGACTAACACAATCAAACCCACTGCAAGAACCAAAAATCTTTCAGATTTTATTAGACTTTAAGTGAAAAATGTGTGAATGTGAAGGAGAGTAAAATATATATCGGCATGTCTGATTGGGTGAGTGTGAGCGGCAGGGGCTTTTCAGTGTTTGGAGTACAAAAACAGGCCACTTTGTAAATGTTCCCACGGTGGAAGGAAAGGGGCGAGCATCTGTCTCAACCTCATCTAAAAGTTAACGACTAACACGCTGTTGTGGTCCAGCTAACCAGACGATCCTGCAGTTTTGTGGCCTGCGTGTCCTGTCCCAAGACTAATGCATTTCCCATGAAGATTTGGTGTGGCTGCATGGTCAAGCCCACTCCCCTCTTCTGACGCAAAGGAAAGGCCTTTTAAATTTCATTTATTGAAATTACGACATCACTGGAGAAAATTTTATCATCTGGCTTCAAGGCCTATCATATAATTGCCTTCGTAAATGGTTTTCGTCTGTGACGCGACCAGCCGACAATCTTTTAATGAGGCTCCCGCACAGAGATCTTAAGCTCAGTCTTGAAGTTCTCTATCTGATCAACTTCATCAAAATATGCTCATAGTATGCACAACATTGAATGTTAGCCATTTTGGCTCTTTCTTTAACATAATTTAAAGCATTTTGCTAATGACGCAATTCAATAAATCCACGGAATCTTGGCTTTGGCTAGAAAAGCCTTAAAATCCTCCATTGTAGGCATACCCCTCCAAACCCCCCTGACTGAAGGAGGGCACCCCGGCCTGACCTTGTTGTGGGGGGATGTCATGCCCCCCTTGTTGAATTTCAGGAGCTCCTTGATTACGGCCACGCTGCCTTTGGAAGCAGCAATGTGGCCGCAGGTGGCTCCCTCCACATTGGCCAGTGTGGCCAGCTCGGGACGGTACTTCAGGAAGAGCTTCACCACCTCGGAGTGGTCATTCTCCGCCGCCAGGTGCAGGGGGGTCTGTCCATGCTGAAGCGGGGGGGCGGGGAAGAGGACAGAGGGCTGGTTACTCGTAAGGGGGCCCTGGGGCTTGTGCCATGCTGGCAGGGCGGAGACTCACTATGTCACAGGCGTTGACGTCGGCCTTCATGTTGAGTAGGCAGCTGCACACTTCAAGCTGTCCTCTGGCAGCAGCTAGATGCAGGGGTGTCTGTTTGTTCTGTGGAGAGATGCACAGAAGGTGTCGGAACTAGAGACTAACGCTAGCTGTGCTTTACTCCGGGGATGTATCTCTCCCTCTCAGACTATTTCATGCGCATTTAAGTATGATACAAAAACATTAAACACACAGTACTACAGTTGACATATAAAGCGTGATGGAGTATACAAAGCGATGTTGCAGTGGCTGGCAACAGGTCGATCTCTAAAACATTCCTAATCGATTGCAGCACCTTCACATCATCCAAAATCTACTGCCCCTCCCTCGTCTGTAACCAATACCCCTGCCTTATGACTTGGTAGCTTCCCAGATAATATTAATTGTAGAAGTAGCTTTCATGATAAAGTAATGTGTAAAAAGTACCTCTCAACCAGGTTTGTACATTCACCCAACCCTTCAGTTTTTTTCCACGTCAAAGTTGACATGCTGATATTTTCAAGGAATCTCATGAGCAATGGGTAGCAGAACCTGACCACCACCAGACTGTCATTGATTTAATGTGGCTAGACAGAGGTGCAAAGATTCTCACAAGGGACAGAGCATCGATGCTGGCCTGGTGTGTCTCCACCAGCAGCTGCACCAGCTGGGTGGAACCACTCTGGGCGCCAAGGTGAAGCGGGGTCATGCCCAATTTGGTTTTGGCATTGACGAAGGCCTTGTGGGAGAGCAGGATGTCAGCGATCTCCTCATGGCCGTGTTCGGCCGCCAGGTGAAGGGCGGCCTTGCCGTGCTGAACACAGGAAAGCACAACAGGAACATCATCATTACCTTGACAACAATGACACTGTGGCAGACTTGGTGTGACCATTTGAGAGAGAGAGCAGAAGAGAAGTTTTATGCACAAATCACACAAGGTCTGAATCTTCTTAAGATTTCTGCTTCAAGTTACGCAGAATTCCCAGAGAAAATTCATGTAAATTCCCACGGATGTCTCACCTCATCAAAGACGTCCACCCGGGCTTGGTTCTCGAGCAGGATAGTGACTGCCTCTGTGTGGCCTTTCTCGGCAGCCAGAAGCAGGGCTGTCCAGCCATTCTAACAGGACACAGCAGCACAAAGTCCTCAGCACCACCCAGCCAGTACCAAAAACGTGCATCTTCCCTTGTCAAGCTTTTCACACTTGAGCAAACGCTCGTCAACAACCAGAATGGGATTCCGAGCCTTGTGACACTAGTATAATAAAGGTGGAATGGGACATGAAAGATGTGCTTCGTCATGAAGGAGTGGGAGCTGGGGGGGGGGGGGTACCTTGGCCAGCTTGTTAACAGCCTGCTGCACGTGGCTGAGCTTCACATTGTTGAGAATCTCCTTCAGGATGCCAGTGTTACCAACCCGGGCACAGTAATGCAAAGGGGTTTCCCCTGTCTGTGGAAAATGCAGGAGTTCCATCCAATTGGGTGCAGGACATAAACACACACACACACACACACGCACAGCTCATTTCACACACTACACCCAGGTGGTTCGCAGTACCCCTCTAGTGGTTGCAGTGACGTTTGCGTCATACTCCATAAGGGTCTTGATGACGCGGATGTCTTCTCCTTCACAGTGGGTCATGTCCGTCTCGAGCTCTGCAGCCAGGTGCAAGGGCGTCTCTCCTTCCTCCGGTCAGAATACAGGGCAAACAGAGAGATGAACGCCAATAAACCTAGAGTTTTCTGCACGCTGGCTTGAATGCCGGAAGGACTGATCTCAAAGACAGAGCCAACCGCCAGGCATCCAGGCATTTTTTATAGTGGTAAAAATTGTAGATATTTTTATACACCATTAAAAAATAAATTTGTATGAAGTCTGTGCATTGTGCTGACACTTGGACAGCACTCAGATGACATCTAGAACAGTGTGTGCTTGTGTTCTACAGAAGGCGTTCTGCACTGTAGGTGAAGGAGGACACTGTGACGAACGCTTCACGGCTCCGTCTGCTAAATGTGGCACCAGCCAGCCACACAGAGGCGCCAAATCCTTGCACAGAGACTCTCAGTCGGGGGCAAGAAAGTGCATGAATAAAGTGAATCACCATGCAGCGATTCTGAAAAGTTTTCAGAGGAAGAAGGGAGCAAACATAATTCCGCATGACGAGCCGCGATCCACCCACCGTTCAGCTGAATGCGCCTCTCCTGCGGCTCACCTGGTTCTCCTGGTTGGCACACTGCTGGGCCTCATCACGGCCTCTCTGACTAGCCAGGTAGGCGAGGATCTCCTCCACCACGTGGGCATGGCAGTGGCGCACGGCAATGTGCAGTGGGTTCTCCCCAGCCTTGGGGGGGGGGGGAAGTGCGGGATTTGCACCAGATTCGCACAAGGCGACCCAACATCGTCACCCGTCAGATGTGTCGTCGAGGTCGGGCTGTTACCTTCGAGCGCCTGGTGAGATCTCCACCCTCCTCAATCAGGGCCCTCAGCATCTGCAAGTTGCCGTGGTGCGCTGCTTTGTGCATAGCTGTCTCCCCATTCTACAAATAGAGGTGAGCCATTAATAACGATGAGTCCAAATAAGGGTGAAAGTTAGGTAGCCGTGTAGCTGAACATGTAGCACACTCTGCTAACGAAGGGTAAGGGCATGGGCTCAAATCCCAGAGAATACATGACTCCTTCCATCACTCTGGATGATGCCATAAACACTGAGTTCAATTCTCCCAGATAATTCAAAAGCCTTATTGCCTAGTAATTATAGAGCCATAGCTGGTTGTGAATTTGCTGGTATTACAATACTAGTTAGGACCGGATATGGGTTGTCTGCAGAAGCCGCTGACCTCCTGCTGTGCGTCGACGTCGGCCCCGCTCTTCAGCAGCATCTCTGCCACCCTCTCGCCTTCCTTCACCGTGGCGGCGATGTGTAGGGGGGTCTCCCTGGCCTTTTTCAAGGGCCGTGACGTTTCAGCAAGTTGGCGTCCCCAGAGCGCGGGACAGAAGTGCAGACAGGTGACAGCATCGATAGTAATGAAACATCACAGATCACAAACGTGGCTGACGCTGGCCACCCGTCACGCCGCATAAGGAGACCCAATGGAGTCAAGCCCCCGGGTCGCCATGGTTACCTCACCCCTGCTCACCTTGCCCCCTTTGAGCTGGACCTGCGCCCCGAAGCCTAGCAGCATCTGCACCACCAAGGGCTTGCAGTTCTGCACGGCGACGTGGAGCGCAGTGTAGCCATCTTTGGTTGTGGCATCCACTTGCGCCCCCTTGAGGAGCAGGGCCTTCACTACAGCCGTGTGGCCACGCTTGGCAGCGGCGTGCAGACACACAGCACCCGACTAGAGGAGTAAAACACATACAATGACTGGGCCTGTACTGCGTCACCACCTAGAGACCCGTACGAAGGTGCCCGGTACTCACCTTGTTGGGCATGTGCAGGGGCACGCCTTTCTTCAGGAAAGCCAGCGCCGTCTCGGGATGGCCGCACTGGGAGGCGATGTGCATGAGGGTGCTGCCATCCTGCGGAGTGAGAACCCGGCCGTGTGAGGAGGAGCAGGAAGATCAGCAGGAAGAGCAGGAGGAGGAGGGGAACCTTGATGTGCTGTGGGGGGGGCACATTAGCTTATTCATATAAACCTGTGACCTCCGCGGTGCCCATGGAGGTCAATGTGCCACATGTAGTGCCAGTCAGGTGATTCACAGCAGAAGATCTATGCATGATTTTAATCTTTAATTCTAACATTACTTAGCAGACACTGTAAAAGGAAAGAAATTGCGATAAACTATTTAGACAGCAACAGTGCCTCAGGCCAGGACCTGGTCAGTGATTAAATACCAACATAATTTACTGATGTAATGCACTTGTAGTCCAGTCATAATTTACTGTCCTCTGTAACCTGCTTAAACTTGATAGTCATGTTTTAACAACTGTAAACAACTGGGGTTTTACCCATAATTCAGCTGAATTAATAAAGCAATGGCTGAATATATATGCTATATGGACAAAAGTATTGGGACACACCTTGTAATCATTGAATTCTGGTGTTTCAATCAGACCCATTGCCACAGGTGTATAAAAATCAAGCACCAAGCCGTGCAGTCAGGTTTACAAACATTTCTGAAAGAAGGATAGTTCTGAAGAGCTCAGTGAATTCAAGTGTGGTATTTTCAAATAGATGCCACCTTTGCAATAAGTCAGTTTGTGAAATTTCTTCCCTGCTAGATATCCTATGGTCAACTGGTATTATCGCAAAGTGTAACTGTTTTGGAACAGCAGACACTCAAGCATGTAATGGCAGATCACGTAAAGTGACAGAGCGGGGTCAACGAGTGCTTAGGTACATCACACATAAAACTCGCCAATGCTCTATTGACTCAATAACTGCAGAGTTCCAGACTTCCTCTGGCATTAATTCCAGCACAAAGACTATGTGCTGGGAGTTTCATGGGGCTTCTATTACCGAGCAGCTGCATGCAAGCCTTACATCACCAAGCACTATGCCAAGCGTCGGATGGAGTGGCGTAAAACATGCTGCCACTGGTCTCGGGAGCCGTAGAAATGTGTTGTTGAGTGATGAATCACACTTCTCTGTCTGGCAGTCTGATTGAGGAGTCTGGGTTTGTTGGATGCCAGAAGAACGTTACCTGCCTGACTGCATTGTGCCAGTTTGGTGGAGGGATAATGGTATGGGGTTGTTTTTCGAGGACTGGGCAAGGCCCCTTAGTTCCAGGAAAGGGATCTCTTAATGCTTCAGCAGTTTTTGGACTATTCTATGCTTCCAAATTTGTGGGAACAGTTTGGGGAAGGCCTTTTTCTGTTCCAGCATGACTGTGTCCCTGTGCACAAAGCAAAGTCCATAAAGGCATGGTTGGGTGAGGTTTGTGTGGAAAAACTTGACTGGTCAACGGAGCTCTGACCTTTGGGATGAACAGCAATGGGTCCCTTCACATCCCTTCAAATGCTCTCCTGGATGAATGGGCAAAAATTGCCACGGACACACTACAAAATTTTGTGGAAAGCCTTCACAGAAGAGTGGCAGCTGTCATAGCTGCAAAGGGGGGTGGGAGGGAAACTCCATATTTATCCCTATGGATTTAGAATGGGGTGTCATAAAAGTTCTGGTAGGTGTAATGGCCAGGAGTCCCAATACTTTTGGCCATATAGTGTATATTTACATTTATTTGTCTCCACGGTCATCTTTAAAAATGTATAATGCATGGCTTGTTGTACATTAACCCTTACATAGTTTACAGCTCATTTGTCCTTCTACAACCTTAAGCTAAAGCCAAAGCTGAACAGAGTTATGATGTCATGGGGTAACTATGGGGTAAGTATGGGGTAAAATGAAGTTAGAGGGCCGTGCAGCCTCCCGTAAATCAGCACCTTGGTGCGTGCCAACACGTTAGACTTGAACTTCTCTGTCAGGACCTCCACCACATTTGTGTGGCCACGTTCTGCGGCGATGTGCAGAGGAGACCGATCCATCTAGATGGGGGGAGGACAGCGTGAGCCGCGGGGCTGGCCGAGGCGACCCCATCCCTCTCGATCGGCCCCTGACCCCACCTTATCCACAATGTTGGGGTTAGCCTTGCACTGGTAGAGGAACTTGAGCAGGAGCTCATCTCCCTCCCAGGCCGCCACGTGGAGAGGTGTCTGTCCTTCGTCCTGAAGATGGGGTGACACGGTCAATGACTCGTAGGCCCTGAGACGTGGCCGTCCGGCACGAGCCGAAAAGGTGCTTACGTTCTGTAGGTCCACGGCCGCCCCAAGCTCCACCAGGATCTTGCCCATCTCCACATCTCTTCTTCTGCAGCAAATATGGAGAGCAGCATCTCCTGAACCCTGATGTGGTCCCACAGAGGGCACGGGGAATACACAGGCACTCAGCAAGCTGTACACATTCCTGAAGAATTTTTAATGACATCACTTTGGACTGCTTGTTTAGAAATTACACTATTAGCCAAACTAACTGTGGATATACCTAGCATTGTGGGAATTACACATTATACATTCTACAAACTAAAACTACAATTAAAACTTACTACACAAATACTGGCAGTAATATTTATAAACTATCAAAGTAGGTGACAAAATACATACATTGGACAATTCAGTAAGTAACCGGAGCAACGGTTGAATTAAGTTCTGTAATCCATAAAATTGGATTACAGCCAATTTTTACAGCCAATTTCAGCCCCTACAGTAGTATAAGGTTGTACAAGTAAACATGTAAGTTAGACCAACCCTATTTACCCACGTACCTCATCATTTTTATGAAAATAAGAAAATAGATTACGTATTCTATGCTATGTGTTATGTATCGTGTGTTCTTAGTTTTCTATTTTTAATTTCTCTCTCAATGGTTGTGTAAAGCACTTTGTGACTTCTGTCTGTGAAAAGCCCAATACAAATAAATTTTACTTACTTACTTAACGATTTAAATAAAATTTTGCATCAAATTTCCCGGGCAATCATTTGAAAGAAACTAAAACAGGAGAGAACCAGAGAAACCCGTAAGAAGAGGAATACGATGATTTGACCGGACAGAAACAGGCCCCTCAAACGACACAGCACCGCCTTTAGTAGCAGTTTGAACTTGTTATCTGATTTTCAATGGAATTTATTGTGGATTTAATCATAACTGGAAACACTGATTTTAAAACATTTTTTCCCCATATTGTAGGAACATATTTTATGGTGCTATTAAAGCGTGTTCGATGACGTTATTAAAATACATTGTCAAATTAAAAGCAAGTATGGATGTTCTGACTGACATTCTGGCCTGGTTCTGGACCGACCCAGGTCCTTGTCTCCCTTTGAGACTCTGAAGGCCGATTGTTTCGCTCCAATAGCTTTGGCTCCACCCACTCCATCCACGGATCTGCCACTGCTGGCTCACACCCATACTGGGAACCGGCTCTGGTCCCAGGTGCCAGAACTGTGTCGTTAATTCTGCTTTGAGTCGAGGCGATTAAGAAAGGAGGGGAGGTGGGTGTGTGACCTGCACTGTCCGTCTACCTTCCTCTGGACTCTGAGCTGAGGTTCTGTCATGGCTCCAAGAAGCTCCTTTATGATGCCGACATTTCCCGCCTCGGCAGCTAGAAATAGAGGAATGCAGCCGTCCTGAATGAGAACAATAAGAGCGAGCGGTGAATGCCTGTTTCCATCATTCTGCGGCAATCAGACAGGAAAATGGCGGATAATCCAGAGAACAATGGGGAGAGCTACAGGGCAAATACGTGTTCCAGCAAATGCCTTACAAATGATGACAATAAATGACGAATACACCCATTCTGACAAACAAGGCTAGCTTTCACACAGGACACCGATTCCAAACATGCTCTGGGGTGCAATGACGGTGCCAGACTGGGGCTAAATGGTACCTTGTCTTGTACGAGGCGTGCCTCTCTGCCGGAAAACTTGAGCAAGGTCTGGACAGCGGCGTGGGCACCAGCCGGGCGGGCAGAAGCACAGTGCAGAGCCAGCTGATCCTTGGCCTGAGTCACACAGAGCCGGTGAGCTGGGCGTGAACTGGGTAGCCATCACGATATAACCCCAACACACCCCGCATGCACGTCTGACGGAGATCCATTTCAGTCCCTTAGCATGAGTTGCATTACGCTTCTGGTCTTAGCTTAGTGCTTTCCCTGCTGTTCACCGCTAGTGCTTACACCAAAGAGGACAGCGTTAGCCATTCTCAGTTTAGCTTTGCTGAAAGGGCTAAGTCAGTCAAGCTGTGTTTTGCCCTGGAAACACAATCCTCACTAGCAGGGGTCGGGTAGGTGATGGGATCATGCTAAGAGGGGCCAAAGGCTTTAATAGAGCGTTCGTCACTTTTTCCCACATAAAGGATGACAGGCTGCTGAGGCTGTGAGCCTCATTTCGTTGGTAACTTCTTGTTTCTCTGAATTAACCCTCACTTTGCTACCAGCCTCCCCCCTACTCTGACCCCCCTTCCCTTCCCTTCTCTTCCCTTCCCGCCGATGCCCAGCAGAGTCATTGTTAAACTTGGCGGCCCCTTTTCCCGCCACGCCTGCCTCTGTTGGCATGTGACGGGCATGCCAGCCCCGTTACCCAGTCACCCTCCTCCTGAGTGCTTGGGCAGGATGTCTGAGTGCCTAGGGGGAGAGGGGTGGGGTCTCTGTGGCAGCGTGGGAATGCCTTTCAGTGTCGGGCAAAGGCTCCGTCCCCTCGGCTGCCTCCCCACCTTAGAGGGATTACCAGCAGCCATTCTCGCTACTCCTTCGTCCTCCTCCAGGGATCTATTGAACTCCACGGCCATCACTTTCTTTCTGAAATTCAACAGCATGCGGGGGGCTGTTCCAACTGCTAGCTCTCCCCAAACGGCCCCCCTCCCTGAACTACTGCTAATTATCGCAGCGGAGTGATTGTGATCCCTGTGGAATGATCCTCCTCTTTAACGTTCACTCTCGTTTATGCGGGCAAATGGTACTGAAAACAGCCCCACAATGTGACCGTGACTGTTGCAGGTGAAGGTTCGACCTGCCAGCGGGTTTGCTAACGAGCTACGCTAATGCGGGCTTTGGCCTCGACTCAGCCAGAGACGGGAATGCGGAGCTGTACGTGTGCAGGCTCGGCGTCCGCAAGCCACACGGACAACACTGTTGACACGACAGCGCTAACACTGAAAAGGACACTGTTAGTCTCGCTAGACAGGGAAGGGGCTGTGTGGGGGTGTGGTACAGGTACATACCCCTCCCAGGATGTTGGGGTCCACCCGCTTTACCAGCAGCCTGATGACCTCCTCCTTGGAATGTGTGGCAGCCACATGCAGAGCTGTTCGCCCATCCTGTGGGGTGAGGGCATGCAATAAGGGGCACATCTTCAGCCATGCCCAATCCAGGACTGTTTGGCCAACTCCCGATATGGCATAGAGGAGGTCTAACAAAGCCAATGAAGCCTGTCCTCTTGTGGTATAGTCAAGGCCAGCAGGTGGCGCCGGGGAACATTACCCTCACCTGCTGGTTGCAGATGTCACTTTGGCACACGGGAGGTAAACAGATATTCCTGCAAGGTGGCTGAGGGGAAAATCCAATTCCAAAGGGTGTCTGTCACGCGTCACGGTGCAAACTTTACAACTCGTATACCCAAAGCACCTTGATCCTCCTCATCACATGTGGGGGGGGGGGGGACTGTGACTTTGAAATCCCAACACTAGGGGGGAGTTTTGTTGACCCTTTTATGAAAAAACATCTGTTTGCTTCCTGGTGGTTGGTGGGAGTTTTTTTTCCAGTTTTACCGGAGGCACCAGAGCGTTGCATTAATTACACAGCTATTGTTTACTTACACAAAAGGTACAGCTTTGTAACGAGACAGCGCTTCAGTTCCCTTATTTATCCATATAGGCATTTTTGGAGGCTCTGTTAACTATAACGAGGCAAGGTTCTACCACTGGAGTTTGAGGACACCTCGAAAAACGCATCTGGCCCTGGAAAGCTCGATAATGATCTCTATCGTAGCTGCTGAAATGTTGTCAATGACAGAAGGTCCAGAATGGTTCATATTTTTTTTTCACTAGAGACAATGGAAGACCAACACAGGGCTCACACTCACACACCACGAGCACTTCAGAGTTACCCAGGCAGGGGGCGCTATGCTGGTCCATCACAGGGCTCACACTCACACACCACGAGCACGTCCTTGTTACCCAGGCAGGGGGTACCCCTCTAAGAACACTAGAACCGCCATTTCCCATGCCAATGAACTAGTAAGTTCGGTGTATGCAGCCCTTTTGTTTGCGCTAAAGTGTTATTAGTGTTAACGTTAGCAAATCTAACACTCTCAACCAAAAAGCCGCAATGTTCATTGGCTGTTCTGTCCTGAAACCGTAAAGCTAGAAAATTTTAAACGTAGTATGCATTTTATAAAATGCAGAATGAATAGAAGTATTTTATTAGTGATTTCATGTTGGTCGAAGTTTCCGTTTTTTGACAGCTGTATACGGTTATTTTCTATGCAAATCAATTCAGTTGAAACAAAAAATTTATGTGTTCAGGATTGCAAACTTCTTCAGACTCTCACGCAAGAAATCTTATTACAAATCTATATTACTCCATTCTGAACTTAAAATTAGCTGCATCGAAAACATTAGGGCAGTTTGCAAACCCTACAGACTATTTACAAGGTAATAAAACTTACATACATGTAAATGTGTGTGCAGAACACAGAACAGAAAATCTCACTCCATGCAGCTGACTGAAATTGGCAATCTTGCATTCTATTTGAAATGAGAAGTAAAATGCAGTTTTGACTGAAGCATCTTATCATTCCGTTGCTTTGTCATTCGGACAAATAAAAAACAAATGAATAAACATTTTATGTGTCTCTTTTTGCATCTTTTCTAAATAATAAGACCACGAGCCCATACCCAACTGCAATAGCGATGAAAGTGATTTATTCTTTTAGTATTTATGTTAAAGTGAGGCTTTTATTTTATTACTGTTTTCGGATTAAGATTAATTTTACAAGATTAATCTTTGTAAATACTTTAATAAGCACAAAAACATGACATAAATATGACTGTTATTTTCTTTATGGCTTTTTGGGGGGGTCACCGACTCCGCTGCTGTGAGGATTACTGACTGTCTCATTGTTGTTTTGATGGGGTAGGTGTATGCTAATGCTATTTCCCATTAACAAAAACAAAAGGTGTGATACGCTGAAGTATGTCGCTGCTGGTGGTTAAAAGGAGGTCGCCAGTTCTATTGATGATAGGACCTTTCTGAAACAATCTCGGACCATGAAATAGGAAGGCAATTCACTTATAGCACAGTAGTGGAATCAGTATTTTCATGAGTTCATGGGTTTCACGTGATTGCTGTTTGTAGGCCTATATGCAGTCTTCTTGGGCCACTTCTGATTGGTAAGCACGACTGGCACGCAAGAAGCACGGTGCTTGTGATTGGTGAGAATGACTGTCACACAGGGACCGCGACATGAATTTGTAAAACTATTCTCACAACAGTTTCAAACCCTGGGTTTGGTCGTGCTGTATAATATATATTCTAAATCGCAGTGTTGTTTCAAATTGCGATTTCGATTTAAAAATCAATAAATCGTCCAGCCCTACTTCAGAGTTACCCAGGCAGGGGGTGCTATGCCAGTCCATCGTAGTGGCTGGAGTGATTCCACAGGGCCAACATGGATGCTTCCATGTCCCATTCAAGGCCAATAGGATGTTGGGGTATATCTCCAGGTGTGTGGAGTTTAAGTCAAGGGAGGTGATGCTAAGATTATACAA
>JAABNX020000053.1:9727564-9743737 GCA_015163995.2 Mormyrus lacerda | reverse complement strand
TCACACTGTGTCCACACGTTTTTGTCTGTGTGTGTTTGTTTTTTTATATATATATATATATATATATATATATATATATATATAAAATGAACAGCCTCCATGCCCCCCCCACACCCTCCCTGACAGCTGCAGGGTGTTTAAAACAGAAGCTGACGCAGGTGAGGCAGACAGCGCAGAAGCAGCTGGCAGACGCCGCACTCCTGTCCCGCGTCTCCTGTGCACCACACTTCCCCGCTCAGCATGCATCTCCAGCTGTCAGGCGGCGACAGCTCTATCTGCGCCGAGATACAGGACCCGGTCTCGGAACGTGCTGGATCCTTCCGGAGTTTTCCACATAACGGTATGAGCGAAATGCCATCCCTGGGGTGCCTGGGGTGACCTAGCTGAGGATCCGGGTGTCATGTGACCTAAGTGTGCCACCAGACCGGGCCATGAAAGACGCGATGGCTGTACTTACTTAATGAGGTTCTCCAGAAAGAGCCGGGCGTTGCTTAGAATCTGGAACACAGGGAAGAGGTTTTCAGGGGGGGCTGCCACCAGGAAGACTTCCTGCCAGTGAAGGCAGGGGGGCTGGGCTCAAACGTGCAGGTGTATAAAGTGTCAGCAGCAGGACAACAGTCAGAGGCAAATGTGAGCCGAGCGAACTGCAGATGGTCTGGAAGGGCCCCCTAGTGGTCACATATTTTTACAACAGGTGACACTGCCACTCTCTGAAGAAGTGTCACTTTTGCTTCCCTATTTGCCAGTGTAGGACTAATCCCCTGCTCTTCAAACAAAGACCAATAGAGGACCTTTATGGGCCTCACTTATTACAATGTAGAAGGCACTTCATAAGTGGGGCAAAGGCGTATGTGTGTGTGTGTGTGTGTGTGTGTGTGTGAGAGATGTGGGGAGGGGGGAGGGGGGCTCTGCCTTTAATCTCAGAATCAGAGAGGAAACTTCAGCTGCTCAATCTCAGGGAGATCTTCCCCCAAGGCACAAGGGACCGTCACTAAAGTGGCTGACGATGCGGTAACCTTGGCAACAATCGCCGCTCCCCATTTGTCCGATTTTGCCGCTGAAGAGAATCTTCTGGTGGTGTGACATTGTGCTATCTCAATGTAAAGGAGTGGGGGAAAAATATAAAAAATAATAATAATAATAATAAATGCAAGTCAGTACTGACTTCCTGAGCTGGGGATGTGCCCTGAAAAAATACTGGGGAGGGAAAATAAAATGTAAATGTCACTGGAACAGAGACTGGCATCCTGCTTTGGTTTTGTGTGCTCATATGTATGTACCTGTGCATCTGATGCAAAACATAAGCGTGGCTCAAGTCCAAGTCATCGCCATCCTGATTCAGAAACACCACTGACAGTAATGCGCAGTCAGTCACAGATTCCATGACCCTTCTGATATACTTGGGGAAGGTGCTTAACCTGAACTTCTCCTTTAAAGCTTTAGGGTACCAGTGCACTTAACAAGCCTCTTTTCATTTTAGCTGTCAGGAATTAACAAACAGCTGCTGTTCCTTAAGCTGTCCCCCTGGGAATGGCAGCCAATGAGGGAATCCCCTGTAAGAGGTGCTGGCCACGCCCCTTTATGGATTCCGGCCAAAATTACACTATATATGTAAATAATGAGGAAAATTAGGCCAGCTTTTTATGACCGCCCCTCTCTCTTCTCTTCACATCTTCCTCATGTGTATTTCCTGCTCCTAAGGAGATAAAATAAGTTTGAACATGGGGAAAGTTCACTGAGAATTAAACTTATGGGAGGGGAATCATTCCCAATAGCTCTGAAAATGAGGCCGGCAATGCCGCACACCGCAACGCCGCAGCTCGCAATGCCGCACACCGCAACGCCGCAGCTCGCAACGCCGCAGACCGCAACGCCGCAGCTCGCAACGCCGCAGACCATGCTCATGTTCACAGGGACCAGCTGCCGTGGGGTGTTTATTCTTAGACGTCACGTGATAGCTTTCATGATCACGGTGATTGCAGCCGGTAATTTCCGTGTGCCGTGCCACACGCAATGCGGTAGATGCGATCCAGTGCCTTCAGAGCAGCTGTGAATATCACTATAGAATCAGTGGTCACGGTGATGATTCAGTTTCAAATGCTGTTAATCAGAGGGGGGGAATGCATAATGCTTTGCTCACAGATTCCCAACCCAGTGATAAAGGGTACAGTAAAGGGGGAAAAAAACAATGTCAGGCAAAGTTAAGAAGTTTCCAGAAGGCAGCTGCAGAGGCGGACAGCTTAAGTCCATCTTTCTCCTCTGGCACTGCCGCATGCCGCGCCCATAACGGACCGCCACGTGCCGGATCCCGCAGACTGCTGAAATTACACCCCCGCATTGAGCGGCTGCCTCCCCAGCAACAAGCAACCTGAATGGCCAAATTTTCTTTTACTATAAGCTTGCAAATTGTTCTTATGAAGATCCAGAAGGAGGTGCAATTGACAGAGAAAAACAAAACGTAAAGAAACAAGACTGTTGTTTTTGGACCAGAATTTACTTGCCATTCACAGAAAAACCAGCAGGTGGCATCATGGTTAATGAGTAGAAATCACAACAGAATGGCTACAACATCCAGTCCCAGGAGGGTGACTGTTCTGGTAACCCAGATATAAGTACTTATTAAATATTTTTTGTAAAAAATACATACACAATGTATTTATGCAACTGTATTTAAAACTATAAGACGTGTTAATAGCTTAAGAGATGGGGCCTGGTTCCTGTGGCAACAGCTGCTTTTAGTCACTGGGCCTGTGATGGACGGGACTTCAGCGATGGGGGAAAGCAGTCTGCCAAGCACGAGGGAACGCCACGTCAAAGGGGCGAGGTCAGCTGTGTGACTCACGCCAGTTCCACGTCTCCCGAAACAGAGAGGCTGCTCTGGCTACCCTTCACAGCGAGGTGTGGCGCACTCCTGTCACTCCACCCCCCCCCAAAAGGCGAGACTGATACAAAGCAGCCCCGTACAGCGTCCTGACGGGAGCCAACGACCGACTAAAGACGCTACCCTGCAGGTCAGGTTTGAAATTACGAGCCGGCAGAGTAAGCTGAAACCACGTCAATAAAAAAAAATAATCTCAGCAAACCTTTCAAGAACCATGGAGTCATTTTCAGTATTACTGTCCACGGCTGTGCTTGGGTAGGACCCATGGTTCATGGATTCGGTAAATGAACAGGGGGGCAAAAAACAAAACCCGCAGCAGATAGAAGATGGTGTCCCCATTAACGGTGCCCCGCTGCTCTGCTGCCTTGGGACAGCAACAGCGATTAAAATAGAGCAAAGTTCCATCCAGGAGAGGGCTGTCCCAATCCGCACTAATGCTGCCTCAGCCCCAGAAACCCGCATAAACCCGCACAAACCTGCGTCATGGTACCTACCCACCAAAGCTCTTTGATGAGAGGCTGAGCTGCGTTATTCTGAAAGTGTTCCATTTGCAGTTTGCACATGTTCTGCTATAAACTTGTGGTATCCAGCTGCACTGTTCTGTCAGCCCTGTTGGAAACTCTTTGGGGGGGGAGGGGGTTTATGAATGACGGTTATATGCTCCACGCCCGAACCTTCAGTCAAACCCTCGGCCACTTTCTTTTCAGCTAGTATGGCCTGAAGGCATCTCCCCGTACACTACCTGCTCGCCTCTGATCCAAGATGGTTCCGGAAGTTTCCGAGCCACTCCAGGCACCCATTTTATACCAGGAGGACTTGTGACCTCACCTTGCCTTGGCTTCTGGTCAAATTCCTCTCAAGCCCATTGCCGCTATAAATCACAGGAGCTCCACAAAGGATGACAGGCACCCAGCGTGTTATTACCAGCTAGCTATCTGCTGAGCCGTGTCCTTATCGCGATTTCCTCATGCCTGCAACCTCACTGCTGCCATTTCATAGAGATCAACAGGCTGATCATGGCTGCTGTACCCCACATGTCCACACAAAACCAATATTCCTCCAGGTTCAGCGGCTCACTGACAGGCAGAGCGAACGCAGGCCTTAGGGGTGCATTTCCAGCCCAAATAAATATTTTATAATGAAAGCTGTCAAACATACCTCATAAACAGAGAACTACAATCTTCTTATCATAAAAACGTCACCTGTCAGCTTCCATTATCAGAGAGATGTTAAATCTGTTTATTTTATATATATTTATGTATATTATGAATATAAAATAACATAAGCAACCATTAAGTTACAAAGTGTCATAACCAGCACTTCATTTTATAGGTGGGTTGCATTTCTTGTCCAGAGAACAGCATTTAAAGTTTGAGGAACACAAACACAAAAATGACTGAAGTTACAATAATGCATTAAGCTGTACTGAACTGAGAAGGTGAAGGGAAAACCGGCAGAGAACTTCAGTAGGACAGGTGGTCTTCAGCTTCTGCTGTGATACGTCACCAGGGTGCATGGGAACGGCACAGACGCTGAGAGATATCTGAAAGCTTTGAAAAGATTTCCTCGGCTGTTCCCATATAAAGCTAAAATGTGATGCCTTTGGGATCTGAACTGATGACAATCGGGTTCTCAGAGACGACCAGTATGTTGTGGGGTTGAGGCCTGGCAGTGTCCGACCCGCTACTCACCAGCATGACGACGCACCAGTTCAGGATGCCCCGATAGTTGCTGTAGCCACTGGCCGAGCTGAGCAGGGACTCCTGAACCCGGTGGCAACTGGGAGACAGAACCAAAAAAATTAAACTAAAACAGAAAAAAATACAATATTTATAAAGAGTGAAAGTGGCACTATATAATGTCAATTCAATTTTATTTATATATGACTTTTCACAAAGAGCACTGTAAAAAAACACTGCATGTTGTCCTGATGTACCCAGTTCACTTTCAGTTAGCCTGAAATGATAGTAGCAAGGAAACACTCCCCCAATTACTAGATTAAACCCTGAGGTGAGACCTGGACTCAAGGAGACGCCACACCTTTCTCTGGCAGGAACCGGGCAGAACAAGATCTCATCCCAAAGCATCAGTGCCAGGAACTGAAGTAGAAGGCAGGATAGCATAGGCAAGTAGGCATATATATATAAATGTATTGGCTTATTTTTTCCAGTGTACTAAAAGCAAACTCCTCAGAGTACATAAATCTGATCCTTCTAGTTGAGTTTGACTGGCGCTGTTGTAAGACACACAGTGTTATCTTAAAGGTGCCACACTCAATAAGCGTTCCCTTACGAGCCTACCCCCCATAAAAAATGCCAAACCCGCAGGGGACTGCCACACTTCCCAGCCTGGCAGACTGACATAACATGACACATGTGAGCAATAACCCAGGGCTTTCCTACGCGGCCCTGCTCACTTTGTATCACATCCCAGAATGAGTTACGTCTTCCCAGGAGCCGCCGCTTTCATTAAACACGAGGTTTCGGGCGCAACAGTAATATTGACAACTGAACCTGAATGTGCCCGATTTGACGCTCACTTCCACTCTTGGAAAAGTAGCGCTCAGAGTGCAATTCCCAGAAAATGAGCAAGAGTACAGAAATGCAGCTAATTACAGACATGCTTCCGCCTAGTTAGGTTTCTAGACTTAGGGGATGTTTCTTTATGCTTAAATATAGATCGCCTGTATCTCTATCGTACTCAAACCACACTCAATCTCAGTCTGGGCTCTTGCATTAAGCTGCATTGCAGAATAGCATCACAAAGTTGACAATCACATTAGCTGACAAGAACTGGCTAATGCAATGAATCTGGGGAATATTGGGAAACCGCTCCAACATCTGCGCTGGCTGACATTTCACCCAAAAAGGCGCCACGTTACAGGCACGGCAGACATTGCCATCAACCATCTGTCAGAAGGCACTTGTTGCTCCAAGCAAAGGAGCCCACTGCCCAGCACCTGCCTTGAAACGAATGGATGAATGAATCCTTGCAAACACTGGAGATGCTGAAGACCAAGGATCAGTTCAAAGCTGATATTGACCCTAAACTATCGGAATTGTCCTGTTGATTGTACATGTCTGGTCGTAATGGAGGCGTTAAGGTTGCAAACTGTTTAGTCAGACATGCCACGTTGAGTGTGAGGGAGCTGCCATCCTGGCTACAGGCACAGTGCACAGAGAAATGCAGCAGGGTAAGGATCAGCAGCCATAAACGGTCAGCTATAGCCCTTACCTGAGCTTATCACCTGAGTCTTCATGCTTTCCCTTGTCCTTCCGCGATGTAGTGGGCGATCCGCGCACCTTGTCCTCCTTACTGGCATTGCTGTGGTTGGCGGCGATGCTTTCACACGCACCGGACTTGTTCCCATGCCCTCGTTTCAAAGTTGCCACCCCTGCCCCAGATATTGTAGTTCTTCTTTTGCGGGTATTCTGGCCTCGATCATTGTTATCTCCCATGTTCCTCTTCAAGGTGCATTAAGCCCACGCATGGCAACGTTCCCCTTAAGTTTACTGAGGCTCACTTCAACAGCGGCTATCATCTGTGAAATGATCACGGTGCCCTGTTATTGACCCGCACTGTCACACTGATTCAGGAAGCGAGGAGGAGCGATCCTTGGCACCTTTGAACGGAAAGGACCCTCAGTGAGCGAGTGGCTATGGGACTTGTAGTTTTTCAGCGAACAGTATGATGAAATAAACTTAAAATCGTCAGAGTCACTGCTAGCCTTTTCCATTAATCACAAACCAGGAAACTAGTTTTAAGATCACCACTGTTATAAAATAAACTCTGTAAAATAAGATTTACTAACAACCCTCCCAAGGATAATGAATTCACAGATTCACATAATATAATGTAAATGAGAAATTAAATGAATTCAATTTATCTATTATCAATCATTACTAAACACTTAGTAATTCATACTTTCTAGAAATTCAACCAATTATGCGTTATTACAGATGACGGAAGAAAAAAAACTACAATAGCCATGATGCATTGCGCATTTAACGTCTTTCAAATGACGGGCTAATCATGAAGCTTGTCCAATCAGATGCCTTACTCGTACGTTTTCTTCTCTTCAGCCAATCGGTGAAAGGGATGTGGGTCAGTTCCTTTCCATGGTCAAGGTGGGTTTCGGTATCAGGGCTATGTGACAGAAGGCAGGCAGTAATTTGTATTCTGCTTGTTTGTTTGCCTTTTGTATTTTAACCCATTTGAGAGTGTAGAACACACTGACATCACGATGTGTATATTTATAATTTAGATTTTTCGAAAGAAATGAGGAAGGGAAGGAAGCAAAATAGTATTGGATCTTACGTGACTGAAAATGGAAAGGTAAAGAAACAAGGTGAGATGCAAGCCCTTGGCTGGATGTATGAAGGACTATATCGATATGTGTTTAATAAATTACACAGCGCACTCATACCGTAGTTGCCTGTCCTACGACCGGACTTTCTGAGCCTTGCAACGTGTGATGTTTTTGTGGTACAGTTTATTCATAATTTTGTAACATCAGTAGATTTATACGCCCGATAAATTCCCGTGTGCTATTATAATAGAATATGTCGCACAGTTATTAAAAAACAATAGCTAGTGAAACACTTTGAAGGTTTTCCATACTGTCTCTTTAAAAGTGACGCTTGGCACTCTCTGACCAAGGGGGAGGAGCGCTGGACGTGACATGGAAAGAAGGACACGTTCACATCAGACTCCGTGGCATATTCATTTATTTAAAATAATTCAAGTACTCCTTGTTAATATTATCTGAATATTATACCTTAAAACCACTGACGTTACTTAATCTCTTTATTGTATCTGTTTACGCTTATGCAAAACTTTGATTGATTTTGACTCACTATTGATTATATTGATTAAAAAATGTCTTGTACAGAGCGTGAGTCCCAGAAGAGGCAGAAGCTGGTGCAGATCCACCAGGCTCTGAACAGCGACCCCGTCGACATAGAGAGCCTGCGCAGGGCAGCTGTTAGTGAAGGTGGGCTGCTTACCGATGAGATCAGGAGGAAAGTCTGGCCCAAGCTGCTCAGTATCAATGTCTACAACCTGCCGGCCAAGCCAGGTGAGACAAGTGCCAGGCCTGATGAACCCTGTGCTCCCTGTACTGGTTTTATCACCAGAAGGCAGATGTTAATGCAGGTGTTTTTGCTTGCATTCTCTCATTTGTGATGTATATTTTATAGCTTTGACAAACGTCCAAGTAGGTTAAAGACTACTGCACTCTGATTTGTGATGTAGAAACTTCCTGAGATGTAGATATCCATCCATCCATACATCCATCTTCTAACTGCTTATCCTGGTCAGTATTCCTGGTCAGGGAGGGGGGCCTGGAGCTTGTCCCAGGCAGGGTCCAAGGCTATGGTACACCCTGGATGGAATGCCAGTCCATTGTAGGTCATATGGGCTATTTATAAACACCTGTTAGCCTAGCTACATGCCCCTGAACTGTGGGAGAGGACCCAGAGGAAACCCACATGACTCAGGGGGAATATAAAAACGCACCCAGGTCTGCAGGCGTAAGGCAACAGTGCTGCTCACAATGCCACCATGTTCCCCTAGTTATAAATTTTGGACATGCCTGCCTTTAATGCGTTTCTATTCATTTTAGGTGTCTTATTCCCCTTATAATACAAGGCGTGGAGGCAATGAACTAACACATCAAATATTGCAACGGCCAAGGGAAGTGCAGAACATCTCAATTTTTTCTCAGATATTACGTTCTTCAAAATACCTCCCTTTTCCTTCGATGACAGCATTGTAGACTTGGCCTTCTTTCATCCAGCTTCCTGATGTAGCCACCTGGTCACCTGTCACAGCACTCTATGTCTTTCCATGCTAAGAAGATAATACTTCTTACATAACGTCACAGTGTGCTTAGAATCATTATTTTGTTGACAAACAAATGATTTTTAGTAGGTATTTCCAGACTTCTGACTGCTGCCATATATTTATTACAGCATTTGGTTAATGAAGGACGTTTTTTTTCCATTAACAGCCAAAGATGTCCGTGAAAGCCACAAGGATTACAACCAGGTGATCATGGATGTCAGGAGGTCTATGCGCCGCTTTCCCACAGGTATTGATTAGTCTTGATCAGTCACATGATGTTAAAAACCATGCTGAATTGCTGGATGTAGAAACTGCCTCTGTGCAGCCTGTCACAAGATGAGGTGGAGCTTGGCTTGTCTCCCCAGGGATGCGCGTGGAGCAGAGGGAGGTGCTCCAGGAGCAGCTCATAGATATCATCCTGGATGTCCTGTGGAGGAACCCCCAGCTGCACTACTACCAAGGCTACCATGACATTGTCGTGACCTTCCTGCTGGTGGTGGGAGAGAGGATGTCTATAGCCATGGTGGAGACTCTGTCCAAGCACCACCTCAGGTGGGGGTGGAGTTTGGTGGGCGTGACCTATGACCCTTGATTTCTGTGACACAGGAGCTCAGATGTCACAGAACTGTGTGCCCCCTTGTACACAGGGACTTTATGGACCCCACCATGGACAGCACTAAACACATCCTGAATTACCTGATGCCCATTCTGGAGCAGGTAGACCCAGAGCTTCACAGCTTCATGCTGAGGTATGGGCGTTCTCTCACTAGGAATTGTGGGTAAAATGGACAATGTTGAATTGGCCTGCTGTCTTGCATGATGGAGAAGCATTAATGGACGCAGTTATGAAGGGATAGCGTCTGCAGTCTCGTTGCTCAGACATTAGAGCCACCTTCCTCCCGATCGATCCACTCCCCCGAGATTAATTTAGCTCCCTAATTGAACTCTCGTAGGTAATGGATGCCTGGAAAGACCACTCAGGATACTGGAAAGAAATTGGTATGGGGCAGGTGTGAGACGAGATGGTCAGTACCGCGTGCTGGTTGTCACGTGCACGTGCATGGAGTCTCCTTCAGAGCTCCTTCAGGAACTCCTTACTGCCGACTCTGTAGTTTCGCGGCCGGCTGAATGCAGTAGAGGATGTTGAGGGATAATCATATAGTACACATATTATGGGGGGGGGGCATGTGAGCCTTTTCTTTATGGTTCCCATTAGAATCTCCAGTTTTACAAAGCGAGACCACTGGGAATTTATTATTTGTGTCTTACCCTGCACCCCCCCCAATTTTCTTTACTTTAAAAACCTCGCAGTGATCCTGCTAAATGAATCAGTTCCACTCATGGGGAAAAAGGACAATACTCCCCCCCCCCCCCCACAGCAAGTGGCTAGAGGATGCAGGGTAGCAGAGATATTAATTGCAGTGGATGAAATGTAAGCGATACAAAGAAGATCTATCCTATTGATTTCACCCCCCCTCACCTGGCCAGGTGGGATGGGGGCACTCTACTGCTGCAGGACCTTCGTTTGCTTGTTACGTGTCTTTTCTTCCCTATAGCTGCATGTGAATAATTGATTAAAATGACAAGGAAGTGCACCATTAGGGTGTTTAATTGGGGAGTTGTCCCGTACCTTTTCCAGAAGCTGTCAGGCTCTTGGAGTGCTCCGGCCGGCTGCCTTCTGTGTTCGGGGGCACAGTCGGGCTCCGTTTGCCAATTAAACCATTTGAAAAGCTGCCGGGATGTTTATCAGCTGGCTGGCAGGGCCTGCTGTACTCGGTCGTTACTTAGCTGCTGTACTGGGAGCATGAAGCGTCACATGGCACCATTAAGCTTCTACCAGAGGGGGCAGCAGTCAGCTAAAGCTGAGCTTCAGGCTGATAGAACTGACTTTTCAAAGTGATCAAGGATTTTTATTGTCCTTGTGCCAGTGTGGCATCGTGAATAGGACGGAACTGAGTAGAAGATTTTGTCAGAACACATAGAGAACATACATATGCTAAGGAAATGTAACATACTACAGGAGCACAAATACAGGAGATACACAGAGATGCAGTAGCTACACAAAATGTTACAAAAAAATTGAGAAGCACTTGCATTTTACTT
Organism: Mormyrus lacerda; assembly: GCA_015163995.2. Classification (NCBI taxonomy): domain Eukaryota; kingdom Metazoa; phylum Chordata; class Actinopteri; order Osteoglossiformes; family Mormyridae; genus Mormyrus; species Mormyrus lacerda. Next base: position 9,732,909 of record JAABNX020000053.1, on the reverse strand, counting down.
GAACACCCCAGTGGCTTTCTTATAAACATTGCATTGCAAGCTATTTTTAAGATATCTGACATTTAAAATTTAGGGAATAAGTGGCTCGTAGTAAATAATAGATGTCCGTTACTTTGGAGGAGGTAGCAAGTTTACTGGCAGATTTCTGGACAGAGTGACGTGTCCTCGCGTCTCTGGAGCATCCTGGCGGTCTCTCACTGGAGGGGAGGGGGATTATCTGCCGTTTTGAATGAACCCGCTGTCGGTCTTTAGCTAAGCTAGATGAATATGTTTCACCTGAGTCATTCCAAGCTATATTTTCAGCCCTTGCCCTTCTGCTTCCATGTTTGTTTATTTTCTGATTTAACCTCAACCAGTGGACACCAAGTTACCATGACGATTACCTGGGCAATTAGAAAGCTGTCCTGATAGCCATAGGGCTTATTAATGCCACCAGGTCGTCTTGGTAACCAACCTGTCGCCTCCTGCCATGCCAAGTTAAAGGATGAAACGTCTCTAAAATGTGCTTATTTTCAGAAAGCTTGGGGTCCCGGATTGCTGCGGGTGGCTGGGTGGTACAGTCTGCTTTGGAGGCGTGTCGCTGAGGTGGGGTGGGAGCATGGTGGGGCATCACCCTTGGTGCTTTTCGGGTGGCTGCTGTCCCTGCCGCAGTCCCGCTAGAAAGACTCCGCAGCCCCCCCCTCCCCCCCCCAATACTACTGGGCAAGGCTGCAGGACAGCAGGACCAAAGAAGTGTGACGTGGCCGTCCAGTGCATTGGCTCTGCAGATTAACTGCATCTCCCTCCATCCTCATCCCTTGAAGGATGGGGGGCCCTGTGGCTTAGCGGGTTAGGACCCGTGCATGTGTATGTAATCAGAAGGTCATTTGTTCAAATCTCAGGGTTACCAGAATGATGTCACTGTTTGGCCCCTGAGAAAGGCCCTCAACCCCCATTTGCCCCAGGTACTGGCTGACCCTGATTTTCCGGAAAAAACCCATGTCGTTTTTGGATAGCGGCATCTGCCTTGTAAATGATAGAACGTAAAGTTTTCCTGATAAGACATGATTATATGCATGATTTTTTCCCTCTATTTTTAATGTTTTCGTTCTTTTTTAAGGAAAAAAGCATTTCCCTGAAACCATTCCTGGCTCATCACACCCGTATCAGCAGTATCAGTCTAGCTTAAAGGTGCAGGGTTCTGGGCTACGCCCTGGGTTGTGTGTGCCGCTCTGCGTAAGCCGTGTGGCTGGCTAAGCCACGTGCCTCTCCTTGTGCTGAATCGTCACCCTGAGGCCTGGGATTCCTGCTCTGAATAATCGCGCATGCCACTTGTGCATCTTTGCCTCTGAGGCACGCTAAACAGCACCTGCAAAATCATGGCTCTATTTTTAGTTGAATGGTTGATGCAAGTCCACATAGCTAGGGGGCGCCATTGAGCACCGCGTGCCCTCATGTCGCTGTTCATGTCTTGCCGCCACAGGGCAGAGGTGGGCACCATCTTTGCGCTCAGCTGGCTGATCACGTGGTACGGCCACGTGCTCTCGGAGTTCCGGCATGTTCTCCGACTCTACGACTTCTTCCTGGCTTCCCACCCCCTGATGGCCATTTACTTCGCTGCTGTGGTAAGGAACCGCCTCAGCCGGTGACCTGTCATGTGACCTGTCATGTGACCTGTCACACCTGCTCCCTTCATGCCAATCTCAGAAAAGAAACACCCATTGCCCCTCCAAACTGTACTGTAACTCGCCTGCCTTTGGCCCATTTAAAGTCATTAATTACTGAAGGGCACATTATCGCCTCAAACTGTATCACAAGAGCAGACGCTGTAGGATGTACCGTGACCGTGTTGGAACCGTTCCTTTAAAAAGAGGGGCCTCGGACTACAGTCAGCAAACAGGCTTTCAGCTCCCCCATTAAAGTGTATGTCGGGGAGGGGGGGTGGGGGGTGGTCTGCTCTATGGCGGTACATCACTGCGCCGGTGATCCTCTTGTCGAGCCACCAGCTCAGATAGGAATCGATTTCCGGTAAAGCTGACGGTTTTGGGGAGATGCTGAAGGTCTCTCTCGCTCCTCCACCCCCCTCCCCCCCTTTAATTTTTCCTTTCTTTAATAATTGCACTTCACGGGATTTCACGGTAGCTAACCCCAGAGAAAGTTTCAGAGAAGGGCATGGGTTTTAATGACTTTATTTATTTAAAAATCTCCCCTTTTTGTTGCCAGCGTCGCGTGGGAATCGAGGGCAGCTCTCATTGCCCGGTTAATTACACAGTCCTAATGATCTCACCAGAGGTTTGTTTGGAAGACTTTTGCTTTTGCTTTTTTTTTTTTTTTTTTTGGAGGGGGGGATTGGATTAGCGAATCGTTTCTTGTTTTCTGAGAGCCCTCCCTTAGATGCATGGTCTATACCAAAAGGGGGCACCCTTTTGAAGTGTGATGAGCCTGTCTGTTGGGTTTTCCGGTTGGCTGCTGAACAACCATTTTTCACCCTGAAGGGGCGGTCCCTAACTTTAATGGCCAGCGATGATGTCTGGGCATGCTGAAATATCGGTATGAAGGTCACCCCGCACTGTCCCTTTAAATGGGCGTGGGCCTGTCTGCGAGCCTTTCCAGCTCTGACACGTGTTTAGCGTGTGGAGCAGCAGGTGATGACAGATCGACCGTGATAACGGCTTCACTAAAGTGGCCGAGAACAAAGGCGGATCAAAGCGCACTGAGGCCCCCAGCCCTGTGTGGGGCGCCCTGCTCCTCCACTGAGGTAAACAGCTGGGTGTTTGTGTGTATTCTCCCCTAGATCGTCCTGCACCGGCAGGAGCAGGTGCTGAGCTGTGACTGCGACATGGCCAGCGTGCACCACCTGCTTTCCAGCATCCCGCAGAACCTGCCCTACGAGGAACTCATTGGCCGTGCCCAGGAACTCTTCTCCCTGTACCCGCCTGCACTACTGGCCCGCCGGGCTGCCCTGCAGTCCCGCCACAGGTGAGGGGGATTGGCAGTGTGGAGGGCGGGGGCCTTGAGCTGGGAGAGATAATTCTCACCCTCATGGGTGAAGACCCTAGGATCCCCTCTGGCGGGACATCCTCTTCAGTTATGTACCTGAAGCCGGGATCCCATTGGTTAACTGGAGGAAGTTGGGGCCATCTGATTGGCTGAGCATTAGAAATGCCCCCCAAGCAAAATGACATCTGCTAAGGGCCTGGGGGTTTAAGTCAAACAGCCACCCCCAATTGGTGCCTCACAGAAATATCTTGACAAATCGCAAGTTAGAACATAAGGTTAAGGCGGGGCTGAGGCTGCATCGAGGGGTGGCGGGCAGATCGCTGCGGGAGTCCTCCGCACAGGAGGGGGGCAGTGCTGCACTCTCACAGTGTCCCCGATTCCATGTCGCTCTCCCGCTCCGCCTTCTGCGCCAGCAGCTCCAGTTAATTACGCAAGCAGCTCGGCGATCCTTCGCTTAATAGATGCGGCGAAAGTCGCATTCGCAACTCTTGTCGCACCACCGAATTAAACTTTAACGGGAGCCTTTTGATAGCTGTGCTGCATCATCACTAACGCCTCTGGGTTCCTGCAGTCGGCCAAAAACACCCGCGTTAAAAGCTGCTTATTACATCCCGTCTCCTCACATAAGGGCACACACCCGTAAATCACGCATCGCCATACGTATTAATTAAATCGCACGGCATGTGGCTAAATAGTGGGTTCTGCTGTTCTGCATGTGGCCAGCCGATGGCGTTGTGGAGTACGGAATCAGCTGCCGGCCTCATCGCCATCGCTAATCTTCACCGCTTATGGAAATGTGACCAGTGTGAGCCCTGCCCGGTCACATCTAAATCCTTCAGATATAAACCTTACTTGTCTGGCTGCAAGATTGAATTTGCAGATGTCATTTCCTACAGGGAGAAAGTCTTTCACAGTTTTATGGAGCTGCTGTTCTCCCTGTATAGTTCACTCATTTATTTATTTATTTATTTATTTATTTATTTATTTTTTCCTTCTCCTCATGTCAGTTGGGTGCTGCAAGAGGAATTCTCTGCACTTTTGGCTCCTGCTCCCCTTGCCCCCCCCTGCACATTGAAGGGGGACTTCAAGGCCCCTTTTGGGGGCAACAGTGCAATAAATGAGACATGTCCCGTGGTAATTATGTGCATGCCTAATTTTGCATAAATTACACCTCCCCTCAGCATCTGTGGCCTCTTGGGGCTATAGGGCCTCAGCAGGGAGCCTGGGGGGGGGGGGTTGTGTGGCTGCTTTGGGGCGGAGTGGGGGGCTGCAGCCTGTCCCCCACTTGCATTGTTCCCGATGGAGATGAAATGTGTGTGCACACCACCTTAACCTTTCACTCAATCGCCCACCCCACCCCACCCCGCATGCCCTGAAAAACAGCCCTAAATCAGCCCGCAAGTCTGCCCTCCGCCTTCCAGCCAGGAACAAACTTTTTGTCACTGGATCTCAACATGTGACTTGAATAAAATGCGAGCTTTGGGGACTTGGAGGCTCAGGAACACGCTCAGTACGGCGAAACGTTACTCATTCTTATGGCAATACAGGCTGAAAGCGCCGATTGGACTTCAAAGGTTCCTCACAGTACTGGGGGAGCAGCATCTCCCACCATGAACAAAGGGCCGGGTGGGGGGGGCATAGCTGGGAAGTTAATCTCCATCAGCCAATCAGGACGTGCCCCCGCCTCCACTGGGCCCCAGCTGGGTACTGCTCCCGTCATCACGCTCGCGGGCCGGGACTGTGCTGTAAATGTCTGACTTTACCTTGGCTTATTCTGTAACGCCCCTGTCCAAAGTGGGTGGACTGTATCGTCCCCTGCTGGTGGAAGATTTTTTTACAGTGCAGTGATGCCTGGCTGGCGTTTGTGTGTTACTCATTATGGGAACATGTATCATGGTAGAGCCTGTTATTCAGGGGTCGAGCTGTAGGGGGTGTGCGTCAGTGGGCCAGCAGCCTCTTTGTACGAAGGCAGTGATGATTTGTCCTCTAGGAGCCAATGGGATCTCCCAGGGGGAGTGGCTGAATGGACAGTGAGATCTCTGGTGGGAGCTGGTGATGGAGAACCCGGTACTCTAGATCGAGGGGAAGACTGCCACTGGTGGGCGGCTCTCCATATTTTAAATGACAGTCTGAAGTGGGAAGGGCTGTATGGCGAGAGCTGCTTCTCTGTACTGCCCAAATCCCAAACCTGTGAACGGGGAGCGAATGAAGGGGGGTGGCTGGCTCGGTAACGCTCGGATGGGAGGGAGTGGGAGGGGACAGGAGGGAGAGAGGGAAGGAGAAGGAGGGGTGGGAGAAGGCGAGAGTGAGGGAGGAAGGGGGTGAGAGAGAGAGAGAGAGAGAGAGAAGATCGGAAGAGCGGCGTG
>JAABNX020000053.1:9686237-9705117 GCA_015163995.2 Mormyrus lacerda | reverse complement strand
AAGAACGGGATGACCAGCAACACCTGCTGGCCAAACGGGGAAGGGACACAGTGAGACACAGGGGCTGACCCTGACAGGTATTGCTGAGAGTGTGTGATGTGGGAGTGTTCAGTAACAGCTTGCTATTGCTGAGCATGCGTGAGGTAGGAGTGTTCAGTAATAGGTTAGTATTACAGACTGTGTGTGAGGCGGGAGTGTTCAGTAACAGGTTAGTATTACATACTGTGTGTGAGGCGGGAGTGTTCAGTAACAGGTTAGTATTACATACTGTGTGTGAGGCGGGAGTGTTCAGTATCAGGTTAGTATTACAGACTGTGTAAGGTGGGAATCAGTAACAGATTTCTGATAAATATGAGTTGGACTGGCAGTGTGTAACTAATGCGTGTGTGTTTTCCTGTCCGGATACAGCAGTGCTACCTCATCCAGAGACCTGCTTGTGTTTCAGGCCCACACTCCCACCCCCTGCTTATAAGGGGTTTGGTCTGACCAAAATAAAAATCCTTCTTTTTCAGTTGCTGTGATCCACAAAGAAATAACACAGTGCTCACTGCAGAGAGTGAGTATCCGAAAATCCCATTACGCCTGCGTTTTCCCCCGAGTGCTGCACGATTGCAGAGATGCAGTTTGGCCATTAAAGCCCCCAGATAACCAAAGCTCAGGGAGGGAGGGGGCTTGTGTTAACCAGACAGTTGAGGAGACAGCACACACACACACAAGTACATCTTTCCTTGTGAAATCAGGCACAAAATATGTGACCTCTGTGCTCGGATTGGCTGCAAAATGAGCATTTCCTAACATGACCAATACAGGTTCACATACAGACTGACATGACGTGATACTGATGTCATAAGGGATGTAAAGAAGCAGGACTGGCTCTTTTGGTGCCTCACCGCAGAGCCGGGCATGAGCAGACAGGCTGGGGATTATTGTGGAGATTACTGCATTTTACTGGGGGGGGGGGGGGTTATGGCTAAAGGCGCTGCTCCTCTGGCACTCTGTGGGGTTCCCCTGTGGGTTACACATCTACAGCCTGATCCTCTGAGCTACCTGCTAAAGGCAACAGCTGGTCACATTTAAACACACAGTGTCTGGAGGGTCCCCTGTATCCTACGCTGTTCACATAGACCACTGGATTGGGCACCTGTCCCAGTCCTGCCTTCACTTTATGGCTAACTCTGCCTGCCTGTGTGAATTCAGCTTGTTTGATGATGGAATGATTGCTCAATTTGCGGAAGAGGAGTGCACGTTTATTTTAATTTTTAAAGCATAAAACACAGAGAGACATCCTACATTAGTTGAACTAATTAAAAGACATTTTATTAGTCAAGATTATGTTTCACATACTGCATTACAAAGTGTTGGCTTGTTTTCAAAGAGCTTTTCATAGTAATTGTGGTGCAGTTGCATGTTAGCACTCAAACAAATTTCACGTTATGCTGTAAAAAAAAATAAAAAACAAAGTGTTAATAGCGAAACAAAGTGTCCCTTCCCCCCCACTTGTCCCTTCCTGTAGCACACAATTGCCCCCCTCCGGGCTTGGTCTGCAGGTCACTGTGAGAACCTGATTTTTGACATACGTACTCAACAGATGCTAACAGCCTGAACAGGCCTCATTAACACTTTGCTCTGCAACCAGACCAGATGTCATGAACCTATTTTTATACAAATTCAGCTAATTAATTCAGCAACAGTAATTTCTTGCTGAAAATCACATCGCGGATTGTATTCGGAAACCTTTTTGTTCCCCTGCCCCATACGAGCGGCTGAAGCGTTCATAATCTGGTTTGTTGAGATTAAAAGAAATGAAAAATCTCCATCACAATAAAAGGCTGGTTTCTGATTTCAGGCTCATAAAAAATGAAAGAAGGGGGCTGACAGGGGAGCGACGGGCACGACTTAGAAGGGAATTTGCTCTCAAACGATGCCAGAAAATAACTAAATCTAAGAAGAAGAAAACTTTAATTATCTCTCAGGCTTGAGTTGAGCAATAATTGCATTTTCCGGGGGGTGTTATACTGATGTGAAACAGATGATGTCACTTGTCGACGGTGATGAGATTTCCATGGAAATTCTGTGGGTGAGATCGTAATTCTGTTCAACGAATGAAGTCCTTTGTGTGTGGGGATGTTAAACTGTCTGTGAAATAAACGTCCTTCGACGAAAAGGAACCGTCGTCTTCCTTCACACCTAAAGAACGCAATGCCCAAACAAATGGTTGTGAAATATGGAGACACTATGAAATATGTAAAGATCTGATTTAGATTTGCAGAAGGGGTAATGAGGCTGGGGTTGGTCTGAGAAGGGTGCTGATTGGAGGTGGTCTGTTTCCATCTGGGCAATGTAAGTATTGTCATTTTCAGGAATATATATTACTGTATAAAACAGGTAAGGTGAGACTTTAACAACCAAAGACAGACTGGCAAGGACAGACAGAGATATTAATAACCTGTTTTTAGCTTTTCTCTGAAAGAGTAATACTTATTTAACTTTAAGTTAAAGGGCAACAGTTCCTTCAGCAGAGGTGTTAGCTGCTGTCTATGCTCCCCACATCACTGCTGGCTATAATAGAAAAAATAAATGGATATCACTGACTTCAGTTAACTGACCTGACCCGACTCATTTAGGTGTTTTTATTTTGAAAGCAATACCAGCATTAACTGCATCGACTCTCTGCCTTGTAGCTTAGAAATGCAAAAACTGAGTACAAAATCTACAAAAACTACTCTGGGATTTCATACCTCTTAAAAACAATCATTCAAAACTAAACAAAGGTTCTTGCTGTTACAGTGAAAATTTTCCTAGATCTTGCTCTGTTTCCGCCAATTATTTTTCCACTTTGGAGCTTCTGCTGGGAGTGATTTATGTTGGATATTGTCTGTCCACAGCAAATTAGGCATCGGCTTCCCCTGAGCTCCCGTAGAGTCGGTTTTAGAAGCTTCCGGAGCATCGGGTGAGTAGGGGGTTGAATGTTCTGTAGGCATAGCTGCAGCAAGAGCGAGCTCCTCTGCTGCAGAGCTGAGAAAGACCTTCGACGCATCCTGGGTCACCAGTGCTGCCTCCGCAAAGGCTGTAAGAGATCAGATGCTGTCCAAGAAAAGGTCAATCCTCCAGTCAAAATGTTCCTGTAGCTGGGGTCGCGAGTGTGAATTGACCCCAAAACGATTCCTTCTGTACTCTCCCGTCCAGCCTCGCTTCAGCCTGCGATGTCCTCGAACCCGACCCTGTCCCAGCCGTGGCCTTTTGAATTGTAATCCAAGCAGAGAGAAGCGGATCGATTGCGAGTATAATGAACTACACCTGAAACTATATCGGGAGGCTTTACTGAACTGCTTACTTTTCTGAAGCCATCTGTAGCGGTTGGTATTGGCCTCAGGGATGGAAGGAGCACTTCACTCAGCCAGCGATATCAAAATTCCTGTCTCGGCCTGGAGGCTCAGCACGACACATTCTCTCCCCCTTGTCACGAGCCAGAATAGGATTTATCTTGATTCACAGCACAGACCTCCTAAAACTGTTGATAGAAATCATATAGAGCTGTGGTATTGTCAAAGACACCCTGTAGGAGTCGCTATACTTTAAGATGACCCTTAAAGGAGACACCCTGGAGAGTTACAATTCTAGGCTATATTACTGTAATCTCTTTGTGTGTGAGAAATACATACATATTTGTGCCTGCTGTCATTTTCTGTGTTGCACTAAAAAGCAAAAATTAATATGAAGGTCCACCCCACATAAATCACATGAAAGAAGAGGGAATCGAATATTCAGCGAGCTGATGTGTTGTCATGCTTTTAGCAGGAGCCTGTGACTGTGTATCTCGCCGTGCTTTAAAAAAGGCCCTCCTGCAACGCACAGTGTGGCATGGATTGTGTGAAGAATTGCTGTCTGTCAGGACATTGGAGTGCTGTGCTAACCAGCTTTGAGGCGTCTGGGTAGCAGGTTCCGCATATTCTTTTATTCTATTTCTACTGTAAATTGGCAAACAATGCAGCCCTTGACAGGTTCTGTAAAAGTGTCTCGGCCTCGATATATGTTAACCCGGCACTACATATTAGCGTGTCGCTAGTCATTTGGAGCGCCGAGCTGCAGAGCCCTGATGTCTCGGGTTTCGCGTCACCAAAGCAGCCAGACCTCCAGCATCTGTCCAAAGCACAGCAGGCCAGAGGATACAATGACAACCCGCTAACGCTCAATAATGGCTAAAGTGCTAATTTGTTAAATCATATATGTTAACGGCTGAGAAAAATCTTTCTTTTTTATCGGGTGCATTGAAACCCAAAATTAGTACACGAAATCACGCATCAGTCAAAAAAATGTCAGTTTTGATAATGCAGTTTAAGGAAAGGCTGTTTTTTTATTGCTTACAGGGAGTGTATTGGGGACAGCAATCAAAAACCTTTTGTCCAACAAGTACATTTCTGGCCCTGTTGGTTTATCAGAGTTCAGTGGGTGAGTTGTGTCGCTCAGACATATCTTCTCCCTGCACACCTTCCTCAACATGCCACCCACCAGTAGCATCAATCACTCAGCCTCTCCATCTTTGTGTATCATACCCTCTCTATACACTTTTCTTAATAAAGTAAGATGCACAGACACTTAAGAGATCTGTCAGGTTGCCAAACGTAAAGGTGTCATCGCCAGACTGTATTGCGACTCAGATAAGAAACCACAGGTCACTTTTAAAATGTTTATTTCATTTTTTTTATTCTCCAACACATGGGGAGGCAAGCTTTTGGAAAAGATAGTGATAAAAACCATCTGACCTGTGAGTTTCTTGTTAACGCACTTTGGTGGCGGTTTGTGGAGTTACAACACCTCATAATAATAGATTTTAATTAGATCGGTTCAGAAAAATCTATCCATCCTTCCATACAATTAAAAATGAAGGCTGTGTAGTGGCTATAGGAACTTACACCCAAGTTGACGAGAGGAACCAGTCAGTACCTTTGATCAGAGCAGGATGATTATAATTGGTTCAACAAAAAAGCATTCTGTATACATGGAGTACAATAAATCATGTATACATCTACACTTTATTAAAAACGTTTCCCAAAAACAACTTAGTACCATAAGACCTTAGGAAAACAGGCTGAGTGTTAGTCCATTGCTTCTCTGGCTTGAGGTTTCCATCATGCCCCATTGAACTGCAGCTACTGGGAAGGGGCGGATTCTGGTGAGAATCCCCCATCGGCGTGGGGAAGGCCCCCCTGCCTTGCTCCCCTGGGTCTCCCTTACTCCCCTACCTGCACTTGATCATTTGTTTCCCCCCCCATAAATTGGCCTTTACCTCTGCAGTGGCTGGGGTGTAGACCCCATTCCTTCTGGCTTATGTTCCCCCGGTTGTCAGGCCTGGGTGTCATTTGCCGTCGCCGTGGGTTCAGTTTGCCTCTGGATTCGTTGCCCCTGCCATCCAGCTACGTCACTGAGAGCACCTGCCACTCCAGTGAAGCCCTGATCTGCTCTGGGAGATGTGTGGCTCTTGTTTTGTCTCATTTACACACTCCCAAGCAGCCCAGGGAAAGGGGGATCTCCTCTGGGAAGGAATGACTCACTCTGCGGATCTGCGTTTGTCCAAAACAAAGAGGTACTAACTGGCTGTCCTTGTCCCTTAGCATTTAGCGTTTGTCATTCATATGTTCATTTCATAAGCTGACGAACCTGACAGCTTTCACTGTTTTAAATTTATTTTTATAAATATTAACATATAGGAGGCATTGTGGCTTAGAGATCAGCAGGGGTGAGAGATCAATTACCGCCCTGGAGTTGCATGCTCTCTCCGTGTTGGTGTGACCACTCCAATTTCCTTCCACAGGCAATAATGATGCAGTTAGATGCATCAGTGTTCCTGACCTTGTGAGTGAGTGTGGGGTTAGTGAGTGTGCGAGTGTGGTGGTGAGTGAGTGAGTGTGGGGGTGAGTGAGTGAGTGTGCGAGTGTGGGGGTGAGTGAGTGTGCGAGTGTGGGGAAGAGTGCGCACCCTGTGATGGACCAGCCTCTTTCCCAATTTTGTGAACATAAACAAAATCCAAAAAATAAACTTTAGACAACAAACTTTTTAATTAAATTTTTACACAGTAGAGTATAATTATAAAAATCATTCATTTTTGAAGTGCTAAAATAAACAAGCATTTTAATTTTATTTAGAGGGGTTCAGAATCTGCATGTCTTACTGTAAACATTGTAAGCTGCTATCTCTTGTCGTCAAATCTGTTGCTTTTTGGTTCCTTTATATTCTATGAATGGTCCCCATACACTCTGAAATGATTTTAGTTTACCTCTCAGAATGTATGCAATCTTTTTAGGAGGCAGACTAATTAGCATTTGTTTTGTTCGTTGTTTAATATTTGGGATATTAAATTTGGATATTTGAATATATATATATATAATACACATCTGTTTATTGTAGATGTGTCGCCATGTGGCTGATGAGCTCCGCACGTTTGTGGTCTGATCTCCAGGGATGATGCCTTCTCCACACCTTTGTTAATTCCACTCTGGTTCACAACATTGTCCACGTATTCATTAAAGAAAAAAAGAGCACACTTTGCAAAAATCAATTCTATTTCACCCAAATTGTTATTGATCTTTCAATGCAATAAAATTTATACATTTAGAGAGAGAAAAAAAACTTTTTCTCTCAGATGCCTCTACGTTTTGTCCAAGGCAGCCCAGTTGGCAGTGTAGTACAGCACTGCTATTAAGATCGGTGAATTATTTCAGCTAACAGGATTTACAGTTAACAAATATCATCCCAAACGTGAAAACGAGGTCATTAATGTTCCCATCAGGGAGATTTCACAGCTCTTTGGCTCCTGTTAAAATGCAGATAAAGAGGGCTGATATGATACCGAAGTTATTGATGAAGCCGGTGTGGTCGCCGTGGAGATTGGATTGGTTGCCATGGCAGAGCAGCAGCACTTATTTTCTCTGTTGTTTGTTCTGCGATCTGGCCCTTCATTTAATATTTGACATGACACTAGTTGCTGTTTTATATTTTTTAATATATAAGATGTTAGGGCCAGTGTTGGGGCAGCTGTGATGTTTGAGAGTCTGCAGGATGTGGGTGGGGGGCTGGTGGGGATTTAGGGGGCTGTGATGTAAGATGAGCCCATTCTTTGGTGCAGAGAGAGCCCCCAGCCTCCTGGGGCTTTGGTCTGGCTTATGTGGGTCCTGTGTCCCCATGCCTTATCTTCTCAACGGAAGGAAGCAAGCTGGAAAACGATCCGGATCCCTCCTGTGCTCTCATTTGTGTCTGTGACTTTTCCAAACAGAAACAAAGCCACCTGCCATTTTTCTGCCTGCTACGTTGAGTCTTATAGCCCTTTAAGGGTGTTCCACTTCAACAAAGTCTATCTATCTATCTATCTATCTATCTATCTATCTGACACTCCATCCATCCATCTATCTATCTATCTATCTATCTGACATTCCATCCATCCATCTATCTATCTATCTATCTGACACTCCATCCATCCATCTATCTATCTATCTATCTATCTATCTATCTATCTATCTATCTATCTATCTACAATCCATTCACTCAATTACCAATCCTTCCATCATTTTCATCCATCCATCTACAGTATCCATCCACCTTTTTGTCTTTAGAGGCTTTACCATGGAGATGCAGGTTTTCTCCTCCGGGACGATGTCAGTATTCCAATAATAGCATATCATGTTTGAAACAGGTTGGGCTGATTAATTATTCCCATACATACCCAGTGTGCACAGGCATTTACTGCAAAGTTAACAATTTTTTTGTGCAATGGAAAAAATTATCCACATGTTGCTGTGACTTTGTTTAATTTTCCTTACTTTGAGAGTAGAAAGAGATTAGGAGACTCTGCACTCTAATGTATAACTAATGTGTTCCTGGTACTACAGCACTTATCTGTATATTTGTATGCTGAAAATACATATTTATATTTTACAAAGCATTCAGTGTTATAGGAAAATGGCAAAAATGGTTCTAAAGACTATTAAGTTAACCGCATTGTGTGTTTTAGAATGAAAGCACGACAAACATCAGTCATTGTGTCTGACATAAGACAACAACAATATTTATACATGAAGACTAATTACTTTGTGGGTGTATGTTTGATCGCCTGTTTATTCATAATGGATATTTCATGAAGATGCACTCTTTCTTCCTCAATATGAGATTTTTAGGGCTGCCAAGCGCCTTTAAGTATGTGTGCGTGAGCTGTAGAAACATGAAATTAAGCGGCATTTGCGCTGACCCGCATTCACCGGCATGCGGTATTCGTCACGTCACGTGTCAGCCTCAGCGTGTCAGAGCTGTGGCCGCATCACTCTCGCGGCCCCAACGCGGCGCTCCTAGATGTTGAGTCCCACCGTCAGCCAAACTCCATCAAGCCGCAGACAGTCGCATGCACCGCTCCGGAAAAGCATCAAAGCCGTTTCCTTCCTTCCTGTTTTTACTAGGAGATGTTCATCCATCAAATGCTGGCTGTGTTAATAAAACATCACAAGTCTATATTCAAGGAAAAGCTGTTACGGGAAGGAAGGTTTGCATTGCCGCCAACAATCCCGGCCCCTTCCCTCCATTTTCGAAAGTGAAGGTTTCCACTGAAATCCAAAGAAAGAGGGCTCTCTAGCCTGAAGGCAGAACCCATTCCTGCTCCATCAGCTGCATTGTTATTCCGGTTCAGATGGGATTGTGTGGCCGGTGTGGGAGTAGCAGGGTTGTCTCAGGTAGCACGCGCGAAGATTGTTAACAGGAAGGGGAAAATGAAACAATCCAGTTTAAGGTTATGAAGATTATCATCTTTCAGGATTATCAGACAAATGTGACATTAGAGAATACAGAGCCACTGGAGTATAGGGGATACTGCTACCATGTGTTAAACACCCCGGTCGTGGTGTTAATGTCTGCAGCTAACTGCTAACACAAGGTGCCTCTGGTAACATCCCCCAAGAAAATTCTCAGCCGTGAGATGGGAGGGTGGCAGAAGCAGGTTTTGGGAGCACCTTTTGCGATGGCCATATGGTGGAGTACCAGCGAAATGCAATTCCACTGCTTAATCAGCGTTGTGCTGAAAGGGCATTCTCATTCGCGTTTATCACAAGTGCTGCGTTTCCGACACAAGAACCCGGCATAGCTAAATAGATTTTATAAGGCTTGAAGATCAATGTGACAACCCTAATCAACATAACGTCCAATGGGGCCCTTCCTGTGAGCCACTCTAGTGAAAAGGCCGGCTTTAATTACGACTCTGGTCTGCGACGTTCCTCCACGTCGGATGAGTCCTCCGTCAGCTAGCCCGCCTGCCCTCCATCTCCTGGGTGCTCTTGCATGGTGACCTTTTGCAGTCTCTCGCACGGCTGGTTTTGACTCGCTGCCTGGGATATTAACCGCTCTCATGTGCACCGTACCGCTTTAGCCTTTACGTGGAACGCAATTACGTACGGACACCCCGAACTGAGGCAGAGAGATCGATTGATGGAGTGAAGAACCAGGTTTTCAAGAGTGATCTCCTCTCTGACACCTCACAGACTCTCAGGAATGGCGTAGACGCCAGTCTGGGCCACATAAGTAATCCTGCTGCCGATGACATATATCACAATTTCATTGTTCTGTTTTAAAACAAATCTGTAGAAAGTCATTAGCACGTTCTGCTCTGTCGCACTCCATGCTATATGTATTCTGTAGATAGCTGCAATTATCTGCTTTATTGAATTGTGCTAATTACATATGGAGTATGAACTGCATCTCGTTCATATTTCGGCTCTCCGATGATCACGGGGATTCGACGAGAGAGGTTCCCCATTAACCAACGCTCGCTCTCCACGGACAT
This sequence comes from Mormyrus lacerda, assembly GCA_015163995.2. NCBI lineage: Eukaryota > Metazoa > Chordata > Actinopteri > Osteoglossiformes > Mormyridae > Mormyrus > Mormyrus lacerda. The sequence continues at coordinate 9,695,300 of JAABNX020000053.1, read as the reverse complement.
GACCTGCATGAGTGCGGCACATGAATAAATGATTTCAGATTGAAATGACGTCCCTTTGGAGTATATGGTTCATAGCTAACTGACCTTGGGTGCCGACATCAAAACTCCCTTACAGGAGATCATCTCTGTAAACGGTGACATCTTTCGAAGACATACGCTTCCCAGTTACTAATCAAGGTATTTTGAGACCATCCGGGCCAACATAGTGGCAGGTTAACTTCTCTGAGGGCTCTTGGCTAACATGGCTGGGGAGCTGCAGGTGGGCCACTTGAACTGTTTTGTGAGCCGAAAGAGAAACAAGTGAGAATTAAAAACAATACAATGTCAATAATCTGCTAATCATCAAACATTGCAGGTGGCAAAATGTGCTGATTTGGGGGGGGGGGGGGGGTGGCTGGCATTAAAATTTACTGGGGGGGTGGCACATTGATAGGTCAGATTTAATTTGTTTAACCATTTAATTTTTCCTGAGGCAGGACCCCTGTCTGGTGTGGCCCCTGATTTTACTTCAGAAATAGTTGGAATAGCGTCAGGTTAACGATATGGATTACAGATTTTGGTCTGGTGTTTCGGATTGCCGCATTTCCGGTTTTCATCATAAACAGATCACCAGCTGACCACAATCAGCTGAATTGGCTAACCAGCTGGTCACCGTGCTAATGTTTCGCCAATGACGAAATGACCCAACCCGCCGTGCGTCAGACTCGAAAATAACGGGCCCATTGTTCATGCCGGTAGCACCTCCTGTGCCATTACTGGGCCAAACTGTGGCGGAACGGCGGAACAGAGTGCGCCCGCATGCCGCGTTCATGGCAGCCGATGCATGGCGCCACTTGGGGTGATTTGGCCTGGACGGACCGTCGCTGGACGAACCGGGGTGACCTGCTCGCTCTGGCAGTACCTGGCGGAGGCACTAGGCACGCCTCCTGTGGCTCCTTTGGCTTTCGGTGTCGGCCGTGCGCGCCACTAGCCAGTGATTCCTGTGGGGGGGGGCTGTTGATTAGCCTTGTCCGTGGCAAATGTTAATCAGCAAAACAAAATTACCTACGTGGCATCCGTTTAATTATATTTCTGGATGCCAGCTTTCTGAAACCTACGAGCAGACTGGGGGGAGGAAGAAAATCCAGAAAACTTCAAAAACAATTCCGATTTAAGGCATCGCTCCCCCTTGACGTCTGACGCCCAAATCCCCCCGGCGATGTGACGGTGGCACTTTCTTTTCCATTTTAACTTTCATACGTTCTTTTATTATTACAAATCAATAGACTGTGAACGCAATTCCGTGTGGTCAGCAGCTATTGGTCGTGAGCTTATAAATTTAATGCTCTATTTAATTCGGTTCCCCATAGGAGATGGATTTTTGCTGGTGAACTTTGGCGAGGGCCAGCTGCAGGCAGGACCCCCCACCTCACTCTGCATGTGGGAGAAAATCCACAAGACTGGGTTTTCTCATCTGAATGTGCACTCCTACTATAATAGCTCCTGTTGATGGTGGTAGTGGGGGGTGTATTCTACATAATAAGGTTCCTTGAAGGTGATTCCCTGCTTTTGTCCTCCTATAAATGTTAGTGGACGCTGTTGGCCCTGTAATTTGCCCTGGAATCTGCAGTGGAAAGTGTAATAGTCACCTGAAAGCGCGTGGATGATTTGGTCGTGAGTTTGCCAGGGGCCTCCTAGGTTTTGCATTGTTTTGAAATTTCCTTCTTGACAGAAAAGCTTCCTCACCGCAGTGCCAGATGGAACGGTCACATCCGGGGAAGCCTGTCTTCCTCCCCCCCCCCCGTCCCCATTCAGTCCTTTGTCACTGTCGGAGTCACCTTTGCGGGTCACGCTCGCTGCCTCTGATCACTGCTGCTCCGGCCTGAGGCTCGAGGACACAGGGCTGTGCCTCGATTCGGTCTGCCGTCTTTGCAGAGGTGAGTGCTCAGCGGGGGTTGGGGGCTTCCTAGTGTGAGTAGCAGTGTTCTTGTTTAATCCCCACCTCACCCTTTTGTTCCTTCGCTTTTACCACAAAATGCCATAGGCTGCTCACTTGCAATTAGACATCCATAAACACGTTAGACGTCTCATCTATTCTCAGCCGCACAAAGTTCCCTAATCCCACACTATGGCCGATGTGATAATGCTGTTGAAAATAAACCTTGCAGGAGAAGGGCTCCGAGACTATAGTGCATGCCCGACCTGCTTTCACCTCCTTTTGATGCGGCTCCTCTCTGCACTCTGAATTTCCCAGTCTCCTCTCCAAGATGGCTGGAGTCCGGCCAGGCCACTGGAGGCTTGGTCCACACAGCCGAAACGGGGGTCGACATGGACATGTGCCGCCAACAAGGAGTGCAAATCAAAGTTCCGTTTTATCTCCTCGCCGCAGGACACCAGCTTCGGCGGACTAACATGCAATTACGGCGATCTTTGGTAGTCCCTGCTTCCAGGGGAAATGGAGAAAGATTAGTCAGAGTGATGTTTGTGCCTGACCTTCGGCTCGGCTTTGAGGTCCGTGGGAAGTTCCACCTGGCGGGAGAGCAAGGAGCCTTTTGACGCCGAGCGCTAAAATGAAAGGCACTTTGAAACGGATCCTCTAAAAAGAATCTGAGGAACATGTCCTCGTCAAAAGGCAATGGTATCATTACACGACAAGCATTTGTTCCAATGTTTACCGGCCTGTATAATGCGATAACATGAAGACTGTTGCTGGCACTGTTGCTGAAGTTTTCACAACTTAAAGAAGAGGAACAGGCTAAGTTAAACTATCCTGCTTTTCATCCCTCTTGCATTGCATTTCTACAATTACAAAATTCCCTTTTTGTTATGTGGTTGTTGTCGAACAACTATTAGGTTTTGAGGTACAACCAGTCTTCTGGTTGTAGATGCATCTAGTCAGGCTTGACAATGTGAATAAGCCTCAAATCGCTGTCAGCACATGCATTATTAAAATCCAGAGTGGTTGCCTCTGAAGAATCCACTGTGGCATAGTGGTTAGCACAGTGTCCTCACACTTCTAGAGCTGGGGGTCTGACTCCTGCCCCTGGTTTTGTGTGGGCATGTGTATGCCGTTGACATGTTGTGTGGGCTTCCGTCTGCAATCCAAAAATACAGAGCTAGGCTCACCCCTCCTTCTAAGAAGTAAGTCTGCAGGATGGAATAGTGGGTGTGTTGAGAAGAAAATGGGTGTGTCAAAAGCATTGTGGGCATGTCAAATGGATTATGGGCGTGTCAAAAGCCTGATGGGCATGTCAAAAAGTTAGTGGGCATATCAAAAGGATTGTGGACATGTCAAATGGGTTATGGGTGTGTCAAAAGCTTGATGGGCATGTTGAAAGATTAGTGGGCATATCAAAAAGATTGTGGGTGTGTCAAAAGCTTGATGGGCGTAGTGAAAGGTTAGTGGGCGTATCAAATGGATTTTGGGCATGTCAAATGGAATATGGGCGTGTCCAAAGCTTGATGGGCGTGTCAAAAAGTTAGTGGGTATGTCAAAAGGATTGTGGGCATGTCAAATAGATTATGGGTGTGTCAAAAGCTTGATGGGCATGTTGAAAGGTTAGTGGGCATGTCAAAAGGATTGAGGGCGTGTCAATAGCTTGATGGGTGTGTAGATGGGTTAGTAGGTGTGTTAGAAGGTTAGAGGGCATGTTGGAAGGTTTGTGGGCATGTATACAGGTTTGTGAGTTTATCCATCGAAACAGAGTGTGCCGAAGTAGGTGGAATCACGATGTACTTTCCTTTGCTCTTTCTGGAAGTATGAAGGTATCTGTAAACAAGTATAGAACATGCTATATGAAGAAATATAAAACAGGCATTTAATTATTCTGCAACATTTGTGTCTTTTAAATGTGCTATATAAATAAAGATCAAATCATAGTCATTGCCAGAGCAATGGTGAATATCAAACATTTATTGACAGAATTTTCATCCAATAGAAATAACCTTTTGGCTCAGCTGCTCTATTGTATATGTCACTTTTCACATGCCTACCATTTGACACGCCCCAAATTCGACACGCCCATATCTGACACACCCCTATTCGACACGCCCATGTTAGACACGCCCACCTTTGAGACCCACTATTCCAGTCTGCAGAAACTTATAAATGCTTCCTCCTTGGACAGCCTCCAGGCTCAAAGAGATGCCATACACTGGCTGTCCTGTTCCAGGTGACCTAAAGAGAACCCTAACCTGTCGCAAACACCGACACGTATTTTTTTTTCTACATTGCACCATTTGAGGTAAGTCAGTGCGGAACTAAAGTCCGGACAGCGGCAGCGTTTTCCGCGAGAGCACCGTTCGCGGCTTCCCGTTACCAGCGAGTCTCCCGCGTTGCTGTCCGCCCACCGGAACCTCCTTCTCCAGTAAACGAGCGCCGGTGTCACTGGAAATGTTCTTTCTGAGGAGTGATTTGCCTCCGTGCTGCGCGACGTCATTTCCCCGCTCCGCACGGTGCTGAGTGCGACTCTCGCCCTGCTGCTAATAATACTTAGTTTAAGCGTTTCCCCTTGCAAACCGACCTGCACTTCCCAGCCATCTGAACATCTGCTCCTCAGTGTCGTCAGAGTGGGGCTTCAGTTTGCCTGCGCTCTTTAATCAACTTGTTGCGATGCACATTTTTATAGATTTAAATGTGAGCCAGTGAAAAAGGAGAATCTTATCATCTGTGTATTATTGTGGCTATGCGTGACTCAGCAGTTTGAATACACAGGTTTAAATCCCAGGGTCAACAGACTGAGCTTGTAGGAGTTTTACTTAGACAAAAGTACTATGTGAGCAGAACAAAAATGATTGATTCAGAGAGATAACCAATTAGATTATGGAGGAGGTGGGCTCAAGCAACTAGAGGAGGCAGGACCAAAACATCTGATTGGTTGGTCCTGCATCCTCTAGTTGCTTGGACCCACCTCCTCCATAATCTAATTGGTTATCTCTCTGAACCCTTAAGCCCCAGCTCCATGGGTGGTCCACGCTGACTGACCCCCATTTTTGGGTTTCCCCTCATTTAACACACCTGGTTCAACTCCTTGTGCTAATTACCACACAGCTCTTCAGCTAAATCATTTGTGGTGGAGCAGGGAAAGAACTAAGCTACACAAGGCTCTGGCCCTCCAGGACTGGAGTTTGACATGCCTGGTCCAAGGTGATGAACAAGAGAGCAGGATCATTCAGCATCTCTGGAAAATTTGAAGTTAGGGGTCTTTACTCAAAGTTCAAATACACTGATACAACAGAATGCTCTTACTAGAATGAATTTGGGTTGTGCAGAGTTATCAGATCAAGGCCCTGTCGGTACACAAACCAAGAATCTTCTGGTTACAAGCACATGTGTGCCTGACAGAAAGTGATCACTCTCCTTGTATTCAGAAAGTGATGAATTAAGATACATGCAAATATGGTGGGCCAGTATTTACAAGACCTGAGAGGATGGTTTTATGCTGGTTAGCCAGTGGTTACCTGTCCTATTTCTTTGAAATAGAATTATAGCATCATAAAACGTTTTTAGTTTAAGACTTGGTTTGGAAACTGAACTGAACAGTCAGTAACATGTATTAATAATTTATAATGAGAAAACTTGCTAGTCTTTTCCCTGGAAAGCTTCCTTTTTAAAAATGTCTGAAATAGGAATGGAGAAATATGTTCGATATGTCCCCAGTGCAATTCACTCGTGTGTGTCTGGGGTCTTAGATGGAAATGTATTGGGCCAATCTTCAATTAATTGCCTTAGATTTTTAAAAAATCTGTATCCAATTTATAACTCAATGCAGCTGATAAATGCATCTGTTTATAACCATTGTTAAAGTTCACTTTCTCAAAAAAACGGGAAGTCGGATTTAATACCTTGACTGGATGATAGACAGTGTCAGTCACCTCTGTGTTAATTTCTCTTTGGATAACTTGGTTACTGGCAACTTAATAAATGTAGTTATAAATGCAGCGTGTTCCTATACTGTACATCAGAGGCAGTGGCTATAATGATTAGGGGAATTGAGGGAGAAAAATCTAAAGACCTACATATCTGGCTCAGTTTAAATAAAAACGACTAGCAAAAGACTGAGACCTTTGGCATTCCCAAATTATAGCACAATAAGATTGAACAAAAAAACTGTTCTTCAGTGTAGTTACCTTCGGATCTACCCATCTTCAAGATATTTATCCTAGTCGGGGTCACAGGGGGGCCTGGAGCCTGTCCCAGACAGCAGAGGGTCAGATGCCAGTCCCTTATAGGATATATACAATGGGTAATTTCTAGATGCCAGTTCACCTTGACTGCATGTCTTTGGGCTGCAGGTGGAAGCAGACACAATGCGGAGAGAACATGTAAACTGCACACACAAAGCAGAGATGGGATTCAAACCCAAAACCTTGGATGCAATTGAGCGACCATGCCACCCGAGTGAGAATTTTAGCCTCAGATAGATGCAAAACTATCACTTGTTTTTTTTAAAAAATGTCAGCAGTAATTAGTGGCAGGGTCAGGACCTCATATCAGCGGGTAATCGGAGTGAGAGTCTCCTAGGCTGCCACACGAATCCATCTCGGACCGTAATTGGCTGCGGTGGGTCTATAATAAGAGGTAGCGGTGTCCAAATTAAATTATACATGTCGCTGCTGCGTCTGCTACATTACCGCCTTTTGATTGTGTTTTCTTCAGAGACGCCTTCACACCTCATTGGATTTCAATTAGCAGGCAGGGGTGGCCAGGTCGTCAGTCCCATCTAGCCGTGTTCCCCAGAATTTTATTGCCAGGTTGGGAAAAATCATTTTCATCTTTTTTTTGGCCATTTATACCAGTGAAGGAGAGAAATAATGGCATGTAGAAAGAGGGTAAGAAATGGGAGGTCCATCCATGCCGTGAGGAGAGCTACGGGAATCCAACTGACAAGCGGCTCGGGATGGATGTGAGGGTGACACCACGCGTGTCTGCACGCGGACCCACTTTACACAGGGATTTACAGGCTTACTCTGAGATACAATATTATGGACCATCATAATGTCGCACGTGGCCACACGGTGAACTTGGAAACGAGGGGAAAGATGCTCTTTTTCTCCAGCGCAGGGGGGATGGCTGGTTTGCGATGACAGGTTAGCTTTCCGGGCCTGCATCTGGATTGCTGAGCACCGGCTGCGACGACGACAACGAGCACAGAGCCTGCCACAACCGGTTTATTCCAGGCTAACGTGTTGCTCCGAGAATATCCCGGGAGATACGGCATGAAAGTATGCGAGCGGGGGGAACGGTAAAGCATCTGTATGTCTGTCTGTGTGGCGGGGGGGGATTAAGTCACCAATGACACATACTCTGCTGAACTCAGGAAGCTTGGGAGACGACAAATGGCCATGGACTGTAGTGGCTGCTGCTTGCCTTCCATTGGTCGCAATCGGAGGGGGGCGGGTCCCACTAGTCTGATAACTTGGGGGGCGGGGTCCACTGGTCGGAGCACCGAGGCGGGGGCAGCAGGTGGAGAGGTGGCAGTGTAGGTGACAGAGCGTGGGCCGAGCCCAGCAGGGGCACTGAGAAGCTGCATGGGGTGACCCTACCAGAACCAATGAGGAGCAGCAGAATCGCACAACATGCAGTTATGAACATCTATAATTGAATGCATTTCTTTGATGTTTGACACTAAAACTGACGTCTTGATGTGCATAAAATTCCCAAATGCATTTAAGCCCCAGAAAAAAACAACCTTCCTGTGTTTGATTTTCCTATTTATAACAGTCTTCTGCCATCAGTAAGGAACGCGTGCCCAGCCTAGCCTGGATCCCATTAAAATCCATCCAGAGATACGACAATAAACTTTAAACCAGATGGAACAGGTGGTCCATTACAAGATGTTCTGCCGACGGTCTTTGACGGCTTGAAATGACTGTTGAAAAGGCAAGGAGGACTTTAAAAAGGGAAAACAGGATTTTCTGAGAGAGTGGATAATAAATAATTCACTTTAGAAGGAGCGTGTGACAGCATTGTCGATACCTGCGATTTGTCTAGTCACATGGACAGGGACGCACACACACATGCACACACACATATACCAGCGCAGGCACCCACCTGAGCGCCCCATCCATACCTCCTCCAGCCCTTCTTCACCTTCAGGACATGGTGGTGTGCAGCGATAAATCAGGCAAGAGAGAGAATCTGGGGTTCAGGTAACTACTGTCTGTGGGAGGTGGTGAGAGAGTGAGAGAGAGGGAGAGAAAGGAACTCGGAGCTGAAGGGAGACCATGGGAGTCAGGGTCACTCCAATTACAGAAGATTCACTGAACCCTTCATGCACCCCCACCCCCCAACCACCACAACAACCATTCTACACTTGGGGGCGGAGTTTACATTAGCAAATAGCCCCTCCCCTCCAAGCAAGCCCAATCAGCTGCACTCTGCTACTGGTGCCCGCCGCCTTGGTGAAACAGCCCCAATGGCGGTCCTTATCAAACCCTCGGTTTATTATTATAATGACTTTTTGAGAAGCAGGAGGAAGTGCGTCACATGACTCATGCAGGTCAGTCTGACACTCGCTGTCAGATTAATGGTTTTTTTGCACTTTCACCACTGTGCCCTGTTTACGAGGCATACGCTTGACAGGCAGTCCCTCCTGGCCCCAGAACAACGGCACAATATCCTCCGTAGCACTCAACAGACTTTATCCACCGCTATTTTCGGCGTGCCGTAAACGTATTACGAGAGAACGTATCATGTCCTGTGTTGTTTCAGCCGACTGCCACGTGTGAGGGTGGTGCACGTGTGGGGCGTAGACCAAGGGGAAAGACATCACACGCCGTCCAGAAGAAGCTTCCAGAAACGCCGTAATAGAGAGCACCCAGGGGGGTCGAATCCTGGCCCACCTCTGCCATGCAGATACCCTGGAATTACATACTCAGCTCTCCCTTAATCCTTTAATCTGAGACACTTATTCTGAGTAAATGTCTTTGTGTTTTTATTTTTCGGCAACTTTAATGACTCCTAGAGTTTCTTCACTAAAGCTGCCGCAGCAGTTGGTATCATCCCCAATCTCTTCGGCACACCTTGCTCCTGTCTGACCCCGTAGTGCTGAATCCCATATTGCTTCCCCCTCCCTGCTGTTG
>JAABNX020000053.1:9642289-9657642 GCA_015163995.2 Mormyrus lacerda | reverse complement strand
CACCCCCCCCCCCCCCCCCACCAAGCCCCACGCCTGACGGAAACATTTTTCACGCATTTGGAAATATTTGCCTAGCTACAGTGCTTGCTGGAGGACACTTGCAGATCCCTCCAAAATAACTCATGAGTAATTTCTTTGTTTTGTTTTGTTTTTCTGTGGCTAAAAGGTGAATACATTTGGTCTAGAAGTTGCGTTTTTCAGCACAAACCCCCGATTGCCCTCTCTGTAAATAAAGAGCCACTCTGTGAGGAATTTACCCAGCTCAGAGGACGCACTTCCACAGCAGACTCCACAGTCCTCCACTCAGTTGGCATCTCCTGAGATGCCACACATGATAGACATTTCTGGCTATTTAATACTTTGCCTTGATGCACAATCCTCTCCCAACAAATTATATAGACAGTATCAGACACCCATTATCAGCCAGTGATTGTTAACCGTTATTTTTTTTTTAACCTGAAAAGACCAATTCATTGTATCACAGGTCGCCCCATCTCAACACAGGATGCTGATGCCAGCTGTCAGGGGGAGGGTCATGTGTGCCAGCTTCATGGGTGTCGGCAAGTAACATATCACGCTCGGAGGCGAGCAGTGATCACTGGATTCCACCCGTGGCCCCTGTGGGTCCCAGCTGGCAGAGGGCATGGCCACGGAAAGGTGAGAGGGAGAAGTACCCAGAAGTCTGACCCCCCCGCAGGACTGCATGCTAGCCTGCCTCCTCCTGGCCTCCTCGCGACAGATGGCTCAGGTGGTACAGCCTCAATCGAACCGTAGTCCCTACTGTTGGACGCACCTTGCCTTGACCAGAGCTTCTCCTGGGGGGGGGGAGGCATCATGTGATTTTAACCCAGCTGCAGTATAATCTTTTTTTAGTGGTAGCTTATGTTGTGACCTTGTTTCTGCAGTGGCTGTGGTGTCTGCTCAGCAAGCGTGATGCAAAGCGGCGTGATGTGGGCTTGCGTACACCGGCGAGGATGTTTTCAGAAGGGGGCGCTCTGCTGACGGGCTGCGCACTTCTGTCCAGCCGGGGGAGCCATATCCAGACAGATGCGAACGACACTTATCGCCCCTTAAGTGTGGCCTCTTTACGTTAGTAGGTCTTCAGTCTCGGGTGGTTCACAGTGTGAGTAACAAGACTCACGGCGAGATGTGTAAATGTCTCAGGCGGACAGCCCCCCCGCCCCGGTGGCACCACGCAAACTTAAGAGTCCCTGATTACGGTGTCAAACAGAAGAGATCAACATGTGCGGCCCGCCCCCCACTAGCTGCCTGTAATAGATTCTACTGATGCAGTCCCCATAACGCAATTAGCGCACCCTTCAAAGTCAAAAACATGAGCACTACTGACAAAACTGACAAGCGAGAGATGCTGGAATGATTTACCGAAGTGGACGGTCGAGCTTTAGGCTACTCAGATATCTGACATGCCGGGCTTGGATCCCTTTCGAGACTGAAATGCTGAGAAACTGCACAGATATTCCTGATGCCCTACCACACTGATTTCCCACCAGGGGGGTGTCCTGGATCCAAGGCAGTATGCAATTATGAAATTGATATTCCCCCTGAGTTCCTGGACGTACTCGGCTGTCCAACGCATTGACAACTGATTTACAAGAATTAATGGATTAATTTCCATAATATCATGAGCATGATAAATCATTTCATTTATCACATACTTTCCAGGGAAAAACGACACATCCAGCATCACAATGTGAGCAAGAATTTCATAGCCACCAGTAACTTTACAGAACCCCCAGTGTCAGTTATAGCCCAGATTTCACAAAGACATTACTTATGGTGTCTGATTCTCCGAAACTTTCACACATTTTTACTGTGAGCCTCCAACAAGCACGAGCAGATCCTCCCAGGGGAGCGGCAACATTTCCACAAGCAGCCGTGGGGTACTGAGCAGACGTTTTTAGTCTGCTGTCCCAGAAGTCCGCCTGTCTCCTCCTCTGCAATCACCTTTACGCCAGGTAGCATCCTGGAGTGACAGCATTAGTCAGCAATCTCCAGGAGCAGAGGTTGCCTTCGAAGACCACCTAGGCTTCAGAGATGCTAACTGCTCAAAATTGCTAACAGTCATGCTTCACACAATGACAACAACACGCTAAAATCAGCTCTGCGCTGCCGCAGTAACCCTCTGAATGACCTTCCTGCCTACCTGTTGTCTGAAAGACAAAGTGCAATGTACGTTTATCCTCTTACAGAGCTGAAAGCCAGCGACAACACACACCGCACGCTAATGGAGCACCAAGCAAACAACTTGTGATTGATTCGCTAGTGGACCTGTTGTGTGCAGTCACTGAAGGAGGCGTGCCCTAAGTGCTTTAACTCTGCAGATAACGGTCCACCTGGGACCTGAAGATCCTGACAGCTGATTTCACTGGAACCAAGATGGAACCCCTTAAGGTGAAAGTCAGAGACCTGAAACCACTAAACATGCAGCATCTAAAGCAACCGATTTAAATTTAAGGGTATTCCATTAAGTAATAAAGAGCCCTTGGCCCGCTCACCAAGCCACAAGATCAGCCAGGATAGATGCCTTGGGCTCTGCACCAACGCGGCTGCTGCAAGGAGAAGCCATTGCTGAAATGTAGGTTAGAAATAGGCAGAAAACAGCCAAAACACAAAAAGCTGAGCAAACCGTATTATTTCGTTTTGATAAATCATTCGTCACTGGAATTCGCATCACGTCCGACCCAGCGACCGCCTTTTTGGGTATAAGGATCGTTTAACTGCGTTGCGTTCTGAAGCCTTATACACGCCATTGCCCAGTAATGTTGATTCATTAATTTTCGTTAGCTCTGAATCAAGATAAAAAGTTGCTTCTTCATAATATTGAACCTCTATAATTTTCATCCTGCGACAACATATGAGAAAACATTATGACATATTTGTAGATTGCAAATCTGTGAAAATTCACACTGGAATACCACGAATTATATAAACTATAACATTACAACGCTCCGCTAATTCTTAATCTCTAGAGAAACGCCGTTGTAACCTTTTTGCGCATTACATTAGCAATAGTCTTACTGTCGAGTTTCCACTTGAATGGTTTACATGGATAAATACAAATCAAATAATAATTATTATTATTATCAGATTTTAAGATGTGGTTGAAGAATTCAGGGATCTCGTTTTACTCTTGGTGGGAAGAGCTTTCAGTTTATGAACACTGACAAACATAATCAATGGCTGCTTGTTTATTATATATCGTTTTCACAGTGGTTCAACGAAGAGAAGACAACTAAAAATATATGTAATACATAAGAAATTACCAGGTTAAAGAACTGAACGGTCCTTTTTAAAACCCTATCCGCCGAGCCCCTAACAAATTCAGCAGATGAGATCAGCAATGACGTTCCTCAGTCGTCACGCAACCCAGAGAGATATGACGATAGAATAGTATTAACCAGGGATTTTGCGTGACGACTGCATCTATTTTTATTTGCGTATAGGAAGAAAAATCACTTTACATTTCAATTTATACTTCCAGACCGTCATATACAATAAAAGCAAACCCCTTCTTAGCGGAATATTTGTATATCCGCTTAATATAATCCAGAACAAATCAACCACAAATTTGACGTTGTTTATTTATTCTTTATTATGAAGTGAGACAAAATGCCTGGTGTCGCTGTGCTTACATCATTCAAATACTGGTCAAAAATTCCCAGAGAAAAAAACTCCAGAAATAAGGTCATTTGATTCTTTACAGTTGTAAAAATCTTAAATTCAAAAGGATTATTTACAAGACTTCTTGCAATAAACAGTTAAGTTCCTTTTATTCATAGTACAAAACAGAGATCAAGCTAATACAAGGTCTTTCTACCTGAATCTATAGATTTGTGCTACTTTTAAAGTTGGAAATGTTTATAATGAAGTGCTTTAAAGACAAATCCGTAGGAATCCCACGTGGCAAAAAGAAGGTCCCCTTTACTCCCTACATTAAGCTGAGTCTAAGTACAGTGCAAATAGTTTGGCTTGCATGGTAGTGACCCCTCACTCTTCCCCGATGTGAAATGGCGATGTGACGGGCCGGTATTTTTGCCTCCGCGGGATTTCCGCAGATCTGGAGAAATGTTCTGAACTGCTTGCAGCTGGTCGTTCAGCACCCACAAGCCTACGTACTAAATCTACGTTAAATCAGAGGCAGGCAGTGCATTAACATATATAAAAGCCCCCCTCCCCCCTCCCCAGTTTATTCTCTAATACTACACTGGCGTCTCCCTGATATTGGACTTCTGTATGACTACTAGGAATACTGGATAAAACCATACCTGATTTTAAAAACTGTCGTAAGTACTATGTCTTTATTTTTTTAAAAATACCATGCATTAAGTCGTTATTGCTCTATAATTCCATATGAGAATCCCAAGAAATATTGCCCATGGATGCTATCTAGATTTTGGCAAAATCCAAAGCTTCATAAAATTGGCATAGATTTTAATTCATTTTTGCATGCAATAACATTAAAAAGGTAGCGAACAGAAATAAAAATACGTTACTCAGAAAGTGGCAAATGCTTTGGCATATTGATGGCGAAGGCTTTGCTAAAGAATAACAAATGATAAAGTGCAAATAAAGACTTTACACAGTTTATGGGTAAAAGAGGGAAAGAACACATAAAGTGAATGAATAAATAGTTTTACCTCAATGTTGAACACTTTGTGGTCACTGGCCGCAGTAAAATAATATCCCGTATTAAAAAAAGGTTTGACCTTTGCGAGAAGTAAATAGACATTTTAAATGTCTTCACTGAGTTTCAGCAAAATTAACGACATTTCGCCTCTATATGTCTGAATATAGGGACACGACTGAGGAAATAGAAAACAAAAGTATGCTACGTACATGCGAAAAATCCATGTTTTCCTTTGTTGGAGAAAATCGAGAAAAAATGTGCTATAGTCAGTTTTCATGGAAAAACGAGGATGAGAAGAGGAAGAGTTCATTTTGCGTTTTTTTCTGTATGGAAGTCATGCTTCAAGAGGACTTAAGGGCGAGAAGGCTCCTTTAAAGCACGCGGACTCGTAGTGCTTGTTCAGGTAGGACTTGAGGGCGAAGGTCTTGTTGCATCGTTTGCATTTGTAGTGCTTGAAAGCGGAGTGCGTCTGCATGTGCGCGCGGAGGTTGGAGCGGTCCGCGAACGCTTTTCCGCAGTGTGCACATCCAAAGGGCTTTTCGCCCGTGTGTGACCTCATGTGTCCCTGCAGCAGCCAGGGCCTGCTGAAAGCCTTGCCACATATGTCACACTTGTGCTTGAGGTCGTGGGTCAGCAAATGCATGGCCATGGCCGGCATGGAGACGTACACCTTCCCACAAGTCGGGCACTTTTTGGCCATCTTGCTATCTATGCTACGGTGCGTCTGCTTGTGCCTGCTCAGGTTGGAGGACGTGGCGTAGGTTTTTCCGCACTCGTTGCACGTGTGACGCTGTATGTTCCTAGGGGTGCTGATGACTTTCCTCCTTGACCTCCCGTCCGTGATGAAGAAGGCGTCCACCGTGTACCCTTCACTCACGGCATTGTCTCCGTTAATGTAGCCAGATGAGATCTCCGACTGGGGGCTGTCTGGTTGGTCTGAATCCGGTGCTCCGTAATCACCGTGCATGCCATCGTAGATAGGCTCGGGAGAGGGCACTTTCATAGCATTGTCGCTTTCGCCGTCGTATACAGACGGAGTGATGTAGTCGCTAATGTACCCTGGTATTGAAAGAACGGGATATTTATTAAATTATGCATAATGACACCGAGAATGGATGTTGGATTAATACATACAATAGCTTTCTGTCAGCCCACCACTCGATTTCATGACTACAGCCCTCTCCTCTGGAGAGTGTATTTACTGTAAATGAATACTGACTAAGAAAGGTCATTTTCCCACATCACTCCCGCAGAGCAACATTGAATTTGGCGTGGTATGTTTCTTAAGGACAAAGAGAAGAGGAATGCCGACGCTTCCTTTAACAATTTCATCGGTGCTTTTAACAAAGATTAGAAAGGCACGGATCACTGTTCACAGAAAACACGCTGCTGTCACCTTTCCTCATTTCACAGTGGCAAAGATTTCATGTCAACATCCTATTACTGTCCTTCTGCACAGCAAATGTGCGAATGTGTTGTATTATACAGAGCATATATTATAGTTTGACGATGATCGAGCGTCTTATTAATACGTCTTGTATGCCCTTGTGTACGAATTTTCAAGACATAGTGCTATTAAAGGAACACATGGGATTTGTGTTTGTCTAACCAAGCGGGTCGTAACAAGGAAGTTTTAAATGCACTAATTTATTATACACACTTGTAGGTTGCAGAGATCCTTGTGCGCTGTCCGACAATGACACTTCAACCTTTTCGGTTTCCGTAATGCATCTAGTGTTTCTTCCCGAGCGGTTCACTGAATAAATACCAGCACACGGAAAATGTGCAAAGTCGACAATTTTGCCATTCTGTTGAATGCAGCCGAAAGAGCATCAGAGCTGATCTGGCATGAACTACGGACATACTTTAAACAGAGACACGTTGCGGAAGCATTGTCTGAAAGACGGGAAGAACCGCGTTAAAATCTGACGCTTGACAGTTTTAGGAAGGATTCATAATGGTCTGAAAGACAAATTAGTTTACCTTTTTCATGAAAGCGGAGATTGAGGTCGGTCCTGGATCTGCCATAGGAGCTTTCGAGATCGGTAGATGAGAAATCATCGAGTTTAACCTTTTTAACCAGGAAAGACCTTGGCATGTTTCGATGCTGCACGACGCGGTGCCGAGTCTTCCTCTCTTCATACAACGCCGATGCAGACTGGATGGCAGCGGATCGGCCTCGCCGAGCTGAGATTCACACGCCAGCGCAGGGGCAAAACGCAAAAACCCTCCCTCGCTGACGTTTGGGCTGGACAGAAATGCAACTTCAGCACTGGATAGCTCCCCTCTCCGCGCCACTATACGGGCTGGGCTCCCCGCAGCGAGACGTCCGCTCCTGCTTTCCAGCGCTGCCCTCCCTATTACTTCAACTGCAAAACAGACGAGAGAGGAAAGAAAAATTGCTTATCGCTTGTTTAGGACTTAGTACGCGTATAGTTTTGCCACGTTTCAACTTAAGAGTCTCAGATTATTGTTGTTTCTTTTTTTGGCAGACGATATTGCAAATGATCGCGGTTCGCGGCGTTAAGTATTTTCAAAACCAATAATATATAGGCGGAATATTGCGTTTGAGTGAAATAGCTGATCGTCTCTTTCTCTCCCTCTTGTGCAGCCTTTCCCGTTTCAAGGTCTAGGGAATCTGAAGTCCTGTTGATCAGCTGTTGGGATTTATAGGGCTGCGATCAGGTGGGAGATGGAAATGGAAGTGCTTAATTTAATCCATCAAAAAATCTCCCGGGAACAACGTTGGACTGGAATGATTTATTGACGCCGTTACTCGTTTCCCTTCTCTCATTTTCTCGAAACAAACCGCCATGTTCATCTTAAATAAGTACGACATTTATCCTTACTTTATTAATCAGCATAATATAATGCTGATTGCGCTTCTGTAAAACAATAATAGTGTTATATAATAGAGGACAAGGAAATTTTTTCTTTTAAAATATTATCCAGGTTGGTTAGTGTGCTTTTGAAAATTTAATGGTAGACTGAAATTATGAAGATCTTTCCGAGAAAGACATTTTTTCTAAAAAAAATCGAAGGGGGGTGAATAGAGAATTACGTTCAAGCATTAAATAATTCATCTTCTACATATTTTTAAACAATATGGAAATCACGCGCTGAAGAGAGTGCGCTAACAACATTATGTTAAATTTAGCGTCATTAAACACTTTTGCAATATCGTTCCCCCCTCCCGGATATTTCAGCACACAGCACCATCACAGACCATTAAACCAAAGGCTGGATGTGGCCTAAAGTTTGCAGGTCTCTCTTTTACATCACACCGTATAAACCAATGATGTCTTTAGGTTAGCGAAAAGAACTGCTGTCCGGTTCATTTTTAAGTATATGCAGGTCATTTATCCCCTTATGTTATGGGATCTAATTATAATTACTTGCAAATGATCATTGAACTACTTCGTTGTTTTGTTTTTTTCATTAAATGTCATGATGAAGGAACGGTTGTTTCAAAATAGTCTATATTATTGTTACTGTTATTGATATTACACACGTTCAGCTACAATTTTCTCAATGAATATTTGCTAACTTTGTTTAAGTTTGATCATAATTGAATCACAATCGCTAGCTTTCCTCCTCATCATAACTAGCCAATGACAGGGCTTTTCCCTTCTTTTTCGTCAGCTGTGAGCAAAAAAAAAAATGATTGCAGTCAGACCTGAAAACCTACTTTTTTATATGAGCATGCAAAGCAACTTTAGATGTGGTTTTATCTGTATCCATGTTGTTTTACTGTTTTCGTAAATGAGTAGAGATTGTTGGTGGCTAACGCACTCACTTGTCCCCAGTGGCTGGCAGTGAGGTGACCTGATGTGTTTATCAAAGAGTCACAGTGCGGCTCATTTGTTGAACGCTTACTACTCTGCGGAACTGCTGATTCCAGCTGAAACGGGGCAAAATATAGAAACCGCCCTCATTTGCATAATAACACCCTCAGATGTGCTGTAATATCGAGATGTCTTGTCAGATTCCCAATCAAACGGTTCATCGGCGTTTTATTCTCGTGATTTTTAATGAAAAAAATGCAAATCCAGGTTTTAGGCTTTAAGTTCCGTTTCTGTTGGTTGAAAATGACCGATAAGATATCACCATCCCAAGAAATCTTGCTGATATTGTAGAAGCTCAAAGATTTTCAGTTTTATAGCAGCAGATGCCCATATAAGACACATCTCTGAAAATGATCAATGAATATTCTTTGTGGAAATGGTAAGGACATATATACTTTGAAGTGCAAGGCAGCGTCTGTATGTGCATTGCAAATGCTTAAATGTGGTACATATAACAATCACTATAATGAAACACTGTCAATCAAAGACAACATACCCTTTATGAAAACAAATTAAAAATTACTCAGAAACATATATAATCATTATTACTCTTTTCCACACAGATGATTACAGACATCATTGGTTGATGGTTATTGGTCTGTTCTTCAGCGTCAAATAAATATTTCTTGCAAAATGTGTCATTTAAAATAAGCACTGCAATTATGTGTAACAGAAAAACAAAAATCATCCAATAGAGTCAGATAATGGGGTAAATAGTGGTAGGTGCCAATAACCTTATTATATGTAAATGAGTTGTCGCCATCAATTGCAGCTTGTGTCATATTGCACAGGGGTGGAAATCTGACCATTTGGAAATGCTTGGGGTCATTATGTGCTGGCAGCATGTGGAGCACCTTTAAGTCCAAAGAGTCCCCTTTGGGATTCACAGCGCCTGGGCTGTTTAATGGGCGAAATGTCCCACCTGACAAATTCCGAACGGATGTGGTGGACACCTGAGATTCCCATTAAGCGTGCTGGTCCTCGGACTCGCCCTTCAGGACGTGGATGCCGGGCCGGATTGCGCATCCAGCTGGCATGCGTGGGCGGGCGAGCGGGCAGGGGGGGAGGGGAGGTTGTGCCGGTGGTGTTCCCACATGCACAGCTGTGGAAGGTGGAGCAGGAAGGGGCATCTGTTACTATTATTATAGCTCAATACGTAACCCATGCTTCCAGAGTGACTTCATGGGGTTTTTTTTTTGCCCATTTATACAGCTGGTTATTTTTACTGGAGCAAATCGGGTTCTGCAGCCCTACTCATAGGACCAATAGTAAAGCGACACTTGGGACTCTAGCCAACAACCTTCAGGGCAGAAGTTCACGTCCTCTACTGTCATGAGGAAGGAGAGGGAGGTGGAGGCATTAGAGGCCCATGGGTGGAGGGGACAGGAGGCATGAAAGCTGAGTGTATGCTGGAAGCAGGAGAGGATTGTGGAGGCCGGTGAAAGAGGAGAAGCGAAGGTGTAGGAGGGAGTTACAAGCCAAGGAAGAGGAGGGAGGACAGGAACTGCGGCGGGGAAGGGAGCTGTGAAACACGAAGGGAACTTTGGAAAGTGAGAATGTGACAAAAGTACTCAGTCTGTTCAAACGTTGAATATGGTTTTATCGCTGTATTCTGCTGTACAAGTAATGAGAAGAGTGGTAATTTCACACCGGTATGAGATATTTGGGTGTAGCTAGTGAGCATTTGCCCTCTGCTTGACGTTCATAAATGTTCCATGTGATAAAATTCAAATTTCAGTAACGGCAATTCCTCAGATCATTCCAAAACGATTCTTAAGCGTTTACTAAAAAAAAAATGTTGGACTTTGAGAATAATGTCAACCTCCTCTGGTGGTGTCGCATCCCAAAGGTGGCTTGTCTGTTTAAGTGGAAGAGGACACGGCGACCTTGAGACAAGTTGCGAGTCGATTAACTGAAGAAGACGGAAAACAGGTGGCAAAGCGCTTTGCTAATGGACCAAATCCACTCCTTAGTTGGTATAATAAAACTATTTGAGACAGAGCTTTGCAATTTGGCTGAGAATGTGTTTCGGAGCACTTCGTTAATGAACTGAATAAACTCCTAAATTGTTTAATGAAAATGTTTTAGGAATAGACTTTAAATTCCCTGATTTTGTACTGATATGTCAGATTACACTGTATTTATGAGATTTGTTTTAAAAATCGTCTTACCTTCATTTTTCCATTTTTTCATTTTTCCTGACCGTGATAAAAGTGTGTAGTGTTTAAAAAAATATCTAAGAAGCTCACCGGAAAAAAATAGCACAACGTAAGCAAAAGGAGGAAAATATAAGCTACATGTTTCTGTAGATATTCGGGAATGGTGCATTGACTTCATACAAGCGCCTGTGTACGCAGGAAACCAACGTTAAAAACTCGGCCTATGAAAAAAGAGGATTATTGATGGCAAGGAGCTGTTTCCTGTCCGCCTCCTCTTATGGTAACAATGCTCTTTGCTGAATTCTTTTTTCATCAGACAGCGAGGCCTAGACATAGAAACAAATATACTGAAGGTGGGGATTTAAAAAAACCTTTTTTTTTTCCTTGACAATTTCCGGAACTGTACTGAGGGCTCTGTGCTTAAAAACGTGTAAGGATGACAAAACAGAATAAAGAAACAAATATAAAAAATGAAATAATCCAATAACAACATAAAAACGCTCACCAATATGTAGAGCCCTTGAACAGACAGCAAAGGCAATCCTTTGGCTTTAAGCAGCAGGGCTAGAATGCAGGCTGAAAGAAGTAATTAGGCTATTTGTCCATGTAGTAATTAGTAATTAACAGCATTTATCAGCAGGAGTGGACTCTGGAATGGCGCTCCTTCAGCTGGCCTGTCGCACTCGTATCTTACTTTACATTCTGTCTTTCAGACCATTTCCTGAGGCTTTGTTTTATTGGCGGGTCCCGGGGCTGATGGGTAACAGGGGATGGAGCGAGGGCATTTTCCCCTCACAGCCGGTGAAAGAGACGTGTCAGTATTATTCACTCCTTCTTTAACCACAGCGGAGTTTGATTACTGTAACCGGCAAGCGCCGCAATTAAATTTTAACAATGTGACTCCGAGATCCAGCCATTATTATTGAGATAATCGTCCTCATACATAATGAGCCCTGGCCCCAAATGAACTGATAGTAAGACAATCCCACTTGGTCACTATTAAATGAATCGTTTTAAAGGTCACATGCCAACCCTGTCATTGTGTGACACGCTGTCTGTAACCGGTGGCTGCCACACTCACACAAAACGTGGCCCAGACTCTTTTTCCCCAAAAGGTGCAACACTTCTGACACAAAGTAGAAGAATTTACTGCTCCTCACTGACAGCAGAGTTCACAAAGAGCCCATCCCATTTCAAAGACTCCATGGCATCGATCTTAACTAAGGAATGCTGTGTGCTCATGTTCTGGCTTTCTGTGTCCTTCTGACAGTCATTGGAATCATGTCACACTTGGCATCACGCAAGCTTGGTGGATTCTTGAATACTTTGGGTGCCCTTCATGCTGATGACGACCCGTGATGGGGTTGGAGCCTCACGCTTCTTCAGCTCATCCTGTGGAGACCCTCTGACCCCAGAGCCCTGCTGTCCGGGGTATGACCTGATCTTCATAGATGCCACTCCATCACTGAAGTCCCCTTTGCGAGGCATTGCGCTACAGTACAAATTAACATGCATAATTAAAGAAAAATCTCATCTTGTTTCTAGATTAGTTTGTATCTTGTTTATAATGTCTACATAAAAGGAAATTCTTTTAGGAATAGTGTGAATGCGTCCATCCATCCAAGGGCATAAGTTTGGGTTGCATTGGGGAGTTCAGGTCTCTCCCCATATAAGGGGTCCAGGGAGTTCTATTGGGTGGTTTTGATTATTGGGGGGCTTACAACCCCTCCCAACCCCCATGATTTACACTATCTATCTATCTATCTATCTATCTATCTATCTATCTATCTATCTATCTATCTATCTTTTCTGGATTCTATCCCAGGACACACAGGGACATGCTGGACGTAATAAAGCAGAGTGGTGTAATCCACACAGAAATGAAGCCCAGCCACTTATATGATTGTGTAGTGAGGCCTGTATAGAAATGTAGTTTTTACCCTCTTTTGGATTAGATGAAGGAAAGTCATCTCCTTCCACGGTCAGCAAAGCATTGCCTTGTCATGTGTCATAAAGGGGGACATATTTCTAGAGGCCGTGCCGCTGAGGGTGATGGGGACAAGCAATATTCGCTTGTGCTTGGCGATAACATCATTATGGTTACTGCACTTCCAGCGGCTAATGGGCCCACTGAGCCCTGCCATGGTCTGGCCCCACTTCCCGACCCACACGGGGCTGGGGCTGCCTGACCCCCCGCCCCTCCGACTTGTCTCAGGTCTCCTTACGCCAAACTCTGTGCCCAGCTCCACTTGCACCGAAAGATTCCCCTGTCCCGCGTGGAGTCGCCCCATTGGTTTAATTATTAATGCTCCCTTCTAAACGTTCACTAGAGTTGCTGACCAGCAGAACATGCAGGGAGACAGGGGAGCAGAGTCTTGACTGGGTGTTTAACTCTAACCCAGATGAGCAGGTGAACAGCAATTGTTAGTTAATTAATTTATAACCTTTCAAATCCAGATTATCATAAAACATGGTGTGATACAAGTGTAATGATCAAGAGGACAAAGATCTAAACAAATAAGGTCCGGTGAGACTAAACCTGGATCCTCAAACCTTAAAATTGTAATGCTTCTAGAACTTTCTCCTCCCCATCAGAGGACATGCTTCAAACTACTGCATATCCTATGAAGGTACAAGACTCTTGCATAAGTGTGATGGGAGAAACCCATAAGAGATGACCATGACTCTTGATTTGATTTAAGGGGGGTGTGTTAAAGTCAGAGGGTTTGCAGGACCCATGACCGGTGGGGCAGGAGTTTGGGGGGGTGGGTTGACAGAGACGTCTGATTAAGATTTCATGACCAAGATCTGCTGAATTTATAGGACAGAATGTTCACATCTGTATATGTCTTAAAATAATGCACTGCAGAAAGACTTAATTCATTCTAAAGTACTAGTTCTGGTCTAGTTGGCCACAGCTTACAGTTGGCATGCTGGCATGAGTTATGCCGCCTTTTGACACTAGGAGGTGCAGTCAGACACCGGGACCCCATCTGCATTTATGCTTCAGTGCCGTGCTAGAGCCCTCTGACCTCTAACCCCCGACCCTCAGTGCTTCAGTCGCTATAAGCTCTGGGGACTGGGTGGTTAACATGTGTATGTGTGTGTGTGTGTATGTGGGGGGGGTGCTGTGTCCAGCTTTAGTCTTTCACTTGAGAAAATCACCTATGTGTCTGATCTGTCCGAGTCTGGGGAAGAGGGGGCAACATTAATCTTATTTGTCATAACTGCTCCCGGGGGGGGGGGGGGGGTGTGCACACAGCTTGGGACCCTGACTAGGGGAAGGGCTACACCCCCTTTATCTCACCCCAGCAGTCTGTGAACCTAATTAGATGTGAAAGTTAAATAGGCTGAAATCAGGACAGAGGCGGCATTATGCAAATTCAGTTTGATTTTTGTCCATTTCCCCATCTCCCTCTTTCGCTCGCTTCCTTTTGATGGCGTCCGCTAGTCCTGCAGAAGGAAAGGGGATGACGGGGTGGTAAATCCGTGCGTGGCCCCCGCTACTCGCCACGAGATGAATCGGCCACTGGAACAAGGGGTAATTGGGCATTTTTTTTAAAGACGCAGCCATGGTATAATTGAGGTTTTGTTGTTGTCGCTGTTTATTTGTTGCCTGGGGACACGTCTCAGACGAGGCTTTTTGATCTCGATGAAGTTGAGAGAGCAACAAAATGACCACGAGAAAGAGTCGGAAGAGGAGACATTTGCCATTTGGGGCCGGGGAGGCGGGGGGGTGGTGGATCTCCACAAGAGAGAATGCGACTCTGAAAAAAATACAGGAGTCCTCTAAATCAGGCAGTAGATATGATTTTAAAAACTCAAATGCAATATAGATGTTAGACAAATTACAGTGAGTCCAGCTCAAAAATCTCGAAATAATCTCTTTGGTTATAATGTGAGTCCTTTGTCCTGAAACAACTTTCTACCCAAGGATAATTGTTTCCTGTTTCCTGTCTACACAGATGTACTCCCCCTGAATGTGACATGAACTTAAATAGGTAATAACGCATCTTGAATTGCCAAAGTCAGACAGGAACTATAATAAAATGTTTAAGTCAACAAAGAACCCCCACGCCCCCCCGGGCTCACACCACTGCTGATAGCTACAGATATGTGCAGCAAAGTACAGGAATAATGGCAGTTGTATGAAGTGTCATTAGAGATAAGTATTTTGCTCTATCAATCGACGATGCTGCAGATCGGCCCACATCTCCTGACCTTTAATTATAGCGATATGGCGACCGTGTCCTCGAACTCAAAGGCTGCATCATTACGGGGGCAGGGGAGTCTGCGCAGCCGGCGTCATTAGCGGGAAGAGGTGTAAAAACATCCAGGCCAATATGTTTTAATGAAGAATCCGTAAAGAGATTAAGATAGGGAAGGGCCGCTGGTAAACTGAGAGCACACATGTGGAGCAGGAACTCTAACCTGTTTTACATAGAGTCCGCCGCCGGGGGAATTCAGCAGATTAGCATTTTTATTGTGCTGCAAAGCCCCAGCATTGCAGGCTGTTCCAGCAGGCTGCACCCGGCCCTGGCCCCACCGCTGCGTCACCTGTTCTCCTACACACACACACACACACACACACACACACACACACACACACACATACAAGGGGCACCTCGGGATCAGAGATACCGGCCACAGGCATGAGCATGCGTGTGTGCGAGAGAAGCACGAGCTTTCACATGGGGGGTG
>JAABNX020000053.1:9628839-9642275 GCA_015163995.2 Mormyrus lacerda | reverse complement strand
GGGGACATTTAGTGGAGTACAGAGAGACAAAGGGAAGAGGAGGTAGAGAGTGGAGTAGGAGGAGTGATGGTGTGTGGGGGGGGGGGGTGCCTTGTTTTGCGTGGGATGATTCGGGGACTCGCTAAGTGCCGGGGGCGACGGCGAGGTGGTGGGCCGCCATGACAGACTCCACTGAGCTCTTTTCAATTAGCCAGCTCTTTTCGGTGGACTTATTGTACGTCTCACCACCTGAGGAAGGTGCCATGTGGAATTCTATTACAGACTCTCCTTTCCTTAAATCGGATACTAACCTCTCACCCACACACACACACACATAAACATGTACACCCACACACACATACACGAATACACACACATGCGCACAGACACACACAAACACACACACACTCACTCCCTTACTGCCATGCTAAAGTTCTTTGCATGCAAGTAATGTAAAAGACCCAAATTCAGTGGGGCACCGGTGACCCCACCCGGGATGAAGTAGACAGGCCTCGCTTCCAAAAAAAAGGTGGTAAATTGAGACAGGTGTGCTATGGGAAAGCAAACGTGACCGGATGCCCTTATGCCATTTCCACAGCCTCTCATGTTGCTGAGTTAGCTTCTTCGATAGCCCCGTTCTTCAATGATAAGTGTTTGGCCGCGTGTAGATTGACAGCGTGATGGAATGGCATGCGGGAGCATCAAGATGCTTTGTCGTCACTGGCAGCTCATGGCCCGATTCCTCGCCATGTCTGTGGCCTCACAAGGATCGTGGGATGCAGGGGACTCGCAACATCCGGGCTGTTTTCGAGAGACCAGTGAGAGACTGAGCTTTCCTGGGTTTTCTGAGAGCCTCGTTCGGACGTGACAACGCTAATTTGTAGCATCTTTGCTAATAACAGCTGGTTTCCCTGGCTGGGCTTCTCAGCTTCTCCTTCCAAAAGCTGCAGATTAAAAATAAACAAAACGGACACACTTAGTAAACTGAGCCTTTTTTCTCATTCTCTTTTCTAAAAAGCTTTCAAAACAACTACAAACGATGCTATTAGTTCCCCTTAACGTCTCATGTACCCCTGAGTGAACTTGCCAGCTGCGGCCCTCTGTCGTCTCATCCTCCTGCTTACATCATCCAGAACCTGGCCAAAGCAGGCACTAACGAAGGACATGATCAAGCAGCTAATTAAGGCACGTCAGGGACCGCGGCAAGCCTGATTAACGGCTACCGGGGGTGCTGAGGGGCTACGCTAACGGGGCTGAGGGGGAGGGAGGGACTAAGCAGCCAAACATACTGTGTGGCTATCAGGGGTGTCCCACACAAGCAAAGAACTGCTAAAATTATCTAGCATGATAATAACCTGCCCCCTGCCACGTGTTTTACCAAGTTAACAAATAAATCACACCAGCCACTCCAACATCTCCTGTTCGCTAGGAGTAAAGACTAAACGTGTGAGGAAAGTGCCTTCGGACCGGCGTCATGCATCAGGGAACAACGTGCGTGTCCACATAAATACATGCCGTGTTGTGTGCTTAGACCCCGCCCCCTAATCTTCTCAAGCAGCATCCTAACAGGAAGTGTTAATGTTTACAGCTCGTCAAATATTTCCGGAACAAGGAATGTGTTCTATACTCTGTAGAACATTTTACTGTTTTAACCGAAGAGCAAATTTCCAAATTTAACCCAGTCCCGATTTTTTTTTACCATGAATCTGCCAATGATCCAAAGTCAGTCTTCCTCATCATATATCGGGCATCTCCAGGAGAACCCTAAGGCATATCAATAACACTTTGTGACAGTCTGAAGGTAATGACCTGACACTCGGTCCTCTTGCAGACTTCAATATAGGCATTACGGTAGTTCCTCCGTAGCTGCAGTTTCAGTAACCGCAGAGTCAGTTGCCTAGTGTTTACCACAATCCAAAATAACAATTGTAAAATGTCTAACAACATGCTTTGTCATTGTTCGTTTGTCCTTTGATGGCTATAAAAAGCACGATTTTCATTGCTCTATCATCTCTTGAGAATTAGGCTGCAACATCAGAACTGCTAAAATATCATTCAAAATATCATTTGAGAGAGTACAGTACTGTATAATGTAAAATGTACTTTATTATTACTGTATTTAATGTTGCTAATGTCTTACTTCGCATACATTATCAATTACTATATGTAAATAAATGAAAATCATATGGGGTCTGTGGATGGTTTGCTATTATCCGTGGTTTTGGATATCTGTGGTTGGTCCTGAAGCCCGCAGATATAGGGGGACTAAAGGCTTTTAAAATCTTAGGAAGACCTTCATGGATCTAAAGAGAAAAGCTAAATAAAGACTTTCTTTTTTCTTGTTACATAGCCATTACCCTTGCTGGAGAAGCAGACACCCAGATCTTCGTAAACAACCAATCAGCTCGTAAATCGGGAGCTCAGGTGGGACGGAGGCTTTCGTACAGTGACTTCTGAGGACGAACGCTGCCAGCTCGCCCTAACAGTGCCACCAGGCAGGCTGAGGGGGGGGCGACACCCCCATGTGGGTTACCACAACGGGCCAACAACATGGGGCCCAATTAAAACAAAGAAGAGGACATGTAACATTCATAACAGTGATTAACATGACAAACGGCCACACGTGAGCGCGTCCTCCTCGGGACCCCAGGCTGGCGGTGAGGCATGCCCACCCCCAGATGGCTCAGGTGACTCAGCCTGCCTCCATGTCCCCCAGCGTGAGGACACAGACAGCGCGTTCTGTTGGACATATGCACCAGAATGTAAATATCTATGGCGCCAGCAGAGGGCATGATTAATGACGCCACGTGTCACACAGACTCTGTCTCAATTTGTCATCAATTGATAAGCAGCCCCACCCTCACCAGAGTCCCCCCTACCCACTGTGGTCCTCTGACTTGGTGGGGCTCCTCTTGAAGAGCTAGTAAAATGTCATTAGCATATGATACATAAATCATAATGAAAAGCTGTACAACGCATCAGAGCCTTTGTGTCACTGCTGAAATAACCAGGCTGAACAGCTTAAACTGATTAAGCTGGTTGACCAATTTATGATAGCTGACAGGTATATACAGGTATATTTTCCTATAACAGTAGGATGGTTTAGCTGGTCATATCAACATAACCAGTCTGATACGATGACCCCACCAGCATGCCCACCTGGTGACTCATTCAGGTAAACCAGGTAAAGAGCAGCAAAAACTGCGACATGACCATCAAAGAGTATCTAAGACTATCTAAAATCATCTAAAACTAGCAGTCAGCATAAGCTGGTGGTTTATTTGCTGTCGGTAGGGAGAAATAGGGAGATCATTGCATTTTCTAATCTCCCAAACTTTTCCCAGCAGTAAATAACTGTCCAACTGGCCTTATTGTTAGATTTCCAGCCATGGGAAGGTTGCTATTACATCCCTTCTTTGTCCAAAAGCTCCTCACTGCTTGGTTCGATTTCTCCCCATCACCAGCATTTTCGAGAATCGGTTAAATGTTGCATTCTTCGTCCAGATACCCAGGAGTCAAACCCCACCGCCCGCATGACAAAGATCCCTGTGAAGACTTGAGGTTTCACCTTGAGTCTGCCTCCGGAATAATTGTTGTGCCGTATCCCGCGAAAATGTCGCTTTATCGGGCATCTCCAGGACAACCCTAAGGCATATCAATAACGCTTTGTGACAGTCTGAAGGTAATGACCTGACATCTGCATGGCGTGTAGACACGTTCATCTTCCCCCTGCTCCTTGTTGCAATGCCGTGTATTGTTCCCTGTCACTGGGGTGGGGGTCCACCCACAGTTATACCCAGCCTGAGATTTGACCACCTTGCTCGGATAAACAGATCGGGAAACTACGATGCAAATCCCAGCTAGAAACCAGGAAAAGTTCAATTCCTGAGTGTCCTCCTGGGGTCTGCGCATCTCTTTGGGGAATCCCAATTTATCTCGCTCGCAAGTCTACATTGTCGTGTTAGCTCTTCATAAGGCTCTGCTCATCTTTCGGGCTGATGGAGCAAGTTTTACCTCATATTTTATATATAATCTTTGTCTTTCCAAAAGTAGGTGTGTGTGGGGGGGTGTCATTTATCTCTATGCCGGCAGCCTCGTGTGGAGCGGGCGACTCGCGTGAGCTGTCCTGTGGGACCCCAGCCTGCTGCCTCTCTTTCATTTTTTTTAAACAAGAGATGTTGCTTAAGGTGCCTGTTTCGCTCCAGTGTGTTTTTGCAGCCCTACGGTGCTTCTGGGAGGCCTCTCCTTTCAATATCCAGCCTTTTTTTGCATTCTTCACCAGCCTCAAAGGCAGCAAGTAGCTTTTCTTTGTGTGTATGTACCAAGGGGGTCTCTCTGGTTCTCTGTCTGCTGGAGATTCGCTCTTATGTAACGGTCCGGCCAGACTTTAAGGCCAGGCTAGTCTCCCTCACTGCTGGTCCTGACAGTGCTGGCTATCGTCAGGCTCTCTAGCATGTGGGCTTCTGCTCATCTGACTGAGGAGCATATATAGTCTGTGAAGACTTTCTACATCTTCTCCCTCGTGTCTGTGAGGAGGTTCAGACTGTGCAGTGGTGTAACGGGGGGCGGGACCAAACGGGGCTTTAAAGACGACGAGCTCCTTATCTTGGTGACGCCCCCTCCCCCGTGGCTCTTGCTCTGCTGACCTGCTCATGCAAGCCTGTCAGTGGGGGGGTCTTACCAGCACTGGGGGGGTAGCGGGCCTCAGTGGCTCCAAGCCTGTCAGCGTAAAGCCGTCTCACTGTGTGCTCCATGTCACAGCAGATACAGAAGTGTGAAAAGCTGGCCCATGGGACTCGCTGTGGTGGCTGGTATACACAATCGGCTCGCAGTGGCCAGTATGCAAACTCACAGCATAGTGGCTGGTATAGACAATTGGCTTGTAGTGGCCGGTATACAGAATTGGCTCACAGTGGCCAGTATACACACTCATAGCATAGTGGCTGGTATACACAATCGGCTCGCAGTGGCCAGTATACACACTCATAGCATAGTGGCTGGTATACACAATTGGCTTGTAGTGGCCGGTATACACAATCGGTTCGTAGTGGCCAGTATACACACTCACAGCATAGTGGCTGGTATACACAATTGGCTTGTAGTGGCCGGTATACACAATCGGTTTGTAGTGGCCAGTATACACACTCACAGCATAGTGGCTGGTATACACAATCGGTTTGTAGTGGTCGGTATACACAATCGGCTCGTTGTGGCTGGTATATCACAATGTAGTGGCCGGTAAACACACTTGTAACGTAGTGGGTAGCATACACACCTGCGACGTAGTGGCCGGTATACACAATCGGCTCGTAGTGGCCAATATACACACCTGCGACGTAGTGGTCGGTATACAAACACAACATAGTGGCTAATATATGCACACATGCGATGTAGTGGCTGGTAGAGACACACATAACGGAGTGGTTGCTATACACACACAAACACATGCACACACACACACACACACACACTCAATGGAGTGGCCGGTATACACGCATAACATAATGGCTGGTATACACACATGACATAGTGGCTGGCATACATACAAACAACTGAATGGTCTGTACACACACACACACACACACAATGTAGTAGCCAGTATACACACATGCAATGTAGTGGCATAGATACAAATACATGTGACATACTGTAGTGACCAGTATAATGGAGTTACCGGAGGAAAGGGGATTCAATGATCGATATGATTCAATATGTCTTATTATTAAGCTAAATATTGAAATCAAATACTTACAGTAAAACCACCTTTGCAATACATGCAATGACACATTGGGTGTATTTGTCAGATGAAAATGCTATACTAAGTTCAATAAAATTACATTGTAAAGTTGTATTTCAAAATGTGACTTGTGTTAGTTATATCAATGTGTAATAATAATTTATTGTAAATGTATTTACTATTGTTTCTTACAAGAAAAGCCTACCATAAGCAATACCTTATATAATAAACCAAGAGGGCTCTGTTGGTGGCTCACACTGTTGCCTCACAATACTTTGTGGGTTCAAATCCCGCCCTTGCCCTGTATGCATAAATAGGTTTTGCCTGTGTCACATGAGTCTTCTCCCTGTCCAAATAGATTCAGTTTGGCTAATTAAAGATGCTTTTATTTGTGACGATGTGCCCATAAGGGACTGGCACTCTGGCCAGGGTGTCCCCTGGCCTTGTGCCCTGCGCTGCCTGGGTTAGACTCCAGGTCCCCCGCCCTCCACAACCTTGACCAGCATAAGTGGCTGGGAGATGGATGGATATCACCCGATAGTCAATAACTGCTTATTTGGTTACAGTCCGGAGTCAGTTGACCTTTATGTCTGAGGAGTGTGGAAGGACGGCAGACTGGGAGAGCTCGAAAAGCCTGCTCATGCATCGTTTTTAGACGGCTGAGGTTACACTCTCGCATGTTTCATAATAATAAAAGGAAAAGTTCCAGGCAGATATCAATATCACTGGCTAATAGCCTTAAAAGCTGCATTTAGGTGCTTGGAGATGGTAATTCTCCATCGCAGTCAATGTCAGGGTTATTACAGACACATACGCGGGGTCAGCCATTTAACCAGCACGCTGGCTGCAAATCGATCCGGCTCGCTCGTGCACTCTAGCAGTCATTTCCCTCAATGGGAGCCGTGCTTGTGCAATGCCTTAAACGGCGCTTTGCTCGATTTTGTCCAGGGGATGCCCGGCCTTCCTGCAGAGAGCATTCACTGTGATTCTCTGTTGTGAACTAGATTTTTTCCTTGGCTCTCTCCCTCTGTCTCTCTCTCTTTTTCTTTGTCTGAGTTTCTGTTTCTCTCCCTCTCTCTAAAACCCTCTTTCTCTTTATGTATTTCTAAGTTTTCCTCTGTGTCTCACCGTCACTGTCTATCCCGGTCCCTCATTCGTTGCCTCTCTTTCCCTCTGTCTCTCTCTTTTTCTCAGTTCCTCCCTGTGTCTTCTCCTTATCTCTCCCCATCGTTTGCTTTTGCTGCATGGACACCCTGAGAGGTGCCCAGTGATGCTCAGCTCCAGCACTCACATGCTCTGCTGTAGGCCCAGCTGCTACGGGTGATCATGATCACAGTGAGAATCTCCAACGAAGAGTCAGAGAAGCATAATTCAGGCACAACGCGGGAGTGTAGAGTCTATCGACACACACTCGTGTCATATCGAGATTTGTGCCCATTGTGTGTGATTGTGTGAAAGGTCGAGTATTCGGAAGAAACTTTCGGAAAACACAAAGGGATTTTCATTTTTTGATCATTAGGCCATAAACCCACACGTCCGCCCAAGACTTATATTTCATGGCAGGCCATAGGATGACTGTACACTTTACATGTGACAAATAAAACTCTTCAATCCTTGATTATCATGATGCTAAAGCATGTGGTCTCCCACTGAGTTCGCCTGGTCACCTTCAAATGGCACCTTAACCTAGAAGCTGAAGACGGTCTGGGAGAAACACCAAAACCACTGTGGTTGTTAATGGGAAAACAGGTTAGCATTCGATTTAACACATGGAATTTGTGAGGTTATAAGTGTGAAGCTACACAAGGTTTTACAAAAACATGTACGTGTAGAGTAATGTGCGATACAGAAATCACTCCGGCCTTTGATCAGAGTGCTGAGATCTCAGTTTAAACAGCAAATGCCCCTTGGAATCGGCTCAGTCCGGCTGACATATCGTTCAATCAGACACCAAACTGGACCGTTTCCAGAACCAGCCCAATGATGCCAAGGCGGCTGTCCCGCATAGTCCCGAGTTACGGCTCTATTGTTGGCAAGGCGTCTGTGGGGCAAATCCCTGCTTGTTTGTTTTCTGTGTCTGGGTGGCTCTGTCAACAAAGGCCCCCCCCGCCCCGGGACACTCCGTCCTCCAAAAGGCTGCCAAAGGGCTAATTACCGAATAATAAACAGGAGGCCACATGTGGCCGGCGCTGCCTTTTTACGCGCCGTCCCCCTTGTTAATTTCACCCCTCCCCTGGTCTATATGACAGGGGGACCCTCCCCCCTGCCCCCCCCAAAGGGAATCCCCAAAGGTGCAACCGTCCAGCCGCCCACAGGCCCCTCTGCCCAGGTGCTGCTGAGCAGCCGAGACAATTTCCAGCTGATGATGGGCACTGGCGGAGGCTGCGGCCCCCGCAGATCAATGGCGCACGCAGGGGGGGCCCATAATTGAGCGCCTGGGATGTTTATCACCCCCCATGCGGCCGTGGCATGGAGCAGATGCGAGCGTGTGGACTCCATCAGACCCTGGCGGTGAGAGGGCCGGGGTCCCACATGCGTACCCCCCTCTTTCCAATTTGCTGTAATTAGCCCCCGGACGGAGCAGCCGCGCTGTGCTGGGGCCCCGGGGCCGAGGTGGCCCTCCTCGTCCCGCGTCAGCTGGCCTAACTCTCCCGTGACATCTAAACTTCTAATTCACTTTTACATTAACAGTATTTATTAACATATGTGCCACTGGCAGTCTGTTGGGGGGGGGGCTTTAACGGGTGTCTATGCAAGTGGCCCTCACTTCTCCTTTTGTACGGGGCCCGTTTATAATTTGGAAGTCATTGCTGCCTGCACATGTGCCTCAGATCGCCGGGACAAGATGTTGAGCCTTTGACCATTTCCGAAGTGGATCTCTCAGGCTCTGACATCAGCTGCAAGCAGATCCAAGGCATGCCGACACATGCGGCGTTCTGATAGCGGCTCGTTTAGCCTGCGAGCTCCCACCCGCAGACCGGAACATGCGTGCTGAACACCTCAATGCTAAAGCATAGCGTTTATTCTCTGTGTGTGAATGTGATATGGGGGGACGGGGTCTGTCTCTTTCTCTAATGGTTAAAGAAGCACAGTCACGGCCCAGTGGACTTGCAAGCGAGCAGCCAGCGCCTCCGCAGAGCAGCTTGAAGCAAAATCTTCTCAGTAATTGGTCACTCTGGCCTGGAGGGGGCTTGTTAGCTCTGACATCATCACCCTGGGCAGCAAATGACCAAGGCATGACTGCTCCTGCTTCCTGATAGCCCACATGTCCCCCTGCCTTGTAGAAAACAAGCGCATCTGAAATTCAGAGAGTGGCGGGATGCCACTGATGTCGATGGGGCTGGTCGCCAGTGTGCAGCAACGTCTGCGGGTCTCCCTGTTTCCCTCTTGTGGCTCCTCTCGTGGCTTGGGGCCCCGCATTGAGGGGACTTGCGAGTGGCCGGTAACAGCCCCCAAACTAGAGTATAATGATGTCTAACTGCCTTGTGCTCCGGTTATTGAGTTCATTACCCGCTGAGCAGAGCCAGGTGCTGCCGGGGGAGCATGGGGGGGGTGGCGGGAGCCAGGAGGAGAGAGGGAGAAGAAACCAGCTTCAATAGGATGCTGATTTGAGATAAGTGATCCCCTCGAAAGAGGAAACGTGCGCTTTCTGCCAGCGCTGCCTGAAAGGCGATATCCACCTGCTCGCCGCGTCAATTGGCCCTCGCCGGCGCTTTCCGCGGCTCCCCTTCCTCCCGCCCCAGTGTGCGGCGGCGGCAGTGAATGGGGCACGGCGCGGTGCACCACACGGGGTCCCTGTGGAGGCCCGATTGTTCACCCCGGTAGGCGCGCAGGAAGGGTGGACCTTGCTCATCACGCCGTGAATCACGCACATCCTGCCTCTCCGTCTGCAGCCACCGCCGCCCCCTGAAGGGCTGTTTCAGGCACAGCCACTCATTCGTGCCACATTTAATGCGCTCTTTTTCGCCGTTTCCGTGCCGCTCAGTTGGTGGCAGAGCAGGGAGCCCACTTTTACCTCTACAGCCTCCAGGTATCGAGGTACGGCCATGATACCGGGCAGTCAGGTCAG
Organism: Mormyrus lacerda; assembly: GCA_015163995.2. Taxonomy (NCBI): domain Eukaryota; kingdom Metazoa; phylum Chordata; class Actinopteri; order Osteoglossiformes; family Mormyridae; genus Mormyrus; species Mormyrus lacerda. Next base: position 9,632,490 of record JAABNX020000053.1, on the reverse strand, counting down.
CCAGCCCATACCAAGCTCTGATAATTTGACCCAGAGCTTCCCCTGAACAGTCATTGTGAAAAATCAAGCGTTCCTTATTCTTACTTGCCTTCAATTTGGGTGGTGCTGTTATTGTACTGTCAGCAGGGGGCGATCCAGCTGAAATAAAGAAGCTGAAGAATTGTCAGTCAGAAAAAAGCTAACAATAACAAATAACAGAGCTTAAAACAAAGAGAGTGAATGTCTGAAAAGTTTAGCGGCTCATTATCCAAAATGCTGGTTTTTATTAAATCAACGAGCTGCTTAATTCAGTTCAAGGATAAAGAAGTTCGGACGGTAACAGGCGAGATGGTGATAAGATACAGCCGCAGGACAAATTAGCAGCCCGTTTGGAAGCGTAAATTAACAACAGGATCGAATGTGCATCTGCGGCCAATAGACAAGAGAGAAGCTCACCGGGGAGTGAGGAGACGCACGGGGGTGTCCTCACAATCGGGGGAGCAGCAAATTAACGCTCACGTTTGGCAATCTGCCGGCCTCGGCGGGCCGCGTCCTGTGGCAGACCAAATTAGAGCAAATCAGGCGATTACAAATATATTTTGTGACCCACATTTTTTAATGTTGCTTTTCTCTAATACATGACTCATGTTAATGCTCTACACTGAATTTTCAAATATGATTTATCTGTTACCCATACCTTGTAAGTGTATGTGTGTGTCTGTGTGTGGTGTCTACACGTATATATGTGTGTCTTTATGTGTGTGTGTGTGTGTGCGCGTGTGTGTGCGCGTGTGCAATCCACATGTTCTTCCTGTGTCCCAGGGTTTGGCTTCTTGGCCGTGACCTGGGTTCCCCCCATAGTCTAGAGATGCTCAGTTTAGGTGAATCATCCCTTTACACTGCCTGCTGTGTGTGTGCCCTCTGACTCGTGCTTCCTGCTGCCCCGCCCCTGTTCTGGATAAGCACCGATGGATAATGGATTGGGGTTATTACTCATGCAGATGTACGGCTGCATCTCTCTCCTCCAGATTACCTCTCATGTCCGTCTTTGGTGGGGGCGGACCCCACGGCTGCTTAATCCCCTAGCGGCCCATTGATGAGCCTGGTCTGGATCACTGGGATCAGACATGGAGGATCTTTTGTATAGTGGGGAGTATACAAGCAGTTTGTCCAAGTAAATAAATAATATTCATACATTGTGTTAAAACATGGTGGGAAGAAACATGGTCTTATACCGCTAGGGTTCGAAGTTTGACTTCTTCTGTCCCTGTTATGGTTTGGGCATTTTTATACTCTGTGTCAGTACTAGAAGCAAATACAGTGAGTTTTACCAAATGTCTTTTGGTCTTTTGACAATGTAAATCTCAACAGAAAAACTACACCAATACTGGAACTGACTGACAAAAATTCAGACAGAGATGAGATGCTGGCAACAATATTAATAATTAGAAGCCGATAAAATGAAAAATCCCTCCAAATCCCTAGTACACAAATTAGATAGGATAGAAAATAGGCCCAATAAGCTTGCATATTTGTTTACAATTGATATGCCAGCGGTGAATTGTCAGTTAAGCAGATGGCTAATTTGCATAGCCATGTAAACAGTGATTAGGCTTGGTAAGTGTGATAAAATAACAAGGCAAATAATGATTTTACAAACTCCCCTTCCTTTCGGAATTACAGCTATTGTTGGTGGGACGTTATTAACATAAGCTGTAATATTGGGCTAGCAGGTTTACCCAGATTTCCTTCCTAAATCAATATCAAGGGTGGGTCCCTGTTTTTGCCCAAACACAGGCTGTCAAAGTTCTGTGTGATAACAGGCTTGATGTATATGAAGCTTCCTGGTTCACCATGATGTTTTTGTAAACAGGCAGCTTGAAATCGACAAGCGGTGCTTGTAGTCATAGCGTAGTTTCTGTGTAAGAGGGGAATATGAGGCGTGGGATGCTTCAAGGGCTGGTACATGATCACGTTAAACAGTCTACATTTCCTTGATAACATAAAAGCCACAAGTACTCTCTTTAAATTTTATGCTATTCAAATAACGTGAGTTGAATCCATTCCCCCCCCTCCCCCAAACAAAATGAAGATGACTAATAGACATTAGTAAGTGGGGGCTACGCCTTATTCCTCCTGACAATTAGCTTTGACTACAGGGGTCCAGAATACTCAGCATCCCTGATAAGCATTTGGGAAGCAGCAATTCACTATTAGCATTCTGCCATGGAGAACACCGTCGCCCATAGGAACGTGACAACATGAGGCGATCGTCACGAGCATGGAGACGTCTCTCTCTTTCTCTTTTTTTTTTTTTTTTGCTGACGTGGCCTCGGTGTAGCACTTGAACAGAGAAAGTAAATGAGGTCGGGCTGAATCACGGTACCCCGGCACGCTCCCGCCGGTGAGGCCATGACTAATTATCCGGCGGGGGAAGCAGGCCACGCGTCTCCAGCTCCACGGAGCGACTCGTCAGCTTGAGCTTCACCTTGTGAATAAGGCTGAAGAGGAACACGCTGACTCAGAGACAGCATCCCTATCGCGCCCCAGCTGAACCGCCTCTGTCAGTTCTCTGTGGGTTACTTGGGGAAAAAATCTCAAAACAAGGGTTAACTAGCAAAATCCACCCCAAAATAGACACTACCGAGGGAAATGTACCCCAAAATTTGGGCTAGTGAGGAAAATGTACCCCGATATTTTAACTAGCTTGGAAAATGTACCCAACAATTTTGGTTAGCTAGATGTGTGACAGAAAATTGGGCTCTCTGGGAAATGTACCCTAAAATTTGGACTGGGTAGGAAAATCTACCCCAAAACTTGATCATGTACTCCAATATTTGGGCTAGCAAGGAAAATGCAGGTATTCCAAAATTTGTGTGAGCTAGGAAAATGTCTTTACCCTAAAATTTGGAGCAGCTTGGGAAACATACCACATAATTTGAGTCAGAAAAATTTTAGTTTTTTTCAAAAAATAAGGCTTAGTCCATGAAACAAATACAATTTAAAAATTGCATTCGCTAGAGAAATGGTCCCCAAAATATATGACCCAAAATTTGGCGTACCTTGGGAAACAGTGATACGTTCAAATCAATTGTTGCATTTTTTTTTTCCTAATAATGTGATCCCATTACACCGAATGGTAATTTGTTGTGTGAAGGAAGAGATAGTTTGTCAGAATGTGTTGATTTTTATTTGTTTCCGTATGTTTTCCGTATTTGTTAATGTATGTTTCAGAGGTCCAGCGAATAATCATTACGGAGTTTACCTTTGCTAATTCAGCTGGCTCATAAGTATGCAGCAAATGAAGATGGACAGAAGCATAAATAATATTTTCTCTTCATTTAAAGCATCAGTGAACCCGGGGATTTTGTTCTGACTCATTTTATCATGTGTTACTGTATGTGGTATAAGGATTATTTTCCCATCATGCTGTTTTTATATCTCCAAGAAAACCCATTATCAATACATTATGTGTACAATTTAATTACATTCATAGGAAAAACTAATCAATATAAATATCACTGTTTTTATTGGTTATTAGTATTAAGACAAAAAGAAAAAGAATTCTTTAACTTTTATTTTCCCTGGGTCCCTATCCAGGATTAGCAGTTAGGCTTGGATGGATGTATGGATGGATGGATGGACGGATTTCCAGACAGATGGATGGATGGA
>JAABNX020000053.1:9605171-9620804 GCA_015163995.2 Mormyrus lacerda | reverse complement strand
GAGGAGCTGGAGGAAGTGGCCGGGGAGAGGGAAGTCTGGGTTTCCCTGCTGAGACTGCTACCCCCGCGACCCGACCTTGGATAAGCGGGAGTCAATGGATGGATGGATGGATGGGCGACTCTCTCGACCATGTGCTCAGCCGGTGGTTAAACTGGTGCCATTCCATCAAGTATTTTTAGCACAGAGAAGATCACTTTTCCACGTGTTAAGTCTGCTTTTGAGAGACCAAATCGGGCCATAGCTTGTTCCCTCTGCCAAGTCACGGGACCTTCTACGGGCACGTAAACCCGGGAGACAGCGTTGTTTCTTCACCAGTCAGCTCCCTCCGGTGGTTCTGACTCTTGTGGAGTCCTGCGGTCTAGTCATTTGCTGAATAAACAATTAGAATAATTGAGTTGAACTACAGCGATACGGAAATGAGAGGAGTCACGGTGACAGTCCTACGGCGCATGTTTGCCGAGAATAAAGGCGCTTAATCCCTAAGGTCCACGCAGTGCTGCAGTGTGAGCCCGCAGGAAATGAAGAGATTGCAAACTTTTATTCTCTGCTGTGTTCCTTTCAAGCTTTTTCCACAAGAAATTATTTTATGATCCGGAGTTTCCATTTTTCGCCAGAGGCGTGAAATTTAAGTTCAAGTTACAGTCAGCAATACATTTATTTTATTGTTCTTTTTTTCATACCCTGTTGAGAATAGTGGGACTTTGAGGCACGTGTGCACGTGTATGTGTGTGTGCCTGTGTGTGCGTGTATGCGTGTGTGTGTGTGTGTATGCATGCCAGTGTGAAATAAAAATCACGCTGATTCATCTGTGGGCCTCACAGATTTAGCATGTCAGAGAAGGCACGCGCTCCTTATGCAGGCACATGCAGACACAGATGCACGCAGTGCGTGCATGCAGACAGCTGTCATGACATCTGTGAAATGTGAATTCCATGCCTTCCCCAGTGGTCACCCAGGGGCCCGAGACACGGGACCCAGGGAGACGCAGCCTCATCCATCATCAGCTGTCAGGAGTCCCGTCCAGCCGCGTCGTCGCTCCGCTGACTTACAACGAGCATTTTGACTGGTGGCGACTTCATTCTTGCATGGAAAACCAGCTCACTGAAGAACATGGTTTACACATCCTACACTTTACACGGGTTAGTCAAAGCAGGAATCATAAATCATGGAATGCATCTGAAGACAAGAGGGGGCCATAAAGGGGGGAGAGCATGAAGTTATGTCCACTTGTCTGATTCCTTTTGATTTGCTTTTGTTTTAAAAACACAGATATAATTCAGGGACTTATCAATAAAGTTTTAGTGCTTTGTGTTAAATTCTTAAATTTCATTGCATTATTAATGATGCTCCCAAATTTACCTGGGTGTGGGCTTGGGTGATCCCCCAGCCTCGCCTCTTCACGTACGTCCCCCTTCCTCCAATGTCCGCTCTACCCCCCCCGGCCCAACACAACCTGCGCCGGCAAGCAAATCTGTGGATTAACTCCCGACTTCATTATCGATGCAGAATGGTGGAAAAACACATTTTAACAGTTTCCTTCCAATTTCTCACTTGGTTGATCTAATATGTAAAAGACAGACCGAAAAAAACCCTCCCTTACATCCAGTTATTATTTCGCTAATATAAAATATTTTGGCTAATGCCATTTTAAATTCTCATCAGCATTCTGACCACAGCTGAGCCTAAAATTTCAATTTGTTGAGATTAAAAACTTTGCTTATATAAATAATAATTAGTACTTGGCACAGGGTCCGTTTAATGGAAGTCAACAGCTGTAGATAGTTCTTAATAATGTGCTCCTATTAGCGTATTAGTGTCCTTAAATGTTTTACGGCTCTGAGGCCTTTGCTTTTATTAAAGGGATGTAACAGCTCACTTAAAACCAGAAAAGAAGCACTCGTGATGCATAAAGTTATTATAATTCTGCATTAAAGCACAGCGCTGTGGGTTTTACTGCTATATCTGACTATTTATATTGATTATGCATTATGCTGTACATTTCCATCTTTTTGGTGTTTTTCGGTACTGCTGCAATTCCTTTTGGTTTCAACAAACGTTGAACAGGCATCTGTTTTGTTTAGTGGATTTCTTTAATCTTTGTGAAATGACTATATGCTTAAGAGGCCACTGAAAGCTGGAGAGCGTTAAGAAAGGTTGAGTCTAAGTCATCTGGTGCACTGCGTCCTAATCCGGTCCTTGGGGACATTCAGACATATCATATTTTTGCTCCCTCCAAGTTCTCTGCCAGACAGCCCACATTTTTGTTTCCTACCAGGAGCAGGGAGGATGTAAATACATGATCTGTGGGTTCCCGAGGACTAGATTGGGAAACACTGATCTAGTTAGTTCAAAGGATCTTGAAGATTTCTTATTTCTTAGGTGTATTGTAACGTTTTGATTATGAAACTGAGTTAGGCTGTATTCACATATGCAAAGCAGCACATGTATTCAGCTGATTTTCTGACCCGCTATAGCCTTCCTCTTATTTTAGATGGGCTTGGGATCTGCTGTCTATGAGGTGCCTTCCTGTCATTCTCTTCTTATTGACATCCTTCCCATAACAGCCTGTCATTTTCTTTTTGTTGACAACCCCCCACATTGCATCTGTCTCCCCATGCCTCCCCTCTTCTCTCCTTTCGCTATGCCTCTTATCCCACCATCATCTAGCGTGTGACTATATGCCCACCTGCTTTCAATCCCCCCATCATCCAGTGTGTGACCATGTGACCATCCTGCTTTCGATCCCCCCCATTATCCAGCGTGTGACCATGAGAGCATCCTGCCTCCTATCCCACCATCATCCAGCATGTGACCATATGACCACCTGCTTTCGATCCCCCCCATTATCCAGCATGTGACCATGTTACCATCCTGCCTCCTATCCCCCCATCATCCTGCGTGGGACAATGTGACCATCCTGCCTCTTATCCCCCCATCATCCGATGTATGACCACGTGACCATCCTGCTTCCAATCCCCCCATCATCCGACGTATGACCACGTGACCATCCTGCTTCCAATCCCCCCATCATCCAGCGTGTGACCATATTACCATCTTGCCTCTTATCCCCCCATCATCCGACGTATGACCACGTGACCATCCTGCTTCCAATCCCCCCATCATCCAGCGTGTGACCACGTGACCATCCTGCTTCCAATCCCCCCATCATCCAGCATGTGACCATGAGACCATCCTGCTTCCTACCCCCCTCCCCCACCTTTGCACTTCACTTTCCTCCTGGGTCTCTTGCCTTCCTTTGGCTGAAACTTCGCTGAGACGATGAAAATGAGAGCAATTGTTTTTTTGTTTTCTTTTTTTGTAGGTGTAATCTGTATTCCTAGTGGAGGGCTGCGGGTGAATTTAATCATGGGGGAAGATTCAATTGGCTGAGGACTGGCAGAGATGCCGGATTTCCACAGAATGCCACCATGGCCTGGATCTTTCTGAGGCATGTCCTCAGGATGACAGGGTAATGAAGAGGGTGACCTGATTGGTTGTGTCAGAGTGGATGCTCATTTGGCTACCCTCACCATGAAGCCAATCTCACGCTCTTGTGTCCCAGAGGCCTGACCACACCCTCCGTTGTGGCTTAAACACCCCAGAGGCAGCACAGTGCTAAAATCAGGGGTAAATTAGGGGCTGATCCTTCCACATTCTCCTGAGGGACAGCTTCACTGGGGACAGTGCTCGGCTCATACAGTAGGAGTTTTACTTATATGAAAATATTATGAGGACATAATGAAAAATGATTGGTTCAGAGAGATAGCCAATCATATCATAGAGGATGTGGGTCCAAGCAACTAGAAGAGGCCCCATCACCTCTAGTTGCTTGGACCCACCTCCTCTACAATCTGATTGGTTTTCTCTCTGAACCAATCATTCTTCATTTTGTCCTCAGAACATTTTTGTGTAAGTAAAACTCCCATGAGCTTGCACTTGTCCCTATCTGCATACTTAACATATGATTCCCTGCCAAAATAATTAATCCCACCCTCTGAATCCCGCTCCTCAGATTCAGCGATTTTGATACCTTTTCTGAGGAATACTTCTGCAACATGTGCCCATTTTGTTGCCATTTTCCTATGACCCTTTGACAGACACAAGCCTGTTTTGTTACACCTGGATGGATACAGGAACCTTGAAATACCTACTGTTGGATTAACAGATTCCTCCTTCACCGGACTGTGCAATGTGGACACACATGAGTGGAGATAACAGCATTTTAATAGGCTTATTTACTACTCAAATAAAATATGATTACCATCAGACATCACATCTGATTGTATCGCAGTCTTGTCTGGCTTATGCTGGTGTTTAATACAGATAAACTTAATTAATTGCACTTTGCATAAAATACCCTGCATTTTACAGAATGTTTTATGAGTGATACTTCTGTTTAATTTCAAAATACTTTCTATACTGTACATAAAATCGTTGTACATGACATCTTCAGTAACACTTTACATTAACTGGTAGAGTTAGCTGGGGAGAGGGAGGTCTGGGTACCTCTCCTGAAGCTGCTACTCCCGTGACCTGAACCCCAGACAAACAGTAGATAATGGATGGATGGACTTTACATTAACTGCACCTTCATAATGCATTCATAATGTTTTACAGAATATACATCAGCAGCATTTAAATAAGCCTTTATATCCTAACATGACATTAATAGCAAACATTATATGATTCATCATATAATGTTTGTTATGTATGTATCTTAAAGCCATTAAGGTATTTTAGGATGTTATGGTATACTTGCATGCTGCTTATGAATGTTCTATGAATGCATTATGAATGCATTATGAAGGTGCCGTTAAGGTAAGTTAATGTAAACATTACCAAATGTTGGCTGTGAAGTGCTTCCTAAATTCTTCACCCTCAAAAAAGGTGTTTGTCACAAAGGCATGTTAAACATTATTCCACACACACAGGTGTAGCTTTTGCTGCTTAGCGGGAACATCCCCATGACGTCTGTCCTATCTTGCCATGCTTATACTATATATCTGTATTTGTGCAAGGCAGCTATGTGATATTTACTATTAACACCGTCCACGGTGTTGCTCTTCAATGCTGACTCGCCATGTCACTGCATCTTGGCTGCGTGTTTTTGATTTTCCTGTACAGTACGACGTCACAGGGGGATGTTCTTCCACCTAACCCCAGACGGCACACTGTGGACGGATGTTGCCGCGTAATGATTGTGGCACAGTAGAGAGTGTGTACGCTTGTGGGCAGATCTGATGAGCGGGGTTTGTCCGAGGGATCCATACCGTCCCCCTGTCTGGTCTGCGGAAAAATGCTCCAGGTTGCTTAGTCCTCCAACACTAATCTGGTGCCAATTAGTTTGAGCCCAGGAGGGTCGGGGTAATAACACAATATGGGATTACCATGCTCTTGTAGCAAACCTCCGCTCCATCATCAAATGAAATATGAGACGTGCAGAACAAAGTCATATTAAAAACCACCAATTGATCCTGGGTGGTATCATCACTAGACTTGTGCTTTGTTCTCTTATCCCACAGTGTGGCGACATAAATCAAACCAAATTGTTTCTCGGAATCTTCTGGATCAGGAGTCATTTTTGGCTGGTGTGTGTCAGTCTCAGTAGCGTGGCAGCACCGGTCCTGAGGTCTCTATACAGAGGCTGCTGGGATCCACGGCTCGGCACTGTGTTCCCGGCAGAACCAAGTCCGCCTCTACATTACAATCGGCTCATTTTCGGAGCAGCCTATTTGCCGTGTGATTCTCTAAAACGGTACTGGAAGTGAGTCACCTTGCGGTGGAGCTTTCGGTGAAGTGTGTGGGGACATGTTCAAGCCGGAGTCGCCGGAGAAAGTGCAGACCGGGATTGGCCCCAGGCGCTCTGTCAGGTGCTACAGTCACGCCATCATTAAGACCTGTTGGCTCCCCAAAGAACTGCCTGGCACACACCACCTCTGCCCGCTCTCCGGCTCGCAGCAAAATAACATCATCGCCTGCACGACGCTGTCGGGAACATCCGTTTCAGGTTCGAGTCAAATTAGTTCTGACCTTAATTGGCTGAAGTGGATTCAGGGAGGAGGCAAAATTGTATTTTTAACTAAGTAAGTGGTAGTAATAATGTCCATATTGATGTGCTGGGTTGTGCACTTCAGTGGTGATCATTCCTGATGTGGAGCTACAGTAGATATGAATCCACACCTACAAATCCTCTATAGATCAGATTTCAATTACAGGCAGGATTTCAATTAAAAACATGTCTGACCAGTTCGCTCACACTTAAACCATGCCTGCACTGTAATTAGCCCATTTAATGTTGAATTGAATTTCTCATGACATGATTCAGGCAATGGAAGGTTAATACAGTATATATTATCTCAGTTCTGTAAAATGCTGATGTTTACAGTGGTAGAACACGGCATTCATTAGCGCCGATTGCTCCGAGTGTGTGTGTCTGTGGATTATGTTTATATATCGTTGTGGTAACCAAATGTATCCCAAAATTTAATAAAAAACCTACTATGTAGAAATTGTGGAGACCATTTTTCAGGTCCCCACAAAGCCATAATCACAAAAACTTATGGCTAAGGTTAGCGCTTGGTAGGGGTTAAGGTAGTATTGTAGGGATTAGAGTTTTCCGCATAGAAAGGAATGGAGAGTCCCCATAAAGATATAATTACAAGCCCCTGTGTGTGCGTGTGTGTGTGTGTGTGTGTGTTTGCATAGGTCACATTTGAGGACCAAATTGTCCCCAAAGTGTGGTAAAACCTGAAATTTCCTGAAAACTGCTTTTGGGGATATTTTTTAAGTTCTTGTATTTGGGTTGGTTACCTATGGTTAAGGTAAGAAACGGGTAGCGGTTAAGGGTGTCGTGATTGGGATTAGGGTTTCTCCCATAGAAATGAATGGATGGTCCCCATTTAGATAGGAAGACCAAGTTGTGTGTGCGTGTGTGTGTGTGTGTGTGTGTGTGTGTGTGTGTGTGTGTGGATACTGTGAATGCCCAGTGCTCTGGTCCAGTTGCTTGTATGTTTCCACGGATACTCGTTGCTTGTGATACTCTTCGCGGATTCTTCGGGTAGGAAAGTGACCTCCTGAGGCTCAAGAGGAGCTCAGCTCCCCATCGAGGTCCGGCCCGGTGGAGAGGAAGTAGCACACACCTCACGGCAATCATGAGAAGGACAGGGCAGGCGGAGGTGAGGGAACCCGCTCGTTTACTGGGTCCCATACTTTTGGCCCCGCTGGGGGCTCTGTGAGTCCGGCCCGATAGCAGCATAATTCCTGGGGCTCCCCTGGGGCATAGGGCCTGGGTGCCAGGGGAGAGACTCATCCAGCAGACCTCGAGTCTGGTGGAAAATTATGTGTCACCAGCACTGAGGTGGCCAGCTCCCTCCTAAGCCATGGTGGGACACCGAGGCAGACCTCCACAAGGGACCACAGCCATGCTGTGGTGTCCAGAAGCATCAGTGTCACCCTGACATCACCACAGACACCCCATTCATTTTTCAGGTGCTCACCGGAAGGCGGGGAGGGAGGGGGGGGGGGAGATGATGGTCCTTAATACCAAAAAATTTTCCATGAATATCAGAGAAATCGCAAATGACAGAATGGATATAAACACCACCAACACAAAGGATGCTCTCTCAGCAGAACCATTTCAAAGAAAGAAGTGACCACATTAAAATTTTATTCATTGGCTTGGGTTCACATCATGACAATACTTTTGCCTAAATGAACACTATTATAATGTTTGAAGAACTAACCTATAAGCGCATAAATATTCAACCGGCGCCCTGGCAACAATGTGCGGAGACTCACTAATGACAGATTTATTCTGAAGGTAAATCAGTCGGCCGTGGCTAACATTTAATCTGCACTGGAAGGGAAACAATATGTATTTTTTATACCCTCATCACCCCCGAAGACGTTTGGTGCATTAAATAGCATTTTCAGTTCTGCTCTTCCACAGGAGTTTAATTGCTTTAATTAGCAGAAGGTGAGGAAGTAAGACAGTTGCTGAGGGAGGGTGTAACCAGGTGGTCTGTAGCCAATCTGCTCAGGTTCCTGCTACTTTCCTCACTGCCTTTATTTGTTTCCTTATTGTTTTTAGGGGGAAAAACAGATGCTTTCCTGGTAATTATTTCTCGCGTTGCCACAGCGAGCTGACAAGCAGAATGTGCTCCGCGGAGAGCTGCCACCATCCAAACGGTCTACCAAAGTGGGCTGACTAGAGCGTGGCGGAACTGCCCCAGCGTGGCTCGGCTTAACGAGAACCTCTGGGGCTGCAGGGGCCCGAAGGGTCCCCGATGGGGCCCTCGGCAGCCCGCAACAGGAGCTTGGTCCCTCTGGATCAAAAAGATAGAAGATTTTGCCTTAATGTGAAGACAGCTGATCGTACGAGTCCATCAGGAGATTAAATAAGAGCTCAAGGTAGACTTCATGTTCCCAGATACGAGACTACATGAAGCCACCTGGCCTGTATTCCAAGGTTGTTCGAGAAATGGTCTACTAGGGTTTTGTAACGGAATCACAGGTCATAATCATTCATTTTCAAAAATCTCTATAGATGATTATCACATAAGTAGGAGGTGTGAGCATGTATGTTTTAAAAAAAGGGCTCTAATAGGAGTAACAAAACACACCAGAGATGTTGGAGAGAGTTTGGCCAACTTTGTAAGTTTTAATTCTCAATACAAAAAAACTGATTGTAAGAAAAATTAAGTTCAGGGATTTTTTTGTCCATCAAGTCATGACATTGATATTAGCATCGGAGCTTTATGTACCTTACTAGGCATTTTAATTTTTTATTTTTTAAATGAAAACAGCGGTGGATTGAACAAATCAATATAGTCATATGTAGAAATGCAATGCGGACGGCTGGTACCCAGGTTTTTGAGCATATTGCTGAAATAGATCGCATATAAAGTATCTATTTGTGGAAATACCCTTCCAGGATCCTGAAGTGGGGCCTTTGATCCAGGCATAGTGTGGCTGAAACTGGATCCCAGCACATGCCGTTGTGGAAAACGCTGCGTCTGGACGGATACAGGAGAAGCATCCTGACAACGTCAACAGCTCCTGGCCGTATTCTGAGATGCCAGACACGCTGAGTCGCAGTTACCCACGGCGTTCCCTGTCTTCCGGATGGGCTGGGCGCTCCAGCCCTCCTGTCCCAAAGGGAAGGTTCTACAGTAGATCCGTCCCACCGAAAACAATTTAAGCACACTTACGATTAAGTGGTTCAACCACCACTTAATTACATGTAAGAAGGGGCCAATTCTTCATTAAGCAAGACTCCATTAATGGGCAGTGAATCCAAATTAACGTCAAATTAACGTGAAATACATATTTGACAGATAAGAATCGATGTGAATCTGCCTCGCTTTTTTCAATCAAATATTTGTGAAGTAGAGCACATTACCTATCGTAACAGGTTTAATTAACTTTGCTGACCTATTCTGATGTGTGCAGCTCCTGAATTAAATCAGTCACATGAAAATTTTGCATAGTTATCCCAGTATGACACTCGACATTGAAACATCCCAGGCAAGAGATTTTCAACTAAACGGCACAATTACTACTTATGACATGTTCAAAAATGCGGATGCAATGTTCTGAAGCAGTTTGCCTTTTAGATTTATTATCATATATTAAAGGGAACCAATTTACATGAAAGGTAAAAAAAAAACCTTGTATTTAGCATTTTAGCTGAAAGTAAAACAGTAAAAAATTGAATAGTATGTATGATTTTAACCTTCTCCATAAGAAAACCCCTTCTGAAAAAAAGACTAAAAAGATAATCTGTATAAATCTGCTTAATTATGCCATTTGAAATGAGGAGGTGGGTAACATTGCATTGTGGGTAACCTGCAATTTTAGCCATGCCCGCGTTTCTAAAGACCTTCAAAAATGAGTGCCTGTCACAGGTATCTGAGCTATAACAGATGCAACCTATTAATGTTAAGGTTAATGACAAACAGTGTGCCAATGCAGCCAAGGTGAGTCTCCTCAGTTAGTGTGTGTGTGTGTGTGTGTGTGCGCAGATCATGTTTATATGACTTTGCGGGGACTAAATGTCCCCCACAATGTGATAAAAACCTTTTATTTTGACATTGTAGGGATGATTTTTCAGGGAGCTGTGTAAAATGTAAATAAAAACAAAATGTAATCATTTGGAAATCAAATAAACCCATATATAATTGAAATTTGAACGGAGACAACGTATCAAACGTTGAAGCTTGTGGATTTTGGTTTTATGACAAATACATGCTCAGTTTGATGCCAGCAGCACATTTCAAAAAAAGCTGGGACAAGGGCAGCAAAAGACTGGAAAAGATGTGTAATGCTAAAACAAAACACCTGGTTGAACATCTCACAATAATTAGGTTCATTGGAAACAGGTCAGTAAGATTACTGGGTATAAAAAGAGCCTCCCAGAGAGACAGAGTCTCTGTGCAGTGAAGATCGGGAGAGTTCAGCACTATGCAGTGAAGATGGGGAAAGGTTCAGCACTCTGTGAAAGACTGCATTGACAAATAGTACAACAATTTAAGGATAATGTTCCTCGGCGTAATATTGCAAAAAAATTGTAAATTTCAACATCTTTTCTGTGGTAGATATCATTAAAAGATTTAGAGAATCTGGTGAAATCCCTGCACGCAAGGGACAAGACCAAAAACCAATATCGCATGGCCATCATCCTCAGGCGGCACTGCATTAAAAACAGTTATAATTTTATAGAGGACATCACTGCATGGGCTCAGGAACACTTTCAAAAACCACTGTCTGTGGACACAGTTCGTTACTACATCCACAAATGCAGGATGAAACTCTCCCATGCAAAGAAGAAACCATATCTAAGCATGATCCAGAAACACAGCTGACTTCTTTGGGGCCTGAACTCATTTAAGATGGACTGAGGCAAAATGGAAAACTGTCCTGAGTCAAAATTTCAAATTATTTTTGGAGATCATGGACATCACTTCCTGCGGGCTAAAGAGGAGAAGGACCATCCAGCTTAACATCAGACAGGTCAAAAGCCAGCATCCGTGATGGTGTGAGGGTGCGTTAGTGCCCATGGCTTGGGTACCTCGCACAACTGGGAAGGCACCATTAATGCTGATTGATATATACAGGTTTTGGAGGAACATATGCTGCCATCTAGACAACGTCTTTTTTAAGGAGAAGGCCTTGTATACTTCAGAAAGATAATGTGAAGCCACATACTGCACATATTACACCAGCATGGCTCCATAGCTGTCCAGACCTGTCACCCACTGTAAACATTTGGTGCATCATGAAACAAAAAATACAACGAAGGAGACCCCGAACTGTGGAGAAGTTGAAATCCTATATCAAGCAAGAATGGAAAAACATTTCACGCTTAAAACTCCAGCAACTGGACTTCCCAGTTCTATGATCTGTACATCATTTCATTCTGTGTTTATATTTTACTCCACATCACACTTTTTTTGGAAATTGGATTGTAATTCAAAGGTCAAATGTCCCCACAATATGATAAAGACCTGTTATTTTGAAGTTGAGGGGACCATTTTTCCAGTCCCTGGTCAGGTCAGGTGGGGGAGCATGCACTGATGTAGTGCGTTGCCACACCCACCACACAGTGAAACTCCTCAAGATCCTGGCCGGCGATTCCCAGGCAGATACACATCCAGTCCCCACCTCCGAAAATGGCCATCCATCTGCTTTAGGAATGAGTATCCTGTGAGCCAGATCACCCTCAGGGAAACGCGCCACATGACTGTAGTGCCGTAACTGACGCTCCCTCACAACGCTGGTAAGGTGCCTCATTCGGGACTTCTCTAGCAGCCGCTCATTCGACATAAAGTCAAACCAGTGGTACCCAAGGACTCTCCGAAAAGACACCTTTATTTTGACGTTGCGGGGACCCTTATCTTGGTCCCCATAAAGTGAAATTCAAATAAAAAATTAAAAAATCTGTGACTGCAATCAAGAAATTAAAAATACCAAAAGTATTTTGTTTGCTTACTTATCATTAATGTTAGGGCTGGGTAGGCTTTAGGTTGTAATTGTTGGGATTAGGGTTTTTTCCATAGAAATGGAAAAGATATAGAAAAGTTCCCACAAGGATATGAATACAAATGTGTCTGTGTGTTTAGCGATCAGGGGCTTCCTGTCCGTTCCCCACCCAGCTGCTTGTTCAGCATTCAGTGGGACGACCCCCTTCAATCACAGAGCCAGCCTGCCACGCGACCACCCCTCCCCTCGCAGGTTGGCCCCCGCCGGGCCACGTCCATCACCTCCCATCTGGGTGACGGAGCCGTGTGACCGAGAGGGCGTGGGGCGTGGGACGGGGGGGGGTGAGAAAGTCCCTGGTCCTCATTACAGCAATTCCAGCCCAGGCAGAGAGAGAGATGGTGTGAGCAAGACTGCATGTGATCAGCCTTGCTGTCCACCCAGCTGGTGGGGGCTCATTCCAATCGTTAGCCCGCACTCCACCCTTCTATTCAGCACCAAGTCTCCCTACTTTCTGACATGTGAGACAGAGCTATTGTTAATTAACTTAATCATCCTTTCGTCCTCTCTAACCACTTCCGTGTGTGCAACCAGCGATGGAACCTTCTGGAAAAAAATAAAAAACTAACAAAGAATGCAACACTAAGAGAAAAAGCCTTTGGGCTGATCTAATTTTCACAAAGCCTCCCCCCTCCCTTTGGAGATATTTCTCCAGAAGCGCATTGAGAGTGGTCTGCCGAGATTAGGAGTGTGGTGGCTCAATGTTAAAGCACAGTGGGGGGGGGGGCTTCAATCAGCAGCACTCGTGCTTGGAGATGAGGGGTCTCCCCTTTTTTTCAGTTAGTTGTATTCTCATTTAAAAAAAAACATCTAAATGGATTAGTCGTCATGCTTTATTTTGGAAACGGATATATCTGTTAAAAAAACAGGGTGAGCCGACTTGGGGGGGGGGGGGGTTCCAAGGATGACCAGTATGCATTATATTTTGCGACGTGTCTTGGGTTTGTGGTGTCTTGAATAGAGGCTCTCTGCCAGGGAACCTATCATTGATTCTCTTAGTGAGGCAATGTCGTTCAAACCACTGTGGGTAAACACCCCAGGATACCCCGGCAAGATTCGCTCACCCTCAGTGTGCGGAGGTATCCCTCCCGGTGGCGGCACGTGGCCGCAGTGCGCCCGGGAGTTTTCTGGCCAATCGAGAAGATTAATCAAGTGCCGAAGATGACAGAAAGCAGGTCATGCAGGAGATGGAAGCGGCTGCAATTAGGGGCAGCGGGACGGCGAAGTGGCCACAGATGTCCAGGGTCCCACGCTGTTCCGGGACACCCCCCCTCCCCCATCAGAAGAGGCCGGGCTCTCCTTGATGACACATTCCATGCGTAGCGACCTCTATCATCTGCTAACCCCCTGCCAGTATTTGTTTAGTTTCTTTTCACCAATTTGCCATTTTGCCCTACAACACAGGAAGGCAAACTGCAGTGTCCACCTTCGCCAGATGCCAGCATATGCACAGACGTTCTGGACCCCCAGTGAAGGAGCAGGACACCAAAGAACGACCCATGATCTCTTCGCAAAGGATTAAATGAGCGTCTGGTGCCAGAACTGGATAAGGCCGTGAATCAGAGACGAATGAGAATTAGGCTAATGGGTCGTGCCACTCGGATCTGCCGGAAGGGTCACCTTTCAGAGCAAGTGCAATCAAAGGTTTAACTTGGCCATCTTGCTGGGCATCTGAACTGCTCTGAAAGCCGACATGAAACTTCCAGCAGGTCTAATTAAAGAGAGGCACAGTGACGTGGGGAGGAGAGCACTTTCTGCCCGCTAATGCTGCTTATGCACGTAGCTCTGTCCCACTGACACGATGAATTAAGGAAGAAAAATGCCCCTTCATTACGGCTGTACACTGACTCTCAGATTCATCCTCGTGGTAAAAATAAATTTGTCTCGTGCTGGAGTGTCTCGGGTGAGAGAGCCTCAGCTGGACCAGATATTATAAATGTACCACTTCACATACCAACCCGAGAAACGCCTGCCTGAGTTTTAGGCGCCCTCGGCTTTGACGCTGCCTGCCTAAGACGCTGCCTGCCTAAGACTGCCATCACCAGGGACACTGAATGATCCTTTCAAATGGAACCCACACATATTTCAGTGACCCCATCATTTGCTAAAGAAGTTCCACGCAAACTTGTGCTTATCTTCACCCAGTTACAGTTGACCTGGGCACGACAGTGGTCACAATAAGCCTGGTATGCTGAAGGGAGAGAGCTTTTTAGAATAAAGGTGATCATTCCTGTCGGCACACTTCCTGCCAGTGCACTTCCTGTCAGGGCACTTCCTGCCCATGTAATTCTTGTCGGCACACTTCCTGCCGCCACACTTTCTGTCAGTACACTTCCTGTCAGGGCACTTCCTGTCAGGGCACTTCCTGCCCATGTAATTATTGTTGGCACACTTCCTGCCGCCACACTTTCTGTCAGTACACTTCCTGTCAGGGCACTTCCTGTCAGGGCACTTTCTGCCCATGTAAATCTTGTTGGCGCACTTCCTGCTACCACACTTTCTGTCAGTACACTTCCTGTCAGGGCACTTCCTGCCCATGTAATTCTTGTTGGCGCACTTCCTGCCACCACACTTCCAGTCAGTACACTTCCTGCCACTGCACTTCCCATGTAATTCTTGTCTGCACACTTCCTGCCAGTGCATTTCCTGCCAGTGCACTTCCTGTCAGGGCACTTCCTGCCCATGTAATTCTTGTCGGCGCACTTCCTGCCACCACACTTCCTGTCAGTACACTTCCTGCCACTGCACTTCTTGCCCATGTAATTCTTGCTGACGCACTTCTTGCCAGTGCACTTCCTGTGAAATGTTGCAATGTGAAGCCCTTCATCCAGCTTGCAGCAGTACTAATGAAAGCTACGATTGCACAGAGGAGCCCTAGGGTGTTTCTCAGTATGTGTACTTGACCATTCCAGTACTAAGACAGTAAATACAGAGGAAGGTAAAAATCCCTGGATGTCGTTTTTGCCCCACCCTAAATATCAAGGATACATTGGTTGCACCCTTGCCAGATGAGACCAATCCCATTACTCACTGCACCCCAAGCTCATTTTTGGGATGCAAGTTAAGAAGAGCACAAGTATGACCTTCACACTCATTGCGGAAGGAGTGCTGGGATCACCCTGGGGGGGGCAGGGTGGGATGGAGGTGGCGAGGCAGTGAAATGGCCAGTTACAGTCTGACAGACTGCATCTCATCCGGGGAACTCTCCAAAAAACATGCGGGGCCCCAGGGCCAGGGACTCAGCACTTGCTCACTCAGGCCCAGCAGACGGGCGATGGGCATTGCCCCCCCAGGGCTGATGACTGTATGCGGAAGCTGCAGACCAAGATGTTCGGCTGCACTGTCATCCTCAGCTCACCTCCTGCTGCCCAGTTAACCCCCTTTGAGTCGCCTGCACTTTGTTTAGAAGGCAGAGCCTTCAGGGGCGGGGTGGGGGGGCTCGGGCATGCTCACCCCCATCTCCCCACCCCTCCGGACCACTGTTGTGAGGAGACAAACCCTGTAATTGCTTCATGAAGGAGCTGGGTGGCGGCTGAGACCCTCTTAAGCTCATGATCCTCCCCCCCACCCCCCCTCCCCCAACCCCATCCCGGTCTC
>JAABNX020000053.1:9586070-9605137 GCA_015163995.2 Mormyrus lacerda | reverse complement strand
ATTTAACGCTTCATTTGTGATCGCTGTCAGACTAACCGTGTGTGTGTGCGTGTGTGTGTGCGTGTGCACGCCGCATGTGTATATATGTGTGAGGAGGGGGGGGTGGGGGGATGTTTGTATCCCCATTCTCTGTCTCCTACCCAGACACAAAGAATGTCCCCATGTGGAACCGTG
The DNA here is from genome assembly GCA_015163995.2 of Mormyrus lacerda. NCBI lineage: Eukaryota > Metazoa > Chordata > Actinopteri > Osteoglossiformes > Mormyridae > Mormyrus > Mormyrus lacerda. The sequence continues at coordinate 9,604,963 of JAABNX020000053.1, read as the reverse complement.
GGCCCCACTCCGCAGGGTCCGAGATGCCACATAATTTGAAAATCATTAACTGTGGGGACGGCCCATTCATTTCTGATGGGGGTGACAGCGCTCGCTCACGGGGGCCTTGGACAGTAATAAGCCTATTTGTTTTGTCAGACTGGCAATATGGTGTTAAAGTTGATTTGTGTTTTAACATCTGGTGCTCATTCCCTGCTTCTCCTATTCCAAACTTTCGACGCGAGATATTATAAAAGAAAGAATAATATTGTGAGGACACTAAAACACCATCCTTCTGCTTAAAGTCATGGGTTATTAAAAAAAACGCAATAGGCATTTTACAATAATGTGAAGACAATGAATCTCACGGTGTAACTTGTAAGACGCTTTGAATTTTAAACATGTTGGAATCTTTCTCTTCAAATTAATGACGCGCAGACTTTTCTGTGACTGCCTTGCTCTTTCCTTGGTAGTCTTTTTTTTGATAATTAGCGTAATCTATTATGCGACGGGCGTCTTTTCGCCGCACAGCTGCTTGTAGACACAAAGGGCTGGCTGAGCGAGGGGCCGGTTGTCCCACACTGCTCTATAGCAGGGATCAATTAATTAACACCGCGACGATCCAGCCGACTGCAATTACTGATTAGCTCCTGGCTTCTTTAAAGATGCCCTGGGTGTTTTAACAGCATGACCGGTCCCCGTCGGTACAGCGTCGGGTTCCCGGCCTCTTCGACTGGCATTTCTGAGGTAATACACTCCTAAAACATGTTCTGGGCTCTGATTCTCAGTGCAGTTAAAAAAAAATGACTCTTTGAAGAGGAAGTGTTTCCCGTCTCAGGGATACTCGGGTCACCATAGATACACAAAGTACATATTACCAGATCAGTCAGACCAAACCAGGGAGCTGACCACTGTAGCTGAGGCCCTCCCAGGCTGCGGCCCCGCAGTCACCGTTCCTCCACACCGTGACCTTTTGGCTTGGAGTGCATGATCCAGGAAAGTGTGCGGCAATACCGCTACACCATATAGGCCCGTTGCTGGCTGTCCTACCCATTTCATTAGCTGCATGAAAATCGGGAGAGTGGGTAGGTGGGGGGGCGGGGGCAATGAAAAGATATTAACCTCATGAAAATGGGCTCTTATCTCCTTCGATGGGCTGAAGTGGTGGAAACAATCCAGGCTGATAGAAGGTCTGCCTGAGAGAACATAATAATGAGCCCAATTTTTTGGAGAACCATTACTGACACCAAGACCTGCAGCGTGCGCTGGAGAAGCACACTCAAGCCTTCACCTCACGCACACTCACAGTGATGACGATAACAACAATAGATAGGTAAATGCATGGATGGATGAATGAATGAATGAATGAATGAATGAATGAAACTTTTTTCTAGTGAAATACAGTAAAAGTTTCCAAATTTGAATACCTTAAAAATGTACTACACTCTGCATTACTATTGTAGATTTAAAATAAAATAATTATCTTAGTTACATAACTATAGCTTTGTAATATAGTTATTTTTATCAATTTATTTATTCATCTTCACATAGATTTATTTCAGTTCTACCTGGACTCTCTGTAAAAAAGTGTTGTACCGCCCTCGTGTGGACACAATTGTTTCCTGCAATATGGACAGGATCAGTCCCCTGAGAGTTTTATATACTGTAGTTGTGTACGTAACATAGTGAGAATGAGAATAGATTAATTGTTTTTATATAAAATATTTAAAGATACTCCTCGTTATAAGTAATAATATAAGCAGTGAAGATCGTTTCTTAATAATAATATATGTCGATGGTCTTAGTAAGTAGGTCACGTTTAGTTACCTGAAAATCGCTCGAAGTCCAGTATATGACCAGACTCCAGCAGTGACATGCCATCTGTTCAAAGGTGAAAATCAGATACATTTTGCATCTTAAAAAAAAGCTGTGAGCTGTGAAAGTCACACCAGAGCCCAGGGCCGCTGAGGTTTTCATGGTGAAAGATGAGGAGATGTTGAGATGTTGTGCAGCCACACAAAACCCAAAGGCAGCATCAGAGAAGACACAGCGCGTTTTTGATTAGGAAACTCTCGTTTTGGAATCCCTTTCAGTCTGTGCAGCGAATTACCTGTTAGCATTCCCCTGTGCTGGGTTGGGGGGGAGTTCTGTAGCGTGACCCAGAATCCCAGTACTGAAGTGCACCATAGGGCATGTGAGAGCAGATGCCAAATCATAAACATGCTGAGGATCTCACTACTTGAGGTGTACCTGCAGCATAGCCCTGCTCTTGCTGAGGATTTTTCTGCCGGCCTCACTCATACCTTCTTGGACTGTCTAATCGTTTTCTCAGCTGCCTCCATCTAATTTTGCAAGCCGTACGTACCCGACCAAAGACCACTTCTCACATCGCTGGCTCCCGTGCTTATTTCCAGACCCCTAGAGGCAATTTAGTACTTTACAGTAGAGGGCGCCAGCTGCCCTTCGTCTCCTGCTTCTTTGACATTAATTTAAATTTCACCCACTCAGACAAAAATTATTACAATTTCAAACCTTTAGATGAATGAGAGGAATGAAGCCAGACTCGCATAAATGTGACAGAGCCGCTTTTATCAAAACGAGGGTGGATCCTTGTTATTATGTGACGATAACGCATATTCAATAATACATTATCCCTTATTTGCCTTTCGTGTGAGTGGTGTATAGTAGAATCCATTGGATCGAGTTGTACTAGCGGAACAACTGGTCCGCTACCTGGAGGATTACAGGCCCGATCGTCGCGGTTAGACGCTAACACACTTGTAACTTACCGATCTGCTGGGATTTCAGAAACACCCGAATGGAACTCGGCCATTAAGTCCATCCTCACACCGAGGACGTGGCCAGCACAAGCTGTCACACGCATGAAGGAGGACAGCCGATCTATTTAGGGCAGCTCATATGCATTTATCTCAGCAGGTGAGCGCTCCTCGCACCCTTTAAAGAAGCTGACACTTATGACAGAATCTGATGCGGTGTCCCCATTGTCACCAAGCTGGCAATGCTGCCGTGTGATAGCCACTTCAAAGAAGCGATATGGAAATCGGGCCCCTAAACTGAGATGTGTGTGGGTTGGCCTGATACTCAGAAACAAATTAGTCCACCACATCTAATCTAAGTATCCCCCCGTTTTTGGTGCTGATATTGCTAGATACAGATCTCACTTTCCATCTCTGTTACTGGCAGCCACAATTGTTATCATTTTTAAATTAGTCACGGACTTGGAACCGAAAGATTTATATAGATGACGCTAAATGACATATGAATGTCAGGAACGTACTACTGAAAACAGTAGCCGGGACGTCAGCAAAGGGTTAACTAGCGAGTTCTGTGTGTCTGAGCCCAGATGCAACGGAAGAGATATTAAATTGTCAATGCCGCAGCTTACTGCCATCCCTCCTTGCCTGTCACCTTCTTTTAGAAGACTGAGGAGCAGAAGAATGAGTTGATCAGAGACCTGGCGCATATTTCCTCCCAGTCACTGTTACTCAGTAATATTAAACCCATCCGTCAGTTTGAACATCAGGTCAACTGTGGACGCAATTAAGTTTCCCCGTTTACTTTGTAACGCCAGAGACCGATCCAGTGCATCTTTGGGGGGGAGACAGTGGAATATATTCACGCAGAAACTTCCAGCAGAGCCCTAGCAACATGCAAAAATTGTTATAAGTAGTACTTATAGGTACAAAGTTATTTGTTTACAGAAATAATGAAGTGTCCTAGACACCGGCTGTGGTAGATTGTCCTGCACTCTCTGAATATAAGGTCAGGCTTAGTTGTGTATGTTTGTATAGTAGGGAAATCATTATCCCCAGACGTGATGTATGGTTTGCCTGAAATAATTTTAATCATCAGAATAAAAACAGATGGCCCGAATACCGTGAAACCTATAAGTTTCACAGGAATGACGTCTTTCCAATTTACTTGTCTTGAAGATTGCGCGCAAAGAGAGATTAACACAAACTACACACAAAGCTTGGATGGAGATATTTATGTGATGTGGATAATATTGCAGTGAAGTGCGTTTCATCAACTGCAGGGTCGTCCCGGGGCGTTATGTAGGTCTCGGTTTTATATAACGCTGGAAAGACACCACGCTACTTTGACCCAATCAAATGGGAGGAAAGTAAGCAGGGTGAGAGAGCCATCTACCTCTGCAGGTTCAACCTATATGCAGAACACTGGCAAGACAGCTGTCCGTCTCTGTAGGAGAGGATCCCCTGTATCAAAGCATCTTATTTTGATTTTTGCTTTCCAGTAACAAGGCATTTATTGAAGTTAAATGGAAACAATGTTAAAGTTTTCACAAGTTCTTCTGTTGTGCCTTAGTTTGAACTCGCACTGCTGCGCTCACGCCACCAAAGGCAACATCTATATGAAGGTCCTGGAATTGGTGGCACCTGGAGAAGATCAGCTACACGAGAAAGCTTTTCGCTCGTTACTCTCAATGTTGGAGAAACGTGTGCAATGCCCCGATGTGTCGTGTGAAAAGGTAATTTTTTTTCTTCGCTTGATCTGCCTTAAAAGAAGGTCGAGGTCCAACATGTATCTGCAATCTGTATACAGCGATTCCGCTGTTTACTATTCAGTCTATTTTTATATGTTCTTTTAAGGAAACTTTTTTGTTTTGCAATAAATCATCAAAAATAATATTTTAAATCTAAAATTACTTGAAGTAGGCTACATACCATATAATTAGTGATACTATTCGAGGCTGTATGTATATAAACGTAAACTGACATTTCCCCAAAGTATTATCGTTTCAGAGCGCTAGGTAAATTGATAACGAATAAAAAGCATTTTTGAAAATCTACATTGTTGTGTCAGTAATGCTTTGCGTTAATTACCAAACTTCTATCCGTGTGATACGGGTTAGTACGTGTCTCTATGGATTTGAATTAAGCTACTGCGTTTGCGGTCAAAGTAATAAAAATAACTGCTAAATGCTTTAATATGATTTAAATATAATTTAAAAAGACTTGGACACTTTGTTATGTGCAAAATCTGCCTCTTCTTTATTTTGGAGGATAACTAACTGTAAGCGCGTCCTCCACAGGCTGTTCATTAAAACCCTCTTAAATGTCCAGACTGTGCTTTGCCTGAATACAGAATATTAACAATAATAAAAAGAAATGTCCTTTTTATCTGTAGAGACGGTAGGACTCAAAGCTTAACTCAGCAGGATGGCTTTAACATTGTTCTGCATCATAAACAGTGGTCTCCTTATTTTTTATTTTTATATATTAGCTGGAGGTTTTACTCAAAGTAGTTTAATAGTTTTTTCTGATTTATAAATAGTGCTTCACTGGGACAAACCATGCTCGAGGGTACACTAACATGCTCTTCTATGACCCTTGATATGCCAACCTTACGAGTCCATATCATTAACCACAGTGCCACCTGCTGGCCCTACTGTGCGACTGTCTCAATGTGTACTCTCTGGCTTTCCACAGTGCATCTCTGTGCAGGAGGTGAGCCAGCTCACCGGGGGCCCCCCAACAGCCGGTGGCTTGCAGTTGGAGGACTTTTTCAAGGTGGCTCCTGGGTTGTGTCTGTACCTCAGCAAACCCTGCGAGACCTGTGGTGCCGTGAAGGACAAGCGCTGGCAGAGAGAGACCGACCAGTTCATCCAGAGCACAGCTGCCCAAGACGTCCAAGGAGAGGATTTTATTAACGGGAGTACTGGACTCGATCGTGTTCTCCTTGGAATTGAAAGGCACCTTCTTATAATGGACAGAGATCAGGTATGTGGCTAAGCTAGCAGGCTGACAGCTAGGATCTTTTTTCTTGGTTCAGAAGCAGGAATTGCGTGGAGTCACATCTATAGAGATGCAGTGTCATTCTCACATACAGTAATGAATATATTTGTAAAAACTGGTATGACAAAGTTCCTCCATTAATGTTGTGATGGTCTTTTAGCAGTGTCTCACAGGTAGGGACATCCTGAAGTCAAATGGCTTTGCTACAAATCACATGCACGAAATGGACGCCATCTTTGGGGCGACCCTTTACCACATCCTGCTGGGCGACTGCGTGACCGCCCATTTGCTGCCCAAGCCTGACTACTTCCTGGATTTTCTATTCAGTCAATTTGGCTCCGGAGACATGACAGTGCATGGTATGTCAACAGAGGGGTACAGCGGACGGCCATTTTGATCTCCTTTTGAGTTGAACAACTCAGTCTTGATGTCTGTGCTCCTTGACTTCCGGGTTCTGGTCCATTCTTATTGTAGCATTCTTTAATTATAGCAGGTGCTAATAAAGACTAGTAGCTGAGTAATTAACGGATAAAGTATTGTAAAGTACAGTTCAAAGAACTAGTTAACACTGGAACTGTGAATTAGAATTTGAGTCCAGTTCCCTGATCCGTACTGCTACTGGTCATCCTACCAGGTTTGGAGGATCTCATGTGGTCCCTGAAGGTGGGAGAGGCCAACAGAACGCTCAGTAACCACTATGATCACCATCAGCATCATCTGGGCTTCACAAAGCCTCGTCAGGGTAACAGCAGCTGGGACCAGGTAATTAGCTTGGAGCTGGGTAATTAGCAAGTGACGGCGTATACCGGTACATGTGGTCATTATGGGTTTGAGTCATTGCCCTGGCAAGAAGAGCACGGCTTTGCCTGTCTCTCCTGCATGCAGCCATTGTTTGGGCAGTCTGAGGCCTCTTGTGAAATACATAATTTGGGGGATCGCTTAATACCATACAACTGTTTATGTTCGCAGATATGAAGTATGACTCATCATTACAGTAGTGCTAAAACTGTGAAGTACAAGGCTATGACCTCTGTGATTTGTTTAGTTCAGCTGCTTTAACAACCACACTGTCAGTTTAGTCTCTGGACTCAGCCCATGCTGTCATAATACCCTACCAAATCCCTGCTAGCAATGCAAAGGTGCAATGAATCCTTAGTAAACAGATTTTTGTTTGGCATCGTTTGTTCAATTAACTCTTTGATGGAAGCAGCATCTTCTATTAATGCACAGAGTTTGACAGTTAAATTAGTGTCACATGGTGCACTGTTGTCAGTGAGAGTGAAGTTGTGCTTCACACCCATTTAGATGTGCTTCACGGCCAGTGAACTCCTGCAGATCTACGGCCTGAATGCCACGGGCTTCTCGCGGGGCCAGTTCACACAGCTGAGCCCCGCACTGCTGCAGCAGCTTGTCAGCGCTGCCTGTGTGGACGGGGGCCAGCCGACGAGCCCTGGGGCCAAGCTCAGCAAGACAGAGAGTGAGTATCGTCCCCCCACCCCCCCAACAAAGGTATCTGACAGCATGATAGAGACCATCACAAACTCAGAGAAAGTTCAAACTCCACCCACAAGGTTGGTGTGGAATTCAAACCTGGAGCCCTGGAGGTGTGAAGCAGTGGTTCTGTTCTTTCCTCAGATGGTTTTTGTGTCCATTCTGGTTCCTCTCTTACTTCACTATAGAGATCTTCTTCCTTTGTTGTATTTGGAAGCTCAGACTATTTAGGTGCTCTTACCCTTCTTAACACGTACCTGGCCTATTCTTCAGGGTATGTCTACGCCACATTAGCAAACGTGGTCATCTGCCTGGGCGCCATGTTTGGCATCGTGCTTCTGCTATGCACAGCCTGCACCAACATCTTCCAGCTCAGCATTCAGTTCTGCATCAGCATGGCTGTGGGTTCCTTAACAGGAGACGCTGTCCTGCACCTCCTGCCTGTGGTGAGCCCCTCGCCTGCCATCGGGGTGCCTTGTGGGTCAACGTGGCATATCACCATGGGGTTAACAAGAACAGATACCTCTGATAAAAGTTTTTAGTGGCTAGTGGTAGTCATAGTACAGTTAGGACCATCCATCAGGAGTGGCTTCACTCAGCCACTAGGGGTCCAAGTAAGGACAAATTGGTAGGTGGGGTAGCAATGTCAAGGGTCTCCCTCCAACTGCAAATCACACATATACGAGAAATATTTGTGAGGATTAAGGTAGCACTATGGCTTGTGACATGCTACTTTTATAGCTCTCTTTTTCATGCATGCAGTCTCATTATGGTGGGAGTCATAACACAAGAAGTATTTGGTATAATTCAAAAACAATTTTGAAATGTAAGTTTGTAATGAAATGTTTTGTAGGAAAATTATGAAGCGTGTATGTAAGAAAAAAAAACATGTGTGAGGAATTACTACTGCAGTGCATGATGGGTACAATATTTGAAGGCTACTTAAATTTCATCATCTGCAACTGCTGCAGCTGGCATAGGCAGGCCCTAGGCGTGAATTTGGAAAGGAGAGGAGGCATGGTCCATTTCTGCCCCAAGGCTCAGTGTTCGGTTGCTCTGCCACTGGGTACGATAGCTCATTTTGTGCCTCATTGTGTTCAGTTCCTGGGCCTCCACTCTCACAAGGAGGACGACCACGCCGGTGGGGGGAACTCAGACTACACCTTCAAGCTCCTGGTCCTCCTGGCTGGCATCTACTACTTCTACTTAATGGAGACCATTTTCACCCTGGTCACTCACAAAGGCCAGCATAGCCATCGAGGGGTACGTGTTTAACCCTTAAAATGCTGCAGTCACTGTAATTTACAGTATTACCTGCATGAATTTAAGTGCATATTTAGGTACGGCTTGACACCCTGTTTAATAAAGAAGGCCTCATCTTTCTTCTAACTGCAAGTCACTGATATAATCCAAAGGACATATAGCTTCAAATTTATAATAAATATCAGACATCTAGGAAAATATATTAAGTATAGCTGACATACTTTATTAAATATACAGTCCTTCAGTTAAATTGTTGAATTTGATGCCGCAGGACGACAGCGATCCACATCATTGCGACCATGACAGGGTTCTGCAGATGTACCAGGATCAGCAAAAGAGCAAGCAGTCCACCTCGGAAGCAGATCTGGTGAGATGGTCTTTGAGCCTGTGGCTGTTCGACAGAGGTAGAAATTTCAGGTCAGAAAATACAAATTCTGACTAGGATTTTGTTTCAACCAAGTAGAGTATTCTGTAAATGTGTCTCTTTATGCTTAACTGGTCGGTTGAAACTAAATCATGGTCTGGATTTGTACTTTCTGGGCCTCTGCTGTTCGAGAAACAGGGCAGGGACTTGTGTGTGGAATGAGCATGAACAACCAGACATGAAGGAATGCGGTGAGATGTGGTGTTATTCCTCACAGGTTGATGGAGAAATCGATGGAAAGTCACTCACTATTCCAGAGGTCCATAGGAGAGGTGAGTCAAGCTTATGTCACGTCTAAAATATAATAACGGTCATTTTATACCTCTGTGGTCCCAAAATGCCTTCATACAACCTTGGTTAAGCATTTTTAGTGCCATGCTATGCTTGTAGCTTAGCTTGTCTGAGGTGTTATGACACGCCCCTCATGGAGCACCCTCCGTGGCCTTCCAGAACAGCGGCTGCTCCCGTACATGATCACCATTGGCGACGGGATCCACAACTTTGCAGACGGCCTGGCCATCGGGGCTGCCTTCTCTGTGTCCTGGAGGTCGGGCCTGGCAACATCACTGGCCGTGCTCTGTCACGAGCTGCCCCATGAGCTGGGTAAGGCCATCTCACAATCACCCACATGACATTAGTAAATCAGTGAAGAACTACAGTACTATCTATATCTGCAATCTATATTACATAATTGTTACATTTATAATGTTCAATAATCTATATCTACTGTATGTACACCCTATACAATCATACCTGAATCTTGCAGAATTACTAAAAAAAGAAACATCTGAAATTATTAAGTTCTAAGTAATATATTACTATAATTATTACTCTGATTTAATGATGTGTAAATGGTGAGGATCAGCATGGGACCTGTGCATGTGCTGCTCACCATAACGTGGACATGTGGAGAGGTCTGGACCCTGTTCCTTATCGCTCTCATTTGTGTTCCCAGGTGACTTCGCCATCCTGCTGCACTGCGGCGTGTCCGTGAAGAAGGCTCTGCTGCTCAACCTGGCCAGTGCCATGACCTCCTTCGTCGGCCTCTACATTGCCCTCTCTGTCTCGACGGACCCGACCACGAAGGACTGGATCACGGCGGTCACCACTGGCCTCTTCCTTTATGTCGGTCTCGCTGACATGGTATGCCTCGCTGCTCTCCCGGCCCAGCCCTGCAGGAGAACATCCTACGCGTTTGTCAGTTTTAATGCATACTGTAGAAAGTTTCCCTTTCAGAACATTTTTCACAATACAGAAAAACTCCCTTCAAAATATTTCAAATATATATTTGCTGCTGTCAGAATATATATGCACACAAATATAGATCAGTGTTTACTACACAAGGCAGGGATATATTAAAACCATACGACGCAAACTATGTGTGCTCTTGTAAAACACGTTTTATACTGTAATATTGTAAGTCAAGCTTCCAAAAGAGTATCAATTAAGCATTTTAATCAGCTTTATTCACGGCTGATTAAATGCTAGGTTAAAGATCTCAGCAGTGGTGCTGTATATTCTGATCCAACTCTGGACTATCCCGGCTTGCTGCCGTAGAGCAGGTCTCTCTATCGCTGGCCAGCTGAGGTCCCCTACTGACCGCCCTGCCCCACTATCCCCCCCCCAGCTTCCCTCCATGGTCCATGCTAGCAGCAGCAGGCCCTGGTTGACCTTCCTGCTGCAGAACGTGGGGCTGCTCAGTGGCTGGGGGGTCCTGCTGCTCCTCTCCTTTTACGAGGACAAGATCGACTTCTAGGCGAGCGCCGGCGGGAGGCTGGCCCAGCTGGGCGGGGGGGGTTCACTCCTGTCCCGGGCCCCTGGTGCGTTTCATGAAAATGGCTGCTTTGTGCTGGCCCTCGACTGAAGATGCCCATAGCGGAGGTGTGTCCACGTTCTGATTTTTATTTTCTACACCAAACCACAAAGCTGGACACAGCTATAATGACTGAGTTAATCTGATGCTTTTAGCTTAAAGAATGACAGCTATTGAGCATTTCGTCTGGCTTTGTAGCTTTTTGGTTTTTACAGCTTTTATTAACATTTGTTCCAGAGTAATGAAACAGAAAACTGATTCAACATTTTTATACTGGATTTGACCAGATGTTCTTGTAAGACCCAATTCTGTAAAATGGACCTTTAATATTTAATACCTTTTCTATCTGAAAATGGAGTATATTTCTGAGTTCATATATGAACACCGTTGTATTTTCATAAATGTTTTTGAAAAGGACGGCTTCTTTTCTTGAGTACTTGTCATATACACATTCTTTTTTCATGGATTAGGCCATGTTGGGGTTCATAATGAACACAAGTCATGTGACTTACACCTAACCAGTGCCATGTGCTGCACAACTCACCACCAGAAAGGTGGGGGGTGCAACTCTTTTGCCTCGCACCCAGTTAAGGAGAGCAGTGAATTCTGAGAAACCCCAATAACCCGCAGAACACACCAACATCACCATGAGGGTCAAATTTTCAGTGCTGCCTTGTACGTCAAGTATTAACCTTCAAGTAGCTAAGACACCCAAAGAAAATAATTCAAAGGAGAGATCTGAATGTTGCGAAATTCAGAATTTATAGATCTTTTAGATCTCGGTGGTAGAGTCATAAGTCCCATCTTCACAGATAATACAAAGTTGGTGTCAGGCTGACTCCTCACAAAATAATCACATCTATAGCACAGATAAATCATGGAGATTAATTATTAAACATGATAAGCAGCTGGAGAGGTTAGCGGGTTGAGCATTCGCACCCTCGGCGAACATGACTGCAGTCGTTTGCCAGAAGTGCTCCGCCTTGCTGTGCGACAAGCCTCCAGCGCAGCAGTGCAGAGACATTTCAGGTGGCTGCATCCCCTCACTTAGTCTGGTCATGCGATAGAGGCATGTCTACCCCATCCAGTTGGCCAAACTCGTTCTCAGTTTATTACGGTGGAAACTCAAGGCAGTAATAGGACAGAATTGAGGGCGAGATTATTATCATCTGAACATACATTCAACTATGCAGCTATAATAGTAGTGGGGTTACCAGGAAACCAGCAGCACGAAAAAAAATAAAAAAAGTTATGGTTTCCAACACAGATCCTTAGAGATGAAATGAGGACACAGTTTGAGGGGAACCTGGGAGAATTGGACCCCTGCTGGTCTTGGCCTAAATCCGCAGAGGCACTGCGATAGCAGCACAGGAACGCTCACTTTCAGGCCGACACGTCCAGCTCCTTCAGCGATCCGGAGCAAGACGCTGGGTGAAAGTGACGAAAGTGACCCATGGCCTCAGCTGCCTTTGCTCGTACCGTGGGGTCGGGATCCTGGAGCAGCTGGGTGAGACCTGGGAGGGGAAAACATGGCTGGGCAGTGATCCTCAGCCCCCCAAGAAACAGTTGCCTGGTAGCCATTTCCTCAGCAAAAAGCAATGCGTCCGAGTGTAAATCTGCCGACCAGCAATGACCCACTTAGTGCTTGGGCTTCTGCAAGTCTCATGCTCACCATGTGATCCCTACGGAATTCAGTACTGCTGATTTAAGGAAGCATCCCTTGAATTCCGCTAATATAAGCATCGGCTACGATGAAATGGATCTGGACACCGCGGGGAGGACCCCAGCCAGGACACAGGAATACCTACCATTGATTATATTCCCAATGTTCATGTGAGGGTAGAACTCCCTTGGAAGATTTCCCAGGAGGAATCCTGGCAATTGCCACAAAACACAGTTAGCTTCAAACGCAAATGTAATTGCAGGGGACTTGCAGCGCAATACAACCGAAGATTACAGTCATTGCCACTGACGTCCCCGAATATGAAAAGATTAACAGCTGCCCACATGGCAGAGTCCTGCAGACTGACAAAGTTCACCCGCTATAAAATGATAATTCAAGCAGTAAAGTCTTAAGTTCACATAGATGATTTTTTTTCCACGCATAGATCAGTGGGTATAGGGCGTGAGAGGACTCTTCATGAAGAGTGTCAGCGTGACACTAGAGGAGATAAGGGGGGGGGGGAGGGGTGTTCACGGATCAGTCAATCTTACCGGTGAACATGGCAGCGCTGGCTCGAATCTGCGCCCAGTTGCTCTTGAAGAACTGAAGGATGGTGGTATGGTAGAAGTTCAGCATGCCAGGAAAATCTTGAATCTACAACATGGATGTTGGCTATGGCCATCATTCCAGAATGGCCACTCTCACATCATAGGAACAGTAGCATTAACGTACTATGTATTTCATGAGGTCGTTGATGAACTCGCCATAGTGCAAGTTGCGGTCTTCATACAGATGGTTCTGGAACATGGTGGCGATCAGCTCGGAGCCCAGTAGTGGCACACATTCTCGCAGAGTGACCTTACAGGCCTGTAGATGCACCCACACAATCAATGTCTGGGCCATTTTATGGATGACATTAACTAGGTAACCTACCATTTTTGGTTACCATGGTCAGGTGAACACAACTTTTGCTTTTGAGAATGAGGAGACATTTACAGGGCTAGAATTTACAGGGCTACAAATCAGAAGCCTCACTTGACAATATTTCAGAATCTCTGTCACATGGAAATCCTGTAGGACTGCACGGAAAATCCAGCTAAAATACAACAGTAAATATGGTATCTGAACAGTACTAAGGAAGATTCCCTGTTTAAAATGCAGCTGGTTTGTCTGTCAAACAGTGCGGCTCTCTCCACTCACCTTGACTATGTCTGGGCTAGGGTCACTGAGGTGTAGGAGTAAGCTGATAAGTACATTGTGGATCTGGTCTCTGAACACTGGCTCTCCTGACCCAAACTTTGACAGATTTCCCAAAAGTTGTACAGCAGCACAACGGACAGTATTGTATTCCTGTCGAAACACAGAGGACAATCAGGCCAGGGCCGCCATTTTCTGTCACGATTAACATCAATATCTCAAGATCTTCAACTCAGTCATCTCACACTTTCCAAGAAGGGCTTGATCTTCATCAAGATGTAGACTAAAAGCATCCGCACAGTGTTCTTGTTCAGGTGAAGCAGCACTTTGGAGAGGCCCGACATGGCTTCCAGGGCGATGCGCTTGCAAGGGTCGTCACGTTCCTCCATCCCGGAACTCATGGCAGCCAGCAGCTCCTTGGCATACCTGTTAACCTGGCAAGTGGTTTAGTGGAGGACATGACATGCAGGAATAGAAACCTCACTTAGTTTCAGTTTTTAAATGTATTAGTTTCCACCAGAGTTTCAAGATATTTGGGACAGAACCTCATACCTAATTTGAATATTCTTGCTAGGAAAACATTCTAATGACACCCAGGGGTCAACAAGGCAAATATGATGGACACTGATCAAAATGCATGAATGCAATCCATGGATCCCTGATGATACGGCAGTGTTCTTGGATGATGATTTGAATAGACACTTTGCAAATTATGATTATGGGGGAAAGTCTAGGAGAGGATGGTGGTTTCATCTGGCACCAGTAAGGCCTCAACTCCCAGCACACCTGTACCAGGTATTCGGTGTTCTCCATTGCTTAATTCGTCCTGATTGTTTGGTTCAGGTGTGCTAGGAGCTAGAAGGGAATAAAATATGGACTGTCTGGAGGCCCACTGCAGTGTGTCAATGGGGTTGACCTACTGGCCAAGAGAGAAGAGCATCCACCCCCGTGGGGACAATGTAGAGCAGCACGTGACCACATGATGTCACGAGGACTTCCTGTAGTGTGACCCTGTGCTTGTGAAAGCAGTCCTTCTAAGGTGGTATTCGAAGACCAAAACGCATCACGACTGTGCGACAATGTTGTTCCATTTCAAAGGCTCCTTCAAAAGCAGTCTAGAAATGCATCCTTTTACTGAGTCGCAATGGATCCACCAGATGGATCCTTCATAGCCCAACATATCCCAGGATGCACTGTACAGAAGTGAAGTGGGTGTGTCCTGGCTAGGCAATAGGAGCAGCGCTTCGTGACTCAAAAGAAAAAGGTGGGAACAGCTGGTGATGCAAATAGGAAATTATCCAAAGGCCAGATTGTCCCATTTGACAACTTCTTTCCGTTTGACCTTTGAAGAACGCAGTCTACAAAGGTTGCACCTTCAAAAAACCGTGTCCTTCGAAGGGTGCAGTCCATGCGTTCAGACACAGCCACCATGATTATATGCTGCTACTGCTCTAATAAGGAAGTCTCTGAACTAGCGTCTGGCTTCCGTAACCAGAAATGGTTTGCCTGGGATTTATTGGGATTTGTCGTCACCTTTTCCGGGGACCCAGTGGCGATGTTACCCAGGCCTCTGATGGCCAGCATGCGCACAGCACTGCAGGGGTCAGCGAGGCGCGCAATCATGCTCTTCATCAGCGAGTCAGTCATCATCATCTCCGTCGCCACCCGATGGTTTAGCAGCTGTGGCCAAGAGAGTGGAAGGACACAAAGATGGCACTGCCATGCGGGCAACCCTGTGGTGGCCACGCCCATTCACCCACAGCAAGACTTCATCATCCTGCGACCCCGACTAGGACTAGTGTTTAGATGGAGAGATGGATGACATAACCAGGAACTCCATATTGTCACAAAGAAAAAAAAAATTCTGATGCTGCTGTCAAGAGCAATACTACGACAATCTGACCCCAGGTCAGATATCAGTGGATAGTGTATGAAAGAGGGAAAAAAAACAGGTCAAAGCTTGTGTACAGTGAATTGTGTCTCATCGTTAAACTAATTGGAAATGTTCAGGATGTAGGTCACCCTACACAAGGGCGTCACTTGGCACAGTGGTGATGTCAACCCTGTGACCTGATCTGTGGCTTGTCAGTACATCCTGTTAATGGTTACCTTGCCCCCAAACACCACCCGTCTTAGCACAGCACTTGCTGAACTGGGGATTCTACATCTCCTAGCAGATTTGCAAGAGAACCAAACCCTGCTCACTGGTTACAGTGCTATACTGCATATCGCTGACCAGTACGTAGACACAGACACCATACCACCACCTCCCACCATTCCTTACCTCCGAGAGGAAGGCTGTCGCCGTGGTTCTCTGACACTCATAAATGCTGGTGAGGGTGGGATACAGGTGCTGGACGATGGCTGAGAGATGGGGGCCTGCGTGCGTTGCCATGGCGCTGTGAGGGGGACACACAGGTACCAATAAAAACCTAAGATCTAAATACAGTCTGGCTGGGTGTTAATAGTGAATAGTGGCACCAAAATATACATGGGTAGGTTACCATGTACTCTCAGCCAATGGGGGTTGACTGAAGAGAGGAGATATGTTTCTCATTGGCTAACTCAGCTTGTGGTTGCCAGGGAGAAATTACTTAAGTAAATTTTTACAGCATTAGGACAACTCAGCAAAGTGAAAAAGAAATTACACTCACTAAAGGCTTTAATGAGGATACAACACTGGTTCAATTTAAATGAGCTTTAATTCCTTTCCTATCTCAGAAAGTCTGAGCTAAGATGCGTCATTAAACATTTTCAGGGTTCTACTTGCCCCCAGGACACATCTGAAATTTTCCTACGATGTCAAGATGCCAAATTAGTTACAGACAACCTCGTTGGCTAAGGGCCGGCTCAAATTTGCCATCTTTATAACCACCAATAAGAATCAATATCATCCACCTGAGCTGCCCAGAGTCCATGAAGGTCTTCAGCAAACTGGGTTTAGACAGAATTAACCCTAGATGAACTCTTTCTCCCGCCATTGTAGTTATCTTTGAAATAAAGGGGAGTCTCCCTGATACTCCACAACCAGGTAGAAATGCCCCAGGGCCAGCTGCCCTCATTACCCATAATTCTCTGAGGGATCATTTTAGCATTTTCACTGCTCTGCAGACTACATGTCATTCTGTGGCCATTAAACAGTTTTTTATAACTACCGAAACTGGAAGCTTATCTTAAAAGATGTACACATCCCCCCTCCCCCCAAAATCTCATTTTTAATCAGGCCTTGAAGCAGGTTACCAGGCATACCCTATGAGGACCAGAGGATCCACGCATTTCCCCAGCAGGAAGTGAATCATCAGTCAATGTTCACCCGTGAAGTCCAGCTAATATCAGCACCTAACTGGAAAGTAGTTCTCAACTTAATTTAACAACACAATGTGGAGAGCTACACTCCCTGTTCCCTGGAAACTTCTGCATATCTCAGCCAGATATTCATCCATCAGATTTCTTTTAGGCTGCTCACCCACTTGCAGGGTCTCTGCCAGCCTGGGGCACGTCAGAGGATGAATTAGTTAGGGGCCAAGCACCAGACCGGTGATATCACCAGTCCTACAATCAGGGGTGATTTAGGGACACCAATCCACCTCTCAGGCATGTGTTTGGGCTGAAGAGAACGAGGAAAATGCAGAAACTCCATGGACACACACAGTAAGCAAATACCTGGAAGGGCGAATGCCACAATACTATCCACTGAGTCATGCTCTGCTTGATGTATCGTCTGGTAAATTAACAAAAAGCCTTTCAGCTCTCCTTCCTTCCCGAATGTTTAACCTAGCCTCTGTACACACACAGGTCAGGGCAGGCTTGGCACAGGAATGAACAGAATTTGAATGTAGTATAAGGCACAGAGTTGACTTGGCACAAGAGGCAGGCACAGCGATTCAGCAAGCGCAGAAATGCGAAGTGCCGCAAGTCAGGATGCGTACGGCTGGACAGCCAGCCGAGCAGACGGCCGAGGACCCAGCGGCGACCCCTCTGCAAGCTTCGGCGACCCTGCTGGTTCAGGGGAAACTGAAAAACGGGCCAAGAGACCCAGCCAAGCGAGGCACCTGATTGAGTGCCACCTTTTTGTTGCTGCTGATAGGCGTCTGTGAGGAGTCATAGCCGGGAGGTTGGGGCGTCCTCAGACGCTGGGAAAGCGAAACCTACACGGTCACACGCTGCAAACTGCAGGTCACGGCACTCAGGGAACAGAAGGCCTCCATCAAAGGCTGAGCCTGTTTCGGGGCAAAGCCGACCCTGACACACTCACCGAGTCCTATTTTTAGCTTTTATCTCCGGCTAAAAGGGGCATGATTAAACACACACATGTCCTCTTTTGCAGGGAACAGGCCACCACACACATAGTATTATCACTCAGCTTTAGTTTTGAGTTCCAGTTTAAAACATAATCCCTTACCATACCATACAATCATGGTGACACAGAAAAACTCACAGCAAACATTCTCAAATCACCAGTGGTGTTTTCAGGATAATAAAAACACAGGGTCACACTACAGAAAGTCCTTGTGACATCATACGGTCACATGCTGCTCTGGGGGGTGGATGCTCTGCTCACTTGGCCAGCAGGGCGATCCCGTCGATGAACTGCCACGGCTCCTTCATCTTGGCCCATCCTTCCTTGAGGTCCAGGGTCTTGAGCACCTCATCCAGCTGGACACGCACCAGTAGAATTTGCATTGCCTCTAGCGCCATCCTGCAGCCAGAGGGATGACTGCGCATTAGCTGTCAACCCTTGTCAAGCCAAGGGTTTGAGAGAAACGTAATTTCAATTCTCTGTGAGTTCTGTATATGTGGCAGAATTGACAATAAAGCTGACTTTGAGCTGACCCATGTGCTAGGTCAGTGTTTCTCAGTCCTTGAAAACCACCAGACAGTCCATATTTTTCCTACCTCCCAGTTCCCAGTAAACAGCAGGGAGGGAGCAAAAATGTGGACGATCTGGGGAACACTGTACCAAGGTGATCGGTCTGATTTCGGCAGCTGTAATGGCCAGCGCTCACCCGCACACGTCGAAGGCACCAAGCACTTTTCCAGATGGTCTCTTCTCTGGCCTCGTGGTGCTGGTACCGAAGTTGTTGGGGAGTTGCACTCCCACGCTGGAGCCCATACGCACCAGAAGGGCACTGAAGAGCCGCGGAAATTGCTCTGCGACAACACCCTCAATCTGACCGTTCATCATTATCTCACGCAGGGCGCAGGTCACCTGGAGAGAGGCCACAGGGCCACTCAGTTGTAAGAGGGAGCACGTCAGCCTGAGGGGGGGGGGGGGGGGGGGGCACC
>JAABNX020000053.1:9542950-9569656 GCA_015163995.2 Mormyrus lacerda | reverse complement strand
CTTGTTTTATTTAATAAAATACCTTTAACTGTGACATTAACATTAACAGCAGACATTTGTATACAACACAATTTGTACACAAATTGTACACAAAAACACAAATAAAAATAAAAACCAAAATCATATTCATGATTCATGAGTCCCTGTACTGTAAATGTGGCAGTGTTTCTTCAAATCAAGAGTCATATAAATAACCATCCACATGGTCAGTCTTTGCCTGATGATATTCACTTGGCACAGATGATCTCTTGGGTGGCAAGACGGATAATTTCATTGAAATCAAAGCGAATGTATTTCCTCCAGTAACGCCGGTCCCTGCCGAAGGTCTGAGCTGGGAAACAGGGGCTCCCTGGAAAAGAAGCAGGGGCTGAGCAGAGGTACCTAGTCTGATAGTAACACTGCCTCGTTCCCTTCCTGTTGACCCAGTATGGATAGTGTGACAACAGTTTATTGACGTTACTTTTAATCGAAGAAAGAAAAGAACGCACCAATGCCGTGAAAAATCCTGGCCACGGCTCTCCCAGAGAACTTCTCGTCACTGTGGCTGGCGAGGAAGCCTCGGATATCGGCGCGAATCTGATCCTCCCAGTCGCTCATCTGGAAATAAAGGCTCATGGATCATATCACACTGCGAGTCAGAGACAGGATTGATCCTGGACGGTAATGAGCATGCCCGAGATCCCAGCCTGCCCACTTACCTTGCATTTATTCAGCTCATCGTCATCATTATCATCTTCATCAGCCTCCTCCAACTTCCTAATCAGGTCGGGGGCCATTTTTTTGTCGAAATAGTCCTTCAGCAAAGCCTTTAGCTTCAGACTCCTCTCCTCATTCCACTCGTCTGTACAAGGGCCGCAGCTCCGATGGGCGACACTGAACAGGCACACGAGATTCATTACACATGCACACCGTCATGCAAACAGACCGGGACCCTGCTCAGGCGGCCTCCACACCTTCGGAAGGCCCTGAAGCAGGCTTTCAGCTGGTACAGCTGGGTCCTCTCCTGGGTCAGCACCCGCTGGTGCAGGAACTCACAGACGCGGTCCATCTCATCGGCGGTCAGGTCACCATAGGAGCGGAAGTAGAAGGAGAGGCTGGAGAATTCCACCAGTATGCCACTCCTGCTGGTGCCATAAGGCCCTGTGACGGTTTGGAGAGGTTGGCAGTTTTCATAAAGAGATATACTGCAATGTTCAGCATTGCCTACTGAACTGATTTAACACAGAAATACACTACCTGGCCATTTGAATTTTTTGTCGGACCACCATTAGCTTTGATTATGGCGCACATTTGTTATGGCATTGATTCCATAGGCTTATGCAACATCTCACCCCTTATTTTCATCCAGATTTGCATTCATTTCTCACCAAGATTGAACCACTCCCTTCAACACAAGCCTCCTTCAACACATCCCAAAGACCTTCAATTAGGTTAAAGTCAGAACTCTGTGGTGACCAAGTCATAAGTGATATTGATTCCTCATGCTCCCAGAACTGCTCTTTGACAATTCGAACCCCATGAATCTTGGCATTATTGTCCTGGAATATATGCCCATGCCAGCAGGAAAGAAAACAATCCATTGATGATGGATGGAGGTGTAACCTGGCCATTGAGGAGATTCAGGTACTCAGACTTTACTTTATTGCTGCATAACGTTGCTGAGCTGTAAGAATAATCCAGTCATTGGCTCTTAAGTATTTGCTAGTATAAATTCAAATGGTGACTTTTTTTTGGCTGGGCAGTGAATATCAGGCATTATAGAACAGCAGATTGCGTTAAAGACAAGGGAGTTGTAATCCTAGAGGAAACCTTTGAATGAGGTATTTAACCTGACCTTCTAAATAAGTAAAAGGGTAATGAACATGGATCTCATAACACATCTGAAGAAGGGGGGCATTAAATTATCTGTAGGTAGGTTTTAAATGATTGTCTGTCACTACTATCTGGGCAGCTCCCCCGGTTCTGCTGTAAAGAGAAACGCGTAGGGAGGAGGGTGATTAAGTGCGGCACGTTTGGAAAGAGGACCTTCCCACCTCCGTCCGAACCCCACTGCAGCTGCCGGAGGCCTCGCTTCACCAGCGGCAGCTGCCAGCCCATCGTGTCCGCCAGCTCCACCACATCAAACTGCAGCGAGTTACAGGCCTCCACCCTCTCCCCCGCCAGCTGCCGGCGCGCCAGGGCCACGGCCACAGGCGGACAGCTGTGCAGAGAGAAGGGACAGGGACACACACGCAAACAAGCACAGTGATATTTACAAAAAGAAGATCTACAAAGTATCTGTGTAGAATCTGGAGGAGGTATTTAACCCCCAATATTTAATGTGGCTTCTTTCAGGGCCTCTCCAACAAGTAGGTCTTTGCATTTAGGTAATTGTGTCCACCCCCTCCTCCAATACGAAACTCTCTCCTAGGCCTTCGTGTGTGAATTCCCCCTGCCCGGCAACAGGCTGGCCTTGCTTAATGGTGGAGGCGGCATGCCAGACCGCTCCTACGTACATTTTGGTCAACTTGCGGAGCTGCTGGGGTCCTCCGTAGCACATCAGGTGGCATGTGGATAGGGTGGGGTGTAGGAGCTCCACCCATTGCTGGGGATGCAGCTCCAGGTAACACAGCAGCGTCTCCAGGCCTGAGGAGAGACGATCGGTCGGCCTGTGGGCTCCCCAACTGATATCCAGAGGAATGGTGTCCCTTTTGGTTGGACACTCACCCTCTTCGGTGACATCCAGAGCCTCCACAGTCTCCTGAATGGGTATGGCCCTCTCGTGGGTGTGGCATACCCGGGGCGTGGCGGCTTCCTCTGCCCGGCCATTCACCCGCCATGCCTCCAGGCTCTCCTCCTCGTTCTGCTCCCCTCCTAGGGACTGAACCGTGGTTTCCGTTGATTCAATTTTATCCTCCTCATGACCTTGCTGGCTGTCCGGGACTACTGATTGGTGTTTCGGCTCCATCTTCTCATCTGTGACTGCAGCCTGCCACTCCAGCTCATCGCAGGTCTCCATCAGCTCCAGCATCTCCATGTCATCCACCTCCGTGGCCTAGAAACCATCAAGAGAACTTCTCCTGAAGGCCAGTGGACCACATTTTTTGTCCTCTGGATTAAAAACAATAAGCATGGCATTTAAGAGAAAATTCTGGGGGTGTGGGGGATTACCTTCACTAGGTCTTTCTGCTTTTGGTGGATCTGCTGGCATTTGCAGGCTGGAAAGACCTTCTGCACCAGCCTCTTGACCGTGAAGTAGTCCACAGTATCGGCATGGATGTGCTTCCTCAGCTCGTGTAGGTCTCCACCCTGCGAGGGGAGAGATCAGTAACCACAACCTCTGCCGACTTCACAGCACTCCAAGGAATATTCCGTTCCATTTCCATTTCCTTAATTTCCCCACTGGTGGTGTAGACCATAATTCAATAGGAAAGAATTCCTTCTGGACTTCTGGTTCGGAGAGTGTTATTAGGCAGGGGGCAGTGCGAGTCTCGGTGGCCTGGACACCCTCCCGGAATCTCACCTCCGGGTCCAGGAACAGGTGGCAGTGTGCCGGGGCCCCATCGCGGCCTGCCCGCCCGATCTCCTGCACATAGCTCTCAAAGCTCTTGGGCATGTTGTAGTGCACGATGCCGCGAACGTCGGACTTGTCTAGCCCCATGCCGAAGGCTACAGTGGCCACCACCAGCCGCAGCTCGCCGCACATGAAGTTGTTCTGCACCCGGCGGCGCTCCGAGGCCGACATGCCGCCGTGGTACGACTCGGCAATCCACTTCAGGGGCTTCCGGATCTTCTTTGCAGCTGGGAAAGGGGGACAGATTCATCCTGTCACTACATTCATCCCCTCAGCCACCCACCAATCAAATCACGATTTTCGTTACCTTCCATTTAACTACAATCACAATTTATAACCAGGGGTGCAGATAACTGGTACGCAAGTACGTATTCACCATTAAGAACAATACGTGCGACAATCTATTTTTTATAAAAGCGTAAAGTGCATTTGTGCTGCTATGACAAGAAAATACCTTGCATTTTAACCCTTACCGTAAATGAAGTCAAGTTAGCATAGAGATTAAAATAATCATATATTTTTTTCATAACAGCGCAAATGCACAAAATAAGTACACATTTGCGGTTTTACAAACAACCAATTGTTGCACGTATCGTTCTTGAAGGTGAGTGCATACTTGCGTACCAGTTATCTGCACCCCTGCCTATAACGTTGATTTTAATTGGCTGCTCATCCATACTACAAGATAGAGGTGTACCCAGAACTCTTTTCCTCTTTTCCACTGGGTTTTCTTCTGCCCCCTCCCTGACTGTCTGGGAGGAGTCCTTCAGCATCACCCCCTGCAGGCAGGTCCGCAGCAGTGCAGCGATGCGGGTGGTCTCCTCTCGGCGGGTGCAGTAGACGATGATTGACTCCAGGGAGCCGAAACGTTCTCCCTTCAATAGGGACACCAGGGCCTGGTCAAAGGGTAAGAGGAGCCGTGTCACAGCCAGACACACAGACGACAGACAGAGGAGGCGCAGGCCCACGCGGCAATCACCTGGTCCTTGTCTCGGTCCATGGAGACGGAGAGCTGCAGGTTGTCAGGGACGGCGGCTGAGCGCACGGCGATGCCCTCCTGGTCTGCGATCTCCAGGTGATGAGCGACATCCAGAGCCGTGGACAGGGTGGCGGTGGCAGTCAGGCCCAGCATACAGTGCACACCCAGGCGTTCCCTGAGAACCTGCACATGGCCATCAGGAGGGCAGAGAAGCCGCAATCTGTCAGAGCCCATCCATTACACTAGAGGACATCAGCCGGGTGTTACCATGAACGCCTGGGGTCTGTAGTGCATTTATGGGGCGTTTGCAGAGATATAACATAAATTCACAACATGCAAGTATTTTTAACCAGGTTACACATCACAGTGAAAAACAATCATGGGTGATTTTATTTGAATACACACACAGAGGTTTTTGACTTTAAACAATTGATTTATTTTCCTTTCAGTTTCCCTCAAATGCAAATAGACCAGGCCTTTGGACCCCCTACCACTAATACATGATACAAGTCACTAAGGACTGGGAGGGGCACTTACATTTCTTTCTCGACAGGATATAAGACACTGTGATTCCAGTATTTTTTGAAAGTAGAGAAACACCATATAGTATGATAATTATGTATTAACAGTGCATTATAATACACCTGAGCAGACCATGACTAAGAGCTGCTCCAATCAGATCTAATCCTCCAATCAATCAGGTTACGCGGTCGGTTTCAACCGGAATAATCCAGCCCAGAGCGGCGTTCACACCTTGCACAGCCTCAGGTAACAGGGTCGGAAGTTGTGAGACCACTCGGACACACAGTGAGCCTCGTCGATGCAGGCAAACGCCACCGGGGGGAGCTGGCTGGCTGGGGGCAGACAGCCGGACCCCGAGTGTCCTCCGCCCACCAGCGCCTCGGGGGACAGCAGCAGGACGTGCACCTGGCCAGCCTTCACCTGCCCCAACAGCAAAGGCCTCGTCATTAACCGTAAAAGTAACCGGCCTCACAGCACAGAGCAGTGGTGGCAAACTCCCAGGCAACCTCCAGGTTTATTACTGGCTCATTGAGAGGTCATCCCAAAAACCCGCACCGGTTCTCCATGGATCAGATTCACCACCCCTGGCATAGAGATACAATACTGCATATACAACGGATATATACCAGAGAATATGCAGCCAGTCAGTCTTTAAAAAGCAAAATGTTAAGGACAAGGGCTTTGAGAAACAGGGAGAGATGATAAAGTGCTTAATATGCATGGAACCAGCCCTTGTTTCTCATGCCTCAGCACCAAAGCCAAACCATGCTACTCTAAACAGAACAAGCGGAGAAATCCTAACCTTCTCAACAGCAGCCTCTCTCTGCTTCCGGGACATATTAGAATGGATACAGGCTGCCTTCAGCTTCGGGGGGAGTCCAGATAGCTGAGAAGGGCGGGGAAAAAAAAAGCATGTGGCATTACAAAAATAATCACGTAAACCAACTGTACTTCCTTTCAGTGTATGCTAAATGGATCCACTTAACTATTCAAAATGTACGTGTCACCTAAAACTCCGACAGACCCAAAACACGAAACATTTGGCGGAGACCGCAATCCATGGGAAGCCTTAACGAAGTAAGCCGAGATTATGCTGATCCGCGACTCAGAGACGGCGGCCCCATTTCCTGACCTGGGGCCTGGCCCCCATGGAAAAAGCGTGCTGCGTTTCCCTAACGAGGCTCTAGCTGCGGTTTGCCGGGGGAACACAAAGTGCCATGCTGTGGCGAGAATGTATGGGGATAGCCGACTCGAAGTAACAGTTACAGAGGGTCAAGCCCCTCATGTAATATGAGGTTTCTGCAGCATTCACCACATGGGAATAGGCTGGTATTCTGTATTAGGTGTTATTTATCCCTTGTAAACCTGGGAGAGGCACAGCAGATGGGGCAAGGTTTGTGCTGGGGGGGGTCTTGTTTCATTCTGTGAGTGTGAATATCGGAAAAAGGGGAGAGTTAAATCACAGCCGCTGAAATGTCACTGCAGGGAAGACCACGGTCCAGCAGAAACATCCACACAGCCCTCGACATCATACATACAGTCTGCCGAGCTGGAAAGTCGATCCACAGGGTGAAGGATTACTGTGGCTATGGGATCAACCAGAGGTGGATCCATCGGAAAATGACAGCCATGATACCTGATCATCCATCAGCGACACCAAGGGAGACACGACCAGCGCGATGCTCTTTGACCTTTTGGCGTACAGATAAGCTGGGAGCTGATAACAGAGGGACTTGCCCATTCCGGTGGAGAGGACGACCAGTGTGGAAAGGCCTAAATAAGCATGAAACACATACAGAATCACCACGAGCCCCCAGGCTAGCAACTGGAAGCACTCCTATCAGAATTCACTTACAAATATCCAACAAGTGGTCTGTCTTTAATGAGTCTTGCAGTACTTACAGTGCACTAATTATACTGCTGCACAGAACCCTCAAGCTATGTAACAAGCTATGTTCCTTCCTGCCGGAGCACATTCACTCGATGCTGCCGGATGTTGACGGGCCCCCCACCTGTGAGGATTCTCATAATGGCCACTTCCTGCCCGGGCCTGAAGGACTTGTAGCCGAAGTCGGCGAGGGCTTCATACACCTCGGTGGTGGCGGCTGTGGTGCAGAGAGGGAGTCAGCAGCGTGCCGCATCACCGAGACCAGAGAGCCCGTATTGCTCCCACGGTGAGGACAGCGGTGGGAGAGAGATGCTGCATTAGCCAAAGCCGATTATATTTTTGGAGGCGCAGACTTTAGTGGCGTCTCCTGGGCGAGGAAAGTGATGGAGACAGATTACATGGATCTATTCTTTAAATTATGCATTCGAAAGCGAGTGGGCTGTCATGTCAAAGAAAACACACTCAGAACCTGAGCCACGTCCTCCGATTTTGTGCTAAGCTCCTAACGTGACAGATGTGGGACAGGGGAGCACTAGCTGGAAGGGCACGCCTGTCCACACGCTCACTGCGCGTTCCTGGGTGCCGGGAAGGAGGGAATCACCAGAGAATTTCAGATGGGGTGCTTTGGAAACGCATTACCTCTAACTTTGCCGTCTTCTCCCAGGTCGTAGAAGGGCTCCATTGGAGGTGGGGGCTCTGGCCTCTCATAGTCAGGCCGGATGACGTTCAACAGAACCTCTCCCCCATTGTCACTCACGTCCTCACTCTCCGCTTTGCATCCAGGGGTGGCTGGGGATGTTGGGTGAGGCATGAAATTCTGGTTAGCAGACTAGCATGGAAACAGACGGTTCTTAACGTAACCAGTTCTAAATAAAATGTAGTCTGTGTCACATTAGTGTGCACGGTTGATCACTCATGGTCATGTGAAGCATCGCTTCCTCTTTAAGACCCTCTAGGCATTTGTGGGTAGCAAAAAAAATAAAAAAATATATTGAAATCCAACGTGGTCCAGAGCAGCTAATGAGCTGGTCGGGTAGATGCGGTTTTAGCGCATGCTAATCAGGCCTGCGCCTGTCATTTGTGCTGACGTCTCGTGGAAACTGTTACGCGGCACTACGTTATGCAAACGCGGCTCTCTGCTTGCGTCGGTGCCTGGGGCCGCTCGCCGGCGTTCTCTCATCTTATTTTCCAGCACTATTGGTCTCACGGGCTGTCACCTGATGCCTTTCGAAGCGAGGCACACCAATCTCGAAAAACACACTCTGGATCTGCGATATTAATCAGCAGACGCACTTATTGTCTCATGTAATTCTTGGCAGGCGTACAATTATGCATGTCCAAGAAAGCGCTGGAATCGGCACTGTGCGTGATATACCATAAATCATGGCCGACCAATGTCGGCCCCAGACAGCTCCGATCCAGACGTCTTACATACAAACCGGAATGGCCTGGTCTGTTATGAACTGCTTTAACTGCTCAGGCATAAGACAGGCTCTATACTGATGCCTGAACAGGCCAGCAGAAGACAGAAATTTTAGATGACAATAAGACCATGATGGATTTAGGCAGAACCAAGGACCACCCAGTATTAACTAAGTACAGACATCCATTCCAATAGACACATCGGCCATTGAAATGGACGCATGTCGGATTAGGATAATTGCACAGACTTTTAGAAGTGAGAATGAGGCTGGGAGATGCGTGTGAGGCATGGATGGTCACACTGCTATATAGTACAGTACTTTCCCGCAGCAACCACCATATGGCGTGTAGCGCACACTGGGTAACATGCTGCTGCCAGGCATACGGCCATCTGAAATTTATTTTTACTTTCTTTTAATTAAAAAACTTCTGTCAGCATGAGTCGTCTTAAGTAACATAGGTTGTTGATCAGGAACAGTCCGTAAAGGTAAATGTCAAATGGTGGAAAATGAAGTCAGTGGAACCACAAGGTGAGTTGGTATCTCCTAACTGGTCATGGTATGTGTGCATTCTCTGGGATGGACTGGAATTCTGTCTACATAAAACAACCTGAACTGGGGTTATCCAGAACAGCGCCCCCTTGGGGCATAAAACAGGGTTGCAGTATACTAAAAGGAATCCACTGCACAGACAAGGCCTCAGATTTCATGGCGTGTGAAAGCGGGAGCGCGGCGTGGCCCGGCATCCACTAACCAGGCAGTTCACAGCGCAGGGTGCCAGTGGCTCTCGCTACTTCTTCCAGGGTGGGGAGCTCGAAGGGCTCCTCTGCGGTGTGCGCGTCCTGGGAGGCCTCGACACTCGGAGCGGGGGCCGGAGCTGTGGAAGCAGGGGTCCGGCAGTGAGGCAGCGCATGACTCTGGCCCCGGGCATTTGGCTGCAGTGATTAACGCAAGCTGACAAACGGTAAGTGCCTCTGTGGAATAGCACGTAAAGAGTCAGCCCCCACACACACACACACAATTCACATCAGCGTGACTAAATGAACAGCCCCTTTCAGCGAACCAGTGTGGCTCAAGTTACAGTGAACGAGGTCAAGAGCAATTAGCTCGGGTCGGGTTCCAGGTATCGTGTGACGCTCCGTCCCAGTGCTAGGTCCGGGCCACAAGTGCTGGCCTGGGTCTGTCGGAGTGGCCTCACCTTGCCCGCGACAATCCTGGGCCCAGTGACCGATTCCTCCACACCGGAAGCAGCTATCCCCTTGTCGGCTGAACCCGGTAAATCTTCTGCGTCCTCGGCCCGCTCCCCCTCCGAAGTGCTCCCCCTTCAGCTGGAATTTCTGCATGTACATCTGGGACAAAAACACATTCTATAAGTGAAATCTGCAAGGGCAGGTTAAACTACACTCTGCTACACCAGGGGGCAGAGTGGTTAAGGACAAAATCCAAATTATAGCCATTAACGCTGGTCGGATTTGTTGAAGGGCGTAGAGCTTATCTGGGGTGACGAAGGGCACATGGCTGGGGTTCACTGTGGACAGGGTCACAGGGCACACGGCACACACTCACAGTCATAAGGCAGTTTTAGATACACAGCAGAACCTTGAAGGAGAAGCAACAGTGCTACCCACGGAGCCACTGTACCGCCTCCCCAAATCAAACTGCTCACTAAAATATCTATCTATAAAATTAAATTTTAATTGGTTTCCATCTACAAATACAGACCAAAAGCACTGCTGACAGTAATGAAAACCAATTCAATGCCACAAACATCAACAAGAAAGTTAATATAAAACTAGCAACAAATAATTAAAATCTAAGTTAATTCCAGATAAACTGTGCATTTCACTCTCCCCAGTCTTCATGCACGCATTCAGGTGCATGTTTAAGACCAAGGTCATCAACTGACCTGCTTGCGAAGGGCGGCCCCCCTAAGAGCAAAACCTTTCACGTGAGACTTTTTCTTCAGGTTAATTTTCACAAAGTTGCCGTCTGTATTCTTGTTGGACCTAAAAAGAAGAAAAGAAAAACAAACAAGAAAAAACAGTCATGATTGCCCTAATGCATGCCATAACACGACCTCATAGCCATTGTCGTTTGCACCCGAGTCGTACCGCGTTTTCACTGGCATCTTCAGCTGGGATGAAGCTCTGCAGAAGTCCTCCTCATCCACTTCCCCCAGCAGGTTCTCCTGGGGCATTGTAAGCTTCTGCTTGACTTTTTCTTGCCCAGCAGGACCATCCTGGTCACCATTTTCATCCTCTATCTCTTTGGCCTTTTTCCTCTTAGCGCGAGGCGCACTTGAACCCTCTGCAGACCCTTTCCGGGTGTGCCTCCTTTTTATATCAGTACCCACTGCCTCCTCAACAACCTCTTGCTTGTCTCCTTCACCTTCAGGCTCCCTCTGCCTCTTCCTCCTCCTCATCTTCACCCCCTCCTTCTCTGACCTCACCTCTGACCCTTTTCCTTGGGAAGAATCGCTCACAGTGACTTCTCCTGCCCCAGTATTTCTGGCCCTCAAACAGGATTCTTTAGCACCACTGACAGGAGTGATGTTCTGGCCGCTGCATGCCTCGCCTCCAGGGCCCCGTCTGCTTTCCCCATTGCCCCTCCCGACTCTGGCCTTTAATGGGTAACCGCACGAGCTGGCCTTGGATTGCGCCTTTCCTGCTGGAGACATTACGTGACCGACCTGCAACTTGTCCCCCTGAGGCGATGGCTCTCGCACGGTCCTGGACACGGGCTCTTGTGGGGGAGTCGAGTCATCCCGTGGCACCGGGGCGACCTGGGGGCTGGCGGCCGGCGTGTTTTCGCTGGCGCCGTCTGACACTGTCATCCCTGCCTTTGGCGCAGAACACAGATTTCCCGTAGCTGGCTTCTCCTCATCCACCACTTCATCGAACACCTGACATCGCTTCAGCCAGCCACTGTCCACGAAAGACAGCCGCTCTGTGATGGAGCGCCGCAGTCGCTGCGCCCGCTCTGTCAGCGTATTTGGTGTGCCCGCCTTAAGCTGGCAGTCGCCGGATAGCGCAAAGGCTGGTACTGTTTCAGACGGCGCCTCATCAGCCACGGGGCTTGGGGCCTGGGCGTTTGGAAGAGGAACTGGTGGCCCGAGGGAGGGGGGCCCGGCGTCTGCGGAAGCACTTGGGTAAGGGCCGTCTTTCCATGACTTCACGGGCTCTCTCGGCAGAGTGAAGGACTTCTTCAAGGAGACGCTTCTCTCCTGTAAATTCAAATCATGTCCAAATGATGCCCAAAATAGCTGAAGTTTCATTTTTTTACAATCCCAAGGGCTGCTGATTCTTAAAAACAAAACAAAACACGGGACACCAGAGGTGTTTTATAGTAGCTAAATGTCCCCGAGGAGAGCTGTACATCTCACACCAGACAGTACGCAGCAGGAGCTGACATAGGCTGGGAAAAAAACAAGAAAGTTAGCTAACAGACATGACTGTGAAAAGGTAGTCTAACTACAACATTGCCTGCCTACTGAGGTCATTTTCCCCAAGAGACAAAAGGTAGAAATACCAATAACCAGATAGTTTACCCATATATTGACAGGAAAAACACATTTTCGTAACAAACCTTTATGGAATCCCTCAAATTGGCCTTCAGTTTCATCCCAAAGTATTGGGCAGAGGTCTGAAGTGACTCACGGTCCTTAGAGGTCAGTTTCGGCGAATCCATTGGCTTGTTCTTACGGTTCAGGTGAGAACCCCAAGAGCCAGAATCCTGCAAAGAAAGATTTAGGACAGGACAAAGGAATTCACTCAAATTACGCAAGCTGTTTTTCAATATAACGGTGTACACCTTTAAATGCCCAT
The DNA here is from genome assembly GCA_015163995.2 of Mormyrus lacerda. Taxonomy (NCBI): domain Eukaryota; kingdom Metazoa; phylum Chordata; class Actinopteri; order Osteoglossiformes; family Mormyridae; genus Mormyrus; species Mormyrus lacerda. The sequence goes on along the minus strand of JAABNX020000053.1, from coordinate 9,557,469 downwards.
CAGTCTCAAGGCTAGATTTTCACAGGCACAGAATGTAACGCCACTGAGTCATCTACCGTGTTACGGACTGGCTGTTCCCTGTCAGTCACCTTCTCAGGAGCCTGATCCCGCATTCTGTCCAAAGAGGGGTCATGTACAGCAGCCTCTCTCTCTTCTTTGAGCCTTGTGTACTCCTTGTAGAGCCCTGCAGGCAAAACTTTAAGTGTCACTAATATAATGTCAGGGAACCACCCATGAAAAAAACATAAAGACCAGGATCCTCATACAATTAACATACATATATACATAAACACAAATTTACTTACTTTTTGTCTCATCTGGAGCACTGTCTATATCATCCTGCCAGAAAGAACACCCATTGAGAAAAGATGCAAATAACCAATGCAGATGATTAGATTGGATTCATACACAGATGGATGGATGCTTTATTGATCCCGAAGGAAATCTAGACATTCGATAGCACAAATAAGCAATGATACACATAATAATAGAATAAAACGTAAGGACTGCAATAGTACAGAGAGCCTCTATGTTAGCATTTGATGCTAACCATAAAATAATATTATTATGCAGCACACAACCGCTTCTAAAAGGTGCATAAAGTCCCGATGTTACCGTAAAGTAGACAGCCCGTGAGCTGCTCTGTCACGGCGGTGGCAGGATCCTATTATGCCGTACGAGCCCCTCACCTTGTTCGGTTTCCTTTGGTTTTCACGGAGGAATGACTTCTCCCAGCTTTTCAGCAGGACTTTCACATCGTTGTACCGGTCCATTTTTCTCGGGAATTACAGTCGCAAATACTACAAACTACTGACACAGTAATGCGGCATTTTTATGTTCACCAGTGCGGTTATTCGTAGTAAAATCGTCTGTTTTATTGAGAAGATAGCAGTCAACGCAAAAGCAAAACCACCCGGTATGTACAGCACACTCTGGCTTATACGGAGGCGACAGATTTTTGAAAGAAAATGCTGGTAGTTTGGCTGGTGTAGAATATAAATATACAGTTCTGATTTAAATATAGTGATAAACAGTAAAAATGACCAACTGATATGCCATACGTTTTACTTTACCTACAAAAGCAAGCCTACATCCTTTAAAAATTCAGCGCGCGCCGATAGCGAACTACGAAAACCGCCCAATCAGAGCAAGAGGGAGGAGCAGCCATAACGAAAAAGACTCTTTTTCCCAAAATGCACTCTAGCCGGAAACCATGCTTCCAAGTCATAGTGTCATTGGACGAACAAGGCGTCAATCTCAACCCGCGGAACAGCGTTTATCCTTCCCGTTGCTCTCTCTGAGCAGACATGTGAGTATCCACAGATAAGCGTGTATAATACTTACATGACCAATGGGTAATTTTTTTTTTGTGTACGAAAAGCGTTATAAATAATTAAATGTTACAGGCATGAAAATATGAATAGTTTAATTTGAGCAGGCATGTTTATGATGTTTGAATTGTAACAGATAGCTGCTGAGTTTTATGTCATAGATTGTTACTGTCAGAGCACGTTGGAGAAGGGGTGCAAGTTATAATCTGCTTTAGAATTCATGACAGAATCATATTATGGTGGTGTGGGGCAGCTCAATTTATAATGACAGTGATAGTGACCAATTGCTATATTTGTATATTTACCGGGATTGCCGTCGTAATTGTAATTTGGCTTTTAACTAATTTTGCTTTCTCTTGGCAGGTGATAAGTAATTTATGAACAATAAAATCGTAAGTAAACAAAATCAACTTAAGATGCTGAGTGACAAAGAAGCTAAAGAATTGCTAAATTTCCTAACTTTGGAAACAAGACCGGATGTAAAAGGTCAGGCTACAGAGTATATTCTTGGTCTCACTGGCACCAAAGATGGCTGCAGATACCTACGGGGCAAACCAGATTTCTTGAAAGCTCTGCTCACTCTCACCAGCGACCTCTCTGTGGCTATCGTCAAAGACTGCTACCATGCCCTGATAAACCTATCTGCGGATGAAACGCTACACAGAGCCCTAGTACAGGATGCCAATATCCTGCCTGTCTTGTTTTCCAATCTCCTGGACCCTACATACATGTTTGCAGACCGAATCTGCACCATTCTGACCAACCTCACGCGACATGAAAAGACCTGCAAGGATGTATTCAAGGTTTTTCAAGAACAGCACATAGGTCTGGCTAAAATAGTTGAGATCCTGTGCACAGAAGATCATAATAAAAAGGCTTCTCTCCACTACCTGGGCCCTCTCCTGTCGAACCTCACACAGCTGCCAGAGGCCAGACAGTTTATCCTTGACAAGGAAAGGTAATTCCTGGCCTAGTAATTCTGGAAATGATCATTAAAAGTGAGAGTCAATCTGGTGCTGAGTGGCAGGGTAATCTGGTTTCTTTGTTGTACTTCAGGTGCGTGGTTCAGCGACTCCTGCCCTACACGCAGTATGAAGCATCAACGGTCAAACGGGGTGGAGTCATTGGAACGTTAAGAAACTGCTGCTTTGACCACGGTTAGTGGATGTAAATGGGTAGTGGGATTATCATGACTATGCAGTGATGGAGTAGCCACATGAGATCTGTTAAAACCTTAGGATTTTTTATTTTTTTTGCTGCCACCTGTAGAAGGACTGCTAATTCAGGCAGAATGCAGAGACTTTTATGAGTCTACAAACAGGCTTTGTGTGAAGGATCAGCATGTGTTAATGAAGCTTCCTCTTTTAGCCTATCATGAGTGGTTGCTAAGTGACGCCGTGGACATCCTGCCGTTCCTGCTGCTGCCGCTGGCAGGGCCGGAGGAGCTGACGGAGGAGGAGAATGAAGGTGTAGGATGCCTGAACCTGAACTTTCCACCGTGGTCTGAACACACCAGTCTGTGCATCAGAAGCTATAGCTCTCTGTAACGGAGACCATAAGTCCCCCTTGGTACTGTATGGCTGTGCAGTAGAGGGCAGTGTGTGTTTATGTTGAGCTGCTGGGGGTTAGTTGACTGTCAGTAAGAGGTGGATAGGTCAAGTCCAGAAAATGAAAATCTGGACCAAGATTTTGCATCAACCAACCAGTTCAGTACTCTGTGACTGTGACTCTTTATGCTCAGCTGGTTGGTTGAAACTAAATCTTGGTCTGGATTTTTACTGGCCCTGAACTATCCACCTCAGCTGTAAAAAATAAAGTGTGGAGGGGCTGTAAATGTATGCTGCAGTTATTATGGGAGATTTGTGTAAACTCTGCATATGTCTTAAACAGCTGGTTCTTGACATGAATACACAATTTACAGGTTTTGAGACCTAGGTAAATTTAAAATGGGAGATGAGGATTTAATTCCTTCAGCGATATTAGTCTAGCTTTAGCATTAAAGATACATAACCAAATTGTATGTTTTGGTTGGATTAGACTTTATTTGAAATTATTTGTTTGTTAGGATTGCCTGTGGATTTGCAGTATCTTCCTGAAGATAAAAAGAGAGAGGAAGACCCGGATGTTCGTAAAATGCTCATCGAAACTCTTCTCTTGGTAAGTGAATTTTTATTCGTTAAATCAGATATCTTCGTTAAATCACATATCAGATTTGGTAGGAGCCTGCATGTCTAGCCGGCATCGTGTGAGTGTACAAGCTGGAGTTTCTTCCTAAACCTGTGCTATTGGCTCCTGTTTCGGAGTTTTCCAGTGTCGTTTCCACTCCTATCCCCACAGTTAACAGCCACCAAGGCGGGTCGTCAGATTTTGAAGAGTAAGAATGTGTATCCCATCATGAGGGAGTTTCACAAATGGGAAAAGGAGCCGTCTGTCATCTCCGCCTGTGAAAAACTGGTGCAGGTAAAACAGGGATCCCGAGATCCGGAAAGTTCTCCGTGTTCCACCTTGATTTACTGTAGCGTAGTAACGGCTGCATGAATCATACTGAAGAAGTAACAGAGCCGAAGTAGGAATTTTCCAAAGTGGTTTAGTCACAGACATGCACCGGCTATTTATGGGTTAATTATGTCTGTTGTTCTTCTTTAGTAAGTGACCAGATCTTCAAGTAAATTGAATCCAGTTTTCTACAGAAATCAATGGCTTTGATTCCCTAATTGGCTGGAAAAACTTAAGTCCCCTCTGTGGTGTGGTGGCAGTCTAGTGGGATCTGCTCCATGGAAAAGATGTCACACTGTCTTGCATTAAATCTTGATATATTTCATGACTGCAAGAGACTGTATCATCATGCAGAGCTCTTCGTTAATTTTCATTCCTCCAACCATTTTATTTGGTTTTATGAGACAAGTTACTTTATAGAGTGAGTATTTTTATGCTTGTGCCAGAGAGCTAATTTGGTTTTATTGCACATATATTCTATGGTAATATACATGTATATGTATGGCAGTACCGTATTCTTTGCTTGAAGTTAAATGTATTTCTTTATTGAGAATGAAATTAATATAGCTTTCTTGGTATTTGGTGTTTATTATTAACTGTTGTGCTCCTGTTGTGAACACACACTGTTCTGGCTGTTGGCTTTTGGGTCTTGATGGTTAGCATGGGGACCAATATATCATGCACCCAGGAAAAAGCAGTACGTTATACGTTTTGTGCATTCCTGTCTCAGGTCCTGATTGGGGATGAACCAGAACCTGGAATGGAGAACCTGATGGAGGTGGAGATTCCCAAAGATGTTGAGATCAGGCTGCAAGACCTGGACGCAAAGGAGCGGGAGCAGATTGAGAAAGAGCAGGAGGAATTGATCAGGGCTGCAACTGAGGAAAACGCTGCTCGCGAACAGAGTTAGCGTGAAACAGGACAGAACTGCATGGAAGCTGGTACTCTTTGATGAATTGTGTAACCACTACACCACAAAGAGATGTAAAGCCAGCAAATACAATTTTCTAAGGATTAAAATATATTTTATACTGTAGTTAATTTTTTTGAATGCATTTAGTGTTTGGACCTTAGCCTGGCCAAGGTTAAAGTTTCTAAAAACCTAAGAATACTGTTCATAGTCAATGTAAAATACAGGTAACTTATCAGGCAATTGACAAGATGGGCTGTGAAGTTACTTACAATTATACTTTGGGATAGCAAGACACTATTACACAAGGTTGGGTTAGGAGTGGCAAGTCAGCAGTATCCCTGAAAGGCCACGCTGATGGCCAAGACTTTAATAGGCACCTAAGAGGGAAACAAATGCAGACATTAGCTCTACATTCTGGGTGATTTTGCAAGATGAGCACAAAAGCTGCTCATATGTGGAGGTCTGAAAGAATCTGAAATAGGTTTCTGGGCACCTACAGAAAGTTCTGTCTGTGATATGCGAAAATCAGACACTCTTGTCACAGGCTTTGAATTTCAAAGTACGTTCTGGATTTCATGACTTGAATCAGTATAAATATTTAACCGTGGAGTAGAGCAAGAAAAAAAATTCAAAAGTCGGAGCTGAAATTCAATTTGTCAGATGTACGGTTTTTCCATATTTGATCATCACAGAGCGAACTCTTATTAGTACTTTACCACGTTGTGATTCTTGCTTCTGAGGTCTGTGGCCAACTTATAATTCTGGCAGGTCTTCTTTGGAAAAGCACCTGTTTCCGATTCCTTGGCAGGACAGCGATAGCCGTCTTCTCATCTATTCATCCGCCTACTCACGGCGCTCTCGGCATTCCGAGGTTGTTCCTTCTGGCACTGTCTGTAAGAAAACGATTTCGGAGATCAGAATTAACCCAGAGCTTTGCTTTTTTGTGGCTACACTTTGTTTTATAGTTATTTTTAATGATTTTATTGTGATTGACGAGAGAGTGTTTTATTGTAGTTTTATAGCTCGCTTTTAGCTCATTGTTTCTGAAGTATTTGAGATTTTTTTTACGTCGACATGATGCCATAAACACGTACTATAACTGAAATTTTGGAAAGATTCTTCTGTAAAGCTGTTTTTACAATAAATACATGAAGGTCATCGTGGATTTTGAGGCTAATTTATTACTGACAGTCCTGCCTCAGCAAATCGGAATTGAAATGATTTCATCCGAACTATGGTGTAACTTTTTGAGATGTGGCAGTGGGCTGGTTTAGATTGTTGGATGGCACTTTTAAAAACTAGCCCTGGGTGGTTGGAATATTTGAATTAAATGTGACAATGATGAATCGGTAGGTCTGCTGATTATGGAAAATGATAGCTCTGTGACTCCGTCCCTGTTCAGAGCAGAACGGTGCTGGACAGCCATGCTTGCGTTCGGTAACCTTTTGGGCCTCCTTGAGTAGTCCGATGAGGAAAAATGGTGGTTTCAAGTTTTTAGAATTGACACTTAGCCATTGTGAACCTGTGTCCCTCGTTGAGAGTCAAATGGGTTCATTGCATGTTACTGACTCACGCTATGAAACGTAGCGTAACTGAAACATCCATCAGGTAACTGCAGAATTGCCTCATTCAGTAAATCTGTGACTCGCTCAGTGGGGTCTGTGTGGACCGAAGGCCTCCTTCCTCTGGAGTACCTCCTGATGTTAATGTGTCGTGAACGCCAGGGTCATCAGAACAACCGGCTCACCTCTCACGGGTGAATCTGTGTCAGCCACGTAATTAGGATATGCTGGTGGTTGTGGGGCGGGGGTGGGGGAGTTAAGCTCACAGCCAAGCCCCGGGGAACTCGCCTGGGATCTGCCTGACGTTTGGGTAGCTGTTGACTCAGCTGAGCTCCCTGAGCACCACGCAGCCGCTATGCCATGTGGGATTTACAGCAACAGACCTCCACGTGTCCATCTGTACAAACTCCCGTCTCCTCTGAGAACAGACATGTACTCATGTCTGCAGAAAGCCTGAGCCTAAAGCTAATTTCAGATATATTTCATACATAATACAAGGTTAAACTCAGAGCCTAACATGCTATCTTAGGTTTCTCTTTGCTAGACTGTAGAATGATATTAGTATAAAAAAAGTGTTTTTTTTTTAGTTCTGCTTCAAGACTGTACAAAATTTTAACTAAAAGGTTTCATCCATCACGTAGAACAGACAGGCAGGGGAATGAGCTGGTTTTGATAGCTGCCTGTGAAGAGCCAGAGGGAATGTATGCGGATTCATTTTTAGTGTTTGAGGCGTTTCTCTGTTTGCATAAAAGGATTTTACAAGTTACCACTTCTGCAACAGCCATGTAACATCATCAGTAACTTAGGTGTCAGTTGTCTAATTGATTTAATGATAACTGGTTAGTAGTCGGGGTGGCAAGGTGGTGCGATGGCTACTGTGGTTACCTCTGGCACCAGGGTTTGCTTCCCGGTCCTGGTTCTGCCTTTGCGAATTTAGCATGTTCTCCCCACAGTCCAAAAATCTGTGCTACCACTTCACAACAGGGCTTTCCTTTCAAAATTTTAAATGATAGTAATTCATTAATAATTTAAAAAATGTTAAAACCATCTATTAATGACTTACAAAGTGTTACAACTTAATATCCTGATTATAAACCACAAACAGATCCTTCATAAGGGGCGTCTTATTGTCAAGTGGTACCAAATATGCTAAGGTGATTTGGAGTGACCTAATAGTGTGGGTGCTCTGTGATGGGTTGGTGCTCCATCTTGGGTTCTTCCCTGTCTTGCCTGTTTCCAAGATCAAGTCTTTGGCCTCCCCTGACTCTGTACCGGGCAAGCCAGTATGTGAATCGTATGGTTTTTAGTTAATCAGCCCTTGCTTTTTTGAAATGTAGGTTGTGATATGTGAGATTCTGAAGGGGCATCCCTATGTTTGTCACCATTTCATGTCCAGCTTTTCTCACTTTGCTTCTGAGTAATGCTTTCTGCCATCGTATCTCTAATCTCAGGACTAGCGCCAGTTTCCGCACACAGTGTCCGTGGAAATCAATCGCTTGGCCTGACGAATTGTTCCAGAGCGGGCCGTGGTACTCTGTGCCAGCATGGATTGCTTACAGTACATTTTATACCTTTCATATTAATATAAAAGATGGAGAGATGGGGAGAGAAGTAAACAGATACGGTGTGCTGTCAAGAGCCAGGTTGGGCCTGCAGAGCTGCACAGAACAATGGCTGGGCTCTTCCAGCATAATAATGCATTAAATGCAAGATGACTTATGCATGTGTGCAAAAAAAAAATAGCACAGCTCAAAATTTATATTCATATTTATACTGCATATTAAGGCTCAACTTTTTCATCTTTTAATATGATGGCAGAAATGAAAACATGCATATGCAGGCCCTCACAGAGTCTTTGATTTTTCACCTCATTTTCCTCGAATGAGAATAGCTGGTATTTGGGAAGAATTTATGTACTGGATCATTTATAAAGAGAAGCGTTGCAGAAAAATGGAAAAGAAAAGGAAAGAAAGGCACATAAACTATTCATGGATAAAATGTTTGTCTCCCCCATGTGGGCAATATAAAAAACGCATCTTGGCATTTGAGGAGAAATTGTACCTGCTGTGTTGACTGTATAAATAAATACTAAAATCTAATACAGAACCATTTCAGAAATATTGGCCTAACACATTTTATATTACTGTACAGTGTTTTCTTTATGTGGGCACAGGATAGACATCATATACTGACATGCATTAAGTGAATTTTAGGACACCCCATCCAGGGTGGAGCCCGTCCTGGTGCCCTGACCTTCCTTGAAGAGGCTCCAGCGCCCCAAGTGATTGCAACTGGGATAAGCAATAAGTAATTAAAAGATGGATGAATGGGTGGATGGATGGACCATACTCTTAAAAGCTTAAATTTCCCTGGATTTCTTTGGTGGGATTAACAGTTTTATTAACGTATTATGTTATGAACATGGAGGCATTTTTATGAAGGAGCCGATTATTGCTGGATTTGGGCAATATCGCCTGACAGCTTGCGATGCGGTTCGCCACGCGGCTCTGCACGTGCGGCTTTGTGAGCGCAGGTGGATCACCGGTGCCACTGTAACGCGGGGGGGGGGCGGCCGGACGGGGAGTATTCATTCTGTTTTCCTTGGCACCGGGCAGAGACTGGAAATTGCGCCTCGGACCAGAGAGGCTCCCGTTTACTTTGGAGCCCCTCAAAGGAGACACTGTTGGGTTTTCACTAAATCTTCGTGCCTGCTTTACTCAGCCAGCACTTTGATGCTCACCAATAGATTTACTGGCATCGAAACCCGAATTGTCATAATGCTCTTTCGAGAAGAAACCACTGGGAGAAAATTAGGCCCCGATCCAGAGACTGATTAATGGGTCTAGGCTTGATTGCACCAACTACAAGTCGAGCGGGATGGTTATGGTAAGGAGAAGCTGCCCTCTGCATTGCGATGCTGTTAAATGATGACGGAAGATGGGGTACGACATCGATGAATTTCCTGTTCCTTTTTAACTTTGAAAGGTGTCTAATTTCTGCTGCAAAAACACGAAACTGACTGGTGATCCTTCAGAGAAACATAAAAGGGGAAACATACCAGAATCACAGCACGTGAACTTCGAGATGGCCGCCGGAAAGGGGGAGCCCTCGTTAAGAGGGGTGCAGCTTCCAGAGCAGATGACAGATGGTAAAGGTTTTACGCTATGTGGTCAGTGAGGTGGCTTGAGGTAATGAAAGACGGTCCAAGCACTGGTACCTGAAGTCAAAGAACATTGGAGGGTCTGGCCGGCGGGCCACAGACTGAGTGAGATCGAGGGCTGCCAAGTCGGGCTTTTCCCAGGTGGGGTCCAGCCTCTTCTCTGCCACAGTCAGCCTGCCTCCCATGGCTACATTGGTCACTCTTCCGTCGCAAGGAGAATGAGTCCTTCAAGCCAGGAAATGGGCTCATGGAGGGAATCGTACATCAGGGAGGCCCAGTGTAATCAGCGCTACATCAGACAGCTTGTAGAAAGGCTGCAGACGGGCCTGCATCTGGGGGCAGGGTCTCCAGGCCTGGGGGGAATCATCAACCTCATCATCATCCCCTGCCTCCTCTTGCGGCTGTCAAAATGGCATCCATCACTTCGCAGGTCCAGAATGAGTAACATTTTCCGTCCCCACTTCACGTCAGGAAAGGCCTGATGTTTAACTCTAAGATGGCTCTAAACCCACGCGAGCGTGGGCCTGTGATTTTTATCGCTGTGTCTGGCACTTGATTAGGAAATGAATGAGATTTGCCTGGGAAAACGAGCAAGAAGCATTTCATGTTCGGGGGAGAAAAAGAGCGATGGTTGGAAGTTGGCGAATCACACCGCTAACGTCCGGCATAAATGATATATTTCTTACTGGAGATGACAGGTAAAAATAACTTGCGTTTTCTCAAACACAAATGCGCGCTCTCTTTTTTTTTGCCAGAAGTGCCGACTGGTTAATGAGCAGGTGTTATAAAGCTCTCTGAGTTTCCGCTGGACACCGGTGATGACTTACAGAGATACCGTCCGCGTTCTGCAGGGGCAGATGGAACAGGTGGTAAGAGTATTAACCAGGAACCGTTTAAGAAAGCAAATGGACATGGGCCACCAAAAACAATCTTCTGCATTTCATGCAGCAGGACAAAATAAACGGGGAAGAATAACAAATTACATAAAATAAGTAAAATCGGGTTACATCTTAAATAAACGTCTGCGAGGTCAGTCAGGCCCGGCCAGCGGAGTGGGGTGGCTCTGACGGGGTTTTGTTTTCCTTCAATTTGGTCCCCTGGAAGGGTCAGCCCCCCTTTGTTGTCGAGCAATGGAAAAGCGAGGGGTTGGCTGCAGTTCACATCCTCTGACACGCAACGTGCGACTATTTCTCAACAGCAAAGTAGGCGCAGAGTCAACGCCTAAAAATACCACCAGTATTGGGGTGGCATTTCGTTACGGCCCAAAATCGGCTCCCCCCTCCAGCTACTGCTAATAGGGGAGGGGGGATGAAGCCCATCCCAGGAGTAGTGTCCCAGATACCAGTTGTTACTCCATGCTAACTGTGCTAAAGGGCGAACGAGGCCTGGAAGAAATGGAAGGACTCAAATATTTACCATGATGGTGCTGCCGAGAAAGAAATTCTAGCCCATCTCTAGAATCGTGCTTTGATAAGTAACTGGAGAGTTTTTCTTTTCAGCCATATTTGTTTTCACACGAGTACCGTTTGAAATCTCTCTGGTGTCGTGATCGTGTCAGACCATTCTGTAACCACGTATCTCTGGCATTTTCAATAGAATCGCCCCCCCCTCCCCAGCAGACCACTAAGTTGCCTTTTATTGCTTTCATTTTACAATCTAATTGAGCATTCTCTTGTTGACCATTGAGAAACACGTTTTCTTTGGCGTGTTTTAACAGGTGTTAACTGCAATTTGACTTTTCCTCGGTGCATGCCCAGAGCACCACGGCCAGCGTGTAAATCAGCAGAATCTGCACGCGGGACCCTGGGCCACCCTTACAGCCGGCAAACTCGTGTGACACACTGAGCTCATGTGTTTGCACTGGGTCGCACTCTGCACAGTGACATGTATATGGTGACGACATGCAATAATGTTTGCGTAGCAAATCCCGTAATTGCTGGTTTTATCTCCAAACACTATAACTCAAGCTTCTCCTTTCCTGAAAAACGTGTCTTTTTATGACAGTTACTTAAGGACAAAACTATGTAATGGTTTCAGAAACCTGCATCTCGCACAAGGAGAGGGGATAGAGCTATAGTTTGTCATTTAATGTTTTATATTAATGCTGCAAATGTTAGTAGAAGCCCCCAGGGCCATAAAGACTTAGCCCCTGAGATTCCTCCAAACTGGGTACCATCACAGAGCCGGTGAAATCTTGCACTGGTGTGACCTGCTGGCTAATTCTGGTTTATGGCCATTTGACGCTCTTTCACTGGAAGCAGATGCTGCTTGAAATGTTTATCCTCTTCCGTCTGTTTCAATGAAAACTCCTCAGCAGGCGCCTGGCAGATATCACCCTGCCAGCCCACTCCAGCCCCCATGCCGTGAACTGGGTGAACTGGGTGGAAAAGCCCGGAAGCTCCATCGCCACTTCTCCCTACACTTGATTTTTTTTTTTTCGTGTGAAGCACGAACTGTGATGTCACCCACCCGTCTGATGAGGCAATCCAGTGTTTCCGGTAGTAAGTCTGGATGGGTGGGGGCTGTCTGTCTTCCTGGCCATCTGTCAGAGGGGGCAGTGCAGACACGGTCTGCGGGAGGCTTCCTGACGGCGCAGCTGGAGTTTGCGGACCACCGAGCCAGCTTCATGTGGAGATCTTCAGCCAGTATTGCCCAAACCGGCAGAAAGGGGGTGCCAGAGAGGCCCCTATTTCAAGTGACACACGAGAGCATCTTAGTATCCTCCACCTTTGGTCTGTTTTACCTTCTCCTGAGGCTCTGTGGTAAGAGCCTCTGATGATTGCATCCCGTCTTCATCTGCAGTAACAGTAGACTCACCCCCCACCCCACTCGTTCAGACTCCATCTGCCTTACATTTTAGCACGTAGCCTTGAACCAGTAGATCCCTCCACGCGGGCAATGCTGACTCTAACTGGCCTCCCATGGGTCCCAGGAGAAGGTCTATTTCAGCACAAGAGAGCCGTCCTCTTAGAGTGCCGAGATTGATTGCATTCAATATGGCTTGATTTTAATTTAGTATACATCAGGTGTTGGATTTCTGCAAAGTTTACGGCCGCTGTAAATTGACATAATTGTTTGCTGTAAAAAAATCAAATTATTTATATGCACAGCTTTTTGTTCATGTGAGACTGGAGTCTGTGAAAAATGGTACCGGCTCTCTGCCCAGGCCGATTCTGCGAAACTGTGGTTCTGTCCACAATTGTGTTTATTTGTGATTTCACTGTTTACATATTTCAAGCATCAGTAAATTATAGACAACTGATTAATAGAAACAGAAACACCCCAATTGTTTTATCAAAACACTTCAGATTCTGTCTTGCACCATTTTTTCTAATCACCGTGCTCGATAAACAGAAGATGCCTGTACAAATGTATCATGTCGCAAACTAGAAATCCTGTTTCAATGTATACTCATTCTTTCCATCCATCCATCACTACAGGGTCCGAAGAAGTCCAGAGATTATACCAGGAAGCACAGTGCACATAACAGGGGGACACAATGGATGGGATGCCAGACTTCTGAAGGATGCAGGTACACACGCACGCACTCACACACACACGCACACAGACCTGTATTCATATCTTTGTGGGGACTGTCCAGTCATTTCTATGGGAAAAACCAAAACTTAACCCCTACCCAGCCCTAACCTTAACCGTAAGTAACCAAGATTTTGGTATTTCTACTTTTTAGATTGCAGTAAAATTGAGGTTATCCATAAGGGGACAAGACAAAACATCCCCACAGCATCAAAATAACAGGTTTTCATCACATTGTGGGGACATTTGGTCCTCACAATGTAAGGTATATGTGGACTGTGCACACACACACACACACACAAATTCGCATGCCATTCATTTCCAGGGGAAAAACCCTAATCTTACCCTGACAGCCTTAACCCATACCCAGCCCTAACCGTAAATAACTAACTATGACTAAATACAAGAATTTTGGCGTTTTTTGTTTTATGATTGCAGTCACAGTTTTTTATAAAACTGAGTTTTATCCTTTGATGAATTATAATTAGTTTTACACAGAGCAGTAGGGGAACACATACACAGAGGGGTAACTGAAGGCCCAGTGAACGTCATGGAGAGCCTGTCATTAGTTCCTTAACCCTACCTACATATTGGAGGAATAAACATGGAACTAAAGCAACGTGAGGTCACATGGGAGCTGAAGGCGTCGCATGGATCCCTTTAAGTCAGATCAACCGGCCCGGCTTTGCTGGGAAAGTGCAGTTACTGTGGCCCAGAGCGGCAGAACTCTTTGACAACAAAGAGCGGGGTTAGGGGCGACCCCACTGACTCCACCGAAAGGCTATGAATAAGTGAAGTGGGCCACTTTCAGTCAACCTTGTAATTACCGCTAGGCGAACGGCGAGGTAATGCACAACAGATGACCAGCCGTCTCTGGGACGCTTCTGGAAACCACACCAAACCGTAACCTACAGCTCAGCTAGCGGCTAACGCCAGGGCCCCACAGGGGGGGACACGCCACCGGAGGCTCTTATTGGCTCACCGGCGTGAGCGGCACCCACGCAGACGTGCGACTGGTTCTCGGTGATCCGCCACAGACCTTTCCGGAAGCAGATACGTCTGACCGATGGGATTGTCTGCCCCGGACGTGAGGCGGGCCAGGGAATGGAGACAGAGGGCGGATTGATGAACAGCTTCCCATCAAAGCTGTCCAGAGCAGGATGCTGCCTGAATACGACCTGGCATCCGGACGCATTGAACGCCATCACCGATGCAGGTAAATAAGTAAGGAAATAAATTGACAAACAAAAAAGTGTCCCAGATACATGCCAGAGGCTGGCTTTTGAAGTCCAAGAGACAGTCTGCCTAAGAAAAACAGGGATTTCTGCCGGTGTGATATGGTTAAAGGCTAGCACTGCTCCCCCTTACTCCCCCTCCCCCCCCACAGACACACACCACCCCCTCAGCTTCCTGAAAAGAGTGGCCCTTCTGAACACTGTCCAGGTAAGGATTTAGTATCTCGAATTTACGAGCCGGCCGGGACCCCACAGCTGGGGTGGGGATTAGCAGAAGGCCAGCGC
>JAABNX020000053.1:9511714-9522921 GCA_015163995.2 Mormyrus lacerda | reverse complement strand
TTTTAACAACTCTGAGCTATTAGTTAAGTTCTCCCCAAGCGAGCTTGATGGGCCGAATGGCCTCCTCTCATTTGTATTGTTCTTATGTTCTTATGTGGGCAGACACAATGAAACCAGAGACAGATCCGATTATGGCAATTTCCAGACATAGCAGAACCACGACGAGCAGCACCGGCCTAAATGGTTGGTCTTCGTCAGCTCGACCTATCAAACATCATCTCGAGGTCATATCTGCGAGCTGCCAGATCAGCCATACGGGAGTCCCCAGGCTAAGCCTGCCGCCATATTAGAGCACCACTTATTGTGTTCCGTGACACACTCCTCACCTTCTCCTTCTCGATGAGTGATGGGATGAAGCTTCTCTTATCTGCCGGCCTGTTCGTCACTGGGTGGATCATCGTCTCGCTGGAGAAGAAATCTACATAGGGCTGGGGGCAGGGAGAGTCAGAATAAGGTCTGTTTTACACAGCATCCCCCACCTCCCCCGGCAGCCCAGCTCAAACCCACACGCGACACAGATGAGAACATTTGTTGTGTCAGGACCTTTGAGACACTCCTGTAACATTACACATCCTGCGGAGGCGGCAAAACGAATTTGCAGGTAGCTAATATGTTTAAGGATCCTTGTATTGCGTTCCTAATAGCCCAGAATGAAATTTTAAGCTGCTGGTTAAATGCTCTTTTCTGAAGTATTACTCATATTTCCGGCAAGTTAAGAGAGGTAGGGTTTTATGGGCAATGTTTGTGTTAATGAAAGCTGCCTCGTAATCCCTGCTTGATGTATGACATAACGGGGGACGCCTTTACGCGTTCTCGTAAAGCGTGACTGTGACACGGCTCGGCTCAAGCAAACAGCTGAGAAATTAATTCTTAACAAACAAGCAAAAACCCCCCCCACCCCCGCCCTGGCTAGGGAGTGTGAGAGCGCCTTCGTTTGGTGCACAGATGGGGAGTGCAGGCTGAGGTTAGCTTATGTGGGAACCTATGCGGAGGAGAGCAGTTTTTTGAGGTTAGGCCAATAAAATCCTGCACAGACTAAAAGCCTGAGGGCATGGAGGCAGACGGGGGGTGGAGGGGTTACCTCATACTCGTTGAAGCTTGCGTCCCCGAAGTGTCCCCTCTGCAGACGGTGTACGAGGTCCACCTGCTCGTCTGAGAGCCGGATGTCTGTGCCGGTCATTCTGTCATGGACCGTGCGCCTGTTGGGGGAAGGGGGGTCAGCACTGAGGATGCAACAATCCCATGATCCCAAAGGCAAAAGAAGAGCGGTCGGCCAGCCCCAGCCACCCACCAGTAATCCGGATTCTCCATCTTGTCCAAGAACTCGTCCAACTCGTCCTTGTTCCTGATGGGCTTGTAGATCTTCTTCCCATCCAGGTCATACCCGATGTGAGGGTAGTCCTGGTACCACTCCATGGGGATGTTCCCCACAGTGTTGCGGATGTCCTGAAAAAACCAAGATCCACTGGGGGTTAGTAGTGCCTCGGTTCTAATGCACCCACAGCCCAGTTTACCAAAGTCATCCTCGTGACACCTGCGCCGAGAGCCTCCTGCACACCTCCCTCAAGCCCGGCACACTGATCAGGCACACTGGAGCAATTACTGGCTGCATCAGAGCCTCTGTAGAGCCAATCAGGAACAGACACACCTGCATGTGAGGCAAACTGCAGACTAAAAGCTGCGATTCTGAATGGAGATTGGGAAGGGGGGGGGGTGGGGGCGACATCACATCCAAACAGGCCCCACACTGGACAGCCCATGTCTGTGGCGTGTGCCTTTTACACCTAGATGAGATGTGTTGGGGGGCATGTCCAGGACACAGTGACCAGCCGAAGGTCTCCTTGTCCAAGCATGGAATTCAGAACCAGCGGCCATGAACAAAATATTAAAGAGAAAAAATGAAGGCCAGACCATCAGCACTAATATGACATTTCCTGCTTGGAAACCCGACCTTCTGGATGTGATGTAGAGGTATACGTTTCCGAAAGGTCACCCCCGCCTGCCCCCTGGAAGGATCCGCTCCAGATGGGCTTTGCCTCAGACGCCCCGCTCCATGTGTCAGACGACGAGGGGTCCCAGGGTGACAGGGTGCACCTGGCATGCTCCGCCCCGCCCCCTAGTGGCCGGTAGCAACACCATCTCCTGACCTTGTGGCCCCCGCTTCCCTCGACTGGCTGCCTTGTGTACAGGGCAGCCTCGGCCACGCAGAGCCGACGACGGGACCCCGGCCCGTATAGAATTTCCTGCGGCGAGGAGTCTCACCCCCTCACTCGCCCTCGGGGAGGAAGCGGGCCGTACAAAACCGTCAGCCAGCACCTGCTTTCGCCATCATCTCCTCGGCAGACGTTTTTCCGACAGAGACAAGGACACGGTGTGCGGCGTGCCACATGGCCCCTGACCGATGGGCCGGAAACGCTCACGGTGAGGGCAGACTCGCCGAAATGAGGAGGTCAATCAAATAAAAGGAGGTCACAGAGGGGAGGCATAGCTGGAGAGAAACTAAAAATGTACAGAAATCCATCCATCCACAGACTATACAGAACATGGCTACAAGTAAAGGAAATATTCATGAATTAAAAACTAAATGTAAGGTCCAGTGATTAAAAGCCAAGATGGTGCATCTTTGAAGCATTCATCTTTATAAAAAGCCGCTATATATGTGTGTGTGTGTATATATATATGTATATATAAGGGGGGGATGTAAAATGAACTTGTAAATTCTTGCTACTGTTATAAAAAACCACACGTGAGAATATGGATGACCCACCAGGGTGCACGTCCTGGGCGGCAGTGGGGCAGATTACAAGTGTGTTCCCAAACCATTAAGTCACCACTGCCCATTTTTCTTTTTGTTTTTTTTAATTATTATTATTTTTTTAGTGATTAGATCTCATCACAATATACACAAAATAAGGTTGACCTACGGCCCCGCCCCTGACCCATGTTTATCAGAAGCATTCGGGGGAGAGACCACACATCACCACGACAACACCAGCAGTGAAGGCTTCTCTCCTCTCTGTCTCCAGACCATTATAAACTACTAAAATGACATGGGCAGAGTCAAGGGGTGGGGAGACCCCTCTCTGAGCCGGGTTGGGCGTGCTGGGCTGCTGGGAGCGGGTCCAAATGGGGGCACTGGTGGGCAGAAGGCCCGGGAGCCTCGCGGAGCAGTGAGACCACGGTGGCGGCCTGACAGGATGCCGCGGCTGGCAGACGGCTGCCGCGGTCGGCCTCATTTTTTCCGCTCCTCTGCGCTGCTGACCCCTGCGCAGGATGAATTCCTTGGCTGCCAGATAGCTGGAGGATTGCAGCATGGAATTTAAGAAGAGTGTGACTTCATCCTTTATTACGAAAAAAAACAGGGAGATGGCGAGAATGTCGGCCGTTAGGTGGCTAGGAGCGGCATGAAAGCTACCGGCAGACCATCACCGGGAGGCGGAGTTTCATCCGTCAGGAGCGCTCCAAATCTGGGACACCACTCTCATTCACGGCCTCTGCCATTAACCATGCAGGCGTGGCGGGCCGGTTTTAAGGGGCTGCAGCGACCTCAGACGGCTTCAACAGACGTTAAAACCAAGAGAACGTTCCCGGACATCAAGCACGACTCCAAGGGGGAGGGAGGTGCCAGTCCAGGTAGCTCAGCTGTTTCGGTTGCAAGAGGAAGAAAATTTGAAGCTGACAAGAAAATAGACTGAATTCTCTATTTTAAGTAGAAATATCGTCCACTGAAAATTATGGTGATTATAATCTCAAAAGAAAAAAACAAAGGCAGCAGCTTCAGACACATCAAAAATGCCACTCCCATCATTCCAGCATCCTCCAGCACACAGAACTTTGCTTCAAGATATGTGGGTTTGTCGTTTGGATTTATGGAGCCCCGTAAGTCTCTCTCCTCTCCGGTATGGAGCGTGAAATATGGAGACTGAATGATTCCGACTCAAGCTACCGGAGAGTATCGCATTTCCCTGCATTCCTGAGCTGAACCCAGGGCTGCTCCTTCCAGTTTGTCAGGCAGGAATTACATCATTGCTGTACCCTTTGGAGGAAAGGAAAAGGGGAATACAAAGGAAAGGGTGCAGGGCCACTCACACCCATTTGGTTAATGGGCAGAAGCGGAGCCCGTCTAGACGGAGGGAAAGCACCTTGGAGAGTGTACCCATCCTACTGGGGCAGTTGGGGGGGTGGGGTGGTGGAGATGGAGAGGGCACCCATTCAACTGGGGCTGTCTGGGGGGGAGGGGGGTCAAGGGAAAGTGAGAAAGGGTGATAATTGGCGCTGCATGTGTTTTTTCTTTTTTCTTTTTTAACCCGTCTGTGACATATTTTGTCAACAACAAGGAAACTAGAGGCCCTGAGCTGAGGGCCCCCAGGTCCACATTCCCTGGCTCGCTGTCACATGACTGCACACTCCGTAACCCATGGACACCAGATCTGCTTGTTCTCGGCCCCGACCGCATAAGCAGGGCTGCGGTACGTCATGGATCAGCTGCAGGAAAAGCAAAGACCGAATTCACCATGTGACAGGAGAATAAACCCTGTCCTTACTCCACAGGTCGGCACAAAAAAAAAACCAAATACAACAAAAACAGTCTTGGACCTTGATTAACACGTCTGATGGTTGTGCTAAACTGTGAGGTTAGAAAGGAAGGAGAGGGAGATGGGAAGACAGACGGAGGAGGAGGAGAGAGGGGAGGAAGACAAGAGCGGGGGAGAAGAGATACGCTCCCCAGGTCACATCTTGAAACGCCCCCGAAGCGGCAAACTTTCACCTGCCAGAGTGGCTCCCTTCACACACCCCCCCACACCTGCTGTCAGGAGCCTTGTTTCAAAGTTTTTTTTGGACAGGGAGGCACATTCCTGGAAGCACAACATTCCCAGTTCTTGGGGTTAACTGGAAGGAGAGAGCTGCCTGGAACAAGCATCTGTCAAAATATCTATGAAGCCTTGAGGGTTTGTGGATGGGGGGGGGGGAGCTGGCATCCTCACAGGACAAATTAATTACTACTGGCCACTTCTTTCCCAGTTGCATATTTTATTATTATTTTTTTCCCATTTCAGGCATCCTGAATAGCAGAACTAGCCAGTTATCTAAAACCTCTATTACACGAAATTGCGCTACACCCCGCCCCCCACAGCACTCCCCACAACAGGAGATGGGCATCTCTCACCAGCACTGTAATGTGCCCTAGTAAACCATGTTATGTTTCCACCAGGAGAGGCAGTACAACAACATGTCACATCAATGTGTCCACATGGCCTTCTCCAGGACCCAAGTGGCTTCAGCTAGTGAGAAATGACATCCATTTCGTTAAAATTCTTAATTTTTAAATAACCAATTTCATTCTTGCTTTATATTTCTGGAAGAAATAAGCATAGGGGCTTGTCTTTCGCTGCCCTTCTGCGAACGGCGATAAAACACAGTTAATGTCAACATGGCTGTCGCCACGCGTCACGTTTGTTCATCGCAGCAGCGGGTCATCCACTAATTAGAGATCACGGGGAACAGATTGATGGGGGCTCCGTTTCCCTGCGGCCTGTCAAAATAGCTGCTGTCCGGATTTAACACGTGAAAACAGAACCAGCGTCACAGGGGCAGGGAAACCGGAAGGCGGCAATGGGCCGGTGTGATGCTTTCAGCAGCTGTTCGTGGATGTGCTTCCCGCTATGGGTCCGACGTTCCGGGTCTCTGTACAGCGCAGACGTCTATTAGCAAAGTGTGCTTGATATTCCAGACGTTTATGGACGGTCTGTTTGCTCGGGATTTTTCAGGACAGGAAGGGGGGTGGGCCTGAGTTTCGCCTTACACCACCTGTACATCACACGGCCCCAACACCCGTCTGTCATTACTGCTGTCTCTGTAGGCGGAACTCAGGACCACCTCCACCGGCCATTCCACCTTCCCCCCAATTACCGGTTGGTACGGGGAGGGAATAGACGCAGCACAACGCACATGCAAAATCCATATATGAAATTAAAACCCACATTAAAATGCTGTAGTCTTCATTCAACACTAATTAAGCCAATTATAGCAATTATAGCAAAGGCCAGTGCACTAGAGCGCTGTGCATGATGAGGACTTGCCCGAGTTATGGTTGTCTTGCTCCTATCGCCATTTCCTTGTGGACATGGTCATCAAGACCGTATGTCCACAGATGGCTTCAATATCACCATTAGGTCTAATCACACGTAATGAAATGTCCCAACTTGAATCAGTTAGTGGAAAAACCACAGATTTCAACCCATTTTCTTTTCCATGACTAAAAGGAGGACATTAAAATTTTATTGGTGGGAGGATTTTTACCACTGTTTTACCATGCTGCATAAATTGTCACAAATGTCCATTCTACATCTGCATCATAAAACAGCAGCAGCTCTAGATTACTTCATGGCTTTTGGGGTCTTTAGATTAGACCGTTCACTTACGGTCTTTGTGTTCACATTCACATGTACCAGAGACCATTTCCACACTCCCTCTGTGACTCTGATTTCTACCTTCGATCTCATAAGGTGCCTCTGTAAAATGGATACATTTTTTCTTTTAAACATGTGACGCAAAGGTTCTAGAATATTTTTAGTTTTAAATCCTAAATCTGGCTGATTTAATTGTTAGCATTTCACAGCCGAGCGCTAAAAACATTAGCCGCCAAAGCAAAGAAAAGATGAATTTTATTCAATTTACAAAATTGGCCATGGAAAATGCTTTGACCACAGTTAGTTTTACAGAGAATTCAAGCAAATTATATTAACGGGCTCTATGAGAGCACAGCACTTATAAAGCAAAAGAGGTCAAGTGATACAAAAATCATAGGTAAAAATTTAATAATCTATTGAAAAATCAGAAGCGGTACAGGTGAATGTGAATTGGCAAAGATGGGGGGGGGGGTAGAGGGTAATCAAGGAACCCTTCAAGAGCTGCACAGAACTGTCACTGTCTGCAGGACCGCAACTGTGATGCAGGCCTGCTGATGGCTGAGCAGGACCAATAAGGACTTATGGCGAGGAGCGGCTAGTTATTTAGTTAGTTTTAGTGAGTGAGTGAGTGAGTGAGTGAGTGAGTGTGTGTGTGTGTGTGTGAGAGAGAGAGAGAGAGAGAGACAGAGAGACAGAAGCCAGACTCAATTGGAAAATGACTATGGAATAGTGTCCAAAACCAGTGTAGCCCCGCTTAAGAGAAAAAATCCTATCCACACAGCATTCCAAAGTGGAGGTTTTCACTTTCATTACATCATCACAAATCTATTTTATAGACAACCTAATATGGCAAACTTATAGACATCAGACAAACGTCACCTTTGTAAACTCAAAATATGATGTCCTCCAGCACCTTCCAGTAAAATATCAGCTATTGTTATGGTAACACTTTACTTGATGGGGCACAAATAATACAGTATTATATTATTACTTATGTATTAATTAACCACAATGTAAGCCTTAGTACTGATTTCAAGTTAATTCATCATTAGTGAATCGTGACATCTTTTTTCTCAAGAAGTTACATTTGTTAATTCTGTAAACCTTTATGAACTACTGAAAAAACAAGTAATAAATAACTTAAGGGAAATACTGTCCCAAGTTTGTTCATCATTAATTAATGTAACTATAATTGTTCATGATTTGTACTTCATTAGTGATTGAGTTATTACTAAGTTATTACTAAGTATTTGAGCCCCATCAGGTGTTAATTTGATGTAGTAGTATTTGGGGTCATCATGAAGTAAATCAATTATATTCAATTGGGATTTAAAATAAATAAATAAATAAATAAATTAACCATGATGCAACAAAACCTCACAGGGCTACACTAAACATCAATCAAGCACATGGACGAACAGCCCAATAAATCTCTTCATTGGTTTGCATAAGTAGAAGGACCCCAGGAACGGGGGAGGGGGGGGCATTTGTTGGGGCTAGAGGGCCGAGCGGAGATCACCAACTTTCAGGTGCCCCCCTCTTTCCATAGAGACATTTCATGGCGCATTTACAGCTCATAGTAGAAACGGAACATAAATATTGTGTTTAATATCCCAAACCTTACTATAACACAGTAAAATGCTCAATGCACCCGTATACGCTGCAGCCCGCGAGAGCACCACAGGGTGACCATGCAGCCGCGCGTGCGGTACAAAGCACAGCTCGAACCCCGCCCCCTTATGTAAACTCTGTAAGTGTTATTGAGTCTTTCAGCAGAAGGCAGCACTCAGATAGAAGCCCGTCGCGTCGTCCGGGAAGCCTGTTTATACGTTTAATACCCCGTAAGCGTGCCCAGGGGAACACAATAAAATAAGGCCTAATATACTTTAACGGTGGAAAACTTGGGAGTAAGAGCAATTTCATCCGAGAACAAAAGACGGATCTAATTGCATTTTTCCTTTTGTGTGACAGCATTTAATTGACCTTTAATTGACAGCATTGCTTTCCTGGGCCCAAAACAGGTTGCAATTCTCAGCTGCGCTCCTCCTATATCTGCTTTGAATTAGGAGTGGGGGGACACTTCCAGACACCTCTGCAGCCCCCTGCCCCCCCCTGGACAGCACGTCAGGCCAGTCACTGGCCGCTCTGGTGCTGGGGATCATATCCTGTCAGCTCTCTGACCCACGGCTGGCTTTGGCGATTTGTTTTTTAAACCGCAGGCCGTATGGATTAAATGTCAGAGCGGCAAAGTGATTATAATCAGATGGCAGACTGGGGGAGGGGGGGTGGCCTCCCAAGACAGAGATAATAAGCACTGTCATTTGTTACTCCGAAATGTCAGCATTTATGAGGTAACAAAACGTTACATCTAAAGGCGGCACTGTGACTCTTAAAACGTGCTTAATGGAAGATGTCATTTTACGAATCGACCGCCACTGAAAAGTTACAGACAACAGCTGCAGTCAGTTTTTTTTTAATGTTAAGAAAATGGAAAGTTTCATATTTAATTTTTTTTATTTTTATTTTTTTATTTTATTTATTTATTTATTTATTTTTATTAACCTTTATTTAACCAGGCAAGACAGATTAAGAACAGGTTTCTTATTTACAACTGTGGCCTGGCAAAAGGCAGAGTTATACTTTATGCAGATTTCACCCTCTCCCCAATTCCAAGCAAGTGTGGATTAATTCAGCATGGGATTTTTATTTTATTAACCATCTTTTAGCTTGAATGCCAAAATGTTCCAGACCCAATTATTTTGTTTTAAAAAAATTCTTTTGGTCAGCATACGCTGACTCGCTAAATGAATGATGAAAAACCACCCTTTTCCCAATCCTGTGAAGGCATTCCATCAAGAGAAGGGTCGCAAACAAAGATAAATCAGAAAGTGCTACTTTATATACCTCAAGATTCGAGTATCGAATAATAGATGGTGGATATTTCCACGTCACAGCAAATTGATACTCGGGGTCCATGGAGAGCAGTATATCGACAGCAAGTGGTAAAACAATTCAGGCCCGAAATTGGTTTCACAGGGAAAAGGAACCCAGACAATTTTAGATTTCCTTCCAGTTGGTCTGAAAGAAAGAAAAAAAAGGATATATATGGAACAAGATAACCGGACGTATTTCTACATGAGGAAAACATTTCACTAGTATTGTATTTAAAACTCAACAAATGATTTATTGTGTCTAATAAAATGGCCCTTTAATCTTTATGCCTTTTATTTGGAATTAAACTAAACATCATTCCTAATTAACTGCCATAGTTCACAATGTAGTAAATTTTTCTTTTATCCTGCATTAGTTTTATTTTGAGTAAAGTGTGTTAAAACACTTGTCAGTGGAGTTAAACAGACGGATTTACGTTTATGTCTTCATTGATATTGGTAAATAAAATCCGACACGTACAAAAACAATGGCCAAATTTGAATCCCATTCACATAAATCCTGGAATTCAAATAAATAAAAGACAAAGATTACATGTGAAAAGGTTAATTTATTATGGAGCACGGGGGGGTGGAGTGATGATGGTGCAAGTTTGAGGACGAACCAGTAACTAGCGGTGCGTTAAATAAAATTATAAAAAATGAAATATGCTATATTTTATTTGCCAAGTCGAACCTTAGAAGAAACACGGCGCAGTACGCCCACCCCTATAAATGTGGGAGTATGAATGCTGGGCAGTGGTGGCTTGCTGGATAGGGAAGCGCACTGGTAATTGAAAGATTGCGGGTTCAAATCCTCGACCAGTAAGGCACCACTGAGGTACCCTAAGCACATTTCTTTGTTGTGCACTGTGTGCTGTGGTGTGTCAACAATGACAATTAATCACTACATTCTAAAAAAAAAAAATATATATATATATATATATATATTACTGCCCACTGCCAGTAACCAGTCCCTCCCACTGCAAGGGAAGCAGCGAAATGAGAGGACACACCAGGCACCGCAGACCGGCCCAATCAAATGCACCAAACGTGCTCCAAACACCTCTGTTCGCATATGTGAGGTGCTGATCCGGCCTGGAGGCTCGTGCCGACCCGTCGAGCGCAGCTGTGCTTTAAGCTGATTTACAGCTGAGGGAGTTTACTCGTCATTAATTGAAGTGAAAGTGTCATTTGCAGAAAAACGGGACGAGCGTGACTGGAGAAGCCTGTGTCATTAATTCGGCACACGGACGCTTGACCTTACACGTCAGATATTCATATAATAATAAAAGGATCTGGAAAAAGGGTAGCCGCTAAATTATTTCAGATTTTCCAATGAATCCAGGCAGAATACACAATTAAAAAAAAAAAAAAAAAAAAAAAAAAAAAAAACTTGCCTAATCGTGTCAGCAATAAATTGATGCGTTCTGCTGTGTCATGCAGATTTTTTTCCCCACATCTGAACGTCTCCAGAAAATTTAAATCAGTTTAAGAGAACTAAATGCATAAACTCATACAGGACCACGGACTGCATGTTTTTAAACAGGCAGCTTTCAAAGATGACCCAAAATGATCTCACGGCAAGATGAGTTTCGGTTATGACTTCTGCAAGTGGACTG
This sequence comes from Mormyrus lacerda, assembly GCA_015163995.2. Taxonomy (NCBI): domain Eukaryota; kingdom Metazoa; phylum Chordata; class Actinopteri; order Osteoglossiformes; family Mormyridae; genus Mormyrus; species Mormyrus lacerda. Next base: position 9,511,962 of record JAABNX020000053.1, on the reverse strand, counting down.
CAGGATCACAGCTTCACAGAAGAATGACTAAAGGCAGAGACGAGACAGATAACGGGCAAACTATAAAAATCTCATGCGTGCCTTCATGATAAAGCATCAATAACAGTTAAAGGTCCTTTATCAGAGCTATTTCATACAGCTGTTCGATCATCATTGCGATAGGATACCAAACCTAGGTTCCTTTAAATCAGAGCTAGATAAGATTTTAACAACTCTGAGCTATTAGTTAAGTTCTCCCCAAGCGAGCT
>JAABNX020000053.1:9489878-9511614 GCA_015163995.2 Mormyrus lacerda | reverse complement strand
TTCTTATGTCCAAACAAAAGCTGATGTCATGAACGTGTAAGATTTCCCCCTTCAAGATTGAGTGACATCACTGGAATCCCTGGGGGGAGGTGTGTCTGTCAGTATTTCGGAGGAATCAGCATTCCCCCTGGGTAGGGGAGGAGAGGCTATTAGCCAAAGGATGCTGGGTGCTTTGAAGGGGTTATAAAAAGCTCCGAGGTATCAGAATGGAGACAATCCAAAATAAGAAGCTCTAAGTAAAAACTCAGACTGGATCCTCTCCGCAGGACAGCCGGCACTTAATGGGTTAAAAGAGAACCGATAGTAAGAGAGTGGATCCACTCCGGCTGAGCCAGGCAGCTCTGGGATTTGCATATGCTGTAAATGGGGCGGGGGGGGAGGTGACGGACCCTCCCACCAGCTATAAAGTCTAACCATACTGAGAGCCCTGGACAGAAATCACACGTGTTTCCAAGCAGCAGGCAGGAGGCAGAGTGAGGGGAACAGAGACGGCAGGCAGACCCTGAAAGAGCCGCCCCCCCCGGGCCCCCCCCACCCTCCTGCCAGACTGCCACTTTTACAGGAGGAGAGAAAGAAAAGAGCTGTCTCACGGGAGATTTGCCACCCAGCCATGAGCAGCAGGAAAGCTGTAAGGTCGCAGGAGTAGCTCGCGGAGCCCTTGTGTCCCACCCGTCCGCCACGCGGTGCCTCCCCGGCCCCGTACGTGAGAGGAGAGGGGGGGGGGCTACTGTTATTTCCTGACTGATAACACTGCACGAGAAGCGCCCTGCCACGCAAGAGCCGGCCCGGCACGGAGATGTCCTTTGCCATGGTGCGCCCGGCGCCTGGCCGCTTCCTTTACGCTGAGATCAACATGCTCTCCGAGGACGAGGAGAACGGCAGCGAGAGCTCGGGCTCCGACGACAAGTCCTTCCGGATGGATGGCTCCGGGTATGAGCTCAAGGTGGGCAGGAAGAGGAAGTCGGCAGCGAGCCGGCTGGTGGTGCCACAGACGCAGCTGGGCGAAGGCCGGCAACGGAACGCGGCCAACGCCCGCGAGCGCGACCGCACCAACAGCGTGAACACGGCCTTCAGCGCCCTGCGCACACTCATCCCCACCGAGCCAGCCGACCGTAAACTCTCCAAGATCGAGACGCTGCGCCTGGCGTCCAGCTACATCTCACACCTGGGCAATGTGCTGCTGGTGGGTGAGGCATGCGGAGACGGGCAGCCCTGCCATACCTCCTCCTCCTACTACCACCACCATGGCTCCCCGGCGCGAGACGCCGACATCTCCCAGCCCAAGCAAATCTGCACCTTCTGCCTCAGCAACCAGCGGAAGATGGTGAGTCCCCCCGGCTCGACTGCGTGCCGGTCAGCACCAGAAAGCCGTGCTCCTTCAAGGGAACCGTGCTGCTGTGTCAAAATTTTCCATGCAGGGTAAAAAAAAAAATAAAAAACCCACAAACTTATTTTTGCCAAAGTCGTTTAACGCTCCTGAAAATAAAGGGCTATCCTGCCAAATTTAACACGCCACGCGCCCGGGAGTGTGTCACACAGCTTAGTCACCTGTGAAAGCTGAACCAAGTCCAAATCCGGTCATGTTAACCTCTTGTTTTAGCCTGTAAAGCTAAATTAAAATAAAAAACATGCAATCAAAAAACTGCACAAACATATTGGAAACTGAAAAGTTCCCCGTGGCACTGTGGAGAGCCGCAGCTTTACTCCTAAACAGGGAAAGCAAACGAGAACGGGGCTGGTCTGTCCGGCTCAGATGCACCGTTATCGGCCACAGAGAGCTCCATCATGGCCCGGTTGAATTGGGGACAGCCAGGGACAGGACCCTGCTCGTTTACAAGATAAGACGAGCCAGCCCAAGGTGTGTTTTACTTTTCAGTACACTTTGTACCTCGTATCAAAATACAGAATCACTGTAATAAACAGGGGAAGCGTCAGACACAGGATTTTGGGAGGCATAGCCCTGTCCACACGTGTAACGGGAGAAGCAGCGTAAAAACTAAAAATGACGGCTCATGCTCTGTGCTGAGAAGAGCACAAAATACAGGCTCCCAAAACAGAGACCCAAGTGCAATTTAAATTTACAAGCTAAGGGTGGTGGAGGGAAGGGGGGGGGGGTGTTTAAATTTGAAACGCACCATATGCTCGAAGCGTTTAAAGTCAGCTAGGAGAGATTTGCTCTCTGACTATTCATAACCGCAATCTGAACTTTTTTCCGTTAAACTTCAAATGTTCCCAAAAAAAAAAATAATAATAAGCATGTTTAAGCCGTACAACTCATCTGACAGAATAAGACAAATTCGACTGGTTAGAAATCTTAAATTCTCTTTAAAATTTTCCAGTTCCAAAACAAATCCCCCAAAAAAAAAAAAAAAAAAAAAAAAAAAAAAAAAAATTTAATAAAAACACATGCTCAAAATAGAACTGTACATTTTTCACTAAAATACTAGAGGTGCAGTGACGGTTTCGGGGTTTTCTAAATGTGAAGCATTGCCTAAGTAGAGGGGATATAAACACCTCATCCTGAGAAGACTGTGCTTGATTCAAACTCTAATCCCAGCTACTGCATATAAACCACAACATTCTAATCCCCACTACCTCCTGTCCCCCAAACTAAATGCAATTCTCACACACACACAAATCCTGGTCAAACACATCAGGCACTGTCAGATTTGCATGTGAAATAGCGGCTGCTTGATGCTGTCGGCCTGTATGTTCATGTAAAACCTAACGGGTTGTCCATCGGTGACCATATCCGGATTAAACATGGCAAACTAACGGCCGTGGAGGCTGCTTACTGGGGTGCTATATCTCCCACTGAAAAATCCAGCTGCAAATGCTGGGTAATAAATCGATTTGGCTTCAATAGCAACATTCCAGATGTCAAAGGCGCTGGTTCCGAACTATTTCTGATAATTCAAGCTGGTTCCGAACTATTTCTGATAAAGAGATGCACCCACACGCTGACCAAAAACTCGCATCATGCCGTATCCCTCAGCCAGTCGCGTGTGAGGCTTGACTTATGCCTGATGCGGGCCGGATGGCCTGTCCCTTCTCTTGTGAAGGTGCCTGGCCAGGCCCACCAGCCCATTTCCGTTTGGGAGTCCTTAGGAGCATCATCGCGTTCTGATAACGGAAATCCAGTCTGGCGGATCGAAGCAGTCACCTTATTTCAAGCACATAGAGATGTGGCCACGCTCAAAGTCACATGATTAAAAACCTGCATATCGATGGACAATATTCCCTATGGCTGGACGGTGTCCATACCTCCCCTCTTCCCTCCCCTCCCAAGATAATGGCCTTTTAAGCGTTTTTTTCCTCCCATATTACTTATCTATACTATTTTTGTTTGGATGATATGTGAAACAGGGCTGTCTTTGATGTTGGGGTTAAAAGCTGAAACTCTCCCCACTTTAAACAGCACTCCCTCCCCCCTCCCTATTTAACACTCATTACTCTATGAAAAGTAGCAGCAAGCCAAACCTAATTTCTACATTCCCTGAAATAAAATAAAAAAAACTAAATAAAAACAGATGCTGAGGTCGATCAAAAGTCAAATGTAAATATTTGCTTAATTCAATTCAATTCAATTCAATTTTATTTATATAGCGCTTTTAACAATGGTCATTGTCTCAAAGCAGCTTCACAAAATGAACAAGATTATGGCTTAGATGCCATATTTCACACCAGGGTCACCTGTGTAATTATAGGGACACATCCCTCTGCGCCAGGACCGGAGCTAGTTACATAGAACTAGCCGTTAACGCTGCACTCGTGGAGGATACTGATAAACCCGCTCTTTCTCCTGGGGTCGGTCAGGTCTGGCAGAGTTTTGTTTTTTCCCCCCAAACAATAATCGCCACGCAACCCAGGCATGAGCAAGAGGCTCACCGGGCTGACACAAAGTTTGACTGCTCTCTGTCACGGAATCTTCTGGAAGAAAGACGGACTTGCATTCTCCCCGCATCTGACTGCGAGGAGATGTGCAGCTGCGAGTGCCGCCACGCTCCAGCGCATGGGCTACATTCCTTCCTGTTAACGGCTCCCGACAGGTGACGGGCCACCCCAGGGTGTCACACACACTGGAAATGCCGGAGACCGGTGACAGGGCAGAGGGCGGCTATGAGCGCTCACAGTATCGGTGCACGGCCGGGATATATTCTCAATGAGAATATATCCCATCCGCCTCCAACCGGGGGGTAAGAAGTACCCCATGTGTGGCTTCGGGCCGTCCCACAACACCCAAGATTAGCTTGTAGATATGGAGACTGAACATCAAAATGGTGACTCATCTGCATAGCAAAATGGGCTCAGTCTCAAAATCTCTTCCAGTGACGCGGGTGCCGACTGCTCTTGGAAATGCAGGTAATCTCCACAGTAGCCTGAGATACATGCGGAGGGATAAATGCGACCTGCCCTGGCTCGGTGTGGGGGGTCATGACCGTGTTGGAAACGGGCTGCAACCAGGAGCTGCTTTAAATAACACCCCCAGGCTGTGTCAAGGCTCAGGCTAAAGTTACACGCCTCCCCCCCCCACAGCACCCCTGACACACACAGTAGGAACAGCTGACAGGCTCTCTCAGTGCAATAATTTACCAATCTGCCAACGTTACCTGTGAGGAAAGACAAAAACTAAATATTTGTACTAAAATGTCTTGTCACCTGAAGGTGTTGTGGGGGGGAGGGACAAAAATCAACATCTGCTGGTAGTAATTCTGGACATTATTTATAAACAAAAAGGAGAAAGTAAAAAGTTAAGAGTAGAAAAAGATTTCTGAATTGTTTTGTAGACAAAGTTTTTTCGAGCTCTCAAATACCTTCAGCCATTCATGGATTTTAAAGTGAGATTATATCGTGGGCAAAAACTGTTCTTTAAAAAATATTTTGTATGATTAGTCTCATGGCAAGATCTGGCCAACGTGGTGGGTTTTGACATTAAACGCCATAATTCTGGGAGCCGGGACATTCCAGCGACTGCTGCCGGCACAGCAGGTGTGCCGTGAGACGGGAGAGGTGAGAACAGGTGGGCGGGGCCCCAACCAGGGCAAGCGCTGGAGACGAGACCCAACACAGAAAGAGGGACGGAATATTCATGGGGAGGGAGAAACAAAAAAATGACGGATGGTGTTTCATAGCCTCACAGACACCCGTTTCCAAAATGGAACCGACACGAGGCAAATCCCTAACGGACCTGCTGGGCTGCTTCAGACTTCACCACTTAACTCCTCTCCCTCTCTTCCAGAGCAAAGACAGAGAACGGAGAACAGCGTTGAGGAGTTAATGACAAGGCACACGGCCAGCAAGCAAGGGACTGCATCAGGACGCCGGCACTACAGAGGAGGCGCAGACGTCCACCGGTTGTATATATGCAAATATAAAAATATAAATATTTAAATACATATTACAGACTCCTGAATGCAATGGTGTAGCGAAGCAATCAGCCTGTGGATGGCCTGCACATTGGACTGAGAGACAGCTGCGGACCGGCAGATCCAGTTAACATTCGTACAGTGGTGTATTATTAAAGAAGCCCCCCCCCCCCCCACACACACACACACACATACACACAGCTTCACCTTGTCTTCCAGTGTTTATCAAGTAAATGTGAAAAGACAGTGAATAGAAGGCTTCAGTTTGATCCACAAACTCCAGAAAAGGCTCCTTCCACGGACATGCGTGGAAACGCATAAAAAAAAGTGTGTCTGCCTCAGAACCAGGACCTTCGGGAACCAAGCACTAGAGGTAAAATGCAAAATAAATATACGGATGCAGGACGGTGCTTCCGCATGGAGGGATCCACGCCACACCATGTGTGATGGGCAGCAGGAGGGCAGGGGACACGCCAGACCAAGCGAGCCCCCCCCAGCAGTCCTGCCACACATCGCAGCTTCCTGTGTTTCCCGGCAAATGACATCTAAAATCTTGTTAGCCGGTATTAATGGGTTTGTACTGATCAAAATAAAGATGCAATATCTCTGCCGTCCCCAAAGGAATAAAGTCGATCCGTCGCTGTTCCCATGTCTTCCGTGTCTGCCCGATTGTCTTATTCCCACCCTGTTTTTGCCAGAACATCAGGCCAGAAGCTTTCCAGATAAACGTGCGCAGACATGACAGGAGGATGAGAAACTGTTCTCCCAGCCGGACGAGAACGTTCCGTTTTCCAAGCCCTCTCCCACCATAATGTTCGGTCTAGCTGGTCACCGCAGCGATGGGATGCAATTCGAGGGGCCATGCAACACGCCCCCTGCCTCCAAATGAGAAACAGAACCGTGACGGGACCCACGGCCTTTTTTATTTCCATTACCCCTGGTGCTCGCAGTCAGAGCCGTTCCATTTTGACATATTTATTGGCTGTGTCATGCAACAATATCTAAATAAAAGCAAGTGTATTTCACGGCTTTGCGGCGCCTGCGTCTGACAGCGGATGTCTCTCTCCGCACTCCCGCTTGCGACATTACACAAGGTTAAAAAGGACGAGAGCGGAGATATCCAGAGTGGAAAAACAGTAAAGCGCGGTAACGCAGCGCATAGCCAGCTCCGGATTACGATGCACGGAGGCTGCTGCTTAAGCGCTTATTCGAGGACTCTTCAGGGTCCGCAGGGCTTGGAACGCCGCCCTCCTGACCCTGCAGGTCTCTGGGCAGGAGGACAGGCCGGATCCACCTGAGCCGGACTACAGGTCCACCTCACATTCCACACAGATCCCACTGGGGAGTGCCGGCGACCGGCAAACAAAGCAGACGGCATCTTTGCCTTTCAAATTCAGCCCCTAACAGCCCCATTATTTGCATGACCCAAAAAAAAAAAAAAACATGCACACTCACAAAAGGAAGCTCATAGAAAGAGGATGGAAAATAGTAATGCGAATGAAATATTACACTGTAGCCTGTGAAAAATAATGGTAACACACAGGATAACCTACGCTACATATCATGCAAATGAAAGGTGTCATCTGAGATCGTTTAACACATCGTCTGACAAACGTCCCTCCCAATAACGTCTAAAACAAACTGTACATCATTGCGGCTTTATCTACAAGCTGGGTGAGGCCGCTTAGCTTGGATTTTGATAATTTCTCCTTATCTTGTGATCCTATAAATTTGTCTACACGCCCGGGTCCAGCCCCAGCCGGGACTTTAAAACGGCCAGCTGTGTGTCAAGGGTGGGCCGGGGGGTTGGGGGTAGATTGCATCTGCAGGTAGGACCTCTGGCTGACAGCCCATGACCAGACTGTCAGTCTGGCTGTAGAGGAAACAGGCGCAGGAATGCTGCACTCCGCGTCCACTTCGGGGGGAGGGGGGAGCAAATCACACCTCGACCTCCCTTCCCTACTCAGCTACTCTTCACCTTCCCAAATGATCAACGACCGCAAGAAAGGGCCACACTAATCAAACCCAGCAGCATCTTAGCTCCTGTGTTGTGCATTAATGATGTGCATTAAATGCCGTTTTGCCCCGCCAGCAGTGACGGCGGCCGGAGCTCCTCCTGGCCATTTTCCTGGCCTCACATGTGCGCAGACTCATCGCAGACGTTGCACGTTTCAGCACCGACATCTGGTTTCGGTTGCTGATATCTTGCCCAATATATGTTCTGCGAACTGTGAACTATATGATTTGGCTGTTTAAACCACCTTTCCTCTCCCCGGTCCCACGGTATCTGTCAGAAACAAGCGTGCGGACAGCTGCCAGGGGTGGGGGCAGGTTTGCCGCTCAGGCGCAGCGCGGGCCAGTGTACCAGCCAGCTGCCACGGTTACATCCAGGTGCTATGCACCATCCCCCCCTACCCCTGGGGTTACACAATGCTCCCGTCTACTGCACGATGCCACGGCATACTGGGCAAATACAGCCAGATCCATCAGCTTCATCTGGGCCTGGTCAGTTGCACTGCCAGAGCTACGTGAGTGAGTCCCACACCGCACCGGCTTAGCATCGGATGTTCTGGCACTTCCCCAGATTCACCACTTATAAAAGCATAACGTGGGCAAAAGAATTAATTACCTGCAGAGGCAATAAATGGGGTTTAAACACATTTTATGGCTCAAAATCGACAGGAAACCAAGTGACTACAATCTCCTTTGCAGTGGTGCAGAATTATGACAAAGAACCCCGGCTGAGCTTTGGCCTCCCTGGCATCACGAACAGAGAAATATCTGTGATACTGATGTCAATGTGTCACAAGTCTGGCCCTTGGTGGAAACATGGAATTGTAAGCTGTCACAATAAAATGAGTAAAGTTCATACCCAGAGTCACATAGCAACTGACTCAGCAAATCACACCAGTGTGTTGGCATTAAAACATGTGTAACAATACTTAATCTCAAATATAAATTGAAAGCTATGTAAATTAAAATATTCCACTTACATTAAGCTAACCATAGCACCCCCATGTGGTTACCCTTGTCCAAAAAAACAGTCATTCCTCGTCGCCAGGATGCGGGGAGTTTAACGAGAGAACCCAGACTGGCTGAATCCCTGGAGGGCTGTGTCCCCTCCCTTCAGATCAGCTGGGGTGCCTCCAATGGAGCATGCAAAACAGCAGCCTCACAGCACCCCCCAGAGGTCACGTGTGTCCAAGAACAGAGCAGAAAAATGACTACAGAACTACCCAAGTCCAGTGTGGTGCCATGACAGACCACGCTACATCCACGGGGCCACTAGGTCCATGGGCCTCCTTAAGATGGTACGCTCGAAATTCACTTCAATTTTACCAGTAAATTGTTTCTCTTTGAATTTGACTAATGAGGTCAAAAATATTTAGCTACAAAAGACATGGAAATGAAACAAATAAACCTCAAATCACCCAGAGAGAGAGAGTACAGGTCAGTAAGCCAATCCGAGGCTCAGCATGCCCCGCTCTCTCTGTACTTGTCTGTAAATCACCCAGAGAGAGAGTACAGAGCAGTAAGCCAATCTGAGGCTCAGCATGCCCCGCTCTCTCTGTGCGTGTCTGTAAATCACCCAGAGAGAGTGTACAGGTCAGTAAGCCAATCTGAGGCTCAGCATGCCCCGCTCTCTCTGTGCGTCTGTAAATCACCCAGAGAGAGAGTACAGGTCAGTAAGCCAATCTGAGGCTCAGCATGCCCCGCTCTCTCTGTGCGTGTCTGTAAATCACCCAGAGAGAGAGTACAGGTCAGTAAGCCAATCTGAGGCTCAGCATGCCCCGCTCTCTCTGTACGTGTCTGTAAATCACCCAGAGAGAGAGTACAGAGCAGTAAGCCAATCTGAGGCTCAGCATGCCCCGCTTTCTCTGTACGTGTCTGTAAATCACCCAGAGAGAGAGTACAGGTCAGTAAGCCAATCTGAGGCTCAGCATGCCCCGCTCTCTGTACGTGTCTGTAAATCACCCAGAGAGAGAGTACAGAGCAGTAAGCCATTCTGAGGCTCAGCGTGCCCCGCTCTCTCTGTATGTGTCTGTAAATCACCCTGAGTGATAGAACAGGGCAGTAAGCCATTCTGAAGCTCAGCGTGCCCCGCTCTCTCTGTATGGGTCTGTAAATCACCCCGAGAGAGAGAGAACAGGGCAGTGATCCATTCTGTCTGTAAATCACCCGAGAGTGTACAGATCAGCACACCTCGCCTTCATTGTTCAGTTTAATGACAGCTCCAAGCCAGATATACACAGGAAAGCAGCTCTTCCTCTCCTCCTCCTCCTGCTGCTGCTGCTTCATTCCTCCCTGCACTGCCCTGCCAGCTGTTGGGGTTTTGTGGTCCTTCTGACAGGGGGGGGGGGGATTTTAACGACCTACATTCCAAGAAAAACATCAGGCAACCCCCACCCTCCCTGCAGTTAACTGCTGTGCCAGCCTGCACCTGTCAGCCCTCGCTGGTCATCACCAACGGTGCAAACCGCCCAACGGCCGGCTCTGTCTGGGGGCCATGCTGGAACGACGATGAGATGGAGGCCCGGGAATTGGTATGTAGGCGGCTACTGATGTTCAGGGATTGAGGAGGCTTTTGAGGAACCTGTGTTGCGTTGGCTGTTTTGGTCTCTGAAGGCTCATCTCTCCAGTCACCTCCTGTTTGGGTTCGTTCTGGCGTGGCCCATTTTACCGGCCCGTGATGTCCTTAAATCGAAGGCCTAGCTACATGGGTCACCTTGAGCTGCTCGCGGCATCACAGCAAGATGCCATAAGAATTTTATTAAAGAAAAAGCTCCACGTTTTATGTCAAATGTCTTATTCTGTGACAAAGTCCCACGGGCCATAAAAGTAAATCTGTTCATCGTTTCTGTGACGGCAAAACCAGTCCTGTAAAAGCTCATTATGTGGCTTTTTCAGCATTTTTAGCCCTGCTTGTCGTCTGTTGCTTGACCCGATAAATAAGTAATTCCGGAAATCCCACACAGGGGGCTCCACCTTTGCGGACGCATGTGGAAATTGCCTGCTGGCCGTCCAGGTCTGAATGATTTTCCACCTGGCCAAGCATCCGGCATATCATTCATAGAGGTCGTTATTTATTGAAAATTAAACGTCTAACGATGCCTCGAAGCTTCCTGCGCCCAAGCCCTTTATGACGGCAGAGGAGAGTGCGGTTTCGGCCCACGGCTGTGAAAGCCTGCCTGCCTGGTGACTCCGGAAAGCGTCTCGACGGCGGCGCAGCCGAAATGAAGCAGAGGGTTTGCCAGAAGTCGGGCATGCTGCCATCTGTCACGTGAGGGTAACATGGGGAGACTTTACAAATGCTGCCATAGGGAAGACGGATTGTCTCTGCGTTACGCTTAGTGCCCCCATGCCTGTTTTTTTGGAAGAATAAATCACAGCGCGATACTCGCTGAAAGAGAAGAGTGAAGCGGACGAGTGCATCTAGCGGGGGCCAGACGGCAACCCCCCTCCCCCCCCAGGATCTCGCCTGGGAAGCCGCCTCCTGCTTAGAGCGGCCCCCCCACCCGCAGTTGGTTTCAATCAGGCCTCCTGGCAGCGCCGATCCGGCTGGGAGCAGAGCTGAACACCGGATGAAAGGAAGTCCTAAAAAGTACAGAACGACAGGTGGCTGCTTTGGCAGCCCGTCTCACCTCCCCCCACAATCGCGCCCCCGCGCACCTGTGAGGGTCCCCAGCACCATGGCCCAGGGTCCTGCTCGCACAGCCGGAGTGGCACGCGATGAGTCCGGCCCGGGTGAGAATTCTGTGTCAACATTCGTCGAGTTGGAAAAACATGAGCGGGCGATATTTAAATCTACTCCTAAACGGAGATTTCCTGCTGACAGCCCAGTGACAAGCCAAAATCCCACCTAATTCACTACCGAACTGTCAATTCCGAAAGACCAGTATTGATTACAGCCGACCTGCGGGCTTGGTGGGGGAGAGGGGGCTTGATTGGCAGCCCAAAGCTTGGTCTTGAGCGCTCCAAGCACGCACAGCTGACGGTCAGGCACAGGAAGGTGTGGATTTTTTTTTTGTGCAGTTTCTGGCAGCTCATTCCGGATCTGCCAACAACAGGCAAATGTTGGTGAATGGAGATGGGAGTCATGGCCCACAAAAACACTAGGGTACAGGTGAGAACGTCGGATTCGGAAAGTTAATGAGCCTGTACAGACGCCGTCGACAGCTGGATCCATCCAAGTGGGCCGGGTGGTAGCCGGAAGCATCTGGAAGTGCCAGGAGAGAACGGTCAAGTGATGACGAGTGCGGGCAAGGCGCCGAGGTCAGGGACAAAAATGGGCCGTTAGTGGGGCCGTCCTCCTGGGCAGACGGCGAAAAGGTAGCCAAGCTGTCGAGCTTAACGAGGGTCGTGGCGTCGATCCGAACAACTGCACTCTCACTCAAGCCAGAAAATCATTCATTTAGACGCCCAACTGAAAAAAATAAAAAGGCCTCAAACGCAGGCGGTTCATGGTGATCCAGGCTGAAGCTCAATGTCCGAGGGCTCCAAACCAAATATCGCCCCGTTTCCTGGCATATTTCATAAAATCCTTTCTTTCTTTGACGTTTTTTTAAAAAAAAAAAAAAAAAAAAAGAAACCCGCCACATCGAGCGCGTCAAGAAGTATATGAATCATTTACGTCTTTCATCTCCCTACCTTGTGAAAATCTATTTAAGCCAAATGGCTTGAAGCAAAAAGGAATAAAGCAGGACGCAAACTTCGAAGTCTGTCTACGGGAAAAGGCAGCGGGGCCCAAATCAGAAGCAGGCGACGTCTCGGGTGAAGGCGGTGTGCAGGTCCCATGACGGCTTCCATGAAGGAAGTTTTAGTGGCCGCTGAAGGCTGGCAGGGGCCGCCTACTTCCTGCTCAGTAGCGTGAGCCTTTTCAATATGGCTGACATGGCGGGGTATGGGATGGCTCACTGTGAATTGGGGGGGGCGCTTCTGGCAGATTGCTCAGTTCTGTCTTCAGTCGCATACAGGTTCTACCTCCCCATAATTGCCTATGGAGGCTGTGATTGCCTGCCCCCTGCCCTCACCGCACTCCGCCCTCTCGGAGCCGCCAATGGAAGTCCCATGCACATGGATCACCCTGCCTGGTAATGGCTTTGATTTCCACTCCCTCGTCTCATTCAAACCAGTGGCCCCCGTCACGTTAATTGATTCAATCTCAAGGCAGGAAGAAAAGGCCCGGCGGTGGACAGTGCAGGGGGGTCCGGCTTTCGACGGGGCGCACAGGGCTCACGATTCTGCACCGCAGCTGACTGGAGTGCTGGAAGAGACACAGGCCAAGGGAGGAGAGCGGGAGAGAAGGGAAATCCCCGGGGAGGGGGCCCAGCAAGTTCCGTCCCCGCTGGCCGTGCCTGGATTTTAATACTGGAAAAATCCTTTGCTGCTGTCAATCTGGGCCTTTAATAAAAACATAAAGTATAGCACTGCGGTCGCTCTCACTCCCATTACCCTGCAAGGATGGAGTGCAGGGGTGTCTGCGGAACTGTGAAACTCCCCCGTTTTATTGCCCTCAGCCGGCACTGGAAATTTGGGATCGTTCTAGATCCCATCTGGAGATCATTACCCCGCCAGCACCTGGAGCTCTCCCAATCACGAAATTAAACTCCGGGATTACCGATTCCTTAAAGAAAATAAATAAAATATAATAGAATGAAATACACATACACACATGCACCAGACATGTGCCACATTCAGGCCGGAAGGGGGGGGGGGGGGTGTGGAGAGATGGAGGTCAGTGAGGGGAGATCTTACCTCACAGAACAGGGGAGCCTCATCTTATCACCAGACACCCCCTTTGCTTAATTTGACAGAGCAAAGTCAACAGCCGACATTCCCAGGCCATTCTCTGCTTTAGAGGGGTACAACATAAACAGAATTCAGGCCCCTTGCTGAAAGCACATTCACTCACACACACATATTATGGCTATCAGGGCGTTTCTCTCACACACAGACACACAACACATTCTGAAGGGAAAAAAGAAAATGGAAATAGATGCACTCACTGAGCTGCAATAATTCAGGGCTGAAAACAAAACACCCCCAACTGGGAAGAAGACTCGCAGTCCTGGACACAACCAACACAACCCTGCAACCATGGGGGGCGACTCAGCTGGCTGGTGGAACTCACCCGCAAACAGCGCTACCAGGTATTAGTAGCATTCTCTCCCTGCACAAAATGAGTCCAGCACTACGCCCCAGAAGACCCCGACCCACCCGCCGCCCCCGGCTACTTCTCCCTCGCCTCCATTTGATTTAAACGTCTGTGTGTCTCGCCTTTCGCACCTCCAAGCGCTTCAGCCTGGGCTCGTTTACACGCCAGCGTAGGGTTTCCCTCTGGAACCGGCAGATTCGCTTTCATTTTAATCGCTATTTTTTTTCCTCCTTTCCAAAAATCCAGACCATAAATCAGCTGCCGTCGGAAAACGCGGCGCAAGTCGCCACGCCGATGCGCGAGGGGGGCGTTGCAGGCTTCTGTTACTGACCCGGGTCCGTGTGCAGAGGGAACTCCGAGGGAACACCAAGGGAGCCCTGAAAAGAGGCCTCAGAAGCAGATCAGCGCTGAGCAGCGTGTGTCTGACTAAAAAAGAGACACACGTCACTCTGTATGACTAGCAGAGCTGGGCCAGGAGGCCAACGGCAGCCACCCAGGCTTCCTGGGTTTGAGGACTACAGGATATTAAACCTGCCAAAACAGCAACAGTAAAGGAGAATTCAAAAACAAACCGGGAGACCTAGAACTCAACCAGCCCATGGATCACTATGTACTTCTGAAATACACAAGGTAAACATTACTCTTATACACGCGATTTCATCTGATTTGTGTTTTTTAAAAAAAATTGTAAACTGCCCTCTATAGGTATTTCACTGCACAGGCAAAATCTGATTTACTCATATACCGTACAAATATATACTCACATTTTACAGGTCAAAATAAGTGGTTATTCACACGGTTTCCATTTCCATGTTCCCCTCTATAGGGTTATCGAACCACTTTGAGGGGGGGCGATGGAGAAGGGAGGCTGTATGCCTCTGGACCCAAGTATCTTGCTGGACGGGAAAGCCCAGATACAGGACAACTGTAGCGCCCATCTGGATCGGGGAGGGGGGGGCTCTAAACACGACCCCCCTAAATGTCTTCTCTGAGGCTTGTCTGAACTGAGCGGCCGAGTGACTAATTGGAGGGAGCTGACATCCAGCCAGCTCGCTAAGCACGCCGCCACCAGGCCCCCCCGGCCGGCCCGCCCGCACCTCTCCCACCGCGGGGCTACTGAATTCAGTCCCCCCCGTGCCGCTGGGCCTTGCAGCGGTAGCCGCGTGGGGCAGGAAGCCGGGGGGGGGTTGGGCGGGATTTCTATTCCACAATGTGTCTTCATTCATTTCACACTCCACATGGAAAAGCCATTGCGGGGAGAAACCTCTTCCTCCCGGCGAGATGTTCTGCCGGCTTACGTATTCCCTTTCAGTCCGCGAGCAGGAAATGGCCCTTTATTACCAAAATGTATTAAAAAAAAAAACACTCATCTGAAACTCGGCGAGGTTTTGTTTGTAGACAGCGTGTGCCGAGGGCCGCTCACGGCTCCGGAGCAATTCAATCTGCTGTCCAGGGGCAGGGGGGGCTCGTCTGGAACACGCCAAGCCGGACCAGGCCACGGACCACCGCAGCTACAGCAGCACACCGGGGTGTACCCTGAGCGCACAAGGGCCCCCAGACTCTAAGGTTTCTAATAGGGCCTCTTCCTGAACAAAAACATTTAATATTGCTGGGGGGAGAGATCGCCAAGGAGTCTGACACCGTGGATGACAAATGATCCCAGTTTCCTCTCACCTCAATCGCCTCAAACAGTTTTGACAAAAAAAAATAAACACTCCACTGAAAAGTACGGGGAAGGGGATTTTACTAAACAAGCCCCACAGAGAAGCCCCGAAATGCTAAGCGAATGGGGGGAACATGCATTAGAGGGGCTGCTGGCAACCTTTTCCAGAAACATTTTTGACGGGAGCGGTTTGGGAAGGCTAATCTTTCCATGTCAGGAGCACATTAGATGTTTCTCCTGGGAGGAAGCCTGTCGGCCTTCGTTTGCCTGGGTGGGGGCAGTGGCCAGGGGCTCGGAGCCCTCGTGGACCAGTACAAACCCAGCACTGTCGCCTCACCAGTTGTGAAGGAGCCAAACAGAGGCTCAGGAGCTAACAAGACACAGGTTCTCCTCATGAACATACATATGAGGAGTTCCACCCGACAGTATGTCTTAAAATCCATTTCACGGCTCATGTCTATAACACGACTATGCTGGAGCTGGTCCGACCCTCCTAACCAGCACCGCTGCCCACAAAACATTGTTGCTCTTCATCCGAGGCAAGTTGGCAGAGACAGGGAATTATGCAGACCGCGCGCGTCATGACGAGGTCAGCTGCTCTCCATGGACCCGCTAAATGAAATAGTGAGGAGAGAACAAGTTAAACCGTCCACACAGTCTGGAGATGCCCCGACATCAGCCGCCGCAGGGGGTGTCCACTTTGGGAACGGATGGCCAAAAAGAATAAACCACATATTTTATGGGGAGGTTTTTTTGAAAGATGTAGACCTCCATTCAATCAAAGCAATGCACACAAATCAAGGAAAGGAAATATATCACGTTAAAATTGATCTATTCATGAACTTACGGGAAGCACCTGGCAAAAATCAAAACACAGTCTGCCTAGCGTGGGGCAAAAACTAGTGGTACACTGACAAGAAAAGTTTGAGTGATACTAGGGGCGGCTGATATTGTTTCAATGTTATATCGCGCATGTACGATACTCACCAGGGCTTCAGATGACAGACCAAATGCTTCTGATGATTATTGTGCATGTCCAATATAAATAGCCCTAATGTACACCAATAAGCAATATATTTGTATCTAATATTTCTGATACTGATACTCAATTAATAAATTTGTGAAACTCATGCAGATCACATTATTACTTAAGATTTTCTGAATGTATGTAGCAACCATCATACAATCTAGGCAGTGAAACGTCAGTGATTCATTCATTCACTGCGCACTGCACGTGTCACACTCTAGGTTTACAGATTCTAATTTTACTAGAGTAGCTTGGACAACCAGTCGCTAATATGTGCTTACTAATCACGCCACTGTCAATGTAATCCAACAGCACTGCATTTTGTTGGCATACCACTGAAACCAATGTATTCAGTTACTCTAATCGTTAATATATTGTTTTTATTGTAATAAATCATTATATTCATTCATAACATTTTTATTCCTTATCTGGCTTGCTGTACTTATCCACTGACCCTTAATTTGTATCTTCTCATTAAGATAATTTCTGCTTTTAGCCCTGCCCCCTCAGCTCTCTGGAGCACTCCAGTTGGCTTATACTTAGAAATAGACAAAGAGTTTTCGCCACTGACAAGCAACTTCTCTCAAGTAACTAGCGATTTGAAAATTTGGTACTGAAGTTGTAGATGCATGAACTGTGATTCATAATCGTAAGCTGAACGATGTAAACTCGCTAATTAGAATTCGTAATTGCAAAATGAGGATTGCACTCATGTAACTTAGGCAGCAGGCATAGGTACGCATTCGCAACTCTGAATACGGATTTGAGTTTCATATAATTACAAGTTTGTCATGACATTTAAGTACGATCACTATAGATGCCAATTTATCTCCATGCTATGCAGCCACAAGCCTAACTCTATAAACCACAGAGGAAAATTCCTTTACTGACTCTTCACTGAAAAATCAAACCTGTTTTTAAACATGTCGTTTTGTTTAGTTACTGCTTCCAGTGAACAGCCCCCCTCCCCAGCCCACCGGATCCTTACCTCTTCATCTGAAGTGTCCTGCTCATACTCGTCCCCCTGAGGGGCGGCCCCGCTGGACTGCCCCCCCAGCTCGGGGGCTTGTTCCAACTTTCCGCTCTCCGTTCCTCTTGCTCGCAAAGTCCTTGCCTTTCTCACAGCCTTTCCTCCATCGGACGCTTTTTCACCCTGTTGTGAAAAATCAAGGTCAATAAAAGAAAAAAACAAAAAAGAAAAACAAAAGACAAATGCAGGGATGATGAGAATGACCCATTTCGGGGCTGTGCCGGCCTTATTGAGCAGCCAGTACGGCCACATTTTAAGGATGTGCTTTGCATTTTGAGGCACAGCCAGATTTCTAGGCCACTCTGCAATTCTGAGGTTCATCCGTTCTTCTCGGCGTACGTGGGCCTCCTGACATGATTTGCACATGCAGACAAAAACACAATTCACTAAAAACCTGTCATTTTCCTAAAGGCATCCAGGCACAGAAGAGAGAATGCCTACAACAAGTCACTGTTCAGCCAGCCAAGAGTCACATGACCACATCTGTGACAGGCGAGTTGGTGGTGGTGGGAGTTTAAAACGAGCCCACCCCCAACCAATCTTCAGAGGCAGGTGAGTCAACCTGCGCTGATTTACGTGTCTCCCGTGGTACAGAGGATCCTAGAGTCAAGTACAAACCGAAATACTTCCTCCCTGATGTCTAGTTAATCCGACATCACGGCGGTCTTGAGGAACATCCCCCAACTCAAAGCGGAGCCCCCCCCCAATCCCTAGTGCTCTGAGGACTTTTACAGAGGATTCATTCGATAACCTCCCCCCCCCGGCTCAGGGATGGGAGGGGGTGCTTGTGTACCGTCTGGTGTACGTAGTGCGTAAAACTCAACAGGGCCCAACAGGAGAGCAGCAACCTTAAGTGGTGTTACAGCGGAGGTCTAGGGATGATAACAGGCTCAATCTGTTTACAGAAAAAAAAAAAAAAAACAATAAATAAATAAAAAAACCTGGGACCATGTGGGGCCAGATGACTTGTCCAGATGATGTGGAAAGGCCACCAGCCCATGGGGACAGCACCCCCCCCAAGAACAGCCCAAACCCCAAAAACCCCAGTGATGAATAACAAGCCAACAAACAGAACCTCAAAAAATAGGAAAAAATAGGAAGACTGCATTTAGTTAACTTATTAAACTATAATTCCCACCAGCCTCATTTGGCATATACCCACTCTGCTACAAGCCTATCAACATCACCTGGGCAGACACGTGAGAAACAGCACACAGGAACAAGGTTTTCCGCTCAAAGCTACTGGCTTATAGCTTATGGTTCACTTGGGAAAGGAAAACACGGGGCCATGTCCTGAGTAAGTGGGCGGGTTTGGACTGAATATACCCCTGCACAACTAACAGGCCGTGGGGCGTGCCCAACCCCCTGCACAGCATGCGGGCCAAGGGCCGTGCCCGACCCCCTGCACAGCATAGGGTCCGATGGCCGTGCCCGACCCCCCTGCACAGCATAGGGCCTGAGGGCCGTGCCCAACCCCCTGCACAGCATGCGGGCCAAGGGCCGTGCCCGACCTCCTGCACAGCATAGGGCCTGAGGGCCGTGCCCTACCCCGCCCCCCCCCCAGCACAGCATAGGGCCGAGGGCCATGCCCGACTCCCTGCACAGCATAGGGCCTACGGGCCCTGCCTGGTCTGGCCTCTTGCACAGCTAATGGGCTGGGAGCCAGGTCCCTCCGCTGGTGGAAGTGGATCAGACATGTCTGCAGGACAGCCTTCCTGCGTGGGCGCTCGCGTGTCACAGACACAGCCAGCACCGGTAACCTGAGCCCCCCACCCACTCATGCTCCTGGAGCAGAGCTGGGACACGGCTGCGGGGGCTCCCACAGGGCCCATAAAGCGAGCCGCCGGGTGCCTGACAGGCCGGAGAACCTCGCCAGCTGAGCCCACGGATTTAAAAAAAATAATAATAATAAAAAAAGATGGAGCTGAGCAAATTCAACATCAGCGAGGGGCGACGCGTTGTACCCCTAACGAAGGCTCATCGACATTGGGTTTTCAAGGCCCCAAATTAGTTCCAGGACTTTTCAATAGGATAAACATGACGTTCCGCCAAAATCCACCTAATCCTACACATCCAGCCCTTTCCTGTTTAAAAAATTGTCATTATCTCTTTTTAATACCAGTAACTGGTAAAGGAGAAATTTATTCAAATTCTGGACAGATACTGGAAGCTGGGCCTGAACAGGGAAACCTAGCAGGACAGAGGACAGTGTCCAGGATGCCAACAGGTCGTGGCCAGAGAGTAAGAGAGAAGCCCACCCAGCAAGCAAAACAGCATCCAGGATGCGAACCACACAACACTGTAGAATAGCTTTGTCAGTGTAATTGTCAAAAGGTTGAAGCCACTTAAGGACCATTTCCAACTCCACACTCACCCCTCCAGATTTGCCAATTTTGCATTTGCGGTTTCGGTTATTCATAAGATGGCCGTGAACAATTAAATGGGGATGTTTTTGAAACCTGCCAAAAGATCACAGAAACTCACAGACGGGTCCTGACCCCAGACAGCAAACGTGACCATTAATATACAAACAATACTGAAAATGATTTGGATCTCATAAAATCATATAATTCATAAATTACTGTTATTTGTTAGTATAAGTGCATACTGTATCTTTAACACTGAAAGTTATTTTTTGGTATAAAAAAAAAAATTAAAAAATTCCCATCTCTGTCGTGACAGCCTCAGTTATGTGTTAGCCATCTTTGTAACCATGGAATGTCACGTTTCTCAAAGTAAGTTTTCAGTGCCATTCATTTTGCGCCTTTAATAATGGGCCCAAGTACAAGACACAAATTTTCACATTTGCGGAAATCTTATGCTCCTAATCCTCGCGAATATAACAGGGAGACTGTAAAATATCATATTTTAAAATACTCCAGCAGTGTAACTTTTTTTCAACTTCCATGTTACGGCACAGACCCATGTGTACATGTCTTAGAGGTATTTGAAAACAGTCATGTATAAGAATACGTTTAACAGACCATTCATCAAGGGAACCAATACTGCCAAAAATAATTTATATCCACTCAATGGAAAGGCAGCTTTAAGCAGGCAAAAAAGAAAAAAACATAGAAACTGAAAATTCCAGGTATCCTGTACTGAGATTCACATACTTTTAAAGTATTTCTCTGATTCACTGCATCTACAAAATGCAAATTGTCTGTTCAATGTCAAAAGAAGCATGCATATCAATATCAAGACTTAGTAAAGTAGATTACAACTTCTCATGAAATGAACTATGACCACAGGGGGGCGATAGTGGGCACAGAGACGTTGTTTGACAGAGTTCATTTTTAATAAGAGCTAGGAGAGGTGAAGCGGAAAAAAAAATGGTGATAGGATTAAGGGTGCAACCACAAAAAATGTGACTGTATAAATTAAAACTGACAAGCTGTCAAAGCCATATGCCAAAGGCCCAGACTGCTCAGGATTTTATCAATCTACCACTTTTTCAGTTTTGATACAACATTTTGTATCAATTAGAGCTGCATCATGTGCAATTTTAATGTTGACATCAATGTTATGCAGATGCAACTGTTACATTGCAAGGACTGTGAAAGTCAGCTGGGATGAGACAACCAATAAATTATGCTAAAACATTTTTACTGTCATAAAAAACAAGCAAGCTTTGCAATTTTAAGGATTGTTTCATTTCAAGATTATATAGTATATCTTGGTATAAATTGGTCTGAAGGTTGTTTCCACTGCTTTTGCATAAGCTCTGCATTTGGTCTCTGAGCCAATCATAATAATTTGCGTCCTTGCAGTCTGTGGCGCATGTGAGAAATTCAACAAAATTAGTGAGGAAAAAAGCAAACAAGGATTGGTCACCGAAAGACATTCATCTTCCGCTGCAGGGAAATATTTTGGATTCCATAGAAAATCGCGAACAAAGGCAAGTGATTCCCGGCACTGCTTTGTGGCTGTTGGCACAACTCACAGTAACACCAGTGACTTATCTGACAGACTATCGCTATATAATAAGTTCTATTTCACTAAAGTTAATTTCAAGTCAATTTTCAGCTCCTTTTGTTTTATACATTCATTCATTCATTCATTCATTTTCCAACCCGCTGTATCCTATTGGGTTGCGGGGGGGTTGGAGCCTATCCCGGAAGCAATGGACACGAGGCAGGGAACAACCCTGGACAAGGGGCCAGCCCATCGCAGGGCACACTCACACACTGTTACCATTCACACCTACCGGCAATTTATTAACTCCAATTAGCCTCAGCATGTCTTTGGACTGTGGGGGGAAACCAGTGTACCCGGAGGAAACCACACGCCGACACAGGAACATGCAAACTCCACACACATGTAACCATCGAACCTGGGTCTCAGAGGTGTGAGGCAACAGTGCTAACCACTGCACCACTATGTCACCCCTTGTTTTATACAGTCTCTCAAAAAATGTCTTGGAAATGTGTTTTTTCCCCAGTATTATGCAGCCTCATGAAGATGATGACAGTGATGGAAGCAGAAATACCATCCC
>JAABNX020000053.1:9478830-9489778 GCA_015163995.2 Mormyrus lacerda | reverse complement strand
ATACCATACCATCCAATTCCATATTATACCATCCCATCCCATACCATACCATCCAATTCCATATTATACCATCCCATCCCATACCATACCATCCAATTCCATATTATACCATCCCATACCATATCATTCCATATCATACCATCCTCCAAATGGATATACTGGCCGAGGCTGCGGGGGGGAGGGCTAGACCCGATCCCAGGCAGGGCTAAAGCCTAGATGGGATGCTGCTCCATCCATATATAAAAACACACACACAATCATGCACTTTGGTAAATTAAGAAATGCCAATTAACCTAAATGCAAATGTGTACTGCGAGAGAAAACCAGACTACCCAGAGGAAAGAGAGTGGGGTAACAATTCAAACCCCTATCCCAGCGGGTATGAGGCCACAGTGCAGCCCTCTGAGCCAGCACACCCTCAGAGCATCTTAAAGTCCAGGAGGAAAAGCTTTAAGTCAGTCAGTTTTGTGCTTAAAATGTGCTGCATTTAAAGAACACCAGATCTTTTAAAATACAAACATACACAGATAACCTAATTCAAACTTTAAATGCACTTTCAATAAATAAATGTAATGCACAAAACTGTCGTACATTAAGGTATAGGCATCTACTAGACATACCTATGCTGCTATATTTGTTTAAATGTTTACCTTTCATTAATAAGCAGTATGCCCATTTACTCATTATTACTCTGGCCCTCCAGGACTGGAGTTTGACACCCTTGTATTAGACTATATGTACAAAACCTGCTTCCTAGTTAACAGAAAAAAATGTACCTAAAAAAGTACTACTATAAATACAAATAACACATTCCAAAAAAGCAACACAAAAGTGTCATTATTACAAACTTATGTAGACAAAATTTTCTTGAATTTACCTGCCGTTTGGCTTCTCTCTTTTCACTGAAGGGCTGTTCTGTTGATGTTTCAAAGTTAGTGGCTTCTTCGTTATTATCTTTACCAAGTGATTCTTCATCTGTGTCCTTTGCCTCCTCTACTGTGCCATCATCGTCATCATCATCATCATTATCATCATTATCTTCAGCGTCGTCATCATCAGCAACACCATCATCATCATCATCGCTGTCACTTCCAGAGTCCTCCAACCCTGAAAACACACTCTCTTCACTGTCAGACAAGTCGTCATCATCTTCTTTCTCCAACTTTTCAGGGAATCCATCATTGTCGATTTTGAAGAGAGACAGCTGGAAAACACAAATACTGTATTCTTAAAAGAGACAGCAGACACCAAGCTTTATAAACCCGGTTTACGCTGCGATTTAGTCCTTTGCTTCTGTATACCAGATGTAAGCCTATACATATTCATTCAATTCAATTACTTTTATTGACAGACTCAGGTCCATACACACAAAAAAATGACAGATAAAAACGTGAAGAAAATCAAATAACATACAGACATTACATTCGGTTACATTAAATGCTTTGTTTTTAAAACCTGTACCAGTAAATAAGTATATAAGCAGTGGTGTGCGCACCAGTTAGCTGGATAGCTAACTGTTTAACTGTCCATAACTGAAAAATTAATTATATGGGCAACCAGCATCGATAAAAAAAACCAGAAGCACACTTAAGAGAACGTGATACCTGATCATCATCCTCTTCGGCAACTCTTTTTTTGCCACTTTTCTCTTTCGTATCCATCACAGCGTCTTCTTTGATTGCAGACCGCGATGCAGGCATGCTGTAGGGATGGCTAACCACGTGGGCGCCACAGCGGGTCAAATGGCATAGGTCAAAGTTTAGCATATAAACGCACTACGTATTTATTTCAGTTACAAATTACCAGTGGACAATACAACACTCGATAATGTTGTACTATTTTTTGTAATAATTTAATATCGTATTGTTTAAACGGAAACTATATTTTGCTTTTGGACCCTAGTTAAGGGTTAAAGTTCAGACGAGATATAAACTGCTGCTATTGTTTTAAAATACATTTTAATTAAAATACCATTGACATAAAATGTATTGATTGTGTCTCTCTGCTTATGTCTTATTTATTATGTATTTTGTTACTATTAATGAAATACATTTTGTTTTCCAGTAGTGATGTCACAAAATGGCGACTGCCATGAAGCTGCTCGCTGTGTCGTTTCTACGCAGTTCGTAAGACTGTCGTTTCGATGGAAATTTCCACTGTTCGCCGTTTGGCTGATGAAAGTCGCTGGATCGATTGACCCGAGGAATTTGTGTAAAAGTGGAAAGTGGACAACTTTACTGCGCAGGGTCGCAGCATCGTACACTTTATAGTCTATGCTAGCTGGCTAATCGCTTTAGGCTGGAGTACCGGGGGTGCGGATGTTTTGCTGAATTTGGCTCCTTTGTACTTCGGCTTTGCTTTTTGTTCTTATAGCAGCGCGCAACTTCTGAGGTGGCCTGACATTATCTGCGTCGTGCGGGCATGGAGTACCTCGGAGGCGGTGCCGGTACAGTTCTGCTCAGCGGCAGCAATGTCCCTGCCTTTCTCACCAAACTTTGGACTTTGGTGGAGGATCCAGACACCGACCCGCTCATCTGCTGGAGTCCGGTAAGCGAGAGGGAGACCCACGTCCTGACCCACCCCCCGCCGAAACAGTCCGGCTACTTTTATTTAAAAATCACCAATTTGGAGAAAATGATCAAACAGCTCGGACGGCGACACGGAACAGTGATGCGCCGCTGACCCAGACACTGACTGCTACGAGCTATTCGTGTGCCATAATTATGTTCGTTCATCCCCCCCCCCCCCCCGTTACCCGTTTAAAACGTAGTAAATTGTATTTTAAGTTGGTGGCAGTTTAAGGAAGCACTTGTTTGCGTTAAGGCCAAAAGGAGGTGTGACAACGCTAGTTTTTCAGGGGGAACACGGTGACTGGACACTTTTACATGTTCGTATAAAAATGTCAGTATGGCTTAATTTATTATCTCCAAGAAGTGTGAGAGCCGTCAAAAGAAGTCATACGTGTATCTTATTAACCTGGTTAAACCCAGTGCGTCACGGTCTAGTTTAACGTCAGCTAGAATTACCGTAATTTCGCCTAAAGTTATCAGACACCTTAAACTAGCTGTTTCCTTTTTAGTTAAACAGCTATCTTTAACATTGGGATACGATACAGGCTACGACGACACAAGCTAACAAAATGCGCCCCGAGCACCTAACCACTGGCTTGAAGAGTCATTTTTAGAAAGGGGTCTCCGAAAACTCTATTCTGGTTCCCTGGCTGAAGTGACAGTGACTTTTTTGCATCATCATCCGCCCTTCCTTGTGCCTCTGCTTGTTTATATAGACCAGTCCTCCTCTGACCCACAGGCAGCACAGTTACACATTGTCTGCTAGCAACTATCAGGTGCAGAGCATCCATAGCGGGAAGTTGTGAAGTCAACACTACCAGTTTATTCCTGTTTATTTTATTGTAGTAATGAAATGACCTCAAAACCTTATGGCAGCACAACATGTTTTTGAGTCTCAAGCTTTCTTGCTTTAAGAATTTGTTTTGGTTTTAGTGGTTAACTCTAGGGTTAGTCTTTTATAAAAATCTTGAATCCACCTTCCCGCTGCTTATCTGGGAAAAGGAGCCAATCCCAGCTAGCATAGGGCAGAGATTCATTAGTCAGCCTAACTGCAGGTCATTGGGATGGAAAGGCGAAAACTTTCAACTTCCACACAGAGCCAGGATTCAAACCCCCTACCCTGGAGACATATGTCTGGAGTGCTATCCCAGAGCCACTCTCTAAAGGTTTCCCATCTACTTTCTAATCACATATCTTGCATAGGCTCATGTGAGAGGGTCTATAGCTCAGGCTGCGTAGATTATAAAGCTGTGGTATCAGTCCCTCGCAAAGCGCATTATGGATATTATGGATCCCAGTTGGCCTTACTGTCTTTCGGAGGAAATCAATATGAGATGGAGAGCACATGCAATTTACACATCTTATATATATATATATATATATATACACACACACACACACACAGGTGGGATTTGAACTCATAACCCTGGAGGGAGGAGGCAGCACAGTTACCTCTACCATACCCTCACTCAGGTTTACAGTTTTATTCATCGATATTAGGGCTGTTCAGATCATGGTCCTAAAAGTCCAAGCACTGCTGGTTTTCAAGACTTACTTTACCTGTGAGCTGGGTATGAAGTCTGGCCAATCAGAATCGGCTATTAATAAACTAACTACCTGACAACCTAAAACAAGGCATGTATTTGGAATGGAGGGCCAGATTTGTGGAGCCTGGATATACATTTCATATTCCATCCATCAGGTCACACTCCACAGTGTAACTCACCAAACAGCAGGTTAACATTGTACTGTAATATTTGGCTTCCCTGCACATTAACCCATTTTGGCAAAGTGAATTTGTAGGCCTCTAGAACATTTGGTGTTGATATGACAGAGCTCGGTTTCTGCAATTGTGACTTGGCCTCTTTATGATGACAAAAGCTGTTTTAGCCTTAATGTGCTTACTTCCAGAAATATGAATTGGTGTTAATTAAAATGCCTAATTAGAGTAGGATTGCTAGTAACTGAGAATATTGCATCGATTACTGTCAGTGATGTGGGCTGTTGTAAAGGAAGGATAAACGTCTTAGCTTCAATCAGTTGTTGAACAGTGCTTTTCCACACAAACATCGTGGCCATCCAGTAAAACAGCCAATCGAAGCATCAGACTCTATGGGACTTGAACTGTGGTATTTCCTGCGAAAACAAATTCACACTGAAGCTGAAGGTTTTGTAATGGCAAATCGGTATTTCAGGGGTGTTTGCATATAAAACTCAGAAATATGCTGTATCAGGCCACGTCTGCTACACAAACTCTGATAAGCAGCGATATTTTAATGAAGTTTAATTGTAGGACATAATTGTAGCATAGCTGTGGGTCTACTTTGTAAGCCTTTCTGTTTGTTTGGGACATTGAAAGCTTAATTTATGTCCCTTATATTTTTGTCGTAATACAATCATATATTCCATGTAACATGAGGACAATTATGGAGTCTTTTGAAGTCAGAGTTTTATCGTGCTCTCTTGTGGTTGCATTTTTTTCTATGTACATCTTATGTTTTCCTCCTCTTTGCAGAATGGTAACAGCTTCCATGTGTTTGACCAAGGAAGATTCTCCAAGGAAGTTCTTCCGAAGTACTTCAAGCATAACAACATGGCGAGCTTTGTGCGGCAGCTCAATATGTGTGAGTTCTTGTCAAATTCTCTCTCATTCTTTCTCATTTGTCCCATTGTTGAGGCATTTAATTTAAAGTCTAAACGTGGGCAGATTAAACTGGATGATTTATCATAAATGGAAGCATTGTTACGGCCCGAGCCAGTGAGCAGGTTTTGCTGTGTTCCCCCCCAAACAGACGGCTTTCGCAAAGTGGTTCACATCGAGCAGGGGGGTCTGGTAAAGCCAGAGAAGGACGACACGGAATTCCAGCATCCCTACTTCATCCGGGGCCAGGAGCACCTGCTGGAGAACATCAAGCGGAAGGTTACCAACGTACGTGCCAATCCGTCAAACCTCGCACCGTTTAAGAGTGGCGGAAACGAGAAAGTTCATCCCCAGGACATGTTGGCCCTGAAGTGTGGGCACGGGTCACATTGGTAACCGGTATGCAGGCTATGTCAATAGGCTGCTGAGAAAAGTGGGCTTGAATGTGGGTTGTGCCGTGTTAACTCATGTCGTTTTTGCTGTGTTTTCCCTCATTCTCCTCATTTGGAGTCGTCCATGAATTTGTTTCGTGTTGGAGGCATTGATTAGCTGAACCTGCCTTTCATGGTTTTAATACCACCTACATCAGCAATACATTTGCACTCCATAAGTGTGGGAGCCTGTGACACATCTGCATGCGTTTGTGTTGCCATGCTTAGCGTTCCGCTTCATTGTGCCGAACTCTTAGGGGAGGGCCAATGGATGCCTTTGCCATCTAGCCACTTAGGCCATACGGGAATAAGAGAATCTCGCGGATCCTTGGCTGTAGTCTGCTGAGTGCCAGTGGGTTGTGGATGGCAGGCCAGCGACCACATAATCTGATGCCTGACCACCTTCTAAGTGGACCGACGAGATTCTTCTTCCCTGACGCCATGGCCACCTGCTTCCAGCTGGTTGACCCACTGGCCCTGTAACGAAACGCTGCGTGCAATTTTTCCATATCATGTGCCGGATCCAGGACAGGCATGTCATGGTTTCAAACATCTTCCTGGCCTTTTCCCCCAGGTGTCTAATATTAAGCACGAGGACCTTAAGATGAGCCAGGAGGATGTGTCCAAGCTGATGAGTGACGTGCAGGTCATGAGGGAAAAGCAGGAGACCATTGATTCTAAGCTCATCTCCATGAAACAGTAAGTCGCTCCCCCCCCCCCCCCAGTAATCATTTAATGGTTTCATCCAGCCAGTAACCATTTAATGGCTTCACCAACCTGGCGGTAACCTTTTCATGGCTTTACCCTCCCCCCGGTAACTGTTTAATGGTTTCACCCACCAGGTATCTGTTTATTGGCTTCCCAGTAGATTTTTTTTTGTTAGAGCAGGGTGATGGATGCTGGACTTCCGTATTGCGAGGGCTTCCCCAGCAAGTTACTCCGGGCCTGTGCTTGAGATGTGGTCATGTTCTGCGTTTTCGGGTTGTCCCGTTCCTTCGGTCACATGACAGAAATAGCAATGGCAGACATGAGGACACTTCCCAGGGGAGCCGGTGTCTGTCGCATTAAAGCCACGTAAGCCGTTTATTTAAAGCTAGTGGCCAGACCCGGAATTCCCAGGGTGGGGTGGGGCTGGCAAGCTGGAGGCTGCGATCGACAGCTTGGGGTCCAGGCCGGAGTTTC
Source organism: Mormyrus lacerda (assembly GCA_015163995.2). Classification (NCBI taxonomy): domain Eukaryota; kingdom Metazoa; phylum Chordata; class Actinopteri; order Osteoglossiformes; family Mormyridae; genus Mormyrus; species Mormyrus lacerda. Next base: position 9,482,954 of record JAABNX020000053.1, on the reverse strand, counting down.
TAAATCGATTTAAGCTGGAAGTTGATTTTTCTGGTGGTGTTGGCAGGTTATTGTGTCGGCTGCTTGGACAGTGTTTGGTTACGTTTAATTTGATGGATGGTTTGTTTGTCTAAGTGTGTATCTGTCTGAGTGCTGTGACCGCAACCCTCTCGCAACTGGCCTACAGCTGCGGACAGTGCGTAGGAGACTGTGAGTGTGTTCAGAAGGTTGCCGGTTCGATTCCCATGGCTGATAGAATAATCATTTCACCATTGGGCCCTTAATCCCAGAAGCTGTTCCAGGGGTGCTGGAAAAATGGCAGACCCTCCGCTCTGACCCCAAGGTTTGCTCTCTCAACAGTAGTATGGGATATGTGAAATCTGAAGAATTCCTATATGCATGTCCATCTGGCACATAAAGTATCATTATCCACAGTTCTGGTGGTTAAGTTAAAAACCCTGCTGAACATCTGCCTTTTTCAACAAACACAAACATCCATGCAGCAGGGCGTCTGCATGAGTTGCACGCGTTCGGGGCTCGGTGTCTCTGCGTTTAGCCATAGCGTGTAGCCGTGGCAGTGGTTAGTCACTGCTCTAAAAAGGATGGGTGCTTTAGCGCTCACAGCAGTATCCAGCTGCTCTTGCGCTGTCAGCATGCCTGTGTCAGCTCCCACCTCGTTAGCGCCGCCCCTGAGGCCCAAGTCAGACAGAGCGTCCGGAAGAGCCAGCGTGCGGATGATGTCACCCTCGTAACGACGGCGGTTCTTTGTTTTGCTGTATGGGTTTTGTTCTCTAGCATGCTCGGCATGCCTCTGACACGCCGGGTGTCTGACTGAGGGGAACCACTGTGGAAAATGATGTCAGGGTCACTTAGGTCATCAATGAGCAGTTCTGCGTGCATCTCGCACACAATCCCTGGTTCAGCCAAAATTAAACACATCATATTTATATCTTTTCTGATTTGTCATTTGTGTTTTTTTGGACTTAATACCAGATTTAATAATACAGACTTAATACCGAGCACCAATCGCTTCTGAACATTGTGGCGAGGCGTCAGCGAGATCCGCACAGCCAGATGCACCCCCGTGTGGGAGGTGGGAACGTGATACTAAAGGGGGGGGGAGGGGCATCCGGCTGCTTCGGAATCCGCACCTGTCTCCATAAACACCCCCAGGCTACCCCCCTTCCACCACCACCACGGGGTCAGGCAAGAGTTGACAGTCTGACGAGCTATTAGTGGTCGTCCACGGCTCTCAGACCACTTTTACGGGAAAGACCAGCGCCACCTGATGAGGTGAGTAAAGAAAGATGTAGGGCGGCCCATCTGAGGCAGCCCCCCCACCCCACTCTCACATCTGCTCATTCCTCATTGGTCAGTCACCACCTACTAGCAATAAAACTATTAGCCATTGGCTAATCTGCCTCTCTTGTCGATTAGTGATCAATCAGTGACTGTTTGCAAACCCCGGTTGTGTTACCAGCCATCTCAAGGAGGCAATACAGTATCAGCCAGCCGTTTCAGCTTCTCCTTTCAAATCTACAGAAAATACATGCCTGTTTGAAATTTGCCATTTTAACAAATGCACACCTCCCCAGTAGTTTCTCCGTATTTTTCCAAATATCGATTCTGAACAAAATGGAAGCTCAGCATCACATAAAATATTTACAAAACAATCACTGGTGCGAATAATTGACTGGTTAGAGGAGTGTACAGACTAAATGAAATGGGCTTACCCTTCCCTTTTTTCTTTAGCAGTACTGAGTTAGAGTCTGGTCCGACCTTAGCCTGACTGAGAGCCATTTTATACACCAAATGACCTTTGACCCACTGCCGCGTGTCTTCATGGTTAAGAGGACACGGGCTCAGTGGAGGATTAGTGTATGATTTGGAGGCCAGGCTATTTAAAAGCTCTGTCCCACATATTGAAAAGACCTATATTATTGTAAACCAATTATTTTTTTCCCTATAATGGTGCACATGGTATCAATTTGAATTTAGTTTTATTCCCAACTCACACATGCAACTCATTGGGTGGTTTGATTGACAGGAAAACTATAATCCTGAAGAGAAGGCAGATGGGGGAAAAAAAGCTACAGACTACTGACAGGATGTCATGAGAAGGCAAAGGCTGTTTTTAAAGGTGCCTGTCGTCATACAGCGAGGAGGGACGCCTCGTCCGCCTATGTCGGTGCCGTCCGGGCCCGTTTTTAATGCAAGCCGTGTGTGTCCGAGGACGGCGCGGCCTATGAGCGCACACAGCAGGCAGCTTTAAAAGGGCCCAGGGACTGACTTTAAGAGGGCCAGGTGGAAGGCAAGGCTTTCAAGGCCCCACTAAAAGGCTGAATAAATAAAGGCTGCTAAGATCTTTCGATAGCCATTAACTTAGCAAAATAAACGTTCTGAAGTATCCCTCAAATCTTTCGTGCCCTGTTTTCCTGTACTGTAAAAGCCAGGGACATTTTATCAGCCTTGTTAGAATTCCTCAAAGTGCAAAGGGGTTGCTGCGGCATGGTTGTGCTTAGCACCCCCTAGAGGTCCATGTAGAAAGTGCATGTTTATGATTAGCAAATGCTGAAATTAAACTGATAAATTTCAGTCACTTGAAGGTAAGGAAAAAAATATTTGCCTTTAAGTTTGACCTTAGTTTTACAGTTTAGGTCTTTGCATGTAGCTATGAGGGTAGTGATCCAAAGGTGGAGAGTAACGGCCCATAGGAACAAGTGATGATAAATGCTAAATCAGCAGATAATTTGATCCTTCATTTTCCTGATGACATGTTGGAGGTGTTGTCTATGATCTACTAAAAGAAAAGTCAGGAAGGCCAATAATATGGGCTTAACAATTTCTTGGGCCACACAGCCAGTAAGAGCTGCAGCCTATAGCCAATGGCAGCCCTCCGTGTTGGTGTACGTCACAAATGTGTAAAATCATTGGCTGCTGGAAAAGTGAGCTGTAGTTATAAATATTTCAATCTAATTGTCCCAAAAGGACTTTGCTTGTGTCCTGTGTTTCTGAAGTTAGAGCTTCACGGTGTCGTCAGTACCATAAGATTCCCGGCATTTCAGCTGTTTGATGTTCTATTCTGTCTTTCTTTTGTCTTATGTGTCTCATTTCACCCATGTAAAGTGCCCTGGGACAACTCTGTTGTGCAGGGCGCTATATAAAAATAAACTGAATTGAATTGAATGTACACCCTGTTTTTCCATAGGGAGAATGAAGCTCTTTGGAGGGAGGTGGCCACCCTTAGGCAGAAACACACCCAGCAGCAGAAAGTCGTCAACAAGGTAAACTGATGGCAAAACGCCCGTCAGTCAGACACAGAACCACTGAGCAGTGAGGCTCTAGCGGCTAACGGCATGAATGAGCGATGATTGCAGCTGTGCTGTGATTACAGTCTCCTCTGTAGTTTGTTGGCGGTGTCAGGCTTGACCGCCCCGTGGGTCATTAATGTCCTTCTCTCCGCCACCCTCATGTCCCCACAGCTCATCCAGTTCCTGATTACGCTGGTTCAGTCCAACAGAGTCTTGGGCATGAAAAGGAAGATGTAAGTCCCCACCGTTCTCAGTCCCCTGGGCCCTGGAGCTAGCTGGCTTTGGGTTTAACGTACCCCTGCTCTCTCGACAGCCCCCTAATGCTGAATGACAGCAGTTCAGCACACTCCATGCCCAAGTTCAGCCGGCAGTACTCGCTGGAGCACATGCAGGGTACTTCAGCCTTCTCGGTAGGGCAGCCATCTTTATTTTAGGCATCCGGAGTGTGCCTGTTTGTTAAAAGGCTATCTGTGCTGTTTCCTGACCTTATTCATGATGTTGTCGTTAATTGCACGTTGCAGGCACCCACAGCATTTGGGGCGGCAAACCTCTTCTCGTCGGATGATCCTATGAAATCAGGCCCAATCATCTCTGATGTTACTGACATGTCACAGTCTAGCCCCAGTGAGATCACTGATGAGTGGACGGAGGAGAGGTCAGTGCCGTGTGTGCATGCTGAGGTATTTTTTAATCCAGCTGGTGAATGCAGTAAGCGTCAGCTCTGTGATCAGGGTCATCATCGTCGCCGTCACCCTTAGCTTGCTCATCAGAGATATTTCATTCATCATTCATTCATCTCAGTATTACCTTTACACATTTTTTCTCGCACATACA
>JAABNX020000053.1:9449942-9466019 GCA_015163995.2 Mormyrus lacerda | reverse complement strand
CCCCCCCCCCCCCCCCAAGTGAAGTCTTACCATTATTAACTAATTAGTTAATTGTTAGCTAATATAGTGCCTGAATGAAATGAATGAAGTCATGATTTATTAATGATGAATAAACATGGAATTAGTATGTAACTAACACTTAGTTACTGGTTAAGTAAGCATTAAGTTAAGCATGTACTACTACATTATTCATGTCCCCTCAAGTAAAGTGTGACCTGATTCCTCTCTGCTTTGTTAGTATTTTTGCTATTTGTGTAGTAACTCCTGAAGTGTGTGTGATGTAGTTGGTCAGACTTACTGAAACCTTCATTGGTTCCTCGGGGATCAGCAGTAACTATAACAAAGCAGAAAGAATGGTTAGGCATCACAATGGCATCAGCATTAAGCATTGGGTTGACGCCCAAAGAGTATAGCGACCAAACCCTTTTAGGTGGACATACACAGGACAAATAGAGGCCAGCGGCCAAGGAGTCCTGGTGATGGGACTCACCCCCGTCAACGGTGTCCGTGTGGGGGGAGATTTTAAGCGGGTTCCCTGTAACTGAAGCACCACACTCAGAGCAGTGAGATGGATGCCCCCGCCCCCCACCATCACCCAACACCCCCCCCCATGAGCCATGACCCATGAGCATGGTTGTGAGTGCTGAGAAGCTGAAGAGGAGCGACCATGTAGGGGCGAACCCACCTGGGGATCCAGTCTGAAAAGGCACACCATGCAGCTCCGCCCCCCCTAAGTCAGGAAGATGACAGTGTGGACCTCACAAACCACAAATACCCTGGACCATTAAGGCTTTACAGATGCCCTTTGCTTGAACACGAATCAATTTTAATTAGAGTAACCATTGCTTAACCATAGTAAACATTGAACATGAATGAATGCACGGACAATAAAATTTATGACAATGAATATGAAGCCAGAATGAACAATGTTTTTAGAAAGACACTAAGCGGTATAACCCTTTGATGGGTAAATGGTGTATGTGTAGAGATTTGCTGGTGTAGTCCTATTTCATTCATAAACTTTTCTCACTTTTCACTGTGTGTTGGCCACTGGCCAGTCTTTGGCACCATGGTCTAGGCCTGTGGCTGGACCTTGAAAGGCCCACAGGGAGGCACTGTGGCATCATATGTCCAGGGTTTGGGCTTTGAATCCCACCTCCACTCTGTTTTCCTGAGGTTTACGTGTCTCTCCATGTCGTATGGGTATGTTCCCTGTGATGTACTGGCATCCCATCCAGGGTGTACCCCAGTCATGTACCCTCTGCTGCCTATGATTGGCTACAGGCCTCCATGTGACCCTCTCCAGGATAAATGATTGGAAGGTGGATAGGTTGATAGATGTATAAAAGGCCCACTGACCTGTGGAATTTATTTGGTTGCTGGTCACGGGTTCTCCACTGAAGGCTAGGGAGGAAGAGTGGGGGGCGGGGTCACAGGGTGCTGCCTGATTGGTGGGATGTTTGCCTAAAAATCTTCAATTCCTTCTTGAGTTTGAGGCAGGATAATATTCTGTATTGTGCAATAGCTTCTTCTGAGAGCTATCCTCATCGCTCAGGACAGATTTGTGGAGTGGAAAGTGATCCTAATAAACTCTCCTAGCAACGCACTTGCATGAAAAAAGCTGGCTGGCTTTTGTCCTTTATCTCCTTGCAACTTTGTCCAAACGCCATAAACAGCACACTGAAAAATCACCTCCGGGGGGTGAGAAAATTTATGGATACATACCTATATCTGGTGCGCTGGAGCTGAATGCAGAGCCTGGAGCTACAGTGTAAAAGCCAAACATTTATTTGGTGGGAGAGAGTTACACATTTAAAAGGACACATCAGGCTTGCTCAATGAACTCCAACCTCAGACTAGTAAAAATATATATTATTATATACATATTTGCAAAATGTATTAAATGTTTTGAGGCCACACTTCATTAAAATAGAAGATTCATGTAAAAGAAGGCAAGAATAACATCAGAAATTAATGTGTCAGCTAGTGTTCCTGGAGCATCTTCATGATTGCATCATTGTCTCTTACCAGTTACTTCCAGATGTAGGTGGGAACTGGTCACAAGTTCTCCACTCAAACCTGTTGAAAACAAGACAGCAAGAGCAGTAAGATTGGGATTCACAGTCAGGGGAATATAAACGGTTCTATTGAGTATAAAGAAATGGGTGTAAGTATAATGACTACTGAGGACGAAAAATCGCTTCTTGGATATTTTAACCGAAACACATGCTTGGTGTCACCATGAAAGAAGTGATGATACCTGTATGGTCCATGTGAGAAAATGCACTCAGCGAACTTGTCTCTCCTGCGATTGGGGCCACTGCCAAATGCAGGAGACAATGACATATGTTACTGGACAGTTGTGCATGCTGGATGCATGCATTTCATAGAATTTAAGGTAACTTCAAGTTTTTTGTTTGAATTTACTTGAATATGCTTTTATGTTTTAAGACTGACCATCAGTGCCTATTTGAGGATTGACGTGCAGACTCCCTCCACCTGGGGGTGGTGAACAGAAGGCCTCTGTGTTATGAAGCTCTATTCTCGCAGCAAAGCACAATATACACAGCACTGTATATACGCAGCAGGACAACCTCCACTGTAACAACAATGTCAAGTGCATCATCGCAGGAGGTGTTTCAGAAAATGTTACAGCGGCTACTCAACTTACCTGCTGAGCTGAGCTGGGAAGCGCTGTGCGGGTCACCTGTGTGTGTATGGGGGGGGGGGGGTGAGGAAGACAATAATGGATAGTTTTTGGAATACTAGAGTCTTCCCGTTTTTGATGTTTTTTGGGGTGATGGAAGCCTGCGGATTTTTCCATCGCTGACTTGCAATATTTAACACAGCCAGAAGTGGCAATTCAGGATCCATGGTAACTTTTTCCACATAATAATAAGGCATAAATTTCACAATATGACACCATTATTATGATTAGTCTCAGTTTGTAACCCTGAATTAATGTTTGGGGTTAAAGAAAACTGTATGGAAATAGTGTCACACTTTGCAGACGTCTGCTTATTCACGACAGTGTTGATAGATTGTTTATTATTATTATTATTATTATTATTATTATTATATAAATAGTAATAATAATGATAATAATAATATGAACCCTTGTGTTTAATAATTATAGAATGAAACGTATGCCTTAATTTGTCAGTGGGAACCACAAATACAAAATATGGCAAAACATAAGGAGAAATGCAATATTTAAAACAGATCATTCTGTATGCATTCCTTTTTGCATTTTGTCCATTTATTTTTTATGTTTATTTATTCTACTCAATAGTCATTATTGCTTTTATTAATGTAAGACAATGTTTCATTGTATCCATTATATTTTGTAACAATATTTTTTTGTAAATTTCATAATTTTTCTTACTTATTCTGTCATGATGGTCAGTGATAGGCTGATCCCCTGTAAATGGTAAAACAGAATATATTAGCTGATGTGAAATAACAAAGTTTCTTCAGCTTTGCCTAAAAAGTAGCAGATTACCTCTATTGTGCATCTCTGTGATTGGTCTTTGACGACCATTTCCTAATGAAAAAACAAGTTAATGTTTCGAGAGCAAGTTTGGTACCATTTTATAACTGTATGTATATGTTGTTAATAAAGTCCGTCAGCAGTTCCTCTGTATTTTAAAAACAAAACTGAAATATGGATATCAGTCATCACTTACCATTGGGATTTGTTGAGTCTATATGCACTACATCAGAGCCACCCTCTAGAATTTAAACAACGTCTTGGAATCATTTAGAACAGTCCATTCTCAACACCTTAATTTTTCCATGATTTCATACAGTGACTCCAGGAGTCAAGGAAATTATATAATTTTATATTTTTTGTTTGACTTGACTTTACATGAACATACCTGGATCATGTGTACTCAGATATTCAGTATGTGATATCACGGCCATTTCTGCATGTGGATCTTTAAAACAACAACAAGAACAACAATAATAATGATAATAATAGAGTATTCTTAACACTTTAGTCAAGGAAGATGATTGACTGGTCTTAATATTCTAACAGAAAAACTGAAAAGCTCTTTCTGCGTGAATAATTGTGATAGCCTCACACCTCTTGGGCTTCTCCTACATTTCAATCTGATGTTTTTAAATTGCCTATAGAGTGCAATTTTTCCATGTGTACATGAGTGTGCCCTGTGATGGACTGGAATTCTGTCTGGGGTGAGGGGATTGAGCCCTGTGCTGCCTGGGACAGGCTCACGCTTTCCCACACCCTGATCCTGCACCGGATAAGGAGTTGGAAGACAAATGGATAATAACACCTTCTGGCTGTTTTTCCTGGAGGGAGATGCAGCACATGTCATACTGAAGATTATCCAGTCAGTCGATGCTTATTTACCTGTTGTGGTACCATGGACACCTGTCAGAGCAGCATGATCCCCACCGTCTAAGTTACCAAGAAACAAATACAAGCAATGAATTGAAGACAGCCGATCAGAAAGTGCAACATTTCGTCTAAAGCTGCAGATTTGAAATATCCTCCTTACCAGTATAACTAACGGAGTGGAAATGGTCACTAAAACTGCCTGGAATTCTGGAGCCTGGTGACAGATGGATGAAAGAAAGCACTGGGTGTTTCTGTGGATCATTTCTGTAAAATGTAGTTACAGGCAGTTCTCAAGTTACAAAGGAGATTCACTCCCTGTGTCTGTCTTTAAGTAGAATTTGTAGTTAAGTCAGAAAAATACTGTACTGCATCTCGAGATGATGAACCACAGAAACCACGCAATGTTGTCATGAGTGTTACAAAGTAGAATGTGTATTCTTTACTAAGTACTATAGTGTTTAATTCAAATTTTTAATATGACAGATTTTAGTTTGGCTGTTAAGTACAAGTTCTCCATTATGGGACGTTTTTAACTTGGGAATTGCCTGTGTTCATTTTGTGTGCTGGACATTCCGGAACAGAAATATTTACATTTGAAGACAAAGATACAAACAACGAAAAGATCACAATAATGTTTCAGAAAACCAGGGGTTGACAATTTGGGCCCCATACAAGCATATCATACGGGGCCCCCCAATCCACACCAATCCAGTTATGTTCCAATTTTTCAGGGCCCTGTTCCTAAAATCATCCTAAATCCCCACCCCTACCCCCCTGCCACTTGTGGTGCCCCTGCAGAGACCAGACCCATGCATGAGGCTTGCTTGAAAATCACTCTTTGAAAATGACACTTTCTATATATGCATTTGTCAAAGAGAATCATGTAACATTGCAAGTGGTAAGCATTATGAAAAAGTAATTGGAGATTAGATGTAAAAAACAAAAAATCTGCATAAATAAATGTGCCAAAAGTTAACAGGCGCATGCTTACCTTCTGATGGATGGGCTGCAGGTACAGATAGGTGTGAGAATTTCACATATATATACAACCTTGTATGGCATAACTCGCAAATTTATAGGTCAGTCATTGTATAGGTAAATATGCAGTAAACCTGTAGAGGCCATCTGTGGAATGCCCAGGTCTCCAGCCAGTCCTGTTATTGACAAAAAATGAGATTCAAGAAATAAGATGTTTCATATTTCCATGAAATTCTCTCCAAGGTTTGACGGTTCAGCAGTAAATTAAAAATAACTGCTTTGTTTCTTGGAAAAATGTGATAAAATGTGCAAAATGGCTTCTGGAATCTTTTTAGAACAAAATACCAATTTGTTCTTATAGATTGATATTTTTTACTTCTAAATCTCTTTACTGGCAGAAATACAATCTTAGGGTGATTCTAATGTGAATCACTATGGTGATAATGTCCACATCTTTTATATTCAGTGTCATATGTATAACGAACATATCCTGGCTTAAGTTGATCTATCCAAATTTACAATTATACAAACAAATATGGTGGCAAGAGATTTCTTTCTCATTATGTGTCCCTCAAAGGTAGTGATATGTTATTCAGCTCAGTTAGACTCTCCTGTGCTTATTGTCCTACATCAGTGAACATAACAAGTCTTGGAGGTAGCAATTTACCCAGTCTTTCAGTGAGGGCGTCATTCCCAGTGAAACCACCTGAAACATGTGAAGGGAAAAGAGTCAGAATGACCTTCAGGATAAAATCTTCATTCAATCTCCTTTATAAGCACAGACATGCAAACTGATACTCGAGGGTTCAAGGCTTTGTGGAACACATGGATGTAATGATACCTTGGCCCGAAAAGCGGCCATAAATTTAGCCCGCCGCTCTGAAATCTCTGTCATGATTACAAGTCTGAAAACGGTCTCGCAGGTGCGGTAGAGCAAGTCAAGCCTGTGAGAGACGACACATGGAGAGGAGGCAGGGAGATTTACGGCTCCTAGTGGAGAGTGCAGTGCCAGCAAGTACCTGGAGCATGTGACTGAGCATTGCTACCAGCGGGCTCTCCTGGAGTGAGGCCAAGGACTGGAATTAAAGACCAGCGAGAAATAGCAACCTGATTAAAACCAAATTTCCGTACACGCAGACAACAGCCTTGAGATAGCAGCTCAGCTATTTAGGCTCACAGATCAGAAATCATTATCAGCTTACAGGAAAAAATGTCAAATCGTAATCTATGGGCATATGAGGAAATCAATCACTCAACATCAGTCATGCTTTCAATCTATAAAAATACCATATGTTCAAAAAGATTAAGATTTCAGTCATTTATGTTCATCCTGGATTTAATTATGAAAAAGTATTATTCTGACACATGGTCAAGTTAGCAGGAACTATAACCATTTTTTAATTTAAGCAGGACCTACCTGACAGGTCCATATTGGGGTCAGAAATATAATGGTCTGTTATATCTGAAACATATTAGGACATTGTTTTAAGTTAGATCCAATTACCGTTCTAGTATGTCTCATAACAGATGCCTCCCCTGAGTGAGCTAGATGGCATGAAGAGGTGATGGTATGAAATAAGTGGCAGGTGTGCAGAAACACAGGAATCACGCCTAGTTCTGGGAGGCCCACAGAATCCAACGCAAGCAGATTTTTAGATGCTGAACTACCTTGCTTATCCTTTTAGCTATGTGCCAGTTAAGGCGCATCACTATATTAATACTAACGTCATTCAACTGACTCGTTGTAGTGGTTAGCATAAGCTAATGCCTAGAACTCTATCATGCAATTAGAACCTGTCAGAATCCTGCTAACCTAATCGTAAAGTGCATCATAATTCTCATCTATTCTTTTTTTTCTTTAAAGAAGCGATTATCTCTCATTTGTCAGAGGCCCCCCGATGAAAACGACAGCCAGATGTTTTTGTCTCACGGAAGCCGACACATATGGAATGCATTCAATCTTCTGGGGGCGTGTGTGCATGGTTCTGATTCTGTTCCTGGGCCGGGGTGTCTCTGCTGTACCTGGATATCCGCCATAGAAGGTATCAGCCAGGGGAAGATCAGAGACTGTACAGACACAGAAAACCAGACCAGCCATTCATCGTTGTTATTGCCCAAACTGCAATATGCCCAACAGTCAAATGAAGTGGTTTGCTTGACTACTGAATGCTCTTTCTAGTTGTATATTGCACACAGACTTGATTTCTGAATGGAGTCTTTCTTGGGTTATATTTCTGTGTATAGCATTCCTGATGCAAGGTTTTTAGCAATGCTCATATATTTCTTTCCACCACAATGATCTTGCACTTGTTTCTGGTCGATCAGCCTTGTAGCACTTGTAGCTAAGCTGGCTCCTTGATGGCAGTATGCTTGTACTCAGTATAGGGCATTTCAGATCCAGAAGCTATAAACCCAGACCAAGAGTTTGTTTCAACCAACCAGCTGAGCATAAAGAGTCACAGTCACAGAGTAGTCAACTGGTTGGTAGAAACATAATCTTGGTCTGGATGTATAACTTCTGGACCTGAAATGGCCAACATTGCTTGTTCTGTCTGCTTCACTTGCACCTCACATTGGAGAAAAGCACCCGCCAAACAGAGAAATGTAAATGTCAACTGTGCAAAGCCCCCCCATGTCTTACCTGCGTGTCCAGCCAATGACCCCACTACCAGCAGCTTATGGCTGTTTCCTGTGAAACAGCAAAGTGTCAGTAAAAGCTGAGTGCTGCTTATGTGACATCGTCAAAGCAGCAGCACGAGGGGGGAGTGGCCACTTTTACCACCCTCCCAGTGCTACCTTACCGTTGGACTCCGTTTCTGGGCCTTCCGAACCATTCCCCTCCGAACCTGTGCAAAGTGGCGCGTCAATACCATAAGGTAAATATCACAATCTACCCAATACAAATGAATAAATCCTTAAAAATCTGAGAACATACACAGTATGGTGCAGGCAGTACACACACATAGCAGCCTTCCCCTTTAAGAGGCTTGTTACCATGACACAACACTATATCTGACAAGCATTAATAAATGATCCCACCTGTAAGATCCCCATGAGAGTTGGAGCCCAAAGGGGGTCCATTCCCTAAAAGATGAGATCGGCTTTTCAGACAGAACACTCTTTACGGTCACTTTTCAGATGAGGTTATCCGAGTACATGTTTTATTTGATCTGAATGAAATCATACTGTGATTTCTCACTTGAGGTCACCCTAGTGCATGTTTTATTTGATCTGAGCTAAATCATGCTGTTTTTTCAATACCTGTATGTATACAGTAACATTTGTGTGTGTTACTGTTGTGCTTTGGCCTAAAATGAACACTGGAAGTTTCTCTACCTACCAGCAGAGTATATGTCAGCTTGGTGTGTCATTTGATGAAGCCCTGGAATTCAACAGAATGCAAAACATGCTGTCAGTAACCACAGAGTGCATCAACACCAGAGTTTTCATGCTACATGAACGAGGTAAGGAGCGCATGCCGATGACAGCACTTTGCTGCACCCAGGAAATGACAAACCACCTCAGGGATGACAACCTGACTGCAGCCGTGCTGTAGGTGATACCTCAGCACCACTCTAGTTTGAATGGAATGGAACATTGTGAAGTTTTTTTTTCTCAGGGGCTGCCAATTCCCAGTGCTTTCCAATCCTGCCATCACCCCCCAAGTTTTCCCTGGAAGTTAACATCACATCCAGGATAGAGCAATTGCAGGTTAAGGGCTTTGCGCAAGGGCCCAATGGAGTAGAATCATTCCTGGCATTCAAATTCTAAGTGACGGCACACAACCATAGCCTCAGAGACACCATCTGCCCCTTACATGAATTCATTACCAATAATTTCTTCCTTTCTTCAAAAACTAACTGACATCTTGTTGGATGGCTAAATGAACACTGCTTTGGTTCCCAAACCTCTCCCTAGGGGCACCTCAGCCATTCCATGTATTTTCTCTACCACTTAATTAATTAACTAAATTTTTAACTCAATGAAGTATTGATTAGCTAAAGAAGATTGTGGTCAAGTCAAAAGAGGCATGGGTGTATCGAGAGGCATTTGGGTGATTTTAGGGGACATTTTGAAATGGCTAAGCTGACAAACTTTGACAGGTGTTATATTTTATTTTAGCACCAACAATGAGATCCTTTAACCATAATTTCCTTTGACTGCCTAGTGAATATGATTTGTTGTGTTACTGGTTCAATGGCAGGATTTAAATTAGCCTGCTGGCCCGTCATCTTTTTAATTGACCAGCTCTAGGGGGAAAACACAACGCACCTCCAGCACCAGTCAAAAGTTTGGACACACCTACCCATATAAAGGGTTTTTTGTATTATTCTCTACCTTTTAGAACAATTATAAAAACCCCAAAACTATAAAATGACACGTGTGCAATTGTGCACTGACCAAAAAAAGTAAAAAACAAAAATAAATTATTTACGGGGGGGACACCTCTGTGGGGTGGGACACAGAAGGTTGCCAGTTCAAAGCCCTCGGTTGACAGAGTGATCTCATGATCGGGCTCTTGAGCAAGGCCCTTAACCCCAATTACTCCAGGGACTGGTTGACCCTATTGTCTCCTCTATGGCAGTTTCTTGAGGTGGCCTTCTGGGATGCTTTTCCAACTGTCCCGAAGAAGGTGCCACAAATGCTGAGCACTTTATTTCACTCTCTGGCCAAGTCATAGGGTGCAACACTTTTTATAGCAGAGTCTTAAGCACTTATGTAAGTCGCTCTGGCTAAGGGCGTCTGCCAAATGCTGTAAATGTAAATGTAAATGTAAAACACTGTCACTATCCTTTGTAGGCGGCTTGGCATGTCCAAACTTATGCCTGGTACTGCAGCTACTGCAGAAGGACAACTTTTCAGGCAGTCTGTGATGTGACTCGTGACTCTGGGCCTCACTCACCTTCTGCTAACATGTGGACCTCAGACGTCATGCTGGGAATATGTCCTGGTTCACCACCTGAGTGGATGGAAACTGGTGTTTGGCAAAGAAGTGGCAAAACCCTCAATTTTGGAAAATAGTGTGAATAAAGTGCTATCCTGATTATGTGAGGAGATGTATGGCTAAGACTGGACGATGAATCACTTTATTGTTAAAGTGAGACTGTCCCCTTCGCTGTGGGTGTTGAGGGGTACCTGGGGTCTCCAGCTGAGTGGCCATACTGCCGTGTTCAACAGCGCCTGGCAACAACGACACCAGCATGTTGAAAAACTGTGAAAAACTCAGGGAACCGGAGACACAGTTGAACTGAACTGAACTGAACACAGTGGATTGAGAGAGACTGGCCTTCTCACCGTCAAATGCAGTGCCGGCATCCAGTGGTACCATGTCCCCATTGTCACCTGCAGCAGAGTAGAGAGTAGGTATCTGATTAGAAAGCTCAATGGTGAATCAGCACTTGAGGTGTGTGAGAGTGTGTGATTTTTGAGTAAGATACCATACACGTGTGCATGATTTTTTTTTTTTTTACCATTTCCTTCCTCCACAGCTGAGTCCGTGACGGACACTGGTGGGGAGAGACAATGGTTATCTTACTGTTCAAGGCAATCTGCTTTCTCCATGGGTCTCTGATACTCACCGTCATGGCTGCCCCCATTTGATGGTCTACCTCCAATCAGTTTCTGTCCTGCAAAAAAAAAAAGCCAGGCACCTTTCTGAAACTTATGCTCACAAGAAATTTAAGTTGATACACTGGCAGTACTGTGCCATACGAATTCATTTAGCATAGAATAAAATTGCAGAAGGTCCCCTTTACCATTTATAGGGTCACCTTCCAATGAGCCTTCTTGTGGACCAGATGGATCTTGAAAGAAATGCATGATTTCTCAGAAATGAGGATTCATATTGTTACATACATACTCTTTGAAAAGACATCATAGAAGTATATCAGAATTATCCCTTTACAATTAGATTCTGTAGAGCAGTAAGTTGGTCGCTCATACCACGTCTTTTATACAATGATTCCAGTGTGAGTGGTTTTTTTGTTTACCCAAGTAAAATCCAAGTTAATCTTACCACCTTGAATTTCACCAGCTTCAGCTACACACTGTGAGCCCTTCATTGCAATTAAGACCTGTGCTGCAGTGAATAAAAGACCTGTTCAGGCTAACAGTGGATTAGCTTTAACTTACCCCGATCTTTTGATGCCGTGGAAGGTTGCCGACCTCCAATTCCTGAAAGAAAGATTTTAATTAATTTATTTATTTATTAATATTTTCCATAACATCCCACAGCACCAAATTTTATTTCATGTCGTCAGACAAACATCAGTAAGTTATGTGCCTTTCTTCGGAAAACAATGACAAAACTTTTGTTGTTTTTAAAAGACAAGAAATGTTTATAACACATGCTAGTCCAGTCTTTGAAGTTACTGTGGTTTCCCAGTGCATTTCTTTTTTTTAATATAAAGCTTTTAACACATGTAATTATGTATGTATTTATGTATTGTTTACATTAAAATAAATGTCATTTTTCATGCACATTATAAAGTGTTCCTTTGGTCATGTTTTTGGCATGTACTGAATGGGATTATTGCTTAATTCTCATTTAAATAACACATGAAACTTGCAGAAATTCAAAGACTGGACGGAGTTTGTAAAAACCTCATCAGGGTTTTTCTGCAGACCTTTCACACATCGTACCATAATAAAAGTGCTACTGTCCAGCAAATTGCTTAATCTACATGATAATGAGGCATCTACTTGTCAAATATGGATCTTAGACTCTTTCTCAATTGTTTCCTCCAATCTCATTAACCAAGCAAGTTTCTCCTGGAACACATGCATTTGTGTCCATGGCTAACCAAATTTTTTTTAGGCTAAGTACCATCAATTTATTTTAAAATCTGATTAAATTAAACGTTAAAATTAAATTAAAATAATTAAAACAGTTTGAGTGAAATATAAAATTATATGTGTTTCTTATTTTTATATCTTTTTAAAGTTCTTTTATGTATCTTCTAATTCAATGGAAATCTTTTTACGATTAGTGCTGTCTTGCTAACGGCATGTAATCATCTCCAGAAACTCTGGATTGAAATTCCATAGAATCGTCTCCCATTTCTTTCTATGTATAACAAATTCTGAATGCAGTGATAGTTAAAGTATTGGTATTCTATGCAATAATGAAATGCACCAAAAAATGAAGAACAGAGTGATCTGAAGTAAAATTTTTCCGGTCAAGACTCATTTTTCTCAATAAAATTGAGTGTTTACATTGTTAAGAGGCATTAAAAAACCAATTGCTTCATTGTTTGAATAGCTAAAAGGAGAGCATCTTTATATTGGTGGCAAGTTATTAACTTCTCACCCATATTCATATCCTGAATATTGGAGTCATCATCATCTGAAAAAAAAGGAAATTGATAACAGTTCATAAACTGTTCACATGTTTCCTTCTTCCTGAAGATTGTGTTGCAAAGGCGTAGAGAAGTGTTGGCAGTATGTAAGACTGCTAGGTTATAACTCAAAAAACAAACTGACGTGTTATTCCATTACCTTTTTTGGCTATTATTTTATTTGCTGTCAATTTTAAAATTATGTGTCTGTGGCACAAAAATTTAATAGCAGTTAATGCAGAATCACTCTGCAAGAGTATTGGATCAGGATCTGAATGTGTGGTCTATTTTAAATGATATTTAAACACTTAGTTTAAAGTATATTATTGATAGTAAAGTTGCATTTAATCCATTGTTCAACATAAACTCAAAATCATGCATCGTTAAAAAATTCTAAACAAATTACAAGTTGTTTAAATTTTGTTATATGTATTTTATAATGTCTATTTGACTCATCATTTTATTATATTTTACAGACCCGTTTATATTTGCAGTGATGTGGACAAGCTGCATGTGTTGAAAAGTCCTTTGTCCATGTTTCGGTCAATCATTCCAGGCAATCGTTTGTTTAGTTTGGCTACATTTTGCTAGAGAAACTGACATCTGGGCGCCTGGTCCAGCCACCACAGCCCACAGTCTGGATCTGCTGAGACCTCAGCAGCCCAGCGTGGGACACTTTCCACCTACCTTCCTCCTCTTCAGAGAGCTCCTCTTCACCCTCTTCTCGTTCAATATCAGATTCCTCCGCTTCCTTCTCTGAAAATGAAACATAAGGCTAGAAAAATTATATCTTGGGCCAGAAAGTACTTTGTTTCCGTCGTTAATCAACCTCTTCATTACATTTTGATGTATAACAATGTGGTCTCTGGAACATAAGTGATGGAGAGAAACAGGACCTCGCTGTGGACACTGATAGCCCCTCACCCTTGTCCGTGAAGTGTGAGCCCCACACAGAACATTTCTCTAAAGGCTTCCTTGGTCCCAACCCAGGCAATCATTCAGACTGGGTCATATTCCAGCCAGCCTCAGTTACTTTGCAAGATACAAATTCACTAAACACTATAGACAATCAGTCAAGCTGAAGTTTGGAAAAATGACAGAAAAGTATCTCCTTAATTACATAACTAAAGGTAACAAATCAATCTTTTGTTTATTTTTCCAAGACAAGAATAGCATTAATAAAAAATAGCTATTTAACAATATATTTTATTGACTAAAGTGTTACAGTTTAACATGTGCGACAAAAGAGAAAACAACTTATCTTCTCATTAACACATTCAGATATTTCTATTCAATCAATGCCCTTATTGAGCCGATTAGATGGAACAGAAGCCTTCATATTAATAAACGTTTGAGAAGGATTCCTGAGATTAGATGCTCTTCCTTGACTGCTGCTCACGAACAACACAAAGGAACATGCAGATTCATGGAAAGTGCAACCATTTATGACTGAACACTTTCTTACCTTCAACAGGAGCAGCTGCAGTAACTGCTGCCAAGCACACCACTGCTGAAAATATCAAGACGTTTCTGGAAGGCAAAGGGAGCGCACTCACTAAAATGCTAAAGGCAATATATTTTTAAAACACTTTTGAATGTTGGCAAAGCTGCATTTATTTAATGAGGCAAATAATGGCTGTATTTATTCTTGATTCTTGCTTTAAAAATATTACAAGTGAGACATTTAAAGATTTTTTTATTCCTTCATTGACAACATAAATGTATAAAAAATCCAATTACAACATCTTGACTGATTTATATGACACGTTACACTGCAACCCTATAATGAAAAAGTGGGATCAAAAATGGATAGATTTATATTACAAATTTAATAAACGTTTTGAACTGTATTACATTAATGACAGCATGAAAACGATGGATATTATTTTAATTGTAATGCAAAATAATGATGATCAAAAAATTAATTCATCAACCATAAGCATTCACAAACCATACATATAACATACACATTTATAGAGAGGATATTCACTTCCATTGCAATGAAAATTAGTGACAAAATTTTTGGCGGCCTGCACAAATCTTTCCTATAATATGATGCAAAAATGTCAACTGAACTTGTTTTGAATTAACGCACACATTTTAAATGATTGTAAAATACTTCAAAACAATACTACTATTATCATAACTTTTACTCAAAAAAATTGCATAGGGAATAAACAATTTTTATATGTATAAATTTAGAAGCCAAGCCATCAATGCTCCCCTGTTCAGGTGAATAATACCCATCAGGACAGAGAAATGCAATCCCCCCACTTGATTTAATTATGGTTTGCCTGCTTCATAAACCCCACAATCTGCTCATTGACCTGGTTACAGATAACGTGCTGTTCAGAGAACCGCCACTGTTCACTTACCGAGACAACATCGTTTTGTTATGTCGGCAGCCCTGGTATGGACATAGAGCAGGGAACATTCAGATTTTTGACTTCCTTATGCTTGATTGAGCACCCCTATAAGTTTTATACTCTCACAGCCGCCCATCTTGAGAAGGCGGGGTTTGGGTGAAGGCCCCAGCCCCTGGGACTAAATGACTCCCGTGATCCCTAAAAGGGATCAACAGTTAAAGTGGGCTGCCAGTGGAGGGCATAGGCAACCTTCTTTTAGTTTTTGCACCTGGGGAGACGGGAAGTGAGCCACATGCCCTCATTTCCTGCTTAATGACAGTGTCGAAGCTTTGTGAAATGGAGACAGGTGCTGCGTTTGACCTGTCCCGAGGTTCAGCGGCATGACATGGTGTGAATGCTTTAACGGCCAGTGGACGAGCACCAAGCAAACTCTACCACCTAACACCCAACTCTGGCGTTCTGGACTGTGATGTTTGTCAGATATTTGGACTGGGATTTTTAAAATATTTCGAAAGCAGTGTATAATAATGAGATGTTAAGTCTAAAATGGGAGAGTGTGATAAAATCATAATTGTAGGTATTCATTTAAAAATGAGGTCTTTTACCTTCTACTGAGACTATCTAACATACTGAACATGCTGCATTATTCTCTTACCCTCATCATGTACTCATCTGTTTCTGTCAGAACGTTTCATCAAAACACCAATCATACTGTGCATTTTCATAAAACAACTACAGGCAACCTGTTATGGACTGGCACACCACCCAGGGTGTACCCCAGTGAAGGTGTACCACAGCCGGGGTGTAGTCCAGTCAGGGTGTAGCCCACCCAGAGTGTACCCCAGTCTTATGCCCTGTGCTACCTCAGATAAGCTCCTGATCCCCCTCATGACCCTGACCAAGTTGGATATATAGATCTAAAAAGTGATGCAATACTTTTTATTAATTATTTTTCCTACCATATTCATAATTTTGCCAGCGAAGTCTTTGTGCCATAAATTGAGTTCTTTTATTAATAATTTCATTTAATTCA
>JAABNX020000053.1:9436173-9449596 GCA_015163995.2 Mormyrus lacerda | reverse complement strand
CCCATCCACGTAGAGCCGGTCCACGGCGATGACAGCTCGGGAGCCCTTCTGAATGGAGCTGCGTCGGATTGGGAACATTAATTATTTTTCCTAATATGTAACTTATTCATTTACATGCAGTTAGGGTTAGGTTTATGAATAGGGTTGGGGTAAGGTTAGGTTAAGTATGCCAACCATGTGTGTTCTCATTTGGGCTCAAAGAATTTTTTGATGCTTAAGGTTGATTTAATAAATGTTCCCTGATAATTTTTAATAATATCCTTTATGAGGTAGATCATTGTATAAGTTTTTTAAAGGGCATTGTTTTTTTTACATTAAATGTAACATTCTTTCATTTTGCTTTTGTGAAGCTCCTGTTTATTATTGAATATTGAACGATGTTTTTATTTTATAACATACGAAACTTATTGTCAAAATTGCTATTGCATTTTCTCTACCAGCACTGCACAGAGGTGCAATTACATTGTTATTAGGTGCTGTCAAGTCGATGTTGACTCCTGGCAACCATATGGATGGCATTCTTCCAATGGCTCTTGTATTCCTTCTTCATTCATTATACATCTAGATAGCATGATGTGATGGAGGTAATTAAATTCCCAGACGAAATTCTACGGCTGCATAAAAGGTAGAACACTGAATGCACTGGTGACTTAAACATTGATTAAACCACTCCAACGCATGTCAGCTTTTCACTCCCTCTGTTTTGTCGACATTGGAATGCCAGCACTCGAAAAGGTTCAAGGTTCAAGGCTCTCCTCAAAAAGCTACAAAACAGACAAGTTAAAAACTTTAAGGCCAGTGCCTGCCCTTGTTTTCCCTTTGAATGTAAACGTGAGGTCGACATAGCTTTAGCTTTCATGCTTGCGAGATCTGCAGGTTAAGCTTATACTCAAGGTAACAGTAGCAAACACATCTTGAGAACTTGTCTGCTCAGGAGCCAGTGGGACCAGATGAAACCACCCAAAGCTATGGGCGCCTTCTCTATTTTATATCAAAATAACAGAGTTGAGGAGGAGGACATATAGAAAGGCTGCATTATCGTGTGTTATTGACCCCTTAGTGACTTGCCAAGATTCCTTTTAGCTCTACCGATGTCACATCCTTTAGGTTCCTGGGTTTCTGCACTGAGACAATGAGTTCTTGTTATGGAGTGAAACCATAGCAGCAGAGGCAGCCTTGGGTGACGAGATTAGAAGCCCTTGTGATGGCCAGGCCATCCAGCTCATGCGCTGACTGGCTCGTGCAGAGTTTCTGGGCCAGCATGTTTCAGGATTATGTCTAATGAATTGATCTACCATACATAGCGAGTAGGTACAGGATGTCCTACTCCTGCCTAAGGGTCAAGGTTGGATTTAAAGAGCTTGAGAGTCATTTCACATGTATCCGGACTTCACTTACTGTCCCAGAGTCCTTCTTGGCAATGGCCAACTTGTACAGTAGATAGAGTGAACTACAAGCTGACCATTCAGATGTTATGTCCTCATAACTGTTTAATCTAGGTGATACGGATAAAATACCTGCAGACTTAATTATTACTAGAACCGACCATTATCATAAAGAATATTTGTGAACTGCCAAAGAAAAGTATTCTCTATTCTGTGATATTGCATTGCATATTTTACATTTGGGCTATCAACCGCTTAAAGCAAAACATAGCTAGCGAGACTACCTAGCACTATTTTTAAGACTGTTTTACAGCAATCATTGTGTTATCTGTTGGTTGAGGCTTTATCTCCTCTTAGGAGGTTTCAATGCTGGAAAGGAACACCCCTTAAACCTTGAGAGCAGTTAGACAAAGGCTTCACCCTCTTGTCCTCGCCATTTTCATTCTTCATTTTATCATCACGCTATTTACCTGCAGATTTCTTCATTCAAATTCCAGCTCCCTTCTCAGGTTGCTCCACGATCTCAGGCCGATCCTGAGGTCTGCTGAGGCTTTTAAGGTCACCAGCCCCCTATGATCATAAAAGGCTCATTTCACTGAGAAACACAATCTATGAAATTGCAGACAGATTTGTTCCAAGGCTCACCTATAATTACCTGCTGTTGGGAACAACTGCAGAATATAAAGTCAGATAGGCAGTTAGAGTACTTATATGAGGTAAAGTATTTACTCATTGAGGTTATAAGGAGTTTCTTCTGTACCAAGAGTACTGTTTCTATTTTACAGTATTTAACTACTCAAGATCTATTTATGAGCCTCCTTCAGTAATCACCATGATATCACAGTGCAATTCCACTCATCAGTGAGTTCATTGTTCTTTTTGCTATTGAATTTTTGGACAACCATAAATTGCTGTATATATTCTCTTCTCTTAAAATCATTTCCAAGAGAATATTTGTTTAATGCACTTCATAGATCATCTACGGGTGAACTTTGGTCCATTTTGATCTACATGAATGTTCATTTCTTCGTTTCTATTTTTCACGCCTGAGATATCATGGGTAACATCTCCATGCTACTGTATACAGCTCTTGTTGCAAGCAATAGCAAGAGCTGCACAGTGTTTGATCTACTGCACTATGGCTTTTCAAAAGACTTTTCTAGAAGTTAACAAGGAAGAGAGCTTGGGGTATAACCAATGGTAAGTGGTAACATTTTGGATGCATTTAAAGGTATGGATGTATGATGGGGAGACATTAAAGGCAACGCAAAAGCCTATTCTTCCATGGGCAATTCCTGCTAAGGCGATTCTGCTAGGTCATCTAGGAAGTTCAGCCATTTTGCCATTTGAAGCAACTTGAGCCCTTCCCTTTTCAGTTGGGTTTCACCAACCGTTTCACTGTCTCCATCTCAGATCAGGGAAACTTTGCGTGACTCGTAATTAAGGTCCAAGTTATCATAATGTCCACCCTTATTCTTGCAGTTTCATACTTTGTGCAGGTCAGGAAATGAGCAGAAATTCAGAAATCCTAGCAAACATTTTTTTTTTTTGCTTAAAGCTAGCGCTTGTTTTCTCACAGATATCATACTTTCGGCTGGTGTGAGCATGAAACCCACGCATCCTGGATTAAAGTATAATATTTCTGTGGCTGTGTGCCGGCCGTCCCGTTCCTCTGAGAAAGTGGACCGAGCTCGCTAATGCACCACCGGGTCAGGCATCAATGGCCTCGCATTTGGAGGCTGGAGGTAGCCGCCCTTCAGCTTCTCGTCGGCCTAGTCTGAGATGACCTGCCATTCGCATACAGCCATAAATATGACCTTTCTGTTGGCTGGAGCCAGGCCATTGTTAGGAGCTGTTTGGGGTTTTTGTTCGATGCGCCTCCCCTGCTTCCTCATGCAGGGTCCGGACCACTGGGCTCAGTTTATTTGTAACTCGAGCAGAAGTTGAACCGTGGGCCTTTTGAGGAGTGCACAGAAATTTAAGCACCGTTAACAGCTTCTAGGGGTCAAGCGATCTAGTCTACTTCAAACTTCAAAAACCAGCTACTGAGGAATCCTGTTCCTGAGTTCTCTTTGCACATCTTTACCAAGTTCTTTATTTTATTATTGCTACACAGCAAAGAAAATGAGAAAAAATTAGACCAAAGTATTGGTGTTTGATAATTTTTCAGTTTTCTGACATGGACATTATTTACAATGCAATTCAAGTCTATTAAAATTCTACATTTTGTTTGGCTGAATAATAGCAATCAAAGGAAATATATAAACTTTGCCCTCGGCCTTACTAATTAGACTGAAAGCATTCTTATAGAATTCAAGAGCAGAGCGACCTGGCCTGCAGCACTGCTCCATTCACTGAAAGGTTGATATCTCCACAGTCCAGCCAGGACCCATTGGGTCCGGCCTACCGCAGGCTGTGGAAACCGCCCTTGTGAGAGGATTTGGGCCAGTCCTTTCCAGTTGCCATTAGATATCTAATCACATGGAAAACATCAAAGGGAAAGGGGGGGGGAGGGGTTGAGAAATTTCAAAGTGAAACAAGTCCTCAAAAAGGTTGTTTGTGGCCAATGCACAAATCAGCTTTGTCCTCAGTGCGCCATTCCTCTGCGTTTGCCCCAGAGGATCCTCCTCCTCCCCTAGTCTATGGGATGTTTTGCCATTAGACCTTAATGGAAAAGTATAAAAAGAAATTAACTGGCTCTTTTGGAGCATAGTTTTCAGACCCCTTTGCAAACAGGAATGTGTGGTAAATGTACCATTATCACAGGCTGTCTGCAACAGAACATAAATATTAAAGATATTCTCCTCCCTCTGTTGATTTAAAGCCTTTGCATTTTACTTTAACGTAATTCAAAATATAAATTATATTTGTATATGTTTTATTAAATTTGTCTAACATAATGTGTCAGGCTATGCAATAGTTTTTTGTCTATGCCTAGCACTTGGCTACTTTACAATACAGATTTACTGCCTTGTTTTCAGGAAATTGTATTTCCATTGCTGCTTACGGCACTCTGTAGCTGTCCGCGGATAATATCCTGGCCAGGGAAAGCAGTCGTGTCTCGTCGCAAGAAATGCGCCATCATCCCCTAGACAAATATCAATTATTGTGACTGAGCAGAAAACAAGCGAAAGCATTCGGCTTCCAGGAATCACAAGAATAACTTATTGTGCATGGAAGTGAACTGCCTATCTGATGCGATCGTTCATGCGGGCAGACTGCACAGTCGGGTTGCTGCGGGTGTTGTTTTTGTGTCACTGTGATTCAGCATTCAGGATGTTGCTTTTGGCTGCCTACAGCCCTGGTCACACACTTCAGACTTTCTAGGTATATCCAAAAGTACATGATCACACTGAGCACTACTCCTAATACAACATTTTCATGCAATACTACATACTCACAGCCAGATTCAATTTGCTGAATGCTAAATGCATAGAGCTAATTTCATGCTTTCCATACCCACTGCAACATATAACAACATATTTTTTCCACATCTACCTCCACATACACAGGTATGGTAAGGAACGTGCACTGATTACTGCGTTACTGCACCCACCACGTGACAAACCACCTCTGTGATGAGAGCCTGAGTGCAACCGTACAGCCGGTGATAGCTCAGCACCACCTTAGTCCAAATGGAACAGTTTGAGTTTTTTCCAGTGGCTGGAGTGCCAATCCTGCCACCAACCACTAAATTTTCCCTGTAAGTTGGAGGACCTCCTTATAGGGCTGGGTGTAGATTAACGTCATACCCAGGACAAAGCACTTGCAGGTTAATAGCCTTGCTCAAGGGCCCAACAAATCAGAATCACTCCTGGCATTTATGAGATTCGAACCAGCAACCTTCTCAGAAAAAAGAAATTTGTACCTTTGCTTATTACTGGGCCTGTAGCTTCAAGGGTCTACCAATTGTACTCTTAACTTTAGGTAAATGTACCTTTTAAGGTACAGAAATGGACTGAAGAACATTTCTGTATCATTGATGGTACATTAATGCTGTTTGTATGTTTGGGATGTTCCTCAGAGTCCATTTCTGAACCTTTAAAGTTGCAATTACAAGGATACAGCACCAGTGACATGCAAAGGTACAAATGTTACCTTTTTTGAGAGACTAATATTATATCAGCTGATTGACATACTTTTTATACTAAGACATACTCTTTCAGTGCTTCATCATTCCCCTTATTTTCACACATTCCTTTCTAAACTACACATAACCTGCCCTGTTACAGCCCCACCTTATAGTTCAGAGTGACCTGACAAATTTAATTGCAAAAGTGTCTAACATGATGTGGATGCATTTAGATAGTAGACAGTAGCAAGAATTAAAGTAAACAGGTTTTCATATAATAAAATTATCATTAAGTATCATCAGCATTAAAAGTACTTTGTTCTTAGAAGCACAAGTGCTACCTTGAATATGACTGCTGGAGTGGATTTCACGCCCACGTTACTGACTGATTGTCAGGAATGTGTAGGATTGACTTGCTCAGCTGTTTGGTGGTGTGACTTTTTATTTTCATTAATTTTTACAACCAAGTGGTTTGTGGTGTCCAGGGTGTGACACCAGCACCCTCTTAGGACTTTGGGTCATGGCCTAAGCAACTATACTGCAGGGGCCAAGTGTGGAACCCTTGTTAGTTTTCCATATGTTAATATGGTGTTCGTTGTTATTTTTGCACTGTTTGCATTCTTTATGTCTTTGTAATAGTGTTATGTTTCAGATAGGATTGTATTGTATTGCGTGGCTGATGGGTTTAGTGCTGTGATGTGATTTGGGCAGGTTGGGTGACAGGAGTGGAAGGCACACAGGCACTTTGGGCAGCTCGCGGGGGGGTCCACTGAGTGGAGTGCGAAGGGCGCTTGCGTCATACAGAGAACTCCACACAGATCGCTGCATACAGCACCGTAACCAGTGTTTTCACAAGCTTGTGTTTCAGTGTTTTCTATGAAGTAAAAATTCATCACGCTATTGGAAAAGAACCCTATGCATGCCTGGAATTTATTCATCTTGTTCAAGTGTGTAACACAAGGCTGAATATGAGCCCTGATAATCTGACTCAGGATTTTTTGCACGTACTATTTTCTCATACCTCAATTTAGCACTCAAAGTTAGCAGCCACTCAGATTACTGAAGGGTATGATAGATTATAGCTACATTTAAGGTGGTGAGTATGGACAGGCAGTAGGTTGCTGCGGAGTACTGCAGCCTTACACCTATAGGGTACGTGGTTCGACTCATCGCACTGTGAATGTGGGTTTGCGTGTTTATCTCCTTTTACATGAGCTTCCTCCTGTGATTAACCAAATGGGTGGTTAAATTTTGTGTGTGTGTGTGGTTTAGGTTTATGTTACTTTGTGGTGACCAAATGTCCCCCACAATGTAATAAAACAGTTTTTTTTGCTGTTGTGAGCACCATTTGTCGGGTCCCCACAAAGATCTGTGAATGCAATCAAAAAATTGAAAAGGCTGAACGTTTCACATTTTGTTTTAAAGTTATTGTTGGGATTAGAGTTTTTCCATAAAAATGAATGAAGAGTCCCCACAAAGACACAATTACAAATAACCTGTTTGTGTGTGTGTGTGTGCGTGTGTGTGTGTGTACATGCATGCTTCCCTGTGTGTGTGTGTGTGTGTGTGTGTGTGTGCGTGCATGCTTGCCTGTGTGTGTGTGTGGATTATGTTTATATTAAATTGTGGAGACCAAATGTCCCCCACAGCGTGATAAAAATGTCCCCACCTGTGTGTGCGTGTGTGTGTGTGTGTGTATGTGTGTGTGTGCATGGGGTGGACTGGTACCCCATTCCGGCTGTACCCTGTGCCCTGTTCTTCCCAGGACTGGATACAAATTTTTCAAAACTGAACAAGTAATCATGGAAGATGGACTGAGGAAGTATGTGGAATGCTGGGAAGTGAATGTCTCTTCATTTTGGTAGAAATTTGACTTTTCAGTTTTGATTGTATTTGCTTCTGTGTATATCAGTCCTGTATCCACTTTCACCCCCACACACAACACCATACCCATTGTGTTCTTACCTGGCCGTAAAAACGCCAAGACTGAACTTATCTGACATCTCAGGTTTTATTTAATTTATTCACTATACACATTTGAGAAAGGACTTTGTGATCTATGTTACTGCCATTAAAAGATTCTAATTATTTAACACACCTTACAGCAATAAAAACTAGAATTTGAGATATTTTCCCAAAACTGGTTTTAAAGTAAGAAAAAAGGAATCATTTAAGAGCCCCATCCAAAATCCCCATGCCTAGAAGGTCTTGCTGACATTCACACTCAGGAAACATCAACTCTGTGGTCAGTATGACAGTCCGTTGCTGCAGTAACTGATTTTGCTAAGGCGTGACAACTGTACAGCAACAAAACATATTGTAAGGAATTATTAGAAAACTCAATCAAATGATTTTCAGAAACTATTCAGTCCATATATGTGCAAAGGTAAAGCATTTTTTTTTACTTTCTTGGTTTTACAGATTTTTTTAACCAATTAGTGAAGATAAGAATGATAACCTGGATAAATCTGTAGTTTTTTTGTTTTTTTACCATGAGTTAGCCGATTGTCACATGTTGAAAGAATTCTGTTAAAATGTGCATTAAAAGTGGAATCATTTGACAATTCCCCATAGACCTAGAGAAACATGTTCCTTGTGTTTTTTGAGGAAAGATCCAAGGATTACGAAGGAGATTCTGTATACTCCTCTAGTTTTCACATCGTGGAAATCCAGCTGCATAGGGTCAGATTCTTGTCTGTGACCTTCAGTACACATCTGTGGGAGAGAACAAGTCATTTCAGGTCTCAGGTGAAGTGCAGTGGCGCCACGGTTAGGACACGAGAGGACCTGCTTGGACTCCTGCTCATTGTATTTGAATTGTAAGCTACCTGTAGATCGATCAGGATCCCGCTGTGTCTCCTGGCCACTTGGACTTAGGCTAATAAGGGGTAAACAGAGAAAGGGTACAGTTACAGAAGTTGTAGTGGCTAAAAAAAATTATGGTAACACTTTATTTGATGGGCCACAAATACTCAGTTACTACTGAAGTA
The DNA here is from genome assembly GCA_015163995.2 of Mormyrus lacerda. NCBI lineage: Eukaryota > Metazoa > Chordata > Actinopteri > Osteoglossiformes > Mormyridae > Mormyrus > Mormyrus lacerda. The sequence goes on along the minus strand of JAABNX020000053.1, from coordinate 9,441,149 downwards.
CAAATTATGTACAAATTCAAGAACAATTATAGTTCCTACTCTAGATAAAAGATGCATCACGATTCATTAATGATGAACAAACATATCAGTATTTCCCTTGTATTATTCATTACATATTCCTTCAGTAATTCATAAAGGTTTACAGAATTAACAGATATAGTAACAAATATAGTAACGAGATAAAACACGCATCACCATTCATTAATGATGAATTAACATGAAATCAGGAGGTAACTAAGACTTAGTTTATTAATATATAAGTAATAGCATAGCACTATATTATTTGTGCCCTGACAAGTAAAGTGTTACCAAAATGATTAAAGATTTTGGAGTTTTGTGTCCCTCTGGAATATGTCACACAATGTAATGTGTTGCTAATTATGCACATTTCATACAGTGTATTGCTGTTGGTATTTGTACTGTGCTGTATTTTGTGGTGTTTGTGACAGAGTCTGCATAGGTAATGGACTATTTTGGGGAAGGAGCTGCTGTGCAGGTCTAAAGGCGGAAGGTCAGACTGACAGCGCATGGCCTTACCATGGGAGGGGCTGTGTGTGGTGTTTTCTGTATGGTCGTGCTCACCATGTTGATCAGTAACGCCTAATAAAATAAAGAGCAAAAGACTTCACCGGTTGCGAGCCTTTGCTGTCAGTCAATGTATCTCTGCCACAGCATTTAAACTCATCTTTTTCATTCCACGTGCATATTTTAGGCTGCTGATCCATTATCCCCAGCACTTTCTTCTTATTCAGTACAAGACAAATGAAAGTATAGCTGATCAATGCACAGTGGAATGACGTTACGGATGATTGTGCATGTGCGCTCCTAGCATCCCTTGGGACTTTGGGCTATTGTCACATGACTCTGAGGAGTCTGTGCTGTCAATGAGACACAATGATAATTCATGGACATTACAGTCCAACATAAATCATCCAGACTATTTCCACAGTTTATTATTATTATTATTATTATTATTATTGTTATTGTTATTGTTGTTATTATTGTTGTTATTGTTATTATTGTTATTATTATTATTATTATTATTATTGTTTTGTTTGAAATCTCTCATATATGAGATATTCTGGTGAAATTGGGCAGAGCCAGTGCTGAGAGAAATAAATCTGGATCCTTTTTTTTTCTCAAGACACAAAGACAAAATAAAATATTTACGCATGATTTACAATTTAGTTCAAACATTTGGTGATCAATGTTAATTTCTTTGAGCTTAGGACAATTTTTTGTGTCGTATGACATAACAAACGGCTGCCAGTAAGTTTATGATTTAGCCTGCAGAAGCACAAAAACCTTGTTTCGCAAGTTTTATACTGAATTATACTTTAGAAAATGATTAAGAAATTCCAATTATGAATGCTAGACTATTTGTTCTCACATTTTGTACAAATCATTTTATGCAATATCTGCAAGTCTTTGGACTGCAGGAAGAAACCTGTCACCCTGACCAGGATAAGTGATTAAGACAAGAGATGGATGGATGGATGGATGGATTTGATGTAATGGTCAGAAATATGTTGATAAATGGAGTGGTTCCAAATGATAGTATGGGTTGTATGTGTTGCTGAATCATGTGACACTGTGGAGTCATGTGACGCTGACTGAGCACATACCAGTGGAATGGCTTTCCGTGGTGCTCCTGTGCGGTTTACTTGTGTGCTCCAGCTCATTGCTATCATCGTGATCATGCCCTTTGTCGGAGTCCCCACCATTCTCTTTGCTGTGACTGTCATGATGACCGTCATTGTCATTATGACTGTCACTGTCTCTGTCATGATCACTGTCACTGTCATGATGACTGTCACTCTCATGGTGATGATCACTGTCATGGTGACTATCACTGTCACTGTCCTTTTCCTCACTGTCCTTGTGATGGTGACTGTCACTATCACTGTCATGATGACTATCACTGTCATGATGGCTGTCACTGTCATGGTGACTATCACTGTGGTCATCTTCCTCATTGCTCTTGTGATGGTGATGATCATCATCATGATGACTGTCACTGTCACTGTGATCGTGATGATCACTGTCATGGTGACTATCACTGTGGTCATCATCCTCATCGCTCTTGTGATGGTGACTGTCACTGTCACTGTCATGGTGATGATCACCGTGGTCATCTTCCTCACTGCCCTTATGATGGTGATGATCACTGTCATTGTCACTGTCATGGTGACTGTCACTATGGTCCTTTTCCTCACTATTCTTGTGATGATGATGATCACTATCATGGTGACTGTCGCTGTCACTGTCATGATGACTGTCACTGTGGTCCTTTTCCTCACTGCTCTTGTGATGGTGACGATCACTGTCATGGTGACTGTCACTGTGATCATCTTCCTTACTGCTCTTGTGATGGTGATGATCATCATCATCATGGTGACTGTCACTGTGGTCATCTTCCTCACTGCTCTTGTGATGTTTCCTGTCATCGTCGTGGTGACTATCACTGTCATCACTATGGTCCTTTTCTTCACTGCTCTTGTGGTGTTTGCTTTCCCTGTCATGATGGCTGTCACTGTCACTATCCTGGTGGCTGTCACTGTCACTGTCATGGTGACTATCACTGTGGTCCTTTTCCTCACTGCCCTTGTGATGGTGATGATCACTGTCTTGGTGGCTGTCACTGTCACTGTCATGGTGTCTATCACTGTGGTCCTTTTCCTCACTGCTCTTGTGATGGTGATCATCACTGTCATGGTGACTGTCACTGTGGTCATCTTCCTCACTGCTCTTGTGATGTTTCCTGTCATCATCATGGTGACTGTCACTGTCGTCACTGTGGTCCTTTTCTTCACTGCTCTTGTGATGTTTGCTGTCACTGTCATGGTGGCTGTCGCTATCACTATCATGGTGACTATCATCATGGTCCTTTTCCTCATTGCTCTTGTCATGGTGCCTGTCACTATGGTCCTTTTCCTCACTGCTCTTGTGATGGTGACTGTCACTGTCACTGTCATGGTGACTGTCACTGTGGTCCTTTTCCTCACTGCTCTTGTGATGGTGATCGTCATCGTCATGGTGGCTGTCACTGTGGTCCTTTTCCTCACTGCTCTTGTGATGGTGATCGTCATCGTCATGGTGGCTGTCGTGGTGGCTGTCACTGTCATGGTGGCTGTCACTGTGGTCCTTTTCCTCACTGCTCTTGTGATGATGATCGTCACTGTCATTATGGCTGTCACTGTCATGATGGCTGTCACTGTCATGGTGACTGTCACTGTCATGGCTATGACTTACGTCATGTTCCAAACTTTCATGTTTGTTGTCATGGTCATGGTGTGAACTGTCAGAATCTGAAACGTATAAGAGAGAACACATTTCCTAGGCCCAAATATATATCCAGAAAGACAGACATGGCACAGAGAGTTTGACTAGACCGGTATATTTGTTGTCATTCATGAATTTGGACATAAACTTACGGTGTGAAGATTCATCTCCAGTATGGTCATCTGCTTCTGATGTCAGTAAAAAAGCATAGGACCACATCAGTGAGAATCACATGCTCAACAGTCAGGTTTACACTTTATGGGAAGTGCTTAAAACTACCTATACTACACTATCTACATGAAACCTTACCTGTAACTTCTGAAGAGTGGATTTCTTCAAAGACCAGATAATTGTTCTTAACGACTTGGAAGAGATTCAGACCATTAGTTTTTAGCCTGTTACTTGTCTAATTAAGGACTGTTCACATATGCTCAGGTTCAGGTAAGTAATATAGAATCTCTTTATTGTCTGTAGGTGCTATTGACTGTAGGTGTAAGTATCTTTGGCAATAAATTTGACAATAAATTTGATGAATTAATTGCACAGTTTTCTGTGATTAATCATGATTACGCGGGCCTAACATTAAAACTTACCGTCATAAATATTTACACATTGAATCCTTAAATTAATGTAGAATTAACATAGGACAAGGGAAATTATATGTTTCATTTTCATGAACTGTTCATTTTAGCATATCGATTTCATTCATTTTTTAAATTAGTTTGTATACAGATTCAAATTATACATATAGTTAAACTTTATAATTATACATATAGTTAAACTGTTAATTTGGCCTCTTGGGTCATAATAAATATTTGTATTTAATCAAATCCAAGGCAAGAGTTATGGAGATGACCAAAAATTGAGCAAAAGTATACATCATATCATGCTAATTGATTAGTTATATATTACATGTACTGTAATGAAGTTGAAAGATTAAAAAAAAATCTAGTTTTGTGTTCTCATTTTTTTTTTTATTCAAGTTTGTGAGAATAAACTATATTTTAATATTTGTCTAATGGTTTAACTTAAATTTGTAATGTACAGATTATTTATTTCCAACAAAAATTCTACTTGCAAGCAATTACAATCTGAATTTCAATCCTTTCAAAACTAGATGCACAGATGGCAAAAATATCTGCTCTAAGTTGTGGGTTGTAAAGCAATTTTTTTATTGCACATCTTGGTGGTTAATGGCATATGCCACATGTATATATACTTGCAGATACTCAAGACACAGATCGACACACTATTTTATCCCGGTCACGTGATCAAACTTAAAACAGAAGCTTGACAACCAATGAAAGACCTCATAATAATATGAAAGGTCTAAAGATTTTAAGGCATATGCCTTCAAGAAAATAAAGGGAATACTGCAAATTATATTTTTATCCTAAGTATGCCTCCTTCAGGCAATTTTTTTAAATCATTAAATCAGATTGCATCAGCTTTACCATGAAAAGCTAACTTAAAATGTTTCAATTTGACCTTTGAAGGACTGATGTCATGCATGATGTCATGACCTAAACTCTCACATTGTTTCAAACCAGGAAGGACTATTATAAGACTCTATTAAAAATGTTTGTTCAAGCTGTTTTCCCACTTGGATATCAAAATACTGCATGTATAAAAGATATAATAACGCATAACTTTGTAATTAACTCTCTACATTAGCACAATATATTTCCCATTAT
>JAABNX020000053.1:9420365-9436070 GCA_015163995.2 Mormyrus lacerda | reverse complement strand
AATACACCCATGTAGTTTTTGACTGGACCACTAACACCTCGTATGGCTAATCAATACCTCACTGAGTCATTTAACTAATCAAACTAATTGATTAATTGAGCTTGTTGTAAAATTTAATGGCTGAGGTGTCCCCGAGGAGATGTTTGGAAACTGAAAGTGGTGTTCATTTAGCCATCCAACTGGATATCAGAAACTCTTTATAGAACAGAAGAAATCCGTATTTAGTTTTACTACTGTTACTGTTAACATGCATCTCTTCTAATGTTAAATTTTGCTTTTTTTCCTAAGCTATATATGATTACTACCCAGATAAATAGCTTTAGATATTTTCTTTGACCGCCTAAGCTTTTTGCACGGTACTATATATCTTCAATTCACCTAGAGGTACTTCAGTGGAACTTTTTAAAAGTTTAAAAAACATCTTCTACTGTTTTAATTTAACATACTTTATGCTTATGCCATGTCACTGATTTCATTGTGGCAGACTTGGGCTCATGTACTGGACAAATTCTTTAGGAGCAACTTGCAGTAAATCATATTCTCAGGCATTGTCATCACTATGCGATTTTACTAGAGTATGCTATTGAGAAAAGTATCTATGTAGCCAAATGTATCCAAATGGTCATTGCTAAGAAAATTAAGTTGATATATGCAATTTAAAGAGAAAATAGCCACAGCATTATTATGCATTAATAAAATATTATTAATTAGCATAGAATATAAATAGCATCCATGCCTGTTTCTAACAATCCCTGACCAGAATTCAGAAAATGGTGAAATGTTTGCACTTTGGGTTTAAAAAAATGTAGCCAACTGAAATATTTAACTGCCTTATTAGCTCACCTGTCACATCCGACTTGCCAGAGGAGGCGTCCACCACACCTAGAAGTTAATAACAGGGTGAATTTGTCACTGTATCTTGTTACACGGAAAAAGCAGTGTTTGCGGTACTGTTTGTAAATGTCGCTTTTACTCCTAAAAAAGTGGCAGCCTTGTGTTTGAGTTGGATTCCTGCTGTTTCTTGGAGTAAATATGGGTAGCCATTGGAGTAGTACATTACAGTAAAATCACTTTGACTAGACTGATCAGTATATGCATGCTTTCCCTTTCCCAGTTTATATTGGAGACTATATCTAATTTTGTGTTATTTACTTTAATTTGTTTGTTTGCTTGTTTGTTCCCCTGTTACTTTTAGGGCCCATTTAGGGGGACCCGGGGGGGGGGGGGGGTTGTATTGGCCAGCTTTGATTATTGGGGGGTTATAATCACCCCCCCCCATCTTCCCCTTAATTTAAGGCCATGCAGGAGCTTGTTTTACCAGTACACAGAGACTGATTTCCCCCAGGGACACTACCTTTACTAGTGTAGTGCATTTAATAGATTACATGACCCCATTATCAGATCATACATGTGTTAGTGGTGGTGGGAAATTAGGACAATTCCAGTCCAAAACCTTAAGGGGGGGTATCAGAAGAGTTGACAGGGGGCTTAAAAATTTGTAACATAATCGGATTGGGGGCCCAATATGATATGATGTCATGAGTCCAAAACTCTAGCTGCGTCCATGTACATACAGTAAGGTATGTGAGTGACAAACATTATAGTAATCTATAATGTCATATATGTGACTATGTGACCTCTTTGTAATGGAATACATCTCATTGGATGATTCCTTTATGATGTCATACATTATCTCATTGGCTGAGCTACAGTGTGATATATGTTAGAGGGTCATCTCTTTGTTATATCATACTGAGTTACAGTCTAACCAAGAAATCACCTCATCACTCTGCACGCTGCATTTTCAGGTATAGATATGGTCCTTTGTTACGTCATAATGCCTATAGGTCGATAGAGGCATGTAACAGTGTTAGTGCCAATGGAAAGCATTCCATCTGTGTGAACGTGTCACACGGCAGCAGCCGCAGCCTGTGTGAAAGGCCCTCTCTAGCCAGCAAACCTTTAGCTAGCACATCAAGCACAAATGAACAAAACCTATTGAAAGCTAATGGTAGGCAGCAGCTCCTGTTACAGACTGATCTCAGGGGCAGCGCAGAGAAATTCAGCTAGCAGAGACACTTCCCACATTTTATCAGGAAGATATCCCGTGAAGGGCCTTTTCAGGGAGCTCCAATATGTGAAGAGGAAGCTTTGGGTATTCCAAAGGACACGGTGTAATGTAAGACTTTGCAGGAGCCTCACGGCCCAGACAGAGTAAGGATGAAAAGTTTTTGCATAGATATGTGAAGAAGGCGGGTAATGCGGAATGGTCGACTTACCGGCTAGTGGAGCCGAAAATGCGGGAGCCACCAAGGCCAAACATTGCAGCGTAAAGAGCAATCTGAAATGATCAAGCACATACACTGAGCTGGACTTTCCCTCTCGGAAACAGCAGATTTTGATCCCTTAAGTACCTAATATCCTTTAAAATAAGGAATGCACACAGTTTTAACTTTTTAACTAAAAAACTAATTCACCATTTTAAACTGAAATAATATATATTATTATAATAATTAAGAAAACTGCAGGCTAATTTTCACCTGAGAATTGCCAATAGAATCAGTCCCAAAATTAATTTACAAGTATTCTAGCTACCCTAATTCAAAGACATAAACTCTGTATTGAAGACATATTTGTGATATTTTATTTGAAGGAGTGCATGTATACTACATCAATTAAAACTACATGACAACTGTAAACTGCAGTATTCCATCATCTGTCAAAGATTATTAATGGCAAGATCCATGCCAACATGACAGAACAATTGTATTGCAATGCTAATGATACAAACTAAACATGTAGGAATTAGGAATTATGTGATAATTAACCTCATGTTTAATGTTTACAGTCTCAAACAAATTGATCTCAAAAATAACATACATTTAGCCACTCATCATTCCAATTCATTAAGACCAAGAATATTCTATGATTTCAGAGTTACAAATACTTTATATGCATAAGGCTTTTGTGACCATTCTAAGGTTCAAGTAAGCATCCTAACACTCTTGTGAACATTCTGGACTTTAGGTAAATATTCAAATATTTAAATTCAAGCGCTGCAGTTTTTTGCAACAATAGGTCCTGTCAGAGATCAAGTTAGATGAAAGCATTCTAGTCCATTCCACTCAGAAAGCTCACCGTACAATTGGACAAGACCCAGTCACAAACCTTTCTCACTTACCGTGGTTGCATGGTGATGACAATGCTGGTTATTGAGCTAAGACTGCACACAAGCTTCTCCCAAGTCTCCTGGTAGTCTAAAGCTTCACTGGACAAATCAGGTTTTATACTTGTCCTGCTCCTCCTGCTTGAAGTGGGCAGAGCCAGATCAGCAGAGGCGTCGCAAGGAACCTTCTAAGATTACATTAATTAAAAGAGGGTTAAGAATATGGGGTTCACTGCCTTTGTCTGTGTTTTGAAACAGCCCTTGTAAGCAAGGTCTAACCTCACCCCCGCCTGAGCAGATTTGTGCCACTTAATAATTGTACAGTAGTCATTACACCTTGTTTTCATCCATCAAGGTTACATTGCTTTGTTGTTTGGGAAAACATCAAGCTACTTGATAGGATAATATAGTCATTTCAAGTGTCTTAGGTTGTGTTATGGTTTTGTTGACACTCTCATGGTGATTTGAGATTGCCACATAGATAGGCTGCAGAGATGTGAGTTAGGAAATGAACAACCTCCACATGCCAGGGAGGGGGACTTGTGTTGACTGAAACACTGATTTTGTAATGTTGCTATAAAGATGCCGAGCTTGATGGAAGGAAATTGCTGGAAAACTGGCCTTTCAGTTCGCACTGAGATTACAAGTTAATTCGCATGCAAACAAGGGCCTGTGCCATCAGAGGCACTAAGAAAGAGAAATGAGTCATATGAAAAGCTACATTTTCCATGGAGACCTTAGCCCTTTGAATACAATGGACTGTTTCCATCATAAAGTTTTTTTTATCAGCGTTAGTAGAACAAATGGTTTGTTCTTTGTAAACATGATCAAATTTATCTTCAGTGTTTGCAACCAGTGACGATATTAAGTCTTACTCAGCCATGTGTGATCAGAAGATGAACACAAGAGATGTAAAGCACACATAGTAGGTGTAAAAACTGAAAATAAACAGATATATGGAAAAGGTCAAATCATGTTCTGTCTGTGATTGTATGTTAATGTTACTTGTGTATCTTGCATTCTCACTTTTCATGTCATGTAAACATTTTAGAAATGAGTCTGCTTTGTAACATGATTTGAGATATGATAGAAGTTCTAAGAATATAAATCAAAAAAGTGTGAAAGTAGTTAATGCTTAAGTCAAAAGTTTCTCTAAAATGCACCGGATGAATAAAAAGTAATATTGTATGTAATGCTGAAATCATATGCATCACATGATTAGTCTTGTGATTATAGGAATATTAAAAGGAAGTGTATAGTCATGTAAGGATTACAAATGCTATGGATATTGCTTTTTCAGAACATCGTGCCAAATGGGTGTGTTTTTGTGGCCTTGCTTTCAATCTCTAAGTAGTTAGATATTAAATTCTATAAAGGAGTGAAAATGTAGAATAAACTATTAGAAATATAGCAGATACATTGACATGTATGATGGTCTGTGTTGAGTTTAGCTGTGCAGGTGCCTGCTAGCTCCAATCTGTTTTTCTCAGAGGATGGGGGGCCAGCCAGTTGGCTAAAACTCTGCATGAATGAGCCGGTTAAGTCAGCGGGTCTGAGGCAATCCAGGACAAAGGTACCTCGGGCATCTCCGGGGACTCTATGGGGCACTGGAACAGCGGCCTCTGAAAGGCGAGCATTTCAATTGTCTTCATTTGTAAATTTGTTGCACATCCAAATACTTCTACCAGCACTGTCGCACTCACAGCATTTGATGGTATGAAATTCTACAGGGTTGGATTTCAAAGAGAACAACCCTTGATCTGATAAGCAGAACAAAACACGTTAATAACTTGGGAAGATGCAGAGACCTATATAATCAGATAATTGACTAAGCTAATTATTACCTTACCTGCTACAATACTCACTATTGATGGAGCTTGATATTGATTTGTTACTTAACGTGGTGCTGATGAAGTCATTAATAACAACTGGTGAAAGTTATACAGGTTTAGAGAAGATGAGGATCTGATGCTGGGCTGTGGGCTCGATTTCTAGCCCAGCTCAATGCGTGCGGAGACCTTCCCATGTTCAATAGGAGCTCCTCCCACAGCCTGAAGATGTGCAGGCTCCATACTTTTCACTCTCAGGTGCTTTTGTGTGTAACTATGGCCTGAGATGGGCCAGAAGCCCATTCAGGGTGTGTCCAGTCTTGTGCCCTGCGCTTTCTGTAAGAGCTTCCAGACTTACTGTTACAGAAGTACAGAATACGGGCAATGAATTCTCCCTGATCCAACCCCAGCAATGGATTGGGTTACCGCTCCTGGTAGCGATTCTGTCCCTTAAGGGTTGAGAAAGGAACATCAACGACACCTGAGAACGGAGGAGGTATAGCTGAAGCGTGTGCCAAAGGCATAGACCGGCGTTAGCGCGCGAAGTCCAGCGTGTGAACTCGAGGACCGCGTCCCAGCTGAGGTGGAACGGAACAGGTAGCACAGAGAGAAGCTTATCCCACTCGAAGTGCTGATCCTTGGCCCTCTGCTTTTTCTGAAACTATTAGCTGGTCACAGATCAGCACTCCTTGCCACTGCTGAGGGCGGCTACTAGGGCATCATGCTGTACATGTGACCTTTCAGCTGACCCTCAGTGCGGCCCTCTATGTAAGGGAAGGTCCATGGGCGATTCTGCATTACCTGTCTCTGAAGGAATGCGGAGCCAAACAAAGGAACAAAGCCACAGTCATTCAGACAAAGACTTCACTCATCCATCCAGGAGCCCCAACCCAACTCGTGGCATGAGGTACCCAGGGGTTTACATGATGGGGTGTGTCCCTGGTGTTAGGTGAGTGCGCTTATGGCCTAAAGCATGAAGGAAACAAGCGTGGAGAAGGACTTAAAAAGAGCACTTTATCTTGCCAATGACTCTGGGGAATTTACCATCCCTGCCCTTTACAGTTCCTCGTTCCTCCTACTTACGTGGCTAGTTTTTTATTGTGCTGAATATAATTCTTTTCATTTTGTTGAGATTGGATGCATGTAATTGAGACTTTCACAGCTTAAAAATTACACCTGGAGCACCATTTGAGTGCTGCGAAAAGGCTGGTTTCAAATAGAGCATAATACACAATAACGCAGTTATAAACACAGTTTAGTATACAGATAGAGACCACAACAGATTCAATAAACAGGCAGAGACCATATCCGTTATATAGACAGAGACCACTACATATTCATGAAACAGACACCGCAGCAGTTTCATTATATATACAAACATCACAGCACATTGATTAAACAGACAGACGCCTCAGCGTGATGGTCTCACGGAGACCACAGCACGTTTGTTACACAGACAGCAACATGTTTGTTGCCGATGGATATTACGGCACATGTGTGTTCAAATGTAAGCTGAGAGGTTTGTGGGTAACTGCTGGCACTTTTTGGAACTGAAAACAGCATCAATTCAGAGCACACTGCCAAATTTATTAAAACGTTGCATTCTCACTGGCTGTGATCTTGTTTTGGTAAGAATCATTTCAGTCGAGCACACATAGTCTTGTCTCCGCGGTTTCATAGCAACAAGAGCCCCGCGTCACAACTTTGTGCCTAAACTCAGCTTGCTGTTCCCTTGCATGCTGACAAGGCCATTTGCAAGTTCAGCCAGACTCCCACGCAGTTTTGCCTTAAATAATGCCCGTTTTCCTCCCTTTGTCCGCCAGGAGCTTCACACTGCCAGCAGGCTGTCCACTGGCTGGCTTCAACCCCCTTTTGTGAGAAGTCAATGGCTACAGTGTTCATGAAAGGGACAATACTTCCTGACACGGTGAAAGACGTGCTCTCTGACGAATGTGTCCTTCCAAGGCACGAATCGTACTCAGGCAGTTGTGCCTAGTCATGTTGAAGGCACACGGAAAAATATTTGTTCATTTTTTGGCATCCTCTGGGCATGTTTTAAGAACTGTACATGCCGACAATCAAGAATGCCTCACTAATCTTAAGGGTGCCAGTTTGGATTATATTCCACTAACCCTGATCTGTTACACTCAAATATAATTGGTAATTAGACTGCGGAAAGTGAGAACTCTCCTGCTACAAGTGGCATAATAAAAATATACCCAAATATGTATTGAGTCATAATTATATTGTTTATTTAACTGTAAAGAGCTTCTAAGCAATATTATTTTCAGGTAAAAAAAGCTTCATCCCTCAAGATCAACACATTAAATTTAAGGGAATGAAAAAATTGTTTGGATGACATTATGGAAAACGAGCAAATTCACCCAAGATTCTGACAGATACTTACTAAACATTAATTAATATAATCAATTGCATTGTTTTATTGGACAGGTGATTTATTTCAGTTCCAGAATTTTCTTTTTTGCCCCATTCTTGCTTTCCATCCACAGAGAAACGCGCAGCGTGTGACTGAGCCGTAGGTGTTATTTATTTTAATGTCTCCTTGAATGGGGCCCGCCAGTCTCTGGATTTCGCCTACTTTTTCCCGTAAACAGAGCTTCTAGCTGGCGGCCTTTTGACTACACAAACACCAAGAAAAAACATTCTGGATTAAATGCAGTTTATAATGCGAACCGGTGACACATATCGCTACAAAATTTGCGTGCGTGTATCCCAATATCAAATTCATGCAACAAGTCATTTTAGACCGTGACATATTCGCCATATAAGTTTCATATACCACCTGTGTTTTATTCTCATATAAAAAATATACAAAAACAGAATTTACTACAAGGCTAATCAAGGCTGATATTATATTAATTCAGTTTTATTTGCTGTCTACTTTAATGTGTACTATGTAAAATCTAAATCAATGTCTAGTTTAATGTTTGTAAGTGCCTTTGTAATTCTGTGCTCTCTAATCTGGTCAGATGTAATACGTTACTAACTGGAGGGTTTCAATAACAATTCTTATGTACGGATATACAAAGGGCAAATAAATAATCTTAATCTTAATAACTGGCTATTTATTAGATTCACAGGTCTAATGTACATATGCTGGAAACTGTTCCTGAAAGTTCTTTGTAGCGATGAAAACATGTATAGCAAGTATGTGCTCTTCAAACAACATTCACCTCATTTGTGTCTTTATAAGGAGTTTACATTGTTGGTTATTTAGTCAGCTTTGTACGATGGCTTTTTCATGCACTTTTGATTAGCTCATACTTCACCCCTAGGGTTAATAACCTGCAATGATAATTATTTCAATAAATTAATGAATTTAGTTAATTTAATTACTTTTTGAGCAGAATAAAATTTGAACAACAAAACAGCAGTGACCTAAATCAATTGAGACCAAATGACTGAAATTAATTGGAAAAACAGTAGGAGTCATTAAATTTGGGTTTGGTTTAATATCATCTGAATCATAATCAACTGTCAAAGTTTTGTAAAACTTTTTTGTTAAACTGGCCTCCATGGAAAATTTTGTTAAACTGAACAAAAGCAGCACACTATGGATTGTAAAGACCAGCACTGGGCTTCATTCAAATAATTAGCCTCAACAGTGCTCTGTATCTTACAAAACCCATGTGGTCATTTAAACTTACACCAGCATTTTTGTTTTCATCTTGAATCATATGGCATTTCAGTTTAAAACACTGTATTGGCATTTCATGAAAATTCTAATTAAATGTCTTATTTCAGACTCACTCTTCTGTGAAAGAGAGCCCTGTTTCACAGACTTGAAGCTAATGCTTAAAGAAAAAATCGGCGATGCCATTGATTGTCATTTACAGGAAATCCCTACCTAATGAATGAAAACAATACTCTGAGTATTTATTCAGCTCCTCTGCCTTTAGTCCAGAATATCTAAGCCACATAAAGCATATGTGGTCTGGGAAGAATCGTGCAGAATGGTTCTAGATGAATCTTCAGGATTTTTAATAGTGAAAAAGAGGTGTAGAGTAATCACCATTTCTTACATATGATTGAGTATGTACAGAAAGAATGTGAGGAAACATGGATGGATGTCTGTAGTGCCATTTTCTCCCTTACCCAAAAGAGCTAAAACAACTGTATAAAAGCAGCATGGTAACTTTGTAAATCCCACTGCTGAGGTAACACAAGACTGGACATAAGTTAAAATTAAGTAGGAGCAAATGCTCAAAAATGAGTTTGCTGCATTTCAGGTTAGAGTTGTACTCCAGAGCGGAAGGGCTGACCGCAGCCCAAATGACTGCTTGTAATTCTGATCCTCCTGATCCCAATATGGTGCCTGTTGAAACAGATATTGGGGAGAAGCTAAGCTTGATTACCGGGGTAACAGAGCTGCATTGTGAGGGGATTCCCGTACCTCAGAAGAGCACGATAATTAGTGCGGCGCGGCCTGGACTGCTCCTAAATGGTTATGTTCAGCGTCCAGCACGTTCCAAGCCCCACTGTAGCTTTAGCTGCTGTGTGCAGCAAGAAAAAATAAGGGAGGAGAATATGTTTTAGAAAAGGATCGTCCCGACTCTCATGAGTTACTGATGGGTTCTACTACCCTCTGGTTCTGGTTATGGTATATAATAAGTTTCCCAGTGCTCCCAGATACTTCAGGGAGTGCACATCATCCCATCGATGCATTTTACTTCCTGGATAATCTCCCTGATTACATTCTGTTCAGGTCAATCTTTTTGTCAATCTTTGTTTGACAAAAAGGTCACTTCCTGTCAGCAAACAGACAGGGAAGAAAGGAGTGAAGGGCCACAAGACTCCAGTTTATTCTTGTCTTCATTAGAAGCAACGGTGCTATCATGATGCCTTTTTAGGTCTCTGCTGAGATGCCTGTAAAGATGCCTTTTTTATTCCCTCTTTCATTGTCAGCATGGTGCACTGTATAATACCCCTAATAATGCCTTTTGACTTCCTTTCTAATTCCCCCCTTTGGCTTGTGTGAAGAGCTGGCATTGTGTAGGAGGACCATCAGCTCCCAGTCTAAAATACTAACCCCCCCCCACCCCCACCCCCCCTAGAGTACTTTTCCAGACTGTTTCTCAGTAGATATTACAGAAAGCCTGAATCCTCCATTGAATGTTCCCCCCCAAAAAATAAACAAATAAATTATGTAATTTTACCAAAGGATGTTTGTGACCTCTAGAGCTGAAACCTATGAGAGGTTATTGCACCAAACAACTGCTATATATCGCTTTGTGATTCTGAAGAGTAGCTCAAAGAAAACCCAAGAAAGTAAAATCACAGGAAGGATCACTGAACTGGGAAAGGCTGTGGAATGGAGCGTCTTCTTACTACTTTTTGATGTTAAGGAGGAACAAAGTCAGCACAGCATAACAGCAGGTTCAAAGGTTAGAATAGGTAAACAGGTATTTGGGACCTGGGTGACATGGAGTTTAGTAAAAATGAAAAACAGGCTGTTGCCTTCAACGATTGGGTCTGAGGGCTCTCAGATCTGAGGGCTCTTGACGTCTAATGAGAAACCAGAAGGAATTTAGATCATAGGAAGTTAGTATGGTATCCAATGGCATTTGGGGAATATCATTCACAAAACTAAGTGAGCTGCTGGGAAATGGTAGTATGATAGTGGAGGATAATTGTCAAGGTGTGACGAATAAGGTATAGAGTTTTTTTAATTTCAGTCATGTTTGTTCTCAAAATCATGAGATAGAATACAGTCTATTCAGGAAGGTCATGTTGCATTTATGATGATTGGATTACTGACATGACAATGAGTGGCAGATAGAAAATGTTTAAGCAACTATCTATGATGTTAACTTCTGCATGTGTGAACCAGAGTACCTGAAATTATTCTTACTATTACTATACATGTGGCTTTTAAATAATGCAAGTGTACTTTTGTGGTTTAACATGTTAAGTTTTGTGTGAAGTGCTTTAAAAAGGTCTAAAAGGTGTTTGTCAAGGTTTAAAGTTAAACATTTTATATAACATTGAAAACAATACTGGAAACCACCATGCAAATTGTCTGCTTGAATTTTATTAAGTACTGAGTAAAGTAAGAGAGAAAGGGAGTACATTTTGTGTGGTTTGTTTAAAAACAAAAAACTTTTTTAAATGTCCAGTTTAAAAAAAATGTATAAAATGATTAATGCATAAAAAATGAAAGGGAGAAAAAATATTTTTGATTGAAATACTGACTTTTTGTCACCAGCAGGTTTTCAAAAAGTCTGTAGTCTAAGGGCTAAAGCTAAAACTTTAAATAAAACACAGTCTTCAGGTAGACACAGCACCAAGCACCAGTCAAAGGCAACTCTATTGCGATTCTTGGGCCTCGATTAGCGTTTGCCTGCTAACAATAAAAGAAAACATATGTAAGTATATAATAATCATCAATTTAAATTTTGTACTAACATGCAAAAGCAAATTGATTTTAGACAAATACAAATATGAAAGATGTGTAGGCCTACTCCTCTTGTGTAACGCCGATTTGAGTTACTCCAGATAATACTGCCATCATCTGACTAGGAGTAGTAGCAATGTTTTTGGCGACTTAAAGTATCATGTCATTTTATTACAGAAAACTGCATGGAAGTATAATATAAAACATGTTTTCGGGACACAAATCATGAAACGTTTTTCCACGTTAAAAAGCACTACAAAAGAAATATTTGGCTTAAGCAGCGACTTCCATTGGTGCCGTTCTGAGTGTGGAATGCAATGATTAATGTAATAATAGGAGATCTGCAGAGTTGTCCGATGCAGGGTGTCTGAATCATTTTTATGAAATCTTTCATTTTGTAGTTGTTGCTTTCCTATAGGGCAGTGTAATTTATTCGGTTTTTATTAGAAATTCCATGCAGAGCAGAACTAAATTGATTTTTACAAACCTTCCTCTGAGTTTCGGCTCTGGTCCTCTAAAAAAAGACAAATATCTTTAATACAGACATTCTTCATAATAATACATAATTGTTAGCTATTTATAACATTCCAACCAGGGCTGGTAATTAAGCTCACCTTGGGTGAGAAATTAAAAGAGTGAGTACAAAGAACAGCTAGTCCAGGACTAATGGAAAAAATGAATATCAAACTACATTTTTTAACTGGCCCAGTTGGCTCTTTCATTGCAGCACTATCAATTTCAAGTTATTCAATATAATTCAATGTGTTGTATCTGATTAAGTTTAAGACAGAAGTGAGTGCCAAGCGAAATCAGTGTATTACCATCTTGATCCTCGACGCTGGATTTGCTGCCATCTAGTGAAAAGTTTGGGAATAATATAAAATGCACGTTAAGAGGGTACACCTATTTACATTTCTATTACACAGCATTGCCAAACTGCATCATTTAATTGCACAAAACAAAACCTTGCAAAAGTGTATACAAAAAATACATTTTAGTTGTTATATTGGCCGTTTAACGTCAGAGATCAATGAGGCTCCTGTTGTTTCTTATATGTTAAAATATTTTTTCGGACAGTATTTACGCTTTATAAACTTATCGCGCCCGCGTTACCGTGCTGAATTTTGTATGACTACACGGTGCGAAAAAAAACACGTACCTGCACCTTCAGTCACATCACTGCCGAAATATTGTCCTTCAAAGAGACCAAATTAAAGGGATTCAGCTCGTAGTAGCACATCGAGTGATTTACATTTACTGACTTGCAAAACTACTAGCTTCTCTGTGGTAGTAGTAGTACCGGCTGATGTCGTTCTAATAATAGTAATTAACTCACCGTAGTTTGCGGCTTCTGAGCTTGTGCTGCTTGGATCTATAAAACGTAAGGATATGTTAATGATCACTACGAGTTCCCTTCTTAAATAGTCAAGCTATTAGGATAATCACTGGCATAGAAGATTAAGCTATATAAAAATTATTATTATTTTGTATTTTTTCCAGTGGTCTCACCTCCTGTACCCCGTTGTAATACTGAAGTTCATTTCTGTCAGCAGGGTTATTAACTCTAGGGTTAGGGAGTTGAATTCCTGTGTGTGTGCGGTCCAGGTATACTTTACCTAGTGGGGATCAAATGTCCCCACAACGTAATGAATACCCCTATTATTTTTACCATATAGGAAAACTCTATTTTATAGAAATCCGTGACTGCAATGAAAAAAACTAAAAATGCAAAAGCTCTTCTATTTTGTTTGGTTACTTATGGTTATGGTTAGGGCTGGGTAGGGGTTAAGGCTGTCATAGTTACCATTAGCATTTTTCCCATAGAAATGAATGAGCGGTTCCCAAAAATGTATGATTACATGGCTGCGTGCGTGCGTGTGTCTATGTTTGTCTCATCTTCTCTGGTTTCTGATCCATCGAATGGGTTCCTATGCTAAATGGGGTAGGCTCCAAAGTATTGCCAGTGATGATTAAATATACATTTAATTTCAAACACCCATTTTATCTTTACATGTCCCATGTAAAGCGCCCTGGGACAATTCTGTTGTGAAGGGTCGCTATATAAAAATAAACTGAATTGAATATTACTTTTTGGATCTGTCCACTTGTCTGTAATCACTTTGGCTGATGTTTCAAGGGCAGTAGCTCCTGACGATTATTTTCTGCTTATTTTCAGACATGTTATGCTTCAAAATACCTCTAGGTGGTAGAGAAGGATTGTGAACGTGAACTTCCGCTGCCTCACAAAGTTGTACGTTATAAACTGCTTGCTTTCATGCTTTTGAGGGTATTGATATAAATAATGGCATTAAATAAGCTTGTGGTTATGTGTCAGGGCAAACAAGTCAGTTACTGATGTTTATTTCATTAATGTTTCAGTCTTTTAGGCATTATGTGTGAGGCCTTTACTGAAAACGTATTCACCTGTTTACGCTTGTCTTGTCTATGTACACAAGTATTGTTTCACCCTTAACCCATAGCGCAAAATACTTGATTAATACCACAAGTAGCTTTTGAATCCTTGCATTCCCTAGTTCAGGGGTACTGAATTATTGCTTATACACTTATATCCCTCTCTGTGTATTTCACGGTATATTTCGCTGAGCGAGTGGGTGGAGTAGCTATTGGACGGCCCAAAGTGTGCCCTTTCCCAGGGGTCTGCCCTATTAGCAGCATAGGTGATCACATAGGGCGCTATTTCATTAGGGGGAGCAAAACAGCAAGTTAAAAGACATCATAAAAAATACCTGCAGTTGCATTTCGTGACATTACGGTTATTTAAACTTGTTTTAATATTTCACATTTCTTGTGAAACAGACACCAGATAACTAGTTAGCAACCAGATACCCCATGCTACTTAAATGGTTTAATATAAATACATTGACAACATTTGCTTTCTGCTGCTCTGGGGGACAGGGGTGCGGTGGGGACATCCAGCAAAATCTCCCCTGGGTCGCCAGAAAACCCAGGGCCAACCCTGCCCTTGAACTGAATCTTAATACCCTGTCGCTGAGTGTCCCATTCAGCTGTCAGATTCAGCATGCAGTTGTTTTAAACTTAAGGTATGGTGGATTTTGTACACAGAATGAGGGGCTACAGGTGAGTTTCACTTTCCTCAGAAAACACTAAAGAAGTCAAAGAGATTTTCTGGATGTTTTACAGTAGCATGATTTCTGACGTGGGCTGTTTAGGATAGTATGTGTGTTACATGGCCTGCACACTTACCTTTAGGCTGGTTGGAGGATATGGTGTTCAGGCTCCCTATGCAGTCAAAAGAAAAAAGATGTTAACCACATTCTAACGTATTCATACTAGTGTTTCCCAATCGGGTCCTCTGGGACCCACAGTCGGTCCATACTTTTGCTCCCTCCCGCTCCCTACCAAACAGTCCACATTTTTGCTCCTGGCAGGGAGCTTGGTGGGATCAAAAACATGGACTGACTTTATCTCACTGAGAACTGAATTGGGAAACATTGATTTCGACCAAGCAACAAGGGTAAATAATTTTAAATATGGCTGAGCCAGTCAAATTCTGAATGCCTTTACCTGTGGGAGCTTCTTCTGAGGTTGAATCTTGGCCTGTGAGTTAGAGAGGAGATGGATGTCAAGCGATTGAAAGACATGTTAAGTGACAGCTTTTTGTCTGTGTTACAGCTCTGGCCATTGAAACGTCACAGTACAACCATAAAGGTCTTTTAATGCCATAATAAAGAGGAATTACATTTCAAGGAATCCTGAATTTGTAAAACGAATAATGCCTTTGTTTATAGTTAGAGAACTGAAAGTTTCTGACCTATGGACATGGTTTGCGTGCCCCCATCTGAAACATAAACATGCACACACACAAGATACTCATATTTATATCATTCTGTGAACTGTCCATTCATTTCTATGGGCATTACTGTAATTCCAGCTATCACAACCTTAATCCCTATCCAGTCCTAACCTTAGCCATAAGTAGCCAAACAAAATACATGACATTTTGCAGTTTTAGTTTTTTGATTGCAGTCACAGATTTTGAATGAAGTTTCCCCTTGTGGGGACCGAAAAAGTGTCTCCACAAGGTCAAAATAACATGTTTTCATGACATTGCAGGGGCATTTGGTCCCCACAATGTAATATATGCATAGTCCACATACACAGAAATTTTATTTATTTATATCTCTCTCTTTCTCTCTTCATTTAACACAAGTTCATTCTGCACCCAGTAATCAACTGGTTTTTAAAAAAGACCTGCTGTACAAAAGAAAGGCTTGTGGGAAATCGGGGGGGGGGGGGGGGGGGTACAGAACGAA
>JAABNX020000053.1:9401059-9420355 GCA_015163995.2 Mormyrus lacerda | reverse complement strand
CCCCCCCCCCCCCCCCCCCCCCCCCCCCCCAGCAGCCAGGATGACTCAGGCTTAACGGTTCCATTTCTGGTTTGGGTCCAATAGTTTCCTTCACCTTTTGGATCAGTGGTCTCACCAGCCATCTGCCTGAGACCCTCCTGAACCAGCCCCCCCTCAATCACTCACCTGCCTCAACATCATCTTGCACAAGAAACAGTGCCAAGGTGAGGATGAAAATATTCCTGCAGAATAAAACCAAATAAGATCAATGAAATATCTACGAGGACACCATGAAATGCAAATATAACTTTGCAAAATATAAACTTGGTCTGTGACATCTCCTTTGTTTGTTTTGTTATAAGGCCATATGCTGGACACGCAAATGCAAAAAGTCAGTTTAAAAAAATGCACTGATCTTTTCTTGATCCATTTGAACTACTGGGAACATGTCCGAATGGGTGATTGTATTGCAGGATTTATGAACAGTGAACAGTAACCAAAGCCATTAATCATAAATTTGCACAGCCATAAAAACCATGAAATAAGTGTTTGATTTACAGTTGAGATTTTCCACATACAGATGATCAGTTTCAAATCAGTGCCCAGTGAACTGAAAGCCTTGGTGAAAGGTAGATTATTTTATTGTAGCTATTTCAATCAATAGGGCAACTGGGGATTCTGGAGGTAAAATGACTGCAGCGTTATCCCTTACTGTATCATAGGCATCGAAGGAGAAATCTTCTCTGGTCATATGAATAACTAAACAAAACTATTCTCTGGGAGCCATGGGGCACAGGACTCCTTAAAGCAAACCTCATACAATTATTTGTTTCAATCATTTCTCAATTTATATTTGTGAATAATCCAATTTTTTAGCAAACTGCAGCCTGGTTTTTCTCTGTTTCTCATCAATGAAGAGCTTCTTCCTTGCTTTATTGGACTTCAGCCCTGCTTCTAGGAGCCTGATGTGAACTATCCTAGCAGTGCACTTCACACCTGCACTTAATGTTTCCCATTCCTTTTGAAGGTCATTTTATGTCATCCTACGATACATGAGAAACTGTCATATAAGTTAACGGTCGTCTCTGGCATTAGAATACCCCTTTACCTGGCTGGTTTCTGGTCATTCCCAGTGTCTCCTGCTTCACCATATTCTTGTGTACTGCTGTCTTAGAAATTTTGAACCTGGAAATGCCCTGCTGCTCAGTGTAGCCTTCTGTCAGCAGAACCAGGATTAAACCAGGATTCAAAAATGCAGATTTGTTTAAAAATATAGAGTGGTCTCTTAATTTTTTTTACATCTGTACACTTACTAGCCAGATAAATAGCTATAGATATTTTCTTTAATTACCAAAGACATTTGCACAGTTTATAACTGTATGAAGTCAATAACAGATAAATTCACTTTCCCTCAACATATTATGTAAAATATATATGAAAATATGTAAAAAATTCAAATATATGTCCATCTGTCCAACTTGAAATTGGTATTCTTGGTAAACGTCATATTTTGGATGCATATATAAAATACTCTATAACATGGAATTGTTACCCTAATAAGCAGATATAAAATTATAACTTAATTAAAATAACTGCTTAATTAAACTAATAAAAAGGTCTGTGCGTATGTTTAATTTTATATCATAAATCACTTGGTGTAAATTCAATATTTGAAATGACTAACCTATTCTGATCTTACAGAATAGTTATTTATTAAATTCTAATATAATTGTTCTGGATTACAGACATGGGTAGGTATGTATACATTCATAGTACAGGACACAGGAGAACGGAGTTGAATGGAATAGGCATGTGATGTGTAGGCATCCAAGCCTTAATTTTTCATACATGACTGTCACCAGTTTAATTAAATTTAAGATTCAAGTCCACCTTAGAATTGTTTCTAACTCCCTATTTTTAGATTTTTTTTAGATCTGAGGTACTTTTCTTGTTAAAAAGATTTCACAAAGCATTCAAGTGTCACATGGACAGAAATTCTTCCGACCTTTATAATTTTTATTTTGCTAAATGACTGTATGACTATAGAGATTATTTTCAAGCAATAAGCATTTTTACCAAGTGCCAATGTAATGATGAGCGTGGCAGTCAGACATCTGACATGACATAATAACTCACAAGACTAGAAATGAATTAGATGAAGAAAAGCAACAGCATGTCACCTTAAAAGCAGCATGATGGAAAATCACATGGAGAATATATACACATGTCATACCTGTCCAGATCATTCCACAAAGCATGAATGTTCTAAGTACTTACCTGCACAACATCTTTGGAGGTTGAGGAATCTTTGATATTGTACCACACAGCTAAATATTGCACCGCTATCTTTTTTTCCAAGACCACAGAGATGCCCCAGCTTTTATATCTTTTCAAATGTCATGAAGGATAAGGGGGCTGCCCCCCTTTGTAGTTTACTTGTGAAAAAAGAAAAAAATGACACCATCTTGGATTTCAGTAATTGCGTCCTTAACGTAAGGATCCGAGTGTCTGTCTGTGTAGATTTTGTCAAAAGGGCCTCTTATCCCCGTCGGCACAACTACACGTCACAGAACACCTTTTGTTACCTGGTCCATTTTTCCACAATATATGTTTTTTTCCCTCTACAGAAAGTCCCTTCACTTCTCCGGGGGAAAGGAGAATCCGTAGTTCTTCAAAGTTCACATTCTCCGGTACAGTAGCTGAAGGAGTTTTAAATGCCGGTGCCAGGTAACAAGGTCATATACCCCATGCCAGACTGCACCGATGACAGCAAGATTTGAATGCCGAAATCCAACCTTTCTGATCACACGGCACCATACTGCATCAACCAAAGGATGGCTGCTCCTTTGTATGCTCTACAGATGTGCTTCTCTTTCAGAAGGGGAATCCCTACATCGGAATGATGCAAATACAGCCGAATGATTACTAAGACGATGACAAATTATCTAGCCTGGCACAAATAAATACTGTCGACCAGTGAGTGTTCTCTGAAAAAAATCACTCTTAGTTAGACATTGTTTATAAAAAGATTTTGTAAGCCATATATACCTTTATTGTCACATGACAAAGCACTGCCCATATGTGGCGAAATCCTTGGAGTCAAACTGACTCACTGTCAGTACAATGGTTGACATCAACATATTCTTTTGAGCTGCTAACAAAAGTGGCTTCATTTGACATGATGATTTGACATTGACATTTTACTTATATTTCATTTATAGATGTGCACTCAACTTTCCAGTGCTTAACAAGAATGAAAATCTGCAGTTTTTTGACTGTTAGTGTATGTTCAAACAGAATATGACATAAAAATGCCTAAACTTGCATTTGGATAGATCCTGTAATGTTTTATAGAACCTCATCACCAAGATGTTCTGGTCTAGTGTCAGATATAGCATTGAAAGTCAGACACCATCCTAAATATTAGACAATTGAGATCATCAGAATCATTTTAGAAATCGATGACTGACATCATCAGTTTCAGGACCTCTTCTTACTGCCTATTTCTATCATGGCGATGTGATGACAATGTATCTGACGTGCCAGCGAATTTGTTTAACTGAATCACTGCTCTGAGTAGAGAATGTTTAATGGCGCATATGCAAAGAAAGGTTAGGTATTAAAGCCCTTGGCTAAAGCAGTTTTCATTAACAGGTTTTTACAACATTTATGTTGAACAATAGAAATACAGTCCATACATGCATAGGTGTGCTCTATTTGACAGATAAGTGACCAAGACTAATGCCCTTGTCGGTCCCTCGGAATCCTGCCTATGACTGTCACTCGATTCCCTAGTTTGTTTTTATCAGACTGAACAACTGCCAATAGAAATGAATAGACAAGTGTTTGGTGAAGACAGGAAGTCAAACCCATCTAGGTTTTATGTTTCCTGAATTTGTATGGAGCTCTACTGTAAATGGGATGGGTCCCCTCTCTGTACAGTACTGGGGTTAGAACAACGATAAAAAAGGTAGGAGCCCACGGTATTACAGTTACCTCTCACACTTTCCTATTTATTTAGCAGTAATCCAGCGCTCTGTCAACGGAGTCCTGTGTCGCTTAGTTGAAAAGATCGCTCTCTAAAAGTGTAAGAGATAATTACCAAATAAGACCGCATTTTCCCAGTCGAGAGTGGTCAGTCAAGTGGTTTTGACTCTTTTAAAGGATGCCATTTGGCTGCAAATGCTTTGAAAGCCAGTAAGGTCACATGTGGGTGTGACACCCCTTTGGCAACCTACACTATTCAGGCTTATTTTAAAGTGGACCTATTCTGCTGTTAAAGTATTTAAATAGACTGTTTTCTGCATTTTAATAAGTATCACTCACAAACAGTATATGTTCTGAAAACAGTAATTCACAAAAGACAAACTTCTGGCTCCCCACTGAATGACTGTCTTATTAATACTGTACATTCTTCTTTTGTTAAAGGATGGGATATTTTCCTGAAAGAAGAAAAACACATGAAAAAAGAAAAATCTCCAATCTAATGGGGCATCTATTTTGCCCATGTAATTACCATACCAGGGGTTACATTTCATGGGTTAAACTTGGGAACACTACCAGTCAAACGTTTTTGCATACACTGAGGTTTTCTACATTTGCATGTTACTTACTAAACTAAACATTTACTAAAAAGACACTCGATATTCTTTGCTAACAAATACATTTACAGTATGTTCACCATTTGGATACCTGTATTAGCAAGAAAATGTCATATCTTTGATTCATCAAAGTAACCTCCTCTAGCAGTTATAAAAGCAGAGAATTCTTCAAAATTCAAGGCATTCTTTTCTACAAGGAACATTAAATACTGCTCTGTTTCATAGGATGAAACTCTTAATTAGTGCATTTAAAGTTAAATGACAGCCTAGAATGTGACTATGCCATCACAATACAACCAGTTAATAGGATGTCGGACATGCACATTCTCTTTCCAGGCTATAAAAGAAACTTCTTTTATTTTACTTATATTCCATTTATAGATGTGCCCTCAACTTTCCAGTGCTTAACAAGAATGAAAATCTGCAGTTTTTGAAATAAATAGAAAAAGTAATAACCTGTGGTGTACAAAAACTTTTGACTGGTAGTGTATGTTCAAACAGAATATGACATAAAAATGCCTAAACTGTCAACAGTTCATGACCACTGCAATATAATCTGTGAAATTTCACACAAAACCTCCAATTTTCTCCATTATTACAAAAAAATTATTCCCAGATCACTAGCATTAGACAACTTTTCAGTACTCTACCTCAAATTAATCCAACTTAGCATCTTCTTTATTAGAGGACAGGGGTGATAACTAAAGACAAAGAAAAACAATTCTGCCACTCCAAGCCTGGTGATATCAGGCAATAAACCAAATATTTGTTTTTGGACTATCCACCAATTTGTCAGCTGTAATGCACAGTGGGACACAGTGATACTGATATACTAAACCAGATAGACACACTTTACAATCATGTGTACAATGAGAGGAATTTGCCATCTGTTAGACATTTGCCAACAGTGACATTTGCTCTGTTGTATGCTTTCTATGGTGGTGAAGAGTATTTGAAAGAACAATCTGGATAAAATACTTTTATTTTCTACTTTTCAATAAGGATTTCACAGGTTTAAAGTGATCTCTATCCAAAACACCTTTAAACATGTTGTTTATACCTTTCAACTACAAACCAGTTTTATATTTAATAGTAGGCAATGGCATGTATATTTATCTATATATAAAAGACCAAAGGTGACTTTTGAACCATTATCAACAATGATGATTTCGAAATAAAAAAATATAAAATTTATCTGGAGCATTTAGAAATGCCAAAACACTGCTCATGTACTGTTTCTTATTTCATGACTAAGGAATGGTTAATTGTGAGGATTGGAATAATCTAAATGAAATGCAAGCAATAATGTGTCAGAAATTATTTTATGCTCAGAGAAAAAAAGTTCCCTGCAAGCGCATCTGAGATGGTGAGTGAGGAACGACATGTTCCCCCCAAGGAGGTATCTCATTCCTCTTGAATACATTCCAGTCCGCTGCTGTGATACTTTAAACAGAAATGCTGGACAGTTTCCAAATGGGCCAAACAGCACCCTTAAATTAAAGTCCTAGTGCCAAAATTCAGCTGCCACATTGTGGAATGATTCACCATTTATCTTGAACAGTGTCTCACAAAGGTATAAAAGTAACGATATGCAAGATGAAATTCTACAATTACACTGGGTTTTAATTTGTGAAATAAATTAAAGACGAATGTATTTCATAACAATATTAATTCCATCAGAATGCATTTGCAAACGTGATTATAGTTATGTGCAGGAAAATCACTAGGCTTGGCCAATCAGGGCTGAATGCCGAATGAGAACTGTATGATGTTTTACCAACCATACTCATGGTTTGACAATTCCATAATCTTGGCAATAGTCCTAGTCTAGGTCAGCGTTTCCTAAAACCTTTGTGATGCTACTAGTATTATTTCTTCGAGTGCCTTATGACATGCTGTATCGTGATGCCTAAATGGGAGAATAGTACTAGCAAAGTAAAGAATACAAGAACTTCAGTGGTGGCGATACAGACCCCTGGCATTCACAGCTAAACACAAAACATTCGGTTAACACTATCTCAGGGAGAAGGTAATATATGTATTGTGTCTTTATTTAGCTTATGTTTGGATTAAAAACTTTTCTACACTGTATACACAGACTACTAAATGTTTAATCCCTAAAGTGTGTGATCCATTGCGATTAAAAAATTAATCATTTGACAGCCCTAAATGTTTTCTAGAGCGACTCACTAATAAAGGCGCTAGTTAGCTAGATCAAAACAAAACTGAAAAAAAACTAACTAGATCATCGCAGAAGCATCCTAATGTAGACAAGAGGCTAGAAGAATAAAACGCTAAATAAATCCAATGGCTGGATGACTAGTAGGCATTGACTATTTGTTAACCCGTTATTGTGTGGTGCTCTGAATGAGTTAACTGATTATGGAAATTAATAAATGATATATGGGAAGCAACTTTTACATGGCCTTTGGTTGAAAATTACATTATGGGCAAGTAAAAATTCATGTGGGCTAGTAACCTTTTGGTTACAGTGCAAAAAGATAGTCAACTAGCTAGTTAAATTTTCTAGTGAATAATGTTTCTGTGCCAAGTGCAGTGCTAGAAATTTTGGGCCCCATGAAACCATATCATACTGGGGCCCCAGTCCAGACCAATCCAGTTATTTTCCACATTTTATCACTCACTGGCTTTTAGAATCAACGAAACTCTCCCCTCCTCTTATGGCACCCCTGTTCTGTGCTAACATTAGTTTCTATTCATTTGTTAAGTGTAAAAACCAGTAAGCGCAGTAAGCGGTGCAAGAAACATAAATCACTGAGCCCCTCGTCCAGGCAAATTTTATGGTTGAGGTTGCCCTCCCCCCAGTCTCTGCCCTAAGCCCTCCCTATAGAACATATAGACCCTATGGAACATATAGAAAATAGGACAATTTTTAGCTAGCCAACATTAATCTTGCTTTGTGAAATAAATTTTGAAACTAAGCATCCTGCCTGATGAAAAATTAGATTTTAGAAATTAGACTTAGGTTTTTGTCCCAATATTGCGTAAAAATGTCAGTATACAGTGGTCTTGGGGGTATTGGGAATTGATGTTTAAGATATACAATACAATAATGCAACACTAAAATAAAATCCTTGCATTACAATGGAAAGTATAAACAATATTAACAATGCATACAGATAATTTAGTAACAGAAAAACACTGGGGATCACAGTTTTCAAAATTCGTCATTGTTTCATGGAGAGAGCAAGACATTCCAATCTATCCATGCTTCTGTAATGGGGGTTGTGAAGATGGTGAAGATGATGAGGAAACATTGTTGCGCCACCGTGTATTTCCAGCCTGCCCGCGAGGCGTGGCGCCCCTTGCGGCGCGGAGGCCCGCCGCCTCCTTCATCGTCGAGCCGGCTGCATGAGTCCGCTGTGTGCGCAGGAGCCGCCATATTGTCATCTCAGGAGTACCGGAGGTAACTTAATTCGTGTAATTCACGTAAAAACCTACTGCTATATTTTACATTTTGTGCATGGTCGTGTGTGTTTTAAATTAATACTTGGATTTATAGTTGTAGAAGTCGAGATAAGGGGAAATGTGAGGCGGTATCCGGCACATTAAATCCAGTCGATTAGGGGATTTTTCCCCCATACTGGCGCTGTAATACGGGCAACCCGTAGCGGTAAAAGCATCGCTGCGCTTAGGCTCAGCTCCAGATACCTGTAGTTACTCAAGTGTTAATCGGTAGTTTTATAAATGCCTTTTTAGAGGGGGGCGCGTGCATTGTGGTGCTGAGCTGTGAGCATGCCAGGGTGGTAGCGGTGTGTGGTTTTCTTGCGGTTGAGGGGGACCGGCGACTGTCTGACTGACCAGCCGTCGGGACACCGGTGCTGCTTAAAAGGCAGGGGTGGGTTAGACAATCGGGTGTGCTTAGTAAAGTCATGAGGGACTGCAGAGCATGGATAAAGCGTGCAGCCGTCATTACTGATGAGAAAACAAGTGATCTCAGGGCTGCGAGTTCTCGCCGTGCTGTGGGTTTGTACTGGGGGGTGGCGCGCGTTTGAACCAGCACCGTCCAACCCATCTCAGTTCGAATGGCTGCCTCTGGTTCCCGGTTACTTTTGAGCGAGGTGCCTGTTCGTTTCCATTTTACGGCCGCGTTGACTTTCCAGCTGCTTAGTGCCGTGGCTGGATGTCGAGAGTTCCTTTTTATCATTATCGTTATGTTTAGGTGCAAAAGAATCTCTAGCTTATATTAAAATGTTTACTTTCTCCCATATATTTGTCAAATTGAGGTGCTTAGCTTCGGGTGCGGTTCAGGATTTTAACCCCGTTAACCAATTATGAGCCCGGACCAGTAGCGAAGCCAGTTAGACCCCGATTGCCACAAGCCAGTCAGTCTCTCCTCTCCGCTCTTTGGTTAGGAAAACCTCATGCTTGTGGCCTTCCAGCGGTGTGGTTGCCTATGCTAGCTAGTTAGCCATTGAGCACGGACCGATCCGGACCATTTTTCACGTTTCTCTTTCTTTCTTTTAGCCGTGTGCAGGGCCGTTTCTGATACTGTTAACATCAGTCTTTCAGACGGAGTGGGGTTAGAATAAGGACGGTTTTTCCCTCCCTTAATCTTTGCCTTCCCATTGTAGTTATCTCCGTAACTGGCGGTACCGCTAACGAACCATATCCTATTTTAATGGATACTATATATTGGATATAAGAAGTAACTTGAAGCTGGATTTAAAAATATAAGCTGAGGCTGAACATGTTCGATAACGGCCTTTATTTGGGGACGAGTGCGGGTCACACTTGTAAGGAAGGCCCCTTCCACAGGCTTGGGGTCTAGTTCATGGTGAAACATTTTGGACAACTTTCTTATTTTATAGTTTTTATGCATTTTTGCTAACACGTAAGCCTCTGGTCTTGTGTATGCACTTATTACCTTAAGTTTTTTTTTGTCCTTCACTTCCTATATATATATGTGTGTGTGTGTGTATTACTGTATGTGTTTAAACATTGAACGAATTCTTATGATTGTTTGAGGGACATAAAGTGCCTTTATTTCATGTCCTGACAAATACTGATTGCGTGATCCCTAACCTACATTTTTAGATGTATTGGAATATTTTGAGTTGTTGGTAAAATACAGACAGTAATGATCAGGATTGGGGGATTGCAACTAATTTTTTCCCCCAAATAACTTTCCTCTGTGGAAGTGTGTGATCTTACCTGTCTTTGACATAGCAAAAAAGTGGAGTGTTTAATATCTAACTTTATTTCTAGCAGTAATTTGGCCCTGTGGGAGCCTGAAATACAGTGTAATCGTTTTGTCACCTTTTCCTGTTTAACTCAAAAATTTGCTTCACCTGCACAGAGAAACCGTGTTCCCATTTTAAAATCACAGTGGAATGCCAAGAACATGCAAAATACCAGAATTATCATGTATTCACTTGTCCACTTGTCTCAAAAAGAACTTTGAGGTAGAAACTCAAGGACTAATCAGGTGTTTTTCTATAAGCTATCCTTATAGATGATTTCTTAAACAATCCAGGAATAAATTCCCAATACATCATTGTAATAGATTGTGTATTGTGCATCTAGTGTAAATGTTTGTCTGGTGTTTTTGAATATGCTTTGGCTGTTGACCCAGTATTTACTATGAAACAAAGTGTTTATATTTGAAGGAATTGTATTATAGTAAGCTTTCACTTACTATAATACAATTCCTTCAATTATAAACACTTTTCCCTCCTTTCAGAGAAAACACATACTTAAATGTTTTTGACGTGAACTATCCATAAGGAAAATGGCTTTGTACAGGACAGTTTGGCTGGACAAGACTGTGCTTTAGGTACATGAACATATTGATTATGGAAAGTCTCTGAATTTTTATCAATGAAGGTACTAAGGTGTTTTTTTTTTTTTTTTTTAAACTAAAGTCAAAAGACGTCACAAATGCAGGTTTCTGTTTGAGAGCTAAATGCATTTTGGCTTGTCAGTTATGTCAAATGGAATACTCCTGTGTGGGCATGATTCTTGAATCTGCAGCTTGTGGTTTGGGTGATATCATGCTCCCTATATTGTGAATTTTTTTTATTCTGTGATATGATTTCCTGATTATTTACCACACATTTAACTGGTTACCGTAACAGGACTATCTGCTCCCTTATTTTGGCTCGCAAGTTGGTCAGCCTGGTCGATACATTACATTTGTGCCAGAATCTGTTGGTAGGTAGGTGAGAATGTGTATTACTGAGCCACACTGCTGTGTGTCCTCAAAAGGGGAACAGAACAAAATTATTTTTAAATATTGTGTTCTGAACAAAGAAACACTGAACACAGTATGTGGCTTGGAATTCTCCTTCAGTCTTGTACTAATGCAATGATCCTCAAGGAGAGTTAGCTGGAGATCGCAAGACTGTTGCCGTCTGGCTCCAGATGGAAAATGTCAGTTAAGGGTAACGTGCCCTGCAATCCTGTCCATGGTGTACTCATGCCTTGTGCTCTAGCCTGCCCTGTCTCCTGTAACCCTGTCTTGTATAAGCAATTGAATGCTAGGTGGGAAGCACAGATTGGTACTAATTCAAGCCTGCTCTCTTATGGGAGCTTGCATGGCAACTTCTGCAACTGGCAAGTTTTGCAATTTTAAATGAATGGTCCTAATTAACATCTTGTAGAAGCCATTTTGTCTTGCCCAATTCCTATACTATCATCTGTCAAGGTTATTGACACTTCATTCATACAGTATAATACACAATGCTTTATCAGTCCTTGGGCGGTTTTAGAAGTGGAAACTCAAAAACTGGGAAAACAACACATTTTTATTTAGTGTTTCAAAGTCACACACACATTATAAATGGTGCCTTGTAGTGATTGTGAATTTCTATTAGTTTGTGAGTTGTTTAATCTTGTCTAGTCTTGTCAGTTGTAATTGCAGCATACTCAAAATACATAAATAAGATTTAGTTAGTGACTCCCAAATCATCCATTGCTTTTTGTCACAGTTGTGTGCGCTTAGTTAAATGGGATTTTCCATTAAAAGCTATTCCCACCTCAAAACTTTAATTTACACAGATTGCGAATCGCTGTGCTACTGTTTTCTGTTAAAAGCATATAATACTCCCAGATCAACATGTCTTACCTTGCACTCCTCGTACTGTGAAGGGTATGCGCATGATGTCACAGCAGGTGGAAGTCACTGTACTCACACCCACTGAGTGGAAAAACAAATGGAGGGGCAGCGTTAGCATTCCATTTGAATGCCGCAAAAAGACACGTAAAATGGGAAAAAGCTGTCGTGCGATTGATTGCCAAAAACAAAATAAGTAAGTATAGGATGTGGATCGATCACGCATGGCCGATACCCGATCCGTCAAATAGGTCTGGATCGGCATCTCTATTTAAAACATGAATGCAAAGCCCCCATATCATTACTTGTAGCATGTCTAATACCGTTACTTACCTCATCTTCATTAATAGCCATTTCTTGGAGACACTATACCTGCCAAATACACCCATGTTCCAGTGTGTTGATGCTCTCCTGGGTCTGAGCTGTGCCCAGCTGAACACATTGCTGCCTCTGCCTGTGTTTATAGTTAAACTAATTTGGTTAGATCGATTATTCTATTACAAATGAGCCTCTTGAGTGTATGTGGCTTCATGGGGCTGCCTGTTTATTTGTCCAGTACATAATTCGTATCCTCTGAGTAAAGCCTGCATGATATCACATCATGCTTATATGGCGCATGCAGAATAATCACCAGGGCTTTAGTTAATAGCCGTAAATATGTGTCCGGACACCATCTTTTTGGTACTGTATGGACGTTTGCTTCTGTACACGATTTGATAAACAGATTGATGGTACACCCAAAATATTAACTAATGAGGAATTTGCTGATGCCCAAAAGTTAGTGATGTGTATAAATTCATCATATCCTTATTTTTTAATATATGCCATATGCATAGCATCTTTAATCAATGGTTGACATAGACGTTGAAAGTTGGCTTCCTTAGACCCACTTAAAAAAGTGTTGCTTTCATGTCTTGAAATAAGCCATGCTTGCTTACCAGTTCAGCTCATTCTCTTGATGAATCACTTATTAGGTTGTCCACCGTTTCAGCTAATTACTGAATTATACTTAGGTCGATTTCATTCATTGTCATCTCACCAAAATTGTATGAAAATTGTACTCTGAGTGTTTTACTCCACCACCGCTGACTGAGTAGTAGGGTACATTGAAGTGTGGTCCTATTTCAGGCTTTTAGAGGCATGTGCTCTGTGTATAAATACGATTTTACATTTGGCTGCCTGGTTTGGGTAATTCGCATGTAAAGTGTATAATTGTAAAGGTATCATGATTGAGAACATGATGTACCCTTGGAGGTGGGAAGGTTTGTGGGGGGGTCGAAATGTGTTAAACTAGATCAACCTGAAATGTTCTGCGCACTTATTTTTTAAATGCTTCCAGAAATATTTAGGTATTCTGTGATGGGTGTAAAAACACATTATTTGGAGAAAAATGTTTCATATAGAAACACTTCTATATTTCCTATGATGGTGCTGGTGTCAGGGCCGCAAAATAAAATACATATATATTTTCGATAATTTGAAAGCCGAACACCCAATGTCTGTAGAAGTCCAGAGATGCTGGTGGTACCCCCTTGCTGCAGCTACTTAAAGCATGTGCATATGAAATAGAATGCTTGGAATGCTCATACTAATTACTGAGTGTAGGAATAATGTATGCAAATTATAGGATTGCCCAAACAAACCGTCATATAACATCGATATTCGAAATAGACAGAATTAAGTCCTAATGGTTGCAGATGTTGGATGTTAGTTGTCCATCTTGTGGTTGCTCTTTTAGTCTTCACCTGAGCAAAGGCTTTTGTCTTCATTATTTTTGAGCAATTTATTCTTATCAAAATCCTGTTTTTCTTATAAATGCATTGCACATGAATCCCTGGCGTTAGCTGGGTTCCGCAGTTGACTTTGTCAATCAAGATTTAGAACAGCCACTCCCCCCCCCCCCACACACACACACACACACGCCACTATAATGTAATATTAGGTTTCCGTCGACTCCAGCTTTGTGACTTGTAGTGTGCGCTCAGTGAGATTTCACTCAAAGCTATAGAATTACTAGATGAAGCTTTTGAATGAAAGACCTGTGCAGTCTAGTAATTCTATAGCTACACCAAATACGGTCCTGAAGGCATTGATCTCCGCCAGACAGGTGTTCTGTTCTGACCTGTCATTCGTCGTCGTCTGAGGTGTGGTGAACCATAACGTGTAAGCGGATGGGTCAATTGATGTTTGTTTCCAAAGTACAGAAGAAGGTGTGGAGGAAATGATTGTGAGATGCGACATGTCTCTGAGAAGGGGACTTTGTCACATGCGTAATCCCTCTCATAGTAAAATGGCTTTGAGTAATAATGTGCTTCACTCTCCCTACAGCTCCAGTACGTCCTGCCCACACCCCAGAGCAATCATTTAAAGCCCCAAAGGCCCTGTCCAAGGTAAGGAGAGGTATTTCAGGTAGACTAGGCCCTCAGTCTAGGGCAAAATGCACAAATCTTTGTTCAGTGGCCAGCGTGGCTTCTGGGGTGACTCTGGTAGTAGGATTTTCAGAAATCTGGTACTTTGATCCTCAGAACCTTTGATGTAAGGTACACTCCTCATGATGCGGGCCTGTTATGCTGAAGCCTGGAATTGTGAATGCATTTAGCAAAACACCAAAAACTGTCTGGTTTTTACAGATTTATATATGTTCATAATTTTTTGTTTTAAGATGGATTGAAACGGGATTTAGATGTATTCATTCACCAAGCGTGCAGGCCTGAGCTGGTCTTCTCACTGGTGGTCCTGAGAAGGTCAAGTTCCTTGGGTTTCAACCGTATGAAACTCATGATTGACAGAGGACCCCTGTGGGAAAGGGCCACAGAGCTTTCACTGAGTTTGGGGGAGGGTGGCGTTGCACTAATGGGACTTTGTTCAGAGTGCGCCGCAATGCCTCGCTGGCTGCTCAAGGAGAAACCCCGCAGTCAGATGTTCCGGCAGGTGGATGGCTTTCATGTTTTCCCATCTTGTTTCCAGGTAATCTCAAGAGCCGCCCGTTTACCTTTGGAACATGTCGGGTCCGGTCACGAGCCGATCCCGAGTTTATCCAGATGTGAATACACAGAGGCCCCGAGAGTACTGGGACTACGAGTCACATGTTGTCGAGTGGGGGTGAGCATTCTCAGACTCGGAATGTATGTGCTGGTGGTCCAACATGCTGTCCGACAATTCGGCCACATTACGTTTCCAAATTACATTTTAATTTCTTCACTTGGCTTACAGCTGTTTGTAGTTCTTTTGTCAGATCACACATGTCAACAAACAGATATGTGGTAAATGACACCTCCGTTACCTTTTTTTGTGATTCAGGAATCAAGATGATTACCAACTGGTGAGAAAACTGGGCAGAGGCAAGTACAGCGAAGTGTTTGAAGCCATAAACATCACGAACAACGAGAAAGTAGTTGTCAAAATACTCAAGGTACGGTCGCGCTTCTGAGGGAAGGGTCCTCTCAAACATCTGACCTGTTGTGCCATTTGTCCCAAAATAAAAACAGACAGGTCGTATCTCTCAGACATTCTATATTAGTGGTACTAGAGTTTAAGGTTGACCTCTTAAGAAGATGGGATTTTTATAAATATCACAGATGGATTTGATTTTTATGAGCTTGTGCCATCTGGTGAAAGTTACACAAATGCATATTGCCATTTAGTTGGTAAATCCCATTGGCCCTATTGTAGTAGGACCTTCTTAACATTCTGTTAACATTAAACCAAAATGACATCTGTAAGGTGGTTCTGCCTTCTGGTTTTCGCTGGCTTGTCCTTTTCCGATAAACCTACGCTAATAGTATGTAAATTTGCTGCCTATAACATGAAATTATCTGCCTTTATTTGATTAAACTCACAATGCTGATTGGCATGCTTTCCTGAAACGTCACCGGTTAGCTGAATGGTGACATCAGCTGCTCGTGCATGGAAGTCGTCCAGCATGGCTCCATTTAATCTTCCTTCCATTTCTTTGCTCGCAGCCAGTAAAAAAGAAGAAAATCAAGCGAGAAATTAAGATTCTGGAGAACTTGAGAGGAGGCCCAAACATCATCACACTTCTAGACATCGTGAAGGATCCCGTGGTCAGTTCCTGATAGTCGCTCCTCATCTTTCTGTTTACACTGCAGAATATATAACACTTACTGCTTTGTGTGTGTGTGTCTGTCTCTCTGAATCTCCTCAGTCTCGGACACCAGCCCTGGTTTTTGAACATGTAAACAACACAGACTTCAAGGTGAGAGTTTGAGCCTGTCCTGGCTCACTCTTTCTAATTCTAATGTTAGCCAGTTGAAGCGGTTAACTCCAGCACTAATCATGATCATGGTAGTTCACCTCATAGACGGAAAAGACTCACTCACAGGCTGTCTCTCCCCCCCCCGCCCTTACAGCAACTGTATCAAACGCTATCAGACTATGACATCCGGTTCTACATGTATGAAATCTTGAAGGTAAGAACTCTGTTTCTTTTTGCTTGGTTTTCTTGAGGTAAATCTTTCTCTCGTTGATGAGATTGGGTATACAGGCTCAATTTCCCTGCTCGAGTGAGCCCCACCCCGTAATGTGGCTTGATCTGAAGTGTCCGTAAAATGGGAAGCTGCCCTAAACAGCCTGTCCATGAATAACCGAAAGTGAGAAAGATCGCGGACTGCCGTGAAATGTCAGATGAGCCTAGTGCAGTTTTTATATGCGGTTCTGAAAATCTGCCGGCCGTACTCTGTGCCAGATTTTTTTTTTTCCCTGTTCCTCCTGAAAGTTATTTTGGATCTAGCTCGAGTCGTATTTTAGTCAGCTTGTGTAGGTTGAATCGCTTCATATGCCTGAAGATATACTGGAGCTGGATGTAATCCGGGCTGCAAGCTGGTTCTGCCTTTGGTTATGCGATGATAAAAATTGGATGATGTGGGGAATGTTTGTGTTCAGCACTGCTTTAGGTGCAGCTCTGTCAGAATGATGTTGAGGCCTATGCATGTATATGTTTGACTTAGCTAACTTGATGTAATTTGACCATCATAAATATATCTGCTGTATTTTGCCAAAGTTTATTGAACGGTCGCCTAGCTTTCAGTTTGGATTCCGTATATCAGGCTGGTTCTGATTGTCTTAACCCAAACCCCCCCCCAGGCACTGGACTACTGTCACAGCATGGGAATAATGCACAGAGATGTCAAACCACATAATGTGATGATCGACCACGAACACAGAAAGGTACATTTTCACCTGGCCTTTCAGGGCTAACGTGAATGTGGATGTATGAGCTGAATTATGGGAAGGCCTTGTTTTGTGGTCACTTTGCGATTGAACGCCAGCAGTGGGGAGGTGGATTGGGGGGGGGGGGGTCTTACCTACACAGGGAACAAGGTAATTCTAACTCAGGTCTAATTTCAATCTTTTATTCAGCTAATTAGGTAAAGCATGTTCCCTTCTGAGGTAAGACAAGTTCAATAGAGAATGATTTTGGTTTGCTAATTTTTCAAAACGTTTAGTCCAAGCAATAACACATTAATGCATTATACTAAGGCCTACCCCTCTGTGTGTCATTAATAAGAAATGAGTGTATCTTTTTTTTTGCTGTTTATTACACTCAAAGGCTGCGTCTGTTATTATTTGAATCATTTTTGTTGACTGAAGTAAGGTAATGCTTAACCTGATGGACACCATGTTGGTAAATTCCTGTACAAAATACCTGCCTTATTTACTTAAGCTCATGCTTTTATCCAGAGCATTTCTGCTTATTTATACAGCTGGGTTTGTGACCTGAAACATTCGGACTCTGTGTGCTTTCACTCAGTTTTTAGTAAGACTTCCAGTCCTTCAGTACCATAGTACTTGGTGCTCTAAAGTTCAGGCAATTAAGGTTCCTCACTATGGTCTACTCTGCGTCCTGACAGCCTTGGCAAAATTCTCAGTTAATGAAAATTGGCTGCGAGCAGCTGTGCCAGGTGTCTGTCAGTGTTGGATCTTCACATTTGTGATGCAGCACTTTTCTTAGTGATGGTTCCAACTGACGTCCCCTCCATTCCCCTTGCAGCTCCGCCTGATAGACTGGGGCTTGGCAGAATTCTACCACCCGAGTCAGGAGTACAATGTCAGAGTGGCTTCACGGTACTTTAAAGGCCCGGAGCTGCTGGTAGATTACCAGGTGGGCAACTCTTCATCGGGATGCGAGTTTGAGATCCGTAGCTGGTGTTTCCTATTGGCTGAGTTAAACACCTTTCTCCCTTGTTTGGTAGATGTATGACTACAGTTTAGACATGTGGAGTTTAGGATGCATGTTGGCCAGTATGATCTTCCGGAAGGAGCCATTCTTCCATGGGCATGACAACTACGATCAGGTGAAGAAGTCGCCACGCACTGTCCTATACGCAAGGGTTACCGTTCTGTGACTGACTGACCCAGTTTCAGTGGACACATGGCTCGTTTTGGCATAACATCCTATGCTGATTCCAGTCAACAGCTGTCCTTCATATTATTATGTACTGAGCGGACCAGTAATCCACACTAGACTTTCAGTTGGTTCCATTCACTGGTTTCTTGTCAGTTGAGGGTCATTGTACTGTTGCGTGATCAGTGTCTCTATCCTCTCTTCGCCAGCTCGTCCGCATTGCTAAAGTGTTGGGTACGGAGGACTTGTATGACTACATTGACAAATACAACATAGAGCTGGACCCTCGGTTCAATGACATCTTGGGCAGGTATGTTGCATTTCAGAGATCCAACAAATTCAAGTCCTGCAGTGGGGAGGGGGTCTGCATCAAGGCCAAGGCTTCTCGGGGGTTCTCTATCGCTGCATGACTGCTGCCCCTTGCCGGCAGACATTCCCGCAAGAGGTGGGAGAGGTTCGTGCACAGCGAGAACCAGCACCTGGTCAGCACAGAGGCTCTGGACTTCCTGGACAAACTGCTGCGCTATGACCATCAGGCCCGGCTCACGGCCCGGGAGGCCATGGAGCACCCCTACTTCTGTGAGTCTGTGCCCGTGTGCCTCTGCCACTCTGCGTCTACTTCTTGGAGCCGCACAATATACATTTGGGCTAGGCTAAGTTAGACGGCATGCCATGTGGACAAGATGAACTGTGGACGGGATCCCCTGAATGAGCCTGTTTGCTCAATAAGGCAGTTTCACTATAGTGACACAAGTAGCTTTGATTTGAAAACGTCAGTTGCCCTGAACCCTGCACCCCCAAGTCACATCACTTGTGAGGACCAGTGAGCCGTTGCTCTGGCCCATTACACGTCTCAAGGCAGAGCATATAAGTACGAAAGACTGTAGAGAAGTTTCAGCAGTGCTTCCTCTCGTCCAGCACACTGTGTACCCTTTTTACGGCCGGCGGCTTCTTCCAAGAACGCCTACGGCAGCCCAGCTGGTGGGCTTGATTCGGCTTTATAGTGTAAACGCTTTGCCCCATGTTATCAAGCGTCCATGGTACCATAGGGAGTGTCATAAGCTTCACCAGCCCACGATTCTCCCAGCCCTGAGTAGGTGGTGCCATGAGGCCTGGCCACAGTGTCATTTTGCCCACTTCTAAGGATGTACTCACACTAGGCAATGTGAACCGTGCCCGAGTGCATTTGACCACCAAAGTGCGGTTCGTTTGACTAGTGTGAGTGCTCCCAATCGTGCCTGGGCGCGGTTCGTTTAGCCGTCCCTGGCCCGCTTGGA
>JAABNX020000053.1:9389507-9399514 GCA_015163995.2 Mormyrus lacerda | reverse complement strand
TGCATTTCATATTTGCCTTACCCAAGATAAATAAGACCTCCGCATTCCATTTGGAAATATGGCTTCTTATTAAAATGTGTGAACAATTGATCAAAATGTCATGCAAACAGTTTATTGTTACAAATGAAAAATCACATTATGCCCCGGTAATTCCACCATTTTCTTATATCAGACTTTCTGATATGAAATAAATATACCTTCTATAGCTCAAACCTTTTATTTATACATTATTTTGTATTTCAAAAACATCTTGTAAAAACTGCATCATGCGCAAACATTCCCTTCTAGCGGTGCTGTGAATAAAAAGCAAACTTAATCACCAAAATATGACACTGCAAATAAGAAGCTAAACGAACAGGAAGTTGCAGATACTGTAAGTAGCTAACTTAGGCAGTGTGAGATTTTGCCATTAGTTTGGGCGACACCATGGCCAAGAAACACGAAGATAACGGAATCGGCAGACGTTCTGAGAAAGCGCAGCAGTGATCCGTAGCTCCGCCCCCGCTCGATTAACATATATTTGCATGTTGTAAACTTGAAAACAAAAAGGCAAAGTAGGAAATGAGAAGTCAAATTGGAAAATGAAGACAAAAAAGGGTTTTTAGTTTTATTTTTAAATTTTTCACATCTGACTCATACATGAGTGGAAAATTTAAATGCAAATTGTGCTATTTCATTTTAATTGAAGTTTTTGCAGGATTTTTGCACGCAGACTTTGAAAACTAAATGGCAAATTGGAGATCCCATACAAACGGGGCAAATAAACTTATCGTGGCGTGTGTGTGTCATTTTAATAAAGGAGATGACTGCTCTTTTACAATGGAAGCTGTTGTCTCTATTAACAGCCACTATTGGTTTGATATTTGGCAGTAGCACAGAGGGAAACCAACTATTTATATGACACTCTGTTAAATGCTAATGAAACTCATGCATTTCTCGACAAACATTACATGACTATGACATTTACCATTAGCAGAAATACATGATACATATTTACACTATAGAGCGCTCCAGTGCATGCTGGTAACTGCATAATTAGTCCGGTTGACCAACCCCATGCAGTCACATTTATCAGCCAGTCATGGACAGTAGGAGTGACCATAAAGTTTCACCTTGGGGACCCTGAATAGGCGATGATTATGAATCTTACGATAACACATCACTAAAACAACATCAATTTTGTCTGAAGTATACAGCCACCTTGATGGTTGTGAAGCAAAGTTAATGCAAGATATTTCTGAAAAGTAGTTATAATAATGATTATCATGTGTATCCCTATTGAACCTTAAGTGCAGTGGAGCATCATGGGAATAGTGTTGAGTAATGTTAGAAGGGCGTTGGAATAGATGGTTTGAAATCTGGCCATTTTGGACATGGTGATGTGGAGCCTCTACTAAGATGGTTAGGGTATATTAATTATGTTCCTGTCAAGGTTAACTGGAGAATCGGAGTGCCAGAGTGTAAGCACTATGGTCCGGTCATCATGTTCTCCATGTTGGATATGTTTCATTATTCTCAAACCATGCGGTTGGACATCTTACTGTAGTCGGTGAATGTGTGCATGTGGCTAGGTGACCTGCGACTGACTGGCATCCCGTCCCAGGTAGACCCCAGCCTTGTACCTTGTGTCACCTGGGATAAGCTCTGCACTGACCATCGTCCTGTGTTGCATAATCTGTTGCTTAACAGGCAAGTCACAGTAGCTAGGATTTGTTGCTGTTTAAGCTGTAAGACCTTGCAAATAGAGGTGCTTTCCCTTCTGTTGCGATCCTGTACAATTCTGTACTTCAAAGGTCTTTTCGCTGTGGGATGACTGTCAAATTAACCTGGACTCTGCTTTAGATATCTGGGGTCAACTCCAAATTCGCAGTGAGAATACCTTGAACGTACAAAAAATGCAAGGAA
Organism: Mormyrus lacerda; assembly: GCA_015163995.2. Classification (NCBI taxonomy): domain Eukaryota; kingdom Metazoa; phylum Chordata; class Actinopteri; order Osteoglossiformes; family Mormyridae; genus Mormyrus; species Mormyrus lacerda. The sequence goes on along the minus strand of JAABNX020000053.1, from coordinate 9,397,609 downwards.
ATTAGCATTTTAAATTAATGCATAGTCAGGTTTGCTTATATAATCAGCTTAGTTCCATTACCCACCATTAAACACATCAGAACTACCTAAATTGTATGTTGTTTCATACACAGGTAATAGACCTTATTCATTGTTCTCCATGTACAGATGAGAGCAGGTTTTGGGGTCAGCCAGAGTCCAGCATCCTTGTAGCAATTGGCCTTAAGCACCTTATTCAAAAGCAAGTTGGTGATATTACTCTTATCTGCAGGATTCAAACCCATTACCTTCTGGACAGAGCCCTAATCTGCAGACCTATACCATGACCGGCAAGGATATGAGGGTTTCTGGCCGTTAGAAGCTGTCTGCCGTCCGCTGATTCAGCTTGGCCTGCACCATGGGCGTCCGGAGAGGGTACTTATCGGGCCTGCCCCTGGGCGCATCATTCACTTATGAACCCATTCCTTTTGGCAGCGGAAGGAATTGAAAGCAATCCAATCTGTTCGGTATCCAGACACCGGTCTGATTAATTGGGGGGGGGGAACAATAGAGTGTTTGTGGTAACCAGGGGGAAAAAAAACTGGCATATTCCTGAAACCACAATCCACACTTTTCTTCTGAAAGGGGCCAGCAAAGGGTAGTCTCCTGGTCCAAGCTGGATTGCTAGCCCTGTGAAAAATATATAATCTCTGTGTGTCCAATGCACCTGGATGAAACCCAAAATTAACCTGCATCATTGCTGGCTTTCCAGCTCTGGGTTAGACCCGCTGTTATACAGAGATGTGTTGAAATGCCACGTAAACAAAAGATGGGTTAGCTGCTGGTTACGTTTCTCTGAATGTCACTCTTGAGGATGCTTTGAGGAGCGTCCTGAAGAACCTCAGCGGTCAGGGAACTGGGAAGAGAGCTTGGCCCAACCATGGCAACCGTGTGTTGGAAGGCTCCATGCTGGAGAGGTTCATTAGGTTCACTGTGTGAGCACTTTGTCTGTAGTCGGCTCTGTGTTTCTTGGAGGGGAGGGCTGTTCTGGAAGAATACTTCTCTTTTCTAAAACTATTTTGTGCCCCGATTTCCCAGAGACTCACTAGTCGAGGGAAACAAGCTTTCAGTGGAACACCAGCTGTTCCCTGTGGCAGCAAGTTTGTCTGATTCTTCTACCCCATTAAAACAAAACGATTTGGTGGAAAAATCTGGAAAAGTGCAGGACTGTCATGAGATGTGTGACAGGGCAAAGGTGTCAGTTAATTCAAAAGTTTTTGTACATCTTTAAATGCTTATACCAGGTAATGAGCTTGTGATGTTAAAACGTTTCGAATGTGCAAGTCTCAGCAGACAGAATTTGCAGGTGTTTGTTTCCTCTGCTGATTTAGTATTGAGAACTTTGATAATGGCATTTTCATAACCAGAACGCCTTGTCAAGTGCCAGTCAGGAGAACAATGTCCAACTGTAGGAAAGACTTGAATTTGAATGTGAGCCAATAACTGCTATGAATGATGTTGCACGCAGGCAGCGCAGGGGCCTTGGGATGTGCCAGATTGGACAGGAAGCTGTGGCCTGATGTAGGGACTGCCCAGGGGTCCTTTCCGCACCACAGGCCGGACAGGAAGAGCCATATTGGGGCAGAAAGCTGTCTGCATAGCCACTGGGGAAATGTGACAGATGTTCGCAGTGGAAACGGGAGGTTCGTGAAGGTCAGTCGGGGTGTTTCTCGGCTCACGACTGACGGAATAGCTGCGTAACCGGAGGCGCCACCTGCTGGAAAGGGAGGGTGGGGCACCTCCCTTCATGGAGGGAGGGGGCCACAGGGTTCCGATGACGCATGCAAGCGATCTGTCTGCATGCAAGGTAAAAGGTCACAGTAGATGGGCAGACATGAACTCGGTTCGTTCTCAATAGATAGGACCTGTTGTACAGCATATGTGTATGGAAGCCTTCAATTAGGCTAAGTGTCAAGCTACTCACCAGGGTGACACAGGCTGAAAACGGTGCTGAACAGTGTTTTTAGTATTCAGGAGCTATAACCGGCCCTACGCAAGACTGGTGTTTGTGTGTCCATTTTCTTTTTAATCATAAATCTTAGGTCCCAGCTTCAGTTAAAAGATGTTCCTTTGGAGGTGAACCAAAATAATTATCTGGTCTGTTTGGCTGTAGTTGCACAGGTATGCATGGCGTTTAAGAGATAATTGAGTAATTACATCAAGTATCCCTGTGAACTTGCTTGTCACTAGGATTCCTGGCACAAACACAAGGGGCACATTTCTGTACTGAACTTTCATGGGCTGCCTGCATTCCAGTGCCTGGGGGGTGGGTTTCCAAAAGCACAGATTGCCACAAAGAAGTACAGTGAAGAGTAACTTTCTGTTGAACTTGATACCCAAGACCTTTCTTTGGTGAGCAGGAGAAACGGGGGCCCAGCCGGCTCCAGCTTCTCTGTCTTCCGGAGATTTCTAGGAGGCCCCTTCCGTCCTGGCAGCGTGTTCTGTGCCCGGCCCTGAAATTGAACTCCCACCCCTTTCTCTGCTGATATTAGGGGTGGGCTGGGAGGGGTGTAAAAATTGCAGGGGGTGGGGGGGTCAGAGCTAAGGTGTCCTAGTCCTTTGCAGTGTTGCAGTATAGGGAAGTGAGCCCCCAGGAGGCAGGTAGGGGGGAAGGCAAGCTGTCCATGGAGGACGTGACGGATGCTGCCTGTTTTTGTCACGGGGGGGTGGGGGGGCGAGGGGGTGCACAGCATTTCTGAAGCATATTTGTACTAGCAGGCCCTTCTCTGCACAATGCCTGAATGATGGGTTTTCTTACTCCATGCAGAGCAGACAAATGTTCCTGGGCTTTTTGGCACCTTACAGTACAACCACAGACATCTGCTTTTAATCTGTCCTTTCTGCACAATAGCATGACCAGGTCAGCAGCTTCCACCCAGGGCACTCTATGACTATCCTAGTCTCCTTCACCAGCAGTATTTATAGTGGGACATCCTTCAGAAATGAGACAGATTTTGGCCCCCGCTGACACCTTAGTGAGACTGTGATCTGACAAGGTCTCCTATACCTGTAAGTGTCAGTCTCCCAGCCTCCTGGAACGTGCAAAAAATAGTTACTTCCCAGCATGATTCTCTGAACAGAAGCCAGGAAGCACTCCCCTATGGTTTAAGTATAAAGGAAACCACAACAAACTAAGGAAGAGGATGGGAATCCGGCAAAGAGGAAGTTTTTCTGACTTACAATAATGTCATTGACCTCAATGAGGTCGGAGCTATGGGCCTCACGGGGCAGGGGCTAGAAGGCAGGGGAAATGGGTCAGCCCAGTCCGTGGCCACCCAGCTCCAGGGCGGAGTCACACGCCTTCCGGGATGTGATTCAGTTCTTCCCCCAGCGTGGTTCTGAAAGGGAGAATTTGGCCTGACACCACTGGCAGCAATATTGCATAATTTGTGAAACTCGGGGCCGTAATCAGGGCAGCTACATGGTAACAGCTCTGGACACTAGGTAGCAATAAGCTGGGTTCAGTGATTTCCTCATATGTCAAATACAAGCCAAAGCCCAATATTTACGATCATACTGATTGAATGTGTAAACAGGATCCTAATATGTGCTTTTTAAAAATGCTGTTACTAGGCATAGCTGCATTACTGGATGTGGTGGTACATATATTTTTTTAAAACTAAAATTCAAACTCAACAAGTTATTATGTAAAGCAGTTCATGCATATGTCCACTAGATGGAGACATTTTATCAACTTGGCCTTGGGTGCCCCTGTAACATGACTCACTTTCTTCAACCATTCTGCGACACAATCATACACACAAGTGGTCCACCGTCTAAGCATTTATTATGTCTTAAACATCTTCAGTGGGCTATTTTTATGGCAGACACAAAGGCAACCGAAGCCTTCTCAATGAATAGAAGGGGTATTGGCCTGAGAAGCACATGTGCACAGTAAGGGCCAAAACCCACCATCATGAACTTGGCCCAGCCTCTGAACTCCACTCCCCCTCTCTGCATATGCAGCAGCTTTTATATGAAGAAAAGAATTTTAGAAAAGCATCAGTTACAAACAAAGATGCCCCGCCCCTTCCCCAAGAGCAGCCATATTGATTAAACCCAGCTGCCCCCAAATCCTCCTCCTTTCCTTGAGGGGCACAGAAAGGTTCCACACTGTGCATGCTCAGGTCACACGCAAAAAGCATGGAAACCAAAAGCACCAGGGCCCTCTGGACGGCACGAGGTCCAAAGAGAGGTGGGAAGAGCTGGTCAAAGCACATAGGTCACAGAAGCACGCCCCACCCTCATCCTATAAGAGCTCTGCAGCATGGCGTGCCGGTGGTCTCTGCATCAGGGCGGCAGGCTGTGTCCACAGACTGTGAACTTTTTCATATCTCGAGGTGTGTAAGGAGAGGCCCAGTCAAGCATGGCTGGCCAGCTCATCCTCCACGCTAAGGCAACTCAACTGGCAAAAACTGACTTCATTTATACAAACGCACTGACGGACGGCAGGAGGTCCGTCTGGTGAAACTGAGTGTTGCCAGCAGGGGGCTCATTGAGTCAAATCCAAAAAGAATAAAAAGAGTAACGGGGGAAAAGGCAGAGCTCAAAGTGCTCGAGTTCGAACCACGGCGACAGTAATGCTCCAGGTCACATGATGCAGCACTTGCTCTTAAAGCGCAGTCTCTGTTTTGGCCGATATTTCTCTAGGTAGGTCAGCTGCTTGCTGTTTATGGCCCCCCGTCGCTTCCTGGCCAAACAGAAAGAGAAGGTGCCTGTGAGACAAACTGGTGTGGAGCTGGCTGCGGGCTACAGGAGTCAGCTATAAGCAGCATTCACTCACTGCCTGATGAACTGGATGGCATCCTCGTATTTCATCCCACTCTCGATCAAGGCCAGTGCCACCAGCACAGGAGCCCTGCAGAAGGTGTCAGGAAAAAATCAATCACAAAAAATACAGGAACACATCCCAAACACCATCACAAAGGACTTCATCAATGAATTATCATTAACAAAAAACAGGCGCATTAAATGAGGGCTGGGCTGTTATCACAGTTTCCTCTCAGAGCATAAATGCCCTCTAGTGTACAGTTGTGAGATTTTCAGTAGGTCTGCCGTTGGCTGAAATCTGGGAGTACTGCAGAGTTTAAAACGGCGGCCCTGAATCAGCATTTCTGTGGATTGTTTTAAGGCTGATAGAATTACATTGTTGGAGTGTTAAGTGAGAGGAGGGCAGCCACATTCCTCACACCACCTTCACTCCACCTTCAGTGCAGGTGGAGGCAACAGAACTCTAGATATGTCGTTCAAAGCTCCTCCAGACGTGACTCCCACTTGCTTTTCTTGGTAACCTAATAAGGGGCGTGGCATAACTACTGTTTGGCTATTAATTTCAAAATGTATTGCTTGGCTCGAATTTTCCTCTGGGAAGAAAGAATTTTAAAACACTATAAACGGCTCATCTCCAAAGTGACAAGTAGACACATACGCACAGACACAGTCTGCCTGTAGTTTTTACAAATATATGCTTAAAACCAAGGGCTTGTTCCCTTGGCATGGGCTGCCCGAGTACGTTTCCCATGTGAATAATAAGAAAATAAATTAAAATGACAAGCAAACTGGCATCTTCCCAAGAACACCGGGCCCCTGGGGAGCCCATGCCGTGCGTCAGACACTGAGCTGTACCCAAGCTGAGACGGGTCAGCGGAGTGGCTCCACCCGCTGGCAAAGTGAGGTCAGAGCCATCGGCCTTAAAGTAGGCTACGTTAATAGTGGTTTCTGGGGGTGGAGGGCAACAGTAGGGTCAAGGGCAGGATCAAGGGTTTCCCCTACTGTAAACAAACATCAGCTAGAACAATCAGTTCCATTTAAAGAGAGTTATAGTGTCCCCTTACAGGAAATGGGTTTTACCCAAGTTCTGGGCAATTTTTAAAGACATTCTCCGAAATCTTTCTCTCTCTCTCTCAGGATCCACACACTTTACTTTACTAGGGGTTCCTGAGTGCCAAAACCAGAGAGAGAGATTGCACTCCATGAACACTCTGACTAAAGGCAATGCCTTTCCAAGCTCCTCACATGCCCAGTATGCAGGCCTGCCCTATGCAATTAACACGGCTTCATTTATTCACTACTCAAATCCCACACCGCAGCAACCCTGCACTGCCATGCTCGTGCACTCAGCCAGTTTACCTCGCCCACTCCTCAGACCAAGCCAGCCCACTCACCGGCCCAGGCCGGCCACACAGTGCACGGCCACACAGCAGCCAGGGTCCTCACAGAACTTGCTCTTTAGCAGGTTGAGCCAATCATCCACCACCTTTGTGGGTGGGGGTGCACCATCATCAAAAGGCCAGTCCTGAAAAGAGGAGAGCAAGAGTGGCTATAAGGGTTCGGACAAGCTCAGGATGGAGACCAGTCTCACCATACTTGTTCTCGCATATCCATTTCATATCATCTTCCATCACCAAAGACCAGTTACAGAAGTAGAGAGGATGGTAAAAATCCCCGGATGTCGTTCTTGCCCTGCCCCAAATATGAAGGATACATTGGTTGCATCCTCACCAAACAAGACCAATCTCATGATTCATTGCAGTCCAAGTTCATCGCTGGGACTTAAGTTAGCAAGACCACATGTACGATCTTTGTGTTTGTGGTATTCAGAAGTACCACATGATGGGGGTCTTTAAAGTGCCAGGCCCACTGAATTGTAAGTAAAGACATCCTGAGTCAGAAAGATCATGTCCTCACTTCTGGTGTGGTTAGAGGGGAGCAGGGGGGCTGTAGAAACAGTACACCAGTACACCAGTATTGCAGCTCTGGTCATGCATACTAAATCTGCGCATTAGGACTGCATAGACTGCAGGACTCCATTAAGGCTGAGGTCTTCATAGGAAGAGCAATAACATGAGGGTATGTAATTCCAGCAGGGGGTTGGGAAGCTTAAGCTGCTCCACCTCTAGGCAGGAGGGGAGGAACAGGGGAGGGCCCGCCAAAAAGGCCTGTGATTGACGTCAGATGGGTGGAAGCTGGAAGCAGAGGTTGCCGGCCTTCCGCCCAGGCAGGAGTCAGGATGGGAGGGGCCTGTGGCAGAGAGTGGAATGTTCCTTCTACACAGTGGCATGAGATGTCAGGATGACCCCAGAAAGCAAGGCTAGCTCCAAAGAACACATGTGGCTCCTATCTGCATTCTCCCTGGCTTCTACAGCGTAGTGAAAATGGAGAAGATCGGGTCAGCCATGCTACAGATGATTCCTGGAATAGCCGAATCCAGTCTGAGCATATAGTGTACTGGGGACGCTCATCCTGATCACATTCATTCCCTTCAGGGCCGTTGCCTTGCAAACTCACATGACACAAAAACTGTAGAGGTTGTCCCTTTAGGCTCAGCTCTGCACACAAACAAAGGCAAGGAAACAAACACCCTGCCTCGTTAACAAGCCAAGGAGGAGGACCTTTAGCCTCCACATAACCAACATGAACAACACTCATTCAACCAATTTTGTAGCTCCAAGGTCAGCAGAGAAAAAAATACAATCATTATCCTGAGACAACTTGTCTGTCTCTAAAGGCTGATCTAAGAGGTGGTGGGAGGTCTCAGCTCTTCTCAGAATCTGGCTCCATTTGGGAACTTGATGCTTATACTCTGGGGAGAATTTGGTGGCACCTGTTGCATGTCAGTAAGGGCCCCCTCTGCGCATCTTCGGACGGCTGCCAGGACCTCAAGATGTGGTGACTTCTCACCCTGTCAGAACACTTTACTGGCAGGACAAGTGACTGGCTTTCAGGGGGACCCATCCAAGGTCACACTCATCCACGTTTGGTTATGTGTAGTTTACCGTGCAGTACAAAGAGATGCATGATGAGGAACTATTAACTGTGAGTCATTGCTCTAAGGCATTAAAGCTGGTGCTGGGGGAAGAACCACATGACCTTGGGTTATCAGTATCCCATCCAGTGGAGCTATTGGGCAGGTTACATAAGAACATAAGAACTACACAAACAAGAGGAAGCCATTCGGCCCATCAAGCTCGCTTGGGGAGAACTTAACTAATAGCTCAGAGTTGTTAAAAGCTCTGATTTAAAGGAACCCAAGGATTCAGCTTGCACTACGTTATCAGGAAGACTATTCCATACTCTGACTACAC
>JAABNX020000053.1:9371759-9389407 GCA_015163995.2 Mormyrus lacerda | reverse complement strand
TGACTACACGCTGTGTAAAGAAGTGCTTCCTTAAATCTAGTTTGAAATGTTCTCCTGCTAATTTCCACCTATGGCCAAGAGTTCTTGTATTTGAACTAATGCTGAAGTAACTATTTGATTGAACAGCATCTAAACCTGTTAGAAGCTTATAGACCTGGATCATGTCTCCTTTGCTTGAGGCTGAACAGATTTAGCTCAACTAACCTTTAGTTGAGCCTGGGCTTGTAGTATGCAGTCAAAAAGAGCTGATGGTCAGGTTCACATGAGATTGGACTCCCATCAGATAGGGCCATAGAGATAAAGTAATGGCAGGTACTGGAACTATAGCTTATAGTCTGTGGAAACTGATCATGGAGATGGGTAAAAATTCAGAATTATACCCCAACTCCTGGCAGGTAGACGACAGGAGTGATACTCCCTTCCATCTCACAAAGGCTGCATTGCTGTTTTTCATATCCACCCTGCAGATCAATGGTTACCATCGACTGAGGGACAGTAGACTCACCACGACTGTGATCCCGTCCTTCTCCAGCGGTGCCTTGTCGTATGTCACCTCACACACTCGGACCACAGTGGTTGCTCCATATTTCTTGAGGTCCTGAGAGAAAAGGGATTCCATCACTGTTACAGTCAAAGACACGTCTCCCCTTAACCGTCAACGTGCGCATACCCAAAGTGACGAGAGGCGTTATGACAATATGAGCTGTTCGTAGGTGCATGCAAGTTGGTGGATTGTGCAGACATGCTGGACATGAAATGAGGAGCATGACACGTGGGATGGTGGGGAGTCTCACCTCGATGAAGGAGCTGAGGTTGGAGTTGGTAGGGTTGTGAGTGATGAGGAAGCGCATGTTCTTGTAGCAGACTTCCACTGGGGCAGGCCGGTTCATCCGCGCCATGGTGCCTTCTCCAGTGTGCACTCAGGAAGCCGCCTTTGGTGGCTAATTCCCGCAGCCACAGCACCAACCACTTGTCTGCACCCCCTTTTCTTCTGATGACCCCCAGACACAGGGTAAGGATAAAGCTCTGCCTCTTGTCAGTGCAGGCACTCCAGGTGATGCTCTGGTGGGGCTCGGGTGGAGTTCCTCCGGCCGGAGCCACCACTCGCTACCCCATCAGTTTGTCCAGGAGAGGTCAGGCAGAAAGGGTGCTATGGACAGGGGGTTGGGGTGTGTCTTGGTGGTGGGCAGGCCTTCCAGGAGCTCACACGCTGTGATGCTGAGCACGGCAGTAGTCTCCTTCCTGCGAGAACTCCATCAACTGCCTGGCAGTGCTGCGGAGCAGGGCGGCACAACAGAAACAGGAGAGATGGTTAGCTACCAACACACACTGCTGTCCTGATGTCTCCTGTCACCTGGGGGTGGGGGTGGGGGTTGGCAGGACATCCCGCCCAAACTTGTGCTTCAGTGTGAAGAAACACTGCCTGATGTCATGTCCCAGTTTCCTAGGATGAAGCAAAAGTATCAGTTGACTGGGATAACTGAATACTGGAAATGTTTCTAGGAGAGTGTAAGAAGCTATTTAAATATCAGGAAAAGATCAAACGGGATCAAAACACCTCAGTGAGGATCAGTGGGTAGCTCATTTTCATCTGAGACTATGTACACACAACAATCCAGCATGTATTAAATACACAATCAAACATGATTCATTCCAGTCCTGAAAGCAGTAAGTAAAAGACGATGTGAAAGTTTTACATGATTGCTAGAACTGAAAACTGAAAAACAAAGTGCCGCATTCCTGCTCGATTCCTTCCCGTTTAGGGAGGAAGGCTAGCTAACGTTCCCCCCCCCAGCCCCGCGATCTATGCCACCTCACAGGGAAGACCGCGGCGCGTTTGAATGGCACGGTTTATGCGCCATGGGAGCAGGAGCACTCTGCTCGAAACCCTGGTCAAACCAGGGATGTAAGAGTACAGATGTCACAAGAACCGGCACCTGTGTGTGTTTTACCTCCTCAGCCCCTCCCCTCCAAGCGGCCCTTGCTCCCCCACCTCCGCGGCTCTTACCACTGTAGAAACCAACAGTTCTCTCCGTGCGACGCTTGCACGTTCAGAGGGGAATAGTGCACGAATAGCCACTGCCTCTGATATCAGGCGCCGACTCCGCTCTGAACCGGTTGAGGCCGACCCTGCCTTGCCATATGACACTGACGGCTCCTCCACCCGTGTCACAAACAAACGCACACTTCACGCTCTCTCAGGCACACGGGGGCCCTGCCCCTCTGCACACTGCAGGGAAAACGTGTGCAGCACTCTGCAACACTCCCACTTCTCCTGTTACTATTCCTGCTGTCACTCATCTCTCTGTGCTCCTGCTCGCGGTTCTATATTTTTACTATCAGCAGATGTTACTGCAGCATTTTTTACTGGTTATGGTCAACACTGCATCTCTATTCCAAACCATGCAAAATAAGAGTTTTCTGCAAATCTATATGCTGCCAATACTGCACTGTTAACTGTTTACTGTCTGGTAAAACCAAACTCCCACCAATGACTCTGTGATAATGACCATGTTGGTTAATGTGACAGCCTACAGGATTATTAGTGAGCAAAGCAGGGGAACAAATATAATTACCCTAAAAGAGAAGGAGGTATTAGTTTCCTGCAATTTCAATCTTCCCGTTAATCTTCCCGCCACTAATTACATAACAACCTACTGCCGCTGCGTTTGACCTTGTTTACCAAACATCCTTTAAAGGGGAGGCACGGCCTGCTTATCTGATTGTGCAATGCAAAGCATGTGACACTTTGGGAGGCGGAGTCAGGCTTGGCAAAGGAATGGTGGTCACATGCCCCTCCCCCAACCTGCCCACAGTGCAGGACTTGATCGTGTGTGGAGCTGGACCTTTGCAAGGAGCAGGTCCGTGGTGAAAAGTACCCAGACAGGTGGCAGATTCAAACCCAAAAACATGAGGGATAGAGAACAGAGGCTTCAAGCGTGTGGTTTCTCTATTTTCAGTGGCTGAATGCAACACACCAATAGGAACCGTCAACATAACCGGTTCAGAAGTGAGTTAAAGCGGATTGTGACTGACAGGGGAATGCAACTCACCCACCGTGCACTTCAAAGCTCCATTCCTCACATCCCCACTCGTGGCCTTGGGGTGGCAGCTGGCTCGTGTGCCCCCGAATCAGATTCCAAGCTGGCCTCCAACAAAGGAGCATGAACAATTGAGGTGACGGCCACCCTGCCCTGACAGGGGTGCTTAGCAGGGCAGGACGTCCCTGCTGTGGCACTTATCTGGGTCACGCGCCACCAGCCCTCATGCCAGACAGGCCACATGGGGGTGGGGTGGCACCGAGGATCAACCAGCTGCTGACCGGAGGCACAAATCACAACTAGGACAAAAGCCACGTAGCAATTTGTTCTGCACAGAGAGCGCCAAAATAAGTGCCACGTAAGGCACTAGTCATTCCCAGTGGGGATTCCACAGCTCGTCCCTCACAGTTCCTCCGAAAATGTGCAAATTTATTTCAGAAGCAGGCTTTGGGGTCCAGAAGCCAAGGCAATATTTTAACTGCAGAGGAGGACTCATGAAGGCACCGAAAGGATACCCCCCATGACAGAGGGTGGCAGGATTCTCAGTGCAAAGAAAGCCAGTGGGAGGGGCATTGTGAATTATAGCAGCTTGTAAAAATCGTGTCGCCTCAGTTGTTCTTGTTAACTGTACCTCAGTTCCCATATGCTCACCGAGGAGTCACCGATCACAGGACACCTGAACCGGCACAGCGGTGATATGCACGGCCACCCGATCTTTACTTACAGCTCGCCATGCACTGGTTCCAACTGCCTGGAGGGGAGAGCCACTTAAATTAAGTGGTGACCACAGTGAAGGCCAGAGCTGCCACTCACCCGCGGCACCGGCTCGTCACCCCTGCGCCTTCCAAAAGACGCAGTGTGACATTCAGATGCAGTTAAGTGCTGATTCCGTATCACCCGCCACGCACTGCTCCAAGCCTCTGTCTCCTTTGAGGCTTTTCTAATCAGTACAGACTCCATACACTTCATTCCCAACTGAGATCTCCCACCCGGCACCCTGCATCTCCCTCTTCAACTTATTAGACCTTAAGGAAATACCTCACGGAGGTGGATAGAAACACAGGGATATAGGTTGCTCAGATTCTGTACCACTTCTTGGCAAAATGACATGCAGAATGCTCTGACTTATTTCTCAGGATATAAAACGTGCAGAAAATTGAATACAAACAAAAGAACAAACTTCTTATTTTAAATTTAGCATCAACACTTAATACATGAAACAGAATGGCAACAAAACAGCAATATTAACTCTGAAAGGAGAAAGACATCATCATTAATTAAGAGAGCATTAATTAATCATGACAACGTTAGATGACGTTTGAAAAGATCCTGTATGTGCCAGGAACAGCCTGTATTGTATCACAATGAACAGTAATGCATACGAGCTATGGAGAGAATCCAAACTGCTGCCCAAGCACGGCTAGGAGGAGAGAACACAGACCCCCAAAGACTCATCTCCCTGGTGAGTCCTCCCAGAAGGCCTGGAACAGCCATTAAATTCTGAAAAGAGAAGGTAATTGGACGACCATGTACTCTGCGGTCCCTAGGGCTCAGGCAGGGCCCAGCCAAGGCCTGGGAGTTTGACGTTTCCCGAGAATATCGCTAAATATCTGCAGACCGGTAAACAACAACCCATCTCAATCGTCATCTCTTGCCCTTCATTCAGAGGTGGATATTTCAAGTCCAGAAAGTAAAAACTGACTAAAATTTTGTTTCTCCCAATCACTGAGTACTCAATGACTGTGACTCTTTATACTTAACTGGTTGGCTGACACAAAATCTTGGTCTGGACTTTAAATCTCTGGACCTGGACTGTCCACCTCTGCCTTTGACTCAGAACATTTCAGCCCCCCCCACTGAGAGAAAAACTGATGGTTACCAACCACTATGAACGTTCATAAGCGCTTATACTGAATTACAGAGTATTATTAGTGATTTAGTGATTGAACTACAAAAGGAGGGCGTCAAAATGTACTATAGCTGATTTTTAGTATAACCTGATCTACTGAATTTAAATATCATATTAGTAATAATAGTAATAATATTTGTGATACTGGATAAGGTTAATTGCCAACGGATCTCTGCCATGAATACTTCTGTTACTCCTTTGAGCTCAGCAAAGTGGAAAACTGGAGACAGAGATGGAAAGAGCAAGAGGGTGCTGGGCTGCGAGCCAGACAGGAACCTGTGGGGGGCGCTCAGCGAAACAGGAGCGCTTCCGGCATGCCAAAGCAGCGTTGAGCCGTCGTCGCAGTGCAATACTGTCTCACAGGAGCCCTGGCAGCCATCCCAGCTAGCGGTCGTTTTCACACCTGCGCTCTTGCCTGAGTTCATGCAGTTCCTCAGATGAAACAGAACTCCAAGGTCCTAAACCACAGTCAGAACCAGGAATCTCGAACCAGAAAAGGCATCAGCATGGGAATTTGTGAACAAACAAACTGACAATTTCTCTACAATCTGGAATGGCTCAGTGTATAATGTCTGTGGTGGCAGTGGTGGTGATGGTGGGGGGAGGGTGGTTTACTTCTACCCCATGAGGATCTATAGCACCTTCTGGGTCTGCAGAAGCGACATCGCAATGTTTAAAACAAGGAACTATTAGCCCAAAGCCACAGGTGCAGAGCGTGGCTGAAGCTGCAGAACTCTTCCGGAGGGGTCTGGCTAACCTGCGGCGCACAATAGCGCCACAGTGTGCAAGGGCAGCTACAGTTTGCCTGCCTTCTAAATTTAACGAGACCAGCTGCAACTTGCCGCATGTCTTTGGAGGAGTGAGGCAGGCCGTTTCATGTGACACCTCAAGGAGCTCTCACTTGAGCCTGCATACATCTCAATGGTGCAAAAAGGTGGCAGTATTTACACGGATCGATTTCCCGATCTACCAGCCATTATAAGGACAGAGGAAAGATATCCTCACAGAAGTAGTCTTACCATTCAGTGTCTGTCAGGAATGCATGTGCAGATGGGGATTCCGTGCTAGTTCCAGATGACTGTGATACAGGGCAGGTCAGTCACTATTTGCACTGCAGGGTTTTGATGTATCCAAATCAAATGTTTGTCACATGGGGTGAATCTGACCTTTAATCAGATGTATAATTTAGGAGTCTGTTACACTCGTTCCGACATGTGCGTGTGTAAAAATGACTGATGATGGTTGGAAAGTCAGGCTGGGAGGGGTGAGGGAAATGGTGGCACGCCATTCCCGGGAAGACCAGAGGGTCATTGCGACACGTCCCCGAGGGGGGCAGGGGGGTATCCAGAGTCATATAACCAGCAGCTGAGACATGGGCCCCCAACCCAGTCAGGAGAGCAGCTCTATTTTTGGCCAGAAGAAAGCCATTCATGTTGGCTTATGGCGAGATTAACTGATTTCTTCACCTCAACCAGGTTTAGATATAATACACACGCTCAGGAGTCGTGCCATTAGGTATACCTGGCTAATACTGGGCATTTCCCTCCAGAACCACTTCAAAAGTTCTGAGTTCAGTGATTATTCTCTACACTGCTGTGGTACTGCGCTGTTATTTTTGGCACTTGTGGCCTTCCTGTTAGAGTTAACGAGTCTGAATGTTCTCCTCTGACCGCTCTCATTAACAAGGTGTTTTCAGCCACACAAATGCCAGACTGGGTGGCATCACACTATTCTCTGGACCCTAGACACTATAGTGTGTGAAAATCCCAAGAGGGTGACTGCAAGATACTGGAACAGCCACGTTCAAAATAGCTTCAATCTGACATCTTAGCTGATCTACTGTTCCGTCGAACAGGAAGCGAACCTCCTGACCCTCTCCGTTTGCCGTATGTATTCAGCCACAGTCACATGATTTACTGTTCACAGGAGCTGGTTGTTTGCACTAACAAGCAGGTGTACCTGATTATGTGGCCACTCAGTGTATACTACTGAACATCTACCATGTGTTTTTAAAAGTTAAACCTGTCAATCTGTCTTATGTCTGTCTTTCCAATGAAAACATGCAGCTCATCTCCTTGGTTTGTCTGATGGTTATCCTGGACCTCCTGACACTGGGAAGTCACACTCCAGGTAAAGCTTCAGCGAACGTGCCCAGGGCCTGTATCGATCAGACAACATAAACCAGAAGGTCACAGCATGGTCACTGTGGCTTCCATAGGTCCAAGGCTACAGCCTGCTGCGTGGGTTTTCCCGTACCAGAAAAAAATAATGGAAGTACCAGTAATTCTTTCACTTTGATTCCTGAACATGTCAGAAAATGTTTACACAGAATATCTTATTATTCCAGAATTCTGCAAGGGATCTGAAGACATTTCTCTATTTTCTGGTCAGGAGGAGCCAGGAAAAACCCTGGGTTTCCCCAAGGTACCAACTTCAACTGATTACGTCACCAGCAAGTAGCTGATAGAAAGGCTTTAATTAGACATTTTCAACTAGCCAACCAGAACTAGGACCTTTCAAAAGGGCAAACTGTATATTGTGAATGAAGAATTACTACATATACCTACAGAAACATTGCTTTTAAAGACTAAGACCAGGGGATTGATTTGAAAGATGGAATTAATAATGCAATAATGTAAACAGTGAATTAAATAAAAGCAGATCATCAACAACCAGCCCTAGTTTGAGCTGTGTTCTTGATTTTATCTGCTAAGTGTAACTTTGCATGAACAGCAAAAACACACTACAAGTTCTTCTCTCCACAGTTTCATGAGTCACTTCACAAGGTGACCACGGATAATCACATTCGGGCCATTTTCTCACACACAGGCCACTGGCAGGCGCAGACCTCCCCCCCCCCTTTCCCACTTCCTTTCTGGTGCACTTCCTGTCACATGGTGCGCTCCCAGGTCACCAGCTGCCACCATCTGGCTTTCCACTTCCAGGGGTACACAAGGCCCACAGATGGAGGAATAATTCAACGAGCAAACTGAGCCCAGAAAACACTCAACACCCTCTTAATGAATGAAGGCAGGGTCTGATTTTTGGTTACAGCCCAAACCTGCAGGGAGCTCTCAGTTTCACATGTGGGTAATGGTTTATTGGGACCAGTCATACATAACCTATACAGAAAGGCTGATTAACACTGAGCTTCACTCAAAGTTCAGTGGACCTCCAGGCAGATCCAGCCCCCAGGGCCTGCTAGTGCTTTTTTGTGCCAAACACACCTCATTTTTGACCCCATGAAGTAGTTTCAGAAAATGGATGGACAGATGGATGCCCTACCGGACCACACCCATCCCCAGTGCTGTGCTTCCAGTGCATGGACCCAGGGATTGCAATGCCCTCCACTCCTCCCCACCCCTAAATTAAGACAGCCCATTTTTTGAGGCTGCTGGAAGCCATCTGCAAGTTCTGCACTTTCAAGAATATGGATATCTGGAAATAAAGTCCAGGGTGTAATCACTAGCTTTCCAATGCATTTGTCCAGCATCTTATTGCAGCAGATGGATCTCGTACACGTTGATGTAAAAGAGCCGCGTCTGTACGGCGCCCATCTCCCTGGCACCATGTGTCCATTATACAAGCACATCTCCATCATGCCAGGGTACATTGGAGGTTTTCTCTGGCAGGTCAGTATTCAGTACAGCGGGATCACAAACTGGCAGTTATCTCTCCACCCGGGCATGACCAGAAAAACAGAAAAGGGACACGTGATCACCCCACAGGAGGCTTCCCAGTCCCAATTAAGGGCCGCCCACGAAACCTGAAGTGAAACGAGCACTACTTAGTGGTGACTGCTGACCAGCATGCGGTGACTGATTAAATGCACTTTACTTGCAATGAGCGATCCCCAACCATAATGCATTTTACATGCGATGAGCGATCACCAACCATAATGCACTTTACTTGCGATGAGCGATCACCAACCATGCCTCCCCAACCCTTCCCGAAGCAGATGGTCATAGAGTCATTACGCCATATCCCAGCCCCCAAATCATGTGACAAAACTCATCATGCAAACACTCAGGATAGAGTTCCCCTACAATGCATGCACGTCCCACTCAGGAGAAGCATCTTACTTTGGAACACGTGTTTTATGTCAGACAACGCTGCGCCACTGTGAACCCCCCCCTTCCCAGCATCAGTTGCCAGTTACAGCGGACGGCTTGCCCGCACAGGCACCGGCTGATAAGAGGTATCGCCAGTGTGGCCCAATCCACACGCCTGCTATGCTGCTAATCACCAACCAGCACACGCAGCACTTACTGACATACATCTGCTCCGCCGGGTGTAATTAGACTGCACAGCTAAATCACACATTACCTAAGGGGCCCAGGGTTGGACGTCCTGCAGAGGGTGATACGGATGTCTGCTCCCCCGCTGGAGTAGCTGTACGTGCAGACTCCCACGTGCTCTCTCCCATCTACCCCCCGGGGTCACGTTCCGATCTGTATACCGTGCACAGCTTCTGGGTCGTGAGCCTGAATCTGATATGATGGAGCTCAGAACCAGTAGCCACATCAAACTGAATGCTTATAAACCCCTCCAGCATGGGACTCCGGCGCGGCTCAGCTGTCCTATTGGTGTAGCTAATCTCGGCTCATCCGGCAGCGTGCTTGATACAAACATCTTAGCATGACCAGCGATCTGAAACAATGGGCGTGCATCAAAGGAGATATCCGGGCCATAGCCAGATACTGGTCGGGTCAACAGACCAGGAGCCCACAGCAAGTTGTCTGGATCCTGGGAAGTTTGGAACATGTTCCCAGATGGGGGCTGCCACGAGACACCTGTGGAATGAAGGAGGGTCACTCTGTTCTTTCAACACGCCGTGTTGGGTTAGGGTGAGGGCACCTCTGTGCACCATGCAGGAAGAGAATGGCAGAGATGCTCAATTCCGCCTGCGGTTTCTCTCGCAGCTGAATGCGAGCGGGTGAACTCAACACTCAAGGGGATCCCTTTTAAAGCCATAAACACCTTCTTCCGAGAATTGACAGTTTTGCATACAATTCACAAAACTCCACTGACTGGAAACGCTGGCAGAGGACAGGTGTGGCAAGTGGCCCATGCAATGGGGGTGGGGGTGTGTGTGGGGGGGGTCTTTGCAGCTCAATGTACCCTGCTTCACTGCCAGCAGCCCCCCCCCCCAACTGAAGCCACTTGCCCCACCCACCTGCAATACCGCTCTTTTAATACATCAGAAATTCATCAGATATCAATTTTAAATTACGCTGAAATCACGGATAACAGCCACTCATTTTCTTTCAGTGAAAGATCAGACAACCACATATGCCAAAATCAGAATACAAAAAGTTAGAGTAATGACTACTTTATTAATGTTACCGTAAATTCCTTATTATCTCAATTAAACTATAAGGTATCCGTGCACACCCTTACTGCCGGGTTCATTCCCAAACACTGTGACTTCCCACTGCATACAACTTGGTGACCATGTGCGCCATGAGCAGACCGTATTAGTGCGACATCCCTGGTGACCTTGCTCCCAACTCCAGCGCACAGTGACCACCGACTGCAACACAAAGAGCACAAGCCGATGCGTTACGGGTGCATGGCGCCTGTCTGAGAACCCGCCCGCTTGCCACTGCTGCTGTTTATAGCTTGTCCTGTGTTACCTGCAACTGGAGGAGGAGGAACCGCCTTGGGGTGCTGCTGAGATCTGGTCAGGGCCGGTGCCCCTCGGTGATGCGAGGCCGCTGTGCCCACACAGCCAGCAGGAGAACGTTTACCTCACGCAGCTGGCCAGTCCCAGGGAGCCAACACTCTCACAGCATTTCCTAGCGGAGCTGCCTATTTAAAGGACGTCCTTCCTGCCTCTCTCTCCAAGCGCATGTAGGGTGTGTGTGCGCGCGCGCACGCATATATGTGTTTGTGACCCTGCAGCAGCCGCCAGCAACGTGCCGTCTGTCTTCAATTAGTGACCTAAAATGCCAGCTCAATGTTAGGTCGGGCCGGCCCACGTATAAAATAGTGCTCTGCCCACAGGCTTGTCATTCTTTTATTTTTTATTAGGAACCAGGGCAGGATGCCAGGGTCTCCCAGCTGGGGGGTAGGGGGGTGGGGGTAATCTCATGACGATAAGTGCACCCACAGATGATGAAGAAGCAGGACGCCCCTGGTGAATAGGACAAGCTGCCCAACACATACCACAGCAAAGATGCTTCATATCAATCCCAGATTTGCGTCTCCACAAAAAAAGGTCTGGTGTCCTCCAAGGAGCTGCCACATTTAATCACTCTGAACGGAACAAGAGAGACCTAAGAAACGTGTGTGAAATGTGTCAGTGGGACCTGACTGCTTGATGGAGATCTTAAATGCTTGTATTTTCTACACTTTCCTTAGAAAAATAATAAAAGGACTCAAATAATCTGTAGAGAACAATAATAAAGTGGTAACCACGATTAACAACAGCATGTGTGTGAGGAAGGGCATGCCTCTCTCTCTCCCCCCTGCAAGAAACATTTTATTGTGGCACCAGCCCTGTCCATCCCTTCCTCCGCCCACCATCCCTTTCCGATTCCGATTTCCGATTCCACTCGGGGTGGAGGACCCCGTGCTTCCAGACCCCTGGCCATCATTCCACCCCTCTCCCCAGCTAATGACCATGTTCGCCTCTGGCAGGTATGTCAGGCACTCGGTGGGGGTGGGGGTGGGGGGGGGGCACGCCCTTCCTGCCCAGCCTGTAGCACCAATTGGGACCCTGGGACACCCACAGCGCGCAGCTTGGACAATTGGGGGAGTTTCAGGAAAAAGGCCTTTTGGATGGAAAGAGCCACCATGCTCCAAAACAACCCGCCCCATGACCCCTATCCATGGGGGAGGTTTCAGC
The DNA here is from genome assembly GCA_015163995.2 of Mormyrus lacerda. Taxonomy (NCBI): domain Eukaryota; kingdom Metazoa; phylum Chordata; class Actinopteri; order Osteoglossiformes; family Mormyridae; genus Mormyrus; species Mormyrus lacerda. The sequence goes on along the minus strand of JAABNX020000053.1, from coordinate 9,377,607 downwards.
CCCCCAAGTTATCCCACCACAGATGCAAAAACACACAGCCTGACTAAACATGCTGCCAGGTGCAGGTTCACTCACCTAAGCAACCGAGGCTATGACATGCGAGTGGATCTTCGAGGGAGTCAAGTTTCAGAACAGCATGAACCTTGAACATGCTTTGCTAATGAGAACTTGTCACCATGATGGCCTCTAAGCCTTAACAACTTGCAGGAGCCTCTCTAATTAATACACAGGTGAGATCGGCGCCCCAGACGACCACACTCGTTTGGTCACGACTCCTCCTGCTGTACTTTCAGGCTGATCTAGGCCTCGTTTTCCGGGTCCGGCGATATCGAAGGACGAGCTTTTATTTGATCATAAAGTCCACTGACGTCTTAAACGCTGACGCCACTGAGCAGTAATTAAAAACCTTGCAGGGAAATTGGCCTTACTCATCCAAGAACAGGCCGAGAAATCAGCTGCAAAGGATGCCAGATGGTACAGTTAAAATGTCAAAACGTTAACCCACAAGCCTGTTTTCTGAATGAGTAGAATTTTTTATCAAGTATCTAAACCTCAGTTGTTACAGTGAAATCAAACACCGAAAGTGACAGAAGGGCAGACTTTTTCCCAAACATTTCACAGAGAATATGAACCTAAATTTCCCTGTATGGATCACGCATCACGTGTAAATATCTCTTTGTCTGCAGCACATGACAGCAGCCTGCTGGAGTCACCCGGTGCACCTGTGTGTAAACAGGAAAACAAGATTCATGCAAAGCACAGAAACATGTTTTTATCTGCACAACCAAAAAATAACACAGCAAGAGACACCTGTAGGGCTGGGGCGTCGCACTGCTGCCTTTCCTGTCTCAAGCCCCCCCCCCCCCGGGTTGTCATCAAGCCAGATCCCTCCATCAGGCAAATCTAAATGTATCAGCATTAAAATAATAAACGAGGTCAAAGGGATCAACAGGCCGACTTTTTAAACGCAGTCTGCCAAACTTGTAGTCTGTTATTTAAACATCCAAATAAAGCAGCTGGACCATTTTTCCTGTTTAAAATCTGCCACGCAGTCCAGTCAAAGCGGCTTGAAAAGCCAGTAAGTGTTTCAGGGAACTAAACTCCAAAAATACCATTTTTCTGAGCTTCTCTGAGGTTGGGTGGGGGGGGGGGGGGGGTGAATCCATTGGGACGCATTTCCAGGAAAGCAGCACAGAGCGGTCTCACGGGCATCCCGGGCCAAGCACCCAATCACAGGCCGCGTTTCCCCAGGAGGGCTGGGGGATCTGGGAACCCATAGTCACAGAGTGGCTCTGGAGGCAGACACCTCACATGTGGTCAGTACGGCCTGGGCCAACACAGACTTAGTCCTAGAAGCATAAGGGACGGAGCCCTGCTCTAGCGCACTAGCCATGCTAAAGTTCCATTAAAGGACATGCAAATGTGTATTTTATCATTTCATTTTATATACACTAGTGGCCAAAATTGTGGAAGTACTTCCAAATTTTAGAGACTTTTTTCAACTGTAGCTCCAGTTAATGAATTGTCAATGTATATTTGTAACGTCCTGCCAGTATTCTTGTAGTAATTTATAAAGTTTAATGCCAAAAATACTAGGTGTTTCCACAATTTTATCTACTAGTGTGAATGTGTGTTTTATAATGGAGCATTTTTTATAGGGTCTTGATCTCGGGCTGAAATACACAAGACTTTGGTCTAGGTCAGGGTTTTGACAAACTGGACTATCTAGACAATCTAGGTCTCTGTCTCAGGCCCTGAGGATGCTCTGCTCTAGGTTTGGGACAAGATGACGCAGTTTTTAAACTAGGCAAATGATTCTATTTGGCAATTATTCCCAAGCCACTGCTATCGCTGCACATGCATCCATAGAAACAGCTGAATCAGGCGAGGACTTAAACACCACATGGTGCAATTAACATACACAAAACGGTGATGTACAACTTGTGCAAAACAAAGTACTTTCACATGTCGAGCCTTCACCTGCCCTGCTGGGAGACACCATGGGCAGCTCCCATGATGCTAACAGCTCACAGACTGATATGCAAGAGCTTGTCAGCATCCAACATTCAGCAAAACAAATTAAGTGACAGAAAATTTCATTTTGTTTAAGAAAATGTTCAGCAGGTCAGTAAATCAGCACCGCTTTTACGATTCTGCCTGGACACTGAACACTGGATGACAGCAACACACTCAGCATTGAACGTCTTTACTACAATCCATAATCATGTTTGTCTAATACCGGTAGCTTCTACGGTGATGATTAGATGTTCATCCCTGACTACCAAACACCTCATGTCCATTACATAAAAACGCACACGTTGCCTGGGATCTTAGCGGTGTACTGAGTCGGAAGCTGTGCATCCCCTGATTCTTCTGGGGCACTTACGGTGTGATAATTTACTACATCAGCAAAACAACCCCAGACCAAAAGTTAACAGCTGCTGTTACACAGAGCAAGGTTGCTCGAAAACTACTACATATATAATACTGTACAGCTGTACTAAAGACAGCTTATTTACTGTACAATTACAACAATAACAATAAAAACCTCAGTCAAATTGTCCTCGGATTTTTGCAGTAAACATAAAATCATGACAGGAGGATGTTTTCATTGTTATTACGCTTTTTTAATTATCTTGGTTGATACATACAAAAAGTGATATACGATATTCACCCATTTATAAAATGGGATATTTTAGCATGCCATATTATACACCTTCTTTGCACCTTCAGTTCACACCGCTTAGTATGGGGTTCTCGGCACGTGCCGGACGGTCAGTCCACGCTCAACGTGCCACAGAGAGGTCACTAAAGGTTATGTGCGCCAACCCTGTCAGGCGGTTCAGTCCTTATTGGCACGCAGCCCATGACCCTGTCTGTTTATAGGTTAAGTGCTCGGCGATGCCGCTAGCCTTTAAAGCTACCAGAAAGGCCTGTTTGTTTTGTTTCGCTGCTGGATGATAAGGATCACACGCACAGGAAGGAATACCTAAACAAAAGGACAACACTTGTTTGTTCGAGTCTTGCAAACTTCCGCCATGGCCCTTTGATCTTGCCTGCCTCTGGTTCTGACAGCACGACCCATCCTGGAAACCCAGCGGTCTGTACAGTTTTACCCTTTACAGATGGAGAGATGAAGACTTCACTCTCTCACCAAGTCCTGGTCAATAACTCATTTTAGATCTAAGATCCACTGTGTACAATACTGATGATCTGACACCCACCTACGAGAGGAGCCAGCCCCATACACATGATGCAAATCAAGCCAAAGAGCATCTCTTTTGAGCATGGAAGGAAAAAGGATTACCCCCCCCAAACATATGCAGTACACGCTACTCAGATTTGAGCCACGCCTGGCATGACCTTCATACAGAGCCATACTTTTACATCCAATGGAAATCAGTGCTCTGTGCCGGCTTTAAACACAGAAATTCGCGCAAAGCTCTATATTTTGTTCAAATTGATCCCCGTCAAATGGATATGCTTGGATTTCCAGATCACACGCCTTGCTTGTCTCAAAAGGTACTTACACTAAATTCACCAGAGCTTCTCAAGCATCATTCCAGGTTTCCACGCTCAGTTAAATAATTCTAAAAATATGGAAAAAAATGTGAAACATGCAGAAACCATCGCACATCTAACCAGAACTCTTAGAAAGTTTAAGGGGAGGCTGGAATTCCACACAGAGAGATCATGCCGGTGTTTTTGTTCAGGGTGTGACGATGTGTTACTTTAAAAATTAGATTGAATGGTCAGATTAAGATCAAGGAAGTAAAACAACATATAGGCAGGTGGCGATGTTGCCTCACAACTCCAGGGTCACAGGGTTTAAATCCAGACCAGCTCCCTGTTTGCGGAGACTAAACTGAGCCTCAACATTTCGGATAAGGTGCAACCATGTGAACTGGGCTGTCACAGCACCCCTGGCACCCCCCCCCCCCTCCAAATCAAAGCAGCCCCTCAATGAAGCTGCTCGGGGAGCAGGGGGAGCTGATCCGTAGCTCAGCAGTTCTTGGGCTACTATTTTTAATGAGGGCTCTGGTTTCTCATAGCAAAGTGGGTCCTGTGCTCCTGGCTGAACACACAGGCCTTGCAGTCGTTTTCCCACAACGGCACTATAATAATAATTATTATTATTATTATTATTATTATAAAAAAGGCAGTGTGATTATAACGAAGCAGCCTGTGCAGCAGCAGAGAAATCTCTGAGCAGAGAAAGACCTGACGGGACCCTTGAACGTCACACTCTTCTAGGGCAGTGCTGCTGTGGAGCGGGAAAGCAGATCACGTGGGAGAACCTGAGCAAAACTCCTTCGCCTCCGGAGAGCTATTGCTGCAGTGCTGCCATTAATCATGATAATGGTGTTCTCACCGCCAGGTAACTATGCACCGGCACAGTTGCGCGTTAGGAGGGCACCATCCGCGGATTCCTTCTACATGCACTCGTAAGAAGAGCCTGACAGGCCCCTTAAAGCAGCAAAAAAAAAACTATGAAAAATAATTCTGCAGCTCGCTTTAGATCTCATGTCAACTGTAAGTTACATTTTGGATGATAAAAAACAAATTTCACCCAATCACATTTTAATATTCAGTTTCATTTTAAGTTGGGTGGCATGGTGCTCACATGACCATGGTTGGGGATTCAAATCCAGCCTATGCGGCATGTTGTGTGGGTTTCCTACGTTTAGCGTGGGAGTGCCCTATTATGGCTCAACATCCTCTCCAGGGACTTGTGCTTATAGCCCAGACTTCAGTCCTCTGCTGTCCAACACCCTGACCAACAAAAATGGTTAAAAGATGGAAGGATACAAGAAAGTTTGAGCTTTTCAGTGACACCTACTGGTGAACTTTCTCAGAACATGGGGAACTGATTTAAAGACCTGAGTTAATTGTATACATTTAATTTAAACATCCTGCCTGCTCAAAATGGGGTTAAATGAGGGTAACCTGCATATGTTTCACCAACAAATTGGTTCATGGGGACTGCGATGGAGAGGAACAGCGGTTCTCAGTTGGTCTCGCATTCATGTAGAACAGCAGCACAACCAGAAACTGAAACTGCGGGACTCCAGCTAAGGGGTACAAGGAGGAGACTCTGCATCTTACAGCACAGTCACAGATCTGAAGCCCTTGTGAGTTTAATGTGGCCCCTTAGCAGTCAAGTAGGGCAGCTTAACGCAGATTTCAACACTTTGTTCATCACCTACAGACACCTCAGGCAACCAGCACTAAAAACCTCTTTTGTCAATTTCAGGTTATCAGAGGGTTAAACCAAGGTGGGCTGAGTGGCCCATCTTAAGAACAGGATGAATACAATAGCTCAGATGGTGATTTGTGTCCACGCTGCGTATGTCATCAAGTGAAGAAATACAACCAGTGTCATTTTTCAGGTAAATGAGAACAGTATCCCATAGAGATGCAATTTTCTTGACCAATTCCGATTTCCAATTTTCCAAGTATGACCTGCTGATACAAATTTTTGGTGATTCTGATTTTCTTTCTAAGAACCGTAACTGAGAGCATATACCACCAAAAAACAGCTTTTCGTAAATGCAAAATTTTATTTTTATGAGAAAAGAAATTGTGAAACTTACAATTTTGCCCAAACTGCACTGTTACAGGATCTTATTTCACTTAAGTCTCAAAATAAAGTGCTCTGTGACTGGAAAGAGGTACAAATAACAGTTAACTGAAAATGAGTTGTTGTACGTCCAGTTTTATTTAACATATTTTTCTTTACCAAACAAGAGCAGGGGCAAGAGATTTAAATAACAGACCATCACGAGCACGCCCACAGCTGCACACAACCACCAATCTCCTGCCAGTGCTAGTGCTGTTAGTACTAATG
>JAABNX020000053.1:9283137-9294302 GCA_015163995.2 Mormyrus lacerda | reverse complement strand
CCAAGAAGTGCACCATCACCGCAAGAGCCGGCAAAACCAAGCAGTGCACCATCACCGCAAGAGCCGGCAAAGCCAAGAAGTGCACCATCACCGCAAGAGCCGGCAAAACCAAGCAGTGCACCATCACCGCAAGAGCCGGCAAAGCCAAGCAGTGCAACATCACCGCAAGAGCCGGCAAAGCCAAGCAGTGCAACATCACTGCAGGCCAGGTGGCTTTCAGATGGGTGAAAACGTTGCCGTTTCCAGGTGTTGTCTATGGTGAACCAGCGAGCTGCTCTTCTCTCTCATGTTTAATCCCGCCTTTCTGCCTCTGGTTATTTTCACCTTTTTCACCTTGATCTTTGTCCCCGTTAACTGTCTGACAAGCACCCATTGGCTTTATTTTATAAGAAATCACTCTGCAGTTATCAGTATCACAACGGGCAGTCTTTTATAAATATATATTTTGATGATAAAACTGACACAGGGTGTGAGGTTACTTTCAGTCTGGGTGACACAGGACCAGCAGTGAGGTCTGGAGAGAAACACTCATTTCCACAAGACACAGGTGGCCAACATGTGCTGAGAGTGGCGTCTATTGCAGGCCCCATCCACCCCATCAGGAATTTATAGGACTATCTGGAAAGATGCCCAAGAAAGCAACTCCTTCAGACCAGTGTGAACTGGAAGCTTCCCAGATGCATTATCTTTGGATGCAGAGGGACATTCACCAGAGGATTTCAGCAATATTGCATTTTTTTCCAGAAGAAGGACAAAGAAACCTCTGATTGCCATAGAGACCTATTCTGTGGACCCTGACACCCCCTGAAATGCTCACCCCCATCTCAATGTAAGCCCTCACATAAACACTCACCACATCTGGAGCTGAAACACTGCAGAAAACAGAAGCATGGTGCTGATATCAAAAATAATCACCCGTTATTATGTATACAGGCTTGTTGCAATGAAAAAGCAGTGTTTAGAATAAGATTAAGATTAATATCTTCACTGGAAACAGATTTTTCTTAGAAGCTGTTTTGTACTGCGAGGCTTTCAGCCAGGGGCCATTCTAGGATTTAACCCTTTGGTCATTTCCCTGAAGAAATACAGGGCGTCACCACTCCATGACTAAATCTGCCAAGAGACGGGAATCCCCACAATAAAATTTGTTGAGCTGGAAGTGTGAAATGTATATAAAGATCCAGGACAAATCGCTAAATGGTTTTAGAAAAGCCATTTTTCAAGAAAGCTGAATAGAATCAAGAGCTGCCCATGCTTTCAATTACTGTTTGCATAAGGTCATTTTGTACTAAGTTTATTTAATATCTGACATTACCTACATGAGTGTTAGATCTGCCTTCCTAGATCTATGAGCGATATGTTCCTTTAAAACTCTTCAAACGGCATTTTTTTCACAAAGGTTTTAAATAGTCGACCATGCTTTGGCCACTGACAGCAGTCTGTATGCAGAGGTGTCTGTCTCCATGGATATCGCTGTCAAAGAATGTGCTTCTAACAGACATGGGAATTCGCTGCAGAAACCTGGGGGCTCCAATGGGCTGATGGAGGCTCCCTTTGAAGCAAGTCTTGGGAGTCCGGCTGCCTCGCCTTTCATATCTGTTGGTGCGGCAGGCGACCCGGACGTTTACGGCTCCTAGTCAGGGCTCTGGTGATTATGATCGTGTTTAACGCGGCAGTAAATCAGCGTGACTGCGGCGCACGCTAACACAAGACACATGAGATTCCTTGGGCTTCAAAGAGTCGCGATGGACCAGGACAGCCCCCTCAATTATGATTTACGGGAAAATAGACTAATGAGTAAAGGAAACGGCTAGCCTTTGGATAACATTCCCCGGGAACGAGGACGAGAATTGAGATGGCTGTGGTGTGTCTCTACTGAAAATACTTGTACTTTAAGAGAATGTCCACATGGAAAAGACAAACCTCCCAAATCTTGGAGTGAGACCTTGAGAAACACAATGCCAGTGGCTTCTGCTGGGTCACATGCTTAGACTAACCACTTAAAAGCTCACAATGATAGGGCGTGTGGTCCAGTTTGATTTTTTTCCCATCATTTCACAGAAAGCTATACATTCGCCTTCCTGGCGGTAGGCTCAGTGCCTCGATAGATTATGGCTCCTATAAGGAACCTTTTGGAGCACAGAAACAGACAGAAGATGCTCATTTTTCATTTGTCAGTGATGTTCCTTCAGTGGTGGACAGCAGGTCCTTAAAGGCTCTTCATAGCTTCTAGTTTTGTTTTATTTCTTTGTTTAGCCCAGATATCAACAAATATACAATTCTATGTGTCAGGATACTGTGGGCCCTGTTCCTATTCCTTGTTAATAAAACACTTCTATGTGTCAGGATACTGTGGGCCCTGTTCCTGTTCCTTGTTAATAAAACATTTATCCATCCATCCATCCATCCATCCATCCATCCATCCCTCCATTCATCTTCTAAATGCCTATTCAGCACCGAACCAATGCCTCAGACAGACTGGCAGCACAACTTCTACACCAGAAAGGCAGCGATTTCCGCGATATCCACAACACGATGCTAAGCTGTTACCCAGACTGCAGGAGACTGTTTACTGGCTGAAAAGTGCTTGCTCCACAACTTTTTTATAAAAATGTTCCTACTGGACACGGTTAAAAAGAAGCACTGTTTTATCTTTTCAGCTTTTTAATTTGTTTTGTGTCTTGCTCCCAGCTGCCCAGTTTCCTCTTAACTAAGCCATGCTTCCAGCAGCTTCTGTTAGCATTTATAAGCAGCAACAGCAACACTTGTACCGCCCACTGTTCCGTTGACCCAACACTGTACTTTATCATTGCACTTAATCTTTAAATTAGTGTAACCGATAAGGGGGATGGTAGTACTCTACAGGAGATTTTTTTTCGAACAAAAGACCCAGCAAAACAAAGAGCGGTAGGAGATACCTCAAAGGGAAATAATTTGCTAATGTAATACATGCAATGGTCACTTACCTGTATGTAGATACATATAGAAAAAGAGAACAGAAAATGTGCAAACAAGGCACTTTTTTCCAGGGGAAGAAATTAAACAGGAAAAGATATTTCTACTTGTGAGAAGTAGATGGCTGATTTTAGCACAGGGCTCGTTCTGTGGCAAACTGTTGCAATTTTCACCCTTAGTGCAGCAGTGTTAAGTTCACAGGCGGGAGAGCGAAATGGACAGGAAGCAGTGGCCTGCAGCTGCTGTGCTGCAGAATGGCATGGAGCCTCTGGCCCTCCCTGCGCTACTGGAACCAGTCCACAGCGACAGGGCTCTGTGCACTTATGCCATTCTTGCACAATTGCATAAATGCTGTTAGTGTTTTGCAGTGGTTGGACATCCCTCTCATTTTTGGTACGACTGAAAAAAACAGCAAGACTTATTATGATTTATGCCACCAGGGAGACCCAGGATACTGAGGTGTCAGAAGATTAAAGCATTAAAGCAAAAAATGTGCTGTAGCTGTAGGTAGGGCAGAGAATAGCTGGCAGACGTTCCTGGGAGGGCCGTGATATGGCATAAGTATATCTGATTGCAGAAAAAGCAGCCCCACCGTGTGACTCAGAAAGTGTCAGCTGATGCCCTGCTATGAGAGGAACCAACCTTCAGGTATTTAAGGGGGATTATGAGTATAGCCACACTTAGAAAGGGCAACATAAGTTGCTCGGTTTAGATGATGAGGAGAAAATATTGCTATAAATAGCTGGCTAGCGCACTTTCCGACAAAAGATCTCCCTCAGAGAAGCTGCAGCTGGTTTTGCTGGTCAATCTCCATGAAGCTTGGTGCTAAATGGCAAACAGTCATGACTCAACAGTCATGACTTCTTGAAGCCCTACTGCCAAGTCAGCCCTTCAGCTTCTGGGAACCTTCTCAAACCTTCTCCCCAATGTCTGTGTCACAAAACATAGCATCACTGTGCTGGGAACCCGCATACTAATAAAACCACTCCGCCAAATAATGGAGTCTGTTCACAGTACATATTCTGCTGTTTGTGAGCATTTCACTTGTAACTGACTTTGGCTTGAGAAAGATTTTCATTCACTTTAAAAAATACACAGGAATGACCTTCCAGGAATCCACCAGGAAGGAAACCAAAGATGAAAGCAATTCAGGACTGAAAAAACTGAATTAAAGATGCAGGAACCCATTCAACAATAACGAACCAGATACCCTCAGCATGGACTGAGGATTGAGGAATGATGGAATCAAAGGTGGATCATTGATGTCCAGAAAGTACAATTCAAACCAAGATTTTGTTTCAACCTAAAAGTATTCTGTGATTTTAGCTGTGTCCAAATTCAAGTCTTTTGAAGTTTGTGGTCTGTGAAGGTGTAGCCTTTGCATGTTGCGTTTTTCGTACATTGGATGGAAAGCGTTATAAAATGGGGCGGTCTGGCCATCACCAGCTGTTCCCACCCTTACCCTCAAGTCACAATGTGCCCCTTCTATTGTCTAGCCAGGAGATGCCCATTTTACCTCTGTGCAATGCATCTTGGGATATGTTGGGCTGTGAAGGATCCATCAGGTGCATTCTTCACAGACGCATTTATGGACCTGGGAGCCTTGGAAATGGGACAGCCGTGCTGAGCTGCCTTCCTGCTGCTGTGCTGACATTGATGGGCCGAATGGCCTCCTCTCGTTTGTAAATTTCTTGGGACCAGAGTCTCTGCTTGGGTTACATTTGCTTGCATGTTCTCCCCGTGTCATGGTGGGGTTTCTTCCAGGTACTCTGGTTTCCCCCCACAGTCCAAAGACATGCTGAGTTACCCCCCCCCGCAACCCAAAAGGATAAGCGGATTGGAAAATGGATGGATGGCTCAGTGAGCTGCCAACATACAAACAACAAAATATGGTGTGTATGTTTCTGTGGAACGTGGATCACAGAATAGGGTGTAACTACAGACACACAGTTCCCCAATATGAATAAACAAAAGATTTGAAAAAACAAAAGATATTAGGCAGATAGTGTTCAGATGAAGGGGTGAGCATACTTATCACACACCCACTTCTTCTAGGTGATGACTATTGGTTTTGTGAATAGTGATAAGGGATGAGATGGCAGTAGCTCATACAGGCCTCATTGTGCCGCTGGGAGGCCCCTCCCACAGGGCGCCCCTTCCTATTGATGTCCACACGTCTACATGGTGGCTGGGGAACTTGCCTGGCAAGGCAAAATCCTACAGAAAAGGTGCCACAATGATGGTGGAGCATAAATCTACTGATTAAAGTGAAATCTTTCCCTGATGTCAGTCTTAAGCATTTCTTCAACAAAAAAAACAGCCAGGAGTAGATATAAAACCGAACAAATGGTGACAATCAGGCCTCAGGTGCCGCTTTAGGAGTCACTGGAATTTCTCTACATGTTAAATCAACTTTCCAGTTGCGCATGCAACCAAGTGCAGTGTTTGCGGGGGGTGACACAGGCTCATCGTGGTGCAAAAAATACAGAATACAGCTCTGCTGCTTCAAATTTGGAAAGACCATTGCGAGTGAGAGAAACTCCCCATTTCAGTACCTTTATTAGCAAGAAAATGTCATATCTTTGATTCATCAAAGTAACCTCTTTTAGCAGTTATAACAGCAGAGAAAATTCAAAGCATTCTTTTCTACAAAGGACACCAAATATTGCTCTGCTTTATGAGATGAAACAGTTAACTAGTGCATTTAAATGACAGCCTAGACTGTGACTGTGCCGTCACCACATTCAGTTAACAGGATGTCAGACATGCACTGTTACATACTCTCTCCACGTTATAATGGAAACTTGTTTTATTTGGCTTTTATTTTTATCTATAGTTTTCCAATGCCTAATAAGAATAGAAATATGGGTTTTTTGAAATAAATGGATAAGTGGTAAAAACCTGTGGTGTGCAAAAACGTTTGACTGATAGTATACACACATACACACACACACACAGTATCTGCACAGTTATAACACACATGTATGTGTGTATATATACTGTATATATATACACACACACACACATATATATACACACACACACACACACACACACATATATATATATATATATATATATAATTCTGCCCAGGCTTCCTACATGACGATTGCAGAGAACCACTGAACCACTGAACCACTCCTACATCCTACCCATAAGGCTCATTCCGGGGGACAGAGTGGAAACGCCACCCATCGTGCATGGTTATCTTGAGAGGACCTCACGGCCCAGAAAACTGACTACCATGTTACGCTTTTTGGAAAACAAAGGTGGTGGGGGGCAGGGCTGGAATGTGGGAGCGGTATGGAGGCTCAGAGGTCAGCAGTTACCTGCTAAATGAATGTTTAGGTGAATTTTACACAATATGCGATCATGAGTTTTACAGTATGTAAGGGATTGGTGTCCCACCCAGCACAAGTGGTAAGCTCCAGGTTTGCCCTATAATAAGCAGCAATGGGAAATGGATAAATATTTTCAACATTTGCTAAGAATGTGTTCTTCTAGGTTTTATTTAATGTCGCGAAAGACTTTCTGTGAATATAAAAAGTTTTTTTTAATATGGGAAGGCCATGCTCCCCTGCCTAATGGTGTCAGGGAGGGTCAAAGGGCAGGATTAGGACGGCTGAGTCGGTGGACCACATCAGTAGGGAGAGTCAGTGGCAAAGCAGTCCTGGGCTTGTACTGCCTGTCCAATGTTGTGTGTGATCCACTCAGCATGGGACCTGAAGCATAAATGGTGCTTTGAGCACACAGAGCTGTCTGGAAGACAGGGCTGCATGCCTGGAGATAGGACCGCATGGCGCCAACTGGGAGGCTGGGATCTATTTCGTACAACACTGTATCACAGAAAGTGAAAGCAGATCAGCTGAGATACCATCGACCTGTTCGGTGGCAGAACAGCGGGCAGGTTTTCATGTGGAATGGAAACTCCGAGGGCGTTGATCATTCATGCACGCTCTGTTTCGGCTCCCGTTACTGTAAATGAGTCTGCTGGTGAGTTTGCGGCGCACGCTTGAGTGAGAAACCTGCGATGCGCAGCCTGCACTCACGTGCCACTATACTGTGCTCTGCTTCCCTTGGTAGGGCCCCTGGGTCTCGGCAAAGCCACAGTATCACATGACCATAGGAAACGCCCACAACACATAGCCACAGAACCTAATATATCAACCCACAAATTCTGCCATTTCTGGCCGACCTCAGGAGGAGAGAAAGGGTCATGAGATCATCCTGCAACGTGACATGAGAGTCTGCTCAAAAAGCTAAATGCACAAAGAGCAACTACAAGACAAAAAGATATATTATTTTGAGGCAATGATGAATGTGTTTTAGCAAAACATTGTCATTATATATAAAGATCTCTACTTTGATTTGTGGTAAATCTCAGGGGACCAAAAAGTCCAAGTTTCCTTAATTGTTAAGTTCTAATCTGCCTTCCTTCTGAAGTCAGTGGAATTTTTAACTTGAAATAACTCTAGATGTTGGATATGCAGCCAGTCCACATAGAAAACATGTTGGACAATCAAAACACAAGCTGGGTTGAATGAATAAATGTTACATTTACATAGTTATTTACAAGACACGCAAAGTGCTTTACAGAAGCAATGGGGAGCCACTTGTAGCCCCCACCTGGATGATGAGATGGCAGCCATTTTGCTCCAGTACATTCACCACACAGTAGCTAAGGTAGTGAAGGGGCAAGACATCTTACGACAAATCCATATTATTCCATTATAGACCTAAAATGAAGGTAATAAAACTCTTACATATGTGTAAGTGTGTGAGCAGATTTGTCTCAAATTGAAAATGTCATGCCAGCCAGCTGACCTAAGTTAACAACCCTGAGAATTCATCAGTTAGGGGATGATGTGAAGGGGCCACAGTGGGTTGCAAAACACTGGAGTGAGATCCTGGAGTATGAATGACCTGATGGGACCTGATGACACTCTGGCCCACTGAAACATAAGCCCCATAGGTAATATAGGGCCCAGTCAGCTGTAGAACAATCTTGAACTTCTACTGGAACCATTAAATGCAAGAAAAAGTACAAATATTTGAAGGAATGTTTTTTTATTATTATTTTCATCGAGTAAGGATCATGTAAAACCAAAAATACTATTTTTCCGCCTGTGCGTCATTTCAACCTTAAATTCAGGTTTCGAGAGTTACACTAGGGACATTCCACCTATCAAAGCACTCAGAGGGTTTATAATCAGTGAATGGAAAAGCCTGCTGCACTATCTAAGCTCAATGAAGCTAAACTCTGAAATACGCAACAGAAACATTAAAAAAATATATCACCAAGTGTCACCAGATGCTGCGTGGATTACAGAAGTCATTTATTGGTTATCATATATATGTAAAACTTAAGACATCCAATCAACATAATTACCTCATCAAAATAAAAACTGTTGGCCACCTGTTGCTGGAGGGACACCATTGATCTGAGCCTTGGAGACATTCCTCATCCCACGGGGCCTCGGCAGGGCAGCGGGAGACTATGTAATGGCTTCCATATGCTGAGAGGGTGCTTTTGGGGACGCGAGATAACGAAGGTCCACGTGTACAGCCGGCGACGGCTGCACCTGGGGCTGATAACAAGGGCAGGAATGTGCTTCTGCTGAGCCTCCTGGCTCGGCTCGACTTGCATGCTCCCTGTAAGTCCAAAATCAGAACTCTTTCGCCACCCAGGGACATGTCCACACCTGTGACGTATACCTGCCCTGCAACTCCCAGAGTTTATTGGAGGGGGGGGGGCACTCCCTACTGGCAGAGCAGATGACTTCAGGCTTGCAAGCAAGGTCCACTTGTTTTACCACAAAAATATACCACACATCCACCTACAATAACCGTTTCATGGGCATTTATCCAGTGCAAGGGTGCTGTGAGACAGTAAGAATCATTATAATAATTGTAAGAGTATAATTTATATTTTTCTTGAGGTTAATACAGTTTTGTTGTACAATTAAATAAGGCAAATTGTTACCTGTATCTACATTTTTACTGTGTAATGGTAGTTGAGGAAGTATGTTGAATCAGTTTTCAAAGATTAAAATAGGTATGCCAAATGGATAGAGTTTTTAAAATTTTGATTGGTTATATCTGTCATGTGACTGCGATAACATGGAGTTTGGGGGACTATTAAGCAGAGGGATAAAGGCAGTTCCATGTATGGATCTAAGTGCAGTGTGGCTCTTCAAAAAGAAATCTCTCACCATTTGTGTTCTTTTTTGAAATGATGCTTTATTTATCATTTCCACATCTATAGGTACATTGTATTGCTTCTTTTTACATGACCTACCTTTCCTCTTTTTTTGAAACACATACACTATATATGTGTGGAAAGCCAGGGGTCCAGGCGTCCTTGGAGCGTTTCATAGAATTCAGAGCCTTGCTCAAGGCCTTGGTGGGGTTGTGATTATTTGTGGCGAGGTGACCTTCCCATCACAAGCAGAGCAGCCGTACTCAATGGTGCAGCCTCTTTGCGCACATGCAACCCTGCACGACCCTCTTAGCGCACATGCAACCCTGCACGACCCTCTTAGCGCACATGTATCCCTGCACCGAGCCACTACCAGTGCTGCAGAATTGCTCGCCATTATTGAGAAATTGAGAATCTGTTTATACAACTGGACAGTATCCGGAAGCCATTTACATGAAGTATCATGTGAAAGTGCACAGAGACGAACATTAACACCCCGTGATCGTTTGACATATGGTTGTTTTCCCACCAGCAGAAGTGGTTCGGCTGTGAAACTGGCAGACGGAGACTTCCTAACTGGCTCTTCTCTAGAAGCAAAGGCAGCCTGAGACCAACTGAGGTTTCAGATGACCTTTCATGATCTTTAAACAAGGAGACCTGTCATAGCTTATGGCAAATCCATATTATTCCATTATAGACATAAAATTAGCTACATCAGAAGTCATGGGGCAGTTTGCAAACCCTACAGAATATTTATAAGGTAATTAAACTCTTACATACATGTAAATGCATGTGCATGTGTGTGCAGACGTGCCTCAAACTGAAAATCTCATGCCAGCCAGCTGACCAAATTTGGCCACCCTGAGAATTCACAAGTTAGGTTTAGAGAATGATTGGAAGGCCGGATTTGAAGGGGCCACAGTGGGTTACAAAACACTGGAGTGAGATCCTGGAGTATGAATGACCTGATGGGATTCAAACGTACCACAGGTATATAAATACACTCTGGTCCACTGAAATGTAAGCCCCGTATGTGATATAGGGCCTGGCATTACCCATCCTCAAACCCCAGAAAATAAGAAACATGGCGCTAAGAAAGCAGGAGATTCCTCTAGCCCCAGAGTGTGACACTGTGCTTCCCTCTAGTGGGAAAGGCGAACACATCACCCCAACTTGCAGAACGGCATGAAATACTATTACAATCTTTCTCGGTTGCTTTGAAGCATTCCTCAAATGACAATTAACATTTGCAAAATAACAAGTGTAATCCCCACACCATAATGTCACTTCTGCAATGAAACACTTCTCAATTTCTCATTGCTTCACCAAAATTCCCAAATGTTTTACTACATATATTCAATTTGTTTTGTACTGTACACTTGTCATCATTTTACAGAATTTTCAGTTGCTTTAGTTTTGTTGGTCAGAATAGATAATGTAGTTTCCCACTGTAATAATTTCACATACAAAAACTATATATGTATCTGATCATTGTGTCCACATGCAAAACAGTTTGGCAAGCTTTAAAAATGATTTAAAAATATATTCCATAAATTGCAGTGATACAACAATGTTGTGCTTTTGGTTCCCACAGTACATGATTTTGTTGTCATTTTGTTCTCATATTGCCAGTTTACTGTTTTTGTGTTATACAGTGCTGTGTGACTCTTTTGTTTGCTATCATACTGTGTCTTGACAGCTGAAGAAGTTACATGAGTGCTTCCTCTTGCCAGTGAACTTTACATACTGTAATGTAGAGCCTAGAAATGTTAAAACTGGTGTCTTTGATATGAATAAGCATCTGCTTGCTAATGAAAAATTATCAGTCAGTGACAATGATAACGTGGGAACTGACTCTCATTCAGAATTTTGGAGTATACTTACACTGACATAATGATATATAAAATATATAAACTCAGCAAAAAAAAGAAACTTCCTCTGACTTTCAACTGTTTTTACTTTCAGTAAACTTAATGTGTAAATATTTGTATGAACACTAAAAGAGTCAACA
>JAABNX020000053.1:9264534-9283037 GCA_015163995.2 Mormyrus lacerda | reverse complement strand
CCGTCCCCAAGCACTGCTCCCCGGGCGCTGAATTAGCTGCCCCCTGCTATGTCATGAAAGTCACATATGGGTTAAATACAGAGGACACATTTCGTTGTTGCGCACTGTGCTGTGCTGTGGTGTGTTAACAATGACCACTAATCACCAAATTCAATTCAAATATATCTAAGCATTGTATAGCAATAATATTATATATCTCCATCCATCTTATCCTGGGTATGCTAACAGGTGGGGCGGGGTCTCACGCAGCTTGGGGGGGGTACACATACTCCCACACCAACAATCCTGAACCACCTTGGCGCCATATATTACAGATATTCTTTTAACCAAAGGTGGAAAGTTCAGATCCAGAAAGTACAAATCAAGACCAAGATTTTATTCAAACCAACCGTTTGAGTAAAAAGCGTCACAGTGACAGAGTACTCAAATAGCTGGTTGGAATAGAACCTCAGTCTAGATTTATACTTTCTGAACCTGAACTTTCCCACCTCTTCTTTTAACTTTGTGACTAGGTAGATTTTTGCTGTGCCATAACTGATAATTAATGTGAGTAGAGCAATCCAGAATGTATTCATAAAAGCCAAAGAAAAATTGCACCAAATGTCTCCAACCTTTTTTACATTGAATGCGACTGTTACAAAGAAATTAATCTTGTGAACTACTGAATAGAATAAAGACGGGGCGCCCCTCTGTAAATTTTGCTGATTTTGTTCCTTTCTTTGGGGCGGGGTGGGGGGGAGGCTGGTGTCACAATAGATTACGAATGTTTTGAATATTGACCAGTCAGCATTATCAGGTGATGTGTTGTATTCATCATCAGCTACCTGTGAAAAACCAGTCACTCACTCGGCCTGCATACAGCATCCTGATAATGTCACTACCACCTACGCTACCACTGCTAACTGCTAAGATGTGCTCAGTGACAGACTTAGGCCACAGCTTAGACGAGTTTTTCCCAATCTGGTCCTTAGGGACCCACAGACAATCCAGCTACCAGAGCAATAATGTGGACTGTCTGGCAGGGAGCGGGGATGGAGCAAAAACATGGACTATCTGTGGGTCCCCGAGGACCAGATTGGGAAACACTGGCTGAGAATACCATTGTTTTGCGAATGAACCCCCCTCCCTTCAATTGGTTAGCTTTGGTATCCTGGATGTAAAACATTTTTGCTTGTGAATTCAGACTGTCGCAACTTTGAAATTTTCACGACCTGCTCGTTCATTCCTCGTGTGTGCCACGCCCCCTCAACATCCATGTGTGCTTCCCCGATTGTGCCCAGCTGTTCCTTGTTAATTCGGCATGTTTTCATGTATATCAGTCCACGTCTTCCCCAGTTGGGTGTCCGTCATTGTGGTAATGTTCGTCTCTGTCTGCCTTGTCCATCTAAATAAACCCTCGTTTCCCGCACTCCTGCCTGCCTGGCAGGTCCATCGACGCTTCCTGCCTGCTCGCCTGCTGCGAAACGTAACAGAATGACGGACCTGCACAGAAGACCTCCGTGGATTGAGGAGCAACGCCTCGATCTGCTACGGGAAGTCATATACTAGCTAAACCTGCCAGAAGTCCGTGAGGACCCCAAACTGCGGACTTACCCAGCAAGAGCGGGACACTCCTAGAGGAGATGAACCTGCTCACAGGAACGCACGTTGGCTATGAAAACCTCCGGCAACTAGTGGGAAAAGTTACGGAGAAACGAGCAGGTCCCCGGCTGTCTGTGCCTTGGAAGGGGAGGGGACATAGGCGCAGGGATCGAGTCCTGCCCCCTGGCTCAACTGTGGTTCCCCTGGCTCCTGCTCGGTTGTTGCCTGTGGATCCCTCGCCGTTGCTTTGTCAGTTGCCTGCGGTCCTGCCTCCGATGCCTCTTCTCTCGCCTGCGGGTCCCCCCTGCTCCGACTCATCGCTTGCCTGCTGGTCCCCCCCCTCCAGCTTGTTGGTGGACAGCGCCCCTCTGGTGGTCCCTCTGGCTTCCTCCTCTGCCCCGTCATTGTCACCTCCGGCTCCTGCCTCATGGTCACCCAGGGTCCCTCCGGCTTCGGCTGCCCACAGTTCGGCTGCCCTCTGGCTGCCGCTTTTCACCCGCTGGGGTTCCCTCGGGCTCCCCTTGTCCCTCCGCCCTTCTCCTTCCTGCCTCCGGTTTCTATTCTTCGTCCCTCTGTGTCTCCCTTGTTCACTCCTGGTCCTTTTGTTCCTGCGTTTTCTGTCCCCTCTGTGTTTTCTTCTCCCTTCCTGGTCTGCATTTCCCGTCTTATGTCAGGTCCTGTCTTACTTCCTGCCCCTGTGCCAGTTCTGTGTCTCTGTTTTGTTCCCTTTTCTCCGTTGATGTTTTTGCATTTGTTTTTCAGGTTCTGATCTCCCTGGTCTTGTCTCCTCCGTCACCTCCTCTGAGGCACTCCCATGTGTGTGTGCTACGCCCCCTCATCATCCACGTGTGCTTCCCCGATTGTGTCCAGCTGTTCCTTGTTAATTTGGCTTGTTTTCATATACATCAGTCCATGTCTTCCCCAGTTGGGTGTCGGTCATTGTGGTGATGTTCGTCTCTGTCTGTCCAGCTAAATAAACCCTCGTTTCCTGCACTCCTGCTTGCCTGTCCATCTATGCTTCCTGCCTGCTCGCCTGTCGCGAAACGCAACAGAAATATTGTCCTTGTATTATTTAACCTCGTATTTTTGCAAGTGAATTCGGACCATCGAATTGGAGCAACTTTGAAATGTTGTCTTTGTATTTTTAACTTCGTTTTTTGCATATGAATTCGGACCATTGAATTTCCGATGCATATTTCCAAAGCATAAAGTTCTTATTTTTTTATATTCAGTTTTATATTCAGTGGCATATAAAATTCAAATTGTGATGACACAGATTTACTTCAATACATTATTTAATGAGAACAGAAACATACATCATTAGGCTACATAACCGTGAATCTAATTGTCTCCCTTTCGTTATTCGATTTTTTTGTTGAACCCGGAATGTTTTCAAAGACGGACCTATTGTGGTGTCGCTCGTTTTTGTTCCGCATGAAAAAGGAAACGCAACTTCCGTTATCATCTCGTAGCAGGGCTTGTCTTGTTAAACACACCAACTGTAATCTCCGCGTTTAACTAATGGATGAGACGGAGGTTAGGAGAACTCCATCTGTTATTGACCGATATTTCACGAGGTGGTACAAAACAGGTATACTTTGAACAACTTTGCAGCTTAAAAGATACTGAGAAGCTGATGTTTACATAGATCGGCAACTTATTGACTTATTAATTTAATGTCATGTAACTTGGCGTGCGTTACTTTGCTCATGATACAGTTCATTAAGTAATAATAATAATAATAATAATAATACATCTCTCCAACCATTGCTGCACATGAGAAGCTCTATGCGAAATAAAGGTTACGTCTTTTTAATATTTTAGACCTCAAAGGTAAACCATGTGAGGACCACTGTATCCTGCAGCATTCGAACAGGTACGGAAAACGTACGAATTTCCCCTGCCAAGAACTATGCATAGGTGTTCTTTAAATAATTAGAATCGCAGTCATGGAGATAATGATTTTCTTTTAGCAAGTGTTAATTACAATGTATTTACTGAGATGACCGAATGAATTAATAGATTAAACTGAATGACTTCCGAATGAATTCTGGGTATGAATTTTTCAGAGAGAGATAATTCAGAGTCCTTTTAAAAGTGCAGATTGAAATGCCACTTTAATGAAGAACTTCGAGGCACCGATATCAGTTTGTCTGAATAATGACAAGGACAACAAGTTGTGAAGTAAAAGCCTCTTCCAATTAACTGCATTGCCTAGGAGCAGATTGTTTCTATAGTAACGCAACAGCATGCTTTATAACAATTTAAATGTTGGCTGTTAACAGGAAATAGCCATTTCGAAGACAGTTTTTTCCATGGCTAAAACAACTGCATAATCTAATTTTTGAATCCATTTGATACTGGGAAGTTGTATTTGTAAAACCTTGGAGTATACTCTAAAATGCCTTTTGTCACTATACCATCTCCGTATGGTAAAATAGTCTCATTATTGCAACTGGCAATGCATGCTGAACACTTAGAAGGGTTATGTCAGTAGCCTGTCTCTTGTCTTTGCAGAATCTGTGTGATCACTCTTGCTGAGTCACACCCCCTTCTGCAGAAGGGGAAGGCTATAGAGAGCATCAACTATCAGATCAGTGCCGGCTGTAGCCGTCTACAGAACAAAGTGTCTGGGAAATCGAAACGAGTTAGGTGACACCTTGCTTCTTCCATGTGTTTTTTTTTTGATGTCCCTTGGTATGATTGGACAGCAGTGCATTTGCCGCTGTTAAGCACATGTTCATCACGTTATGTACCTAATTACAGTTTATGCAGTCAATCATTATGAAACTACCTGCAACCACTAGCATTTTTCCTATCTGTTGTACATGTAGCTCAGTCTCTGATGTCTCGGTTAAAACGATTTCTGTCTCAGGGTGGCCAGTTCCTCACAGAGCTCGCACCACTCTGCAGGATAAAGAACAGCGATGGGGAGGAATATACTGTTTACAGGTAGGAATCCTGCACTAGTTGAAACTAAAAGTTAAATATACATTAAATAAACTGAAACCTGTTTTCAGAGGCCCTTTCTTTGTCTAAAATGACGACTCCTGCTTTTCCAGCTGTGTCAGGGGCCGTCTGTTGGAGGTCAATGAAGATATTCTCACAAGGCCAAACCTTTTACTTGAAAAGGTGCACCCTACTTTTTAGTGAATGTGCTGTGGTTTCCATGACAACACAACTGTACGATGTGTATGCTGACTATAGACTGATCTAACTCACATTCTTACTGCAGTTTCCTTTTTTTTGTATTCATCTGCCCCAGCCGTCCGCCGAAGGCTACATCGCAGTCCTCCTCCCAAAATTTGAAGAGAGCAAGAGTATAACAGACGCCCTCCTCACCAGAGCTGAATACGAAGACATTCTCTTGAAAAGATCAGCTGTGAAAGTGGACCAGTGAGGAGACTGGGATGGACATGGTTGCTATGGATACCATGGCCATTTGCTGAAGCCTGAAAGGTCACGGTTGCTGTTCCTGCGAACAGCTGTGCTTTTGCTGCATTGTGGGTAAACCTGGATGGACACTTCATCCTTTCCACTGCTTTTTGTTGGGCTCTTTTAAGACACAAACCTTTCAGACTCGGGGCTTATAATTTGCCTTAATCAGCTATTACTTATGAAGACAAACTCAAGACCATTTAAGGTTAGGAGTAAAGGACCTTTTATTTGAAAAGTTGAACATGTAGAGACTTATGGGAAAAGGTAAAAGAAAATAAATGGATTTACTTAGAAAAATAAATATGTCCGAAGTCCAATACATTCACTTTGTTCAGTACCCACTGTCAGGCCAGCCTACCATTGAGGCCCAATATTTATCTGAAACACAACAGCTTCCACTCTAATGTAAGGTCACCCTAGGTGTCTGATTGCATGAAACACAAGCACACTGTGTTTAAAAGGTCGGATTAAGGCAGTTCGCAGTCCTACAGTATGGATGTATACGCAAGTGTGTGTTCACATGTAAGAAATACCAACCTGTTTCGGTGTAAATTCCATAAAGTCAGTATGTGTGTCATAAATAATAAAAGCCATAAGAGATGAACATGTTCTGTTTCATTGGCTCATCCGTCATATGACATATCAAAAGTGTAATATTCCAAAATAACATCCCTCTAATACTGCCACATCCACACATAGGAGACTATATCACTCTTCTAAAATTCTGTTTATTTGTGATACTTGTGGGTTTTCAAGTGGGTCTTTATTCAGATGGTGAGCTTTTGTACCTATGAGTCAGTACCAGTATCGAAAGTTCTGCAATGTCACTTTAGATAGTGGAATAAGATCTGGAATATGTGACATTATCAGCAGAGAAATGCGACGCTAAGCTTTATTGTTCTGATGTAATTGCTTTGTCTTGAAGGGAAGAATCTTTACGTTTTTGTAAAGAAACTGAGCGTCTCCACTAAACTCCACAGCATCCTTTAAACATTAAAAAAAGTTCCAAGTCCTCCCTTTTGGTTAACACACCTGACATTTCATTGTGTGAAATGTAACAGAAAAAAATATGTAATGAAGTGCCTCCCTGTTTGGTATTAAAATGCACAAGAGGACTGTAGGAGGCGCCAGAGAGTCTCCATGAGTTTCATGCCTTATTCCGATTGTCACCCTTAATTAGTGCTAGAATACCCACCAGTGATGTAAGCAGTCGGAAGTCACAGGCGAATTGGACTCGCCGGTTACGTAAAATCAAGACGGTTAGGGGGTGAGATGACTGCACGTGTCTGTAAGGCTGTTTGACAGCATTTACTAGGATAAAAAAGGGGTTAAAGACCAGTTAGCATACTGCATGCGTAGTTCTGCATTTTATATTCTTCCCCGTGCTTTGGCTAATGGTCGTTGGAGACACTACAGGCATGTCACAAAGTGATGCTCTCAATGCAGAACCAAGCGGCAAGCCCGGAGCGTCACAGGGCACCCCCTGCTGGGGAGACGAGGGTGGCGCTCAGTGGTGGATACTCCGAAGCTCCCCATGAGAGACGCTGGACTACTTGCTCTCCAGGAAGGTCAGGTTGGCCAGGTGCTGCTCCAGAGACTTGATCCCGAAACCGTTGGCGTTCCTCTCATGTAGCGGGTCGTCGTTCATGGGGGATTGTCTGTCTCTCCAGCTTCCTGGGGAGCCCAAGCTGCTAACATCTGACCTATACTGTATGTGGGAGTGAAGCAAAGGGGAGAATTCAAACTGCGCTCATGGTACACGCACACCAACCCGGCTCATTTGCAATGGCTGATAAACAGCACCTGAATCTTCTTGACGAGCCTGTTGCAGACTTGAAGGAGATAGACCACAACAGTCATGATGCTTTTGATGCTCTGTATGGAAGAGTCAACCTGGAAACGACAAGATGGGTACATTTGTGCTGCTGTAGTGGTCCTACATTTTACTTTGCCATATTTCAGCATTTGAAAAACTCCACGTTACCACACGACTCATTTTCAAAAAAAAAAAAAAGATTGCAAAACGAATGAATGAATGATTTTGTTGTGACAATATGCAGTGAGCAGGAAGCCCCGGGCTGACACTGCACTCAGATCGGTAATGAACTCCGACAGCGTGTGTCAGAGCCGGGGATTAAACACTGTCACCGAGAACAAGTCCGTGACAGGCAAAACTAATGACAGACCAAGAGCGAGACGACTAAGGCAAGTGTTGATTTCCCACCATTCCGGCTGAACCGACAGTTTGTTACTCGCCAGCACCTTACTGCAAGATACCCTGGCCACTGTTGGTAACTGATTAAAAATGTTGTTATAAAATAGAAAGAAAGGGTTATTAAACGTAAAATGCAGTAAATATCCCAAATTTACTATGTAGTTAAGGTTAAGTCAAAAAGACTACTGCATATACAATTACAAGCTGAAAGAAAGACGTAAAGAAATCAAAATCGGTAGTATAGGAAGAAGGAAAGTGGCCCAAGGTCTGCCGATAACATTCAGCAATTCAGTCTAGTTTTTAAATAAAGGTCTTACAGGGGTCCGTCCTGGTGCTGGCACTACTAAAATGCTAACAGTTACTGGAGCTCCCTACCTTTTGGAATGTGGCAGCCTTGCCCTGCACCACTGTCTTTACTGTCATATGCAGTTGTTGGCACAAAGTCATCAGCTTTTCAGTCTCCAAATTGATGAGGGTCCGTTCATCATCTCCCAGCTGGAAAAGGCACAGGATCCCACAAAGAACAACCTTTCAAACTTCAACAAAGCCATCTGCATCCTTATTTTAATCTTGCCATAGCATCCAGCCACAGGTCAATGTGTATAATTACAAATATCAAAAATATTTTATCTGGAAGATCAGCACAAAAATACTAGAAAATATCATCCTGGTTGTGTATACGCTCAGATTTCTTCTAATTGACTATCTGATGTTTGTTTGGAGTTGCTTATGAAATGGAAGCCAAAAATGTTTGTTTGGTAATCTAAATGACATCATCCCTCATTTTCTCTCAGGCCAGACGAGGGGGGGAGGGGATTTTAGCCTGATATCAGAGCTCCCACTTCCTGCAGAGATGGATGGACATCATTAATGGACATCAAGGAGAGACGTTTAATTAAATCCCTGTGGAAAGGCGCACGGACGGGAGCGTGCCTACTATTTACCATGTCAGACGTGGAAAAACACATTAAAGGAGGAAGCAGGACATCACGTGTAATGGCCTTCATTTCCCGGCACAGTGATTTATTACTGTACCTGTGCAGTAAAGGCCCGAAGTGACGAGCATAATTGAAAGCCCTCCTCAGAAAACATCTGCGATGGAAGGAAACAGAATTCTCAGACACATCTTGGGGAGGGACTCATCAGCAAAGGAACAAACTCACGGTCGATAGCAGGCCTACTCATTCAGGTTTGCGCTTTGCTGGGTGTGGAATCAACACTCAGGAGAAACTTTTCACAATGTTTGTTTTTAACAGGCTTATCAGGCAGCTCTAGTCAGGCAACACAAAGTCACTCACGTTTACTGTGAATTTCATGGGTAACAGTGTCCCTCTGCCTATACATTAACACATTGACAGGTCTACACAGTTACACACACTGACCCGTGTCCTCATATGCATTGATCTTGCCGATTAATGAAATAAAACGATATGATGATACCTGTGGGCAAATTCTCCTTTCACCTACCCCATCTTACTCCCCAAGACACATATGTAAGTGAGATTAAGCTTGGCAGCAAGGGCAGTCACCTGTAGCGACGCCCATGGGGCAGGGGAGTAAGGGTCTTGCTCACAGATTTGACTATTCTGCCAAGGCTGGGGTTTAAACCAGCGACCTTCCGATCACAAGCACAGAGGCTTAGCCCGCTAAACCACGCGAGACTTGTGTGGTAAGTCTCTAGCAGAGACGGCACTGAATCAGTTCTACAGCATCCAGGAATGTACCACCTCTTAAATGCACTACAGGTGCCTACAGGATGTGGATTTTGGGGTCGGTATCTAAAATTACTCCCCCCCCCCCCCGAAAATAGTCCTGCATGGCTGCACTGGGCGGACAGGCACACCCCTAGGGCTGCTACAGACCGATGATCCCATTAGGATTTAATAATAATACATTGATTTGCCTTCTGGCAGCAGTTCTTTGAGGATGTGTCTCAGATAGAACCCAGGATGGACAGGCGGAGATACGCACCTCTGCCTGGTGGAACAGATCCAGCGTGGTCTTTAGAAGTCCTTCCCCTCTAATTCAGCAGTAGAAAAAGAACAGGCTCAACAGGCACTTGCTGAAAATCCATCTCATATTTCCCCACAAGTCTCAATGCAGGTGCACATCCAGAGTGACCCTGAGTGTATGTGTGTGTGTATGATGATGATGGCTATTATATTACATTGTGGTAAAAACCTGTAACCTGACTGTGTGTGGACCATTTCTTCAGTTCCCACAAGGGGAAATTTTATAAAAATCTGTGACTGAAATCAGAAAATTAAAAATGCCAAAAGTTTTGGTTACCTATAGTTAAAGTTAGGGCTGGGTAGGGGTTAAGGATGCGATAGCTAGGGTTAGGCTCATAGAAATTAATGGAGAGTCCCCACAAAGATAGGAATACAAACATGTGTGCATGTGTGTGCGTCTGTGCATGCACAGGCTGGGCGCTGTACCTGGTAAATAGGTATATGGAGTAAGCCATGCTGGACAGATTCTGCCCCTGTCGCACGATCTCGTGCTCCTGCTCCTCCCACTTCTCACTCTCCATGTCCACGTCGGACGTGAGCAAACGCAGCTCCAGGCCCAGTTTGGCCACGGTGGTCTCTTCCTGGAAAGATGCCCTCTAGTGTGAGGCTCAGCGGTGCGAGCAGCCCCTCCCTCTCAGCACCCCTCCCACGCTTCCCCTGCATCATTACTCTTGCCCGTTACAATTTCTGACAGAGATTACATGGTGAGATGAGGAATTAGGAGGCGTTGGAGTGTCAGCATTGCGCTGACGTACCTCTGAGTCGAGTTTGGCAGCCTTTGCCATCTTTGCTGAATGTTTCTGGGGGGGGAAAGCAGACATGTAAATATCTTCAGGAAAACAAGGCAGAGGAGGACACTGGTCACCTCTTCAGTGAGACATTTCTCCATGTGGAACTCACCCCAGGTCTCGGAAGCGATAGGTAGGTTTTCTTATCTCCTTGGAAGAAAAAAATAATACATTTATAGAAAATTCCAAATTCTCCAGTACATGATACATTTTCTTCATAGATAAAACCCTCAGTTGCTTTTGGCAGTGAGGTAAATTATAGGAGAAACACTCTTTAATCCTACCCACCCTATGTCTATCTTAATGGGAACCAATAAAGAAACATCAAGAAGTGGATTAAACCAATAACATGCCGTTAGCACAGGTTGTTCCCACCCCCTTCTGCCCATATACGATTGAGAAGGCAGGAGAAAGTTTTCACTTCTGGGAGTTTCACTTATATGCAAATCCTCCGAGGGCAGAATGAATAATGACTGTATCAGAGAGATAACCAGATTGTAGGGGAGGTGGGTCTAAGTAACTAGGGGAGCCAAGACCAACACATCCGATTGGTCCTACTATCCGGTATAATCTGATTGATTATCTCTCCGAACCAATCATTTTTCATTCCGCTCTTCGAACATTTTTGTGCAAGTAAAACATCCATGAGCAAAATGTTCCAGCCATTATTTCTGGTCTCCATGATCTGCCACTCAGTCTTTTAGTTATATGGAAAGACATACAGATGTATTATTATCTGAGCATGCTGTAAGAGTGGTCATTGGAACATAAA
This sequence comes from Mormyrus lacerda, assembly GCA_015163995.2. Lineage (NCBI taxonomy): Eukaryota > Metazoa > Chordata > Actinopteri > Osteoglossiformes > Mormyridae > Mormyrus > Mormyrus lacerda. The sequence goes on along the minus strand of JAABNX020000053.1, from coordinate 9,272,231 downwards.
CTGCAGTTTAGAGTTCTGTACAGAGACTTCACAATGATTATACAGACAAGCAAATTGACTTATGCTGGAAACGCCTGGAGGGCATTGCTCAGCTACATCCTGAAATGCTACAATGTTTGCATGTAATTAAATTATCCAATCAATGGCTACTAATTCAACCCTAAAATTCAAAGTTTGTGGATGGTGGACAAATGCTAGAAAAACACTGTAGTTCATCACTGCTTTCTGTCTGTGAGCCACTCATGTGTTGTTTCCAGCAACACTGAGCTATAATTGGTGTTGGGCTGGTTGGTGCCTTTTGAGAACCAGCCTGCATTTCCACCGTTTTAATAAAAGAACAGAACGGAAATGTTACACAGGCTGAGTGTAAGTAAAGTTAAGGTGTTTCGTTTTTGGATTTATTTTGATCTATTCTGTATTTAAAGTTTTTATAAGCTGCCAAACCAAACAAAATGTTTTGTTGCGCCCTGTCTCACCTGCCTGTATCCACTTTCGTCTCCTTAAAGACTCCTCCCGTCTCTGAGTTTATTTTCACACGCTGTTTTACTGTTATCCTTTTAAGGATTGCGCAAAAAAAGAACCTACTAAAAACTGAACTTTACTGTCTACCTCATCATCTCTTTGTCACTTGAGTGCCGCAATATTTTACTTATTTGACCTGCAACATATTTATATTTTATTATTAAATCTGGCCAGCAGATTGAGCTTTCATTTTTCTCAGAATAAACAAAACAATGTAAACATTATTTCGCTAATAAGCTGGCAGGTTGTTTCACTGCCAACATCCTTATTAGACTAAACTATATCAGTTATGAACAGTCCATCCCACTTTCGCTGACGTTATGGCAGCAAATTCTGAGCTTTTCTGTGGTGCTGTGCTGGAGTCATTTTTTTTCTGGCTCAGGGCCAGTTTTCTGCAGTGGAAATGCACAGAACTAGTTCTGGATTTGGAAAAAGTCCGGAACCAGCACTGCATTGGTGGATTGGGGCATCAGAGGCATGAAGTCAAACAAAATGGTATATTTTAAATTTCTTACATACCAGCACTTGAGTGGATTTTTTAAGTCCAATCTATACAGATAATATGGTACATTTAATAAACAGTAAATGGTGGAGCTCCTAACCCACATGGCAAAGCCAGCTTCAGAAGGTACACCTGCCCCCATCTCTAAGAATGGCAGAGGTGGAATAGAGCACTGTTAGGGCTGGTACCTCGCCGGCCCTCAAAAACATCATTGATCTCCCGCAGCAGGATAGCCATGTCGTTGAGCTGCGACTCCCAGGCTTCACAGAACACATCCAGGTTCTCCTTGGCGATCTTGCTGGTGGGGTGAAGTGCCAAGGTTTGCACTGCAGAAATTATCTTTTTTTTGGGGGGGGGAGACGAGGGGGCATGGCATCATTAAGAACAAACACAATCACATGAGTCACGGCCGCCACCTTCTCCCTGCATCTGATGCGAGACTCCGGAGAGTAATTAACCACTGCAGTGACCCGTAAGATGAAACATGAAGGGTGGGGTGGGTGACTGTGCCGGCGCAATCTCTAACCAACAGGGGGTGTGGCCCTGCCACTTAGTCCATGAGAATCAGCAAAGGGTCTTTATCTTTCTCTTTTATGTGAATCATAGGGCAATGTACTGTCCTAAGAGCCACTGACAGTCTGGCCTTTCCCATAATCCCTAGTTCCCACAGCCACGATAAATTACTAGCCTGGCCCACAGCTGTTTGTCATGATGCGTCTTTTTCTAAGCAACAGTGTAAGTTGTGTCCCACCAACAGGTGTCATGATTTTTTGCACAATCAATTTCAGAACTCAGTGGGTCAGATTCAGATTTGGTAAGAGTGACCTTCAGCTTCAAATTATGTCTGTATGAGATGTTTTGCCCCACTGGGGTTCTCACTGTATCTTCGCGCTCTCTCAATGACCCCCACCTTCATGACCCCTGAGCCTTAACTCACCTGTGGCCCAATGACCTGGAAGGCATCTTCAGCATGTATGCAGGTGATTTCAAGTGGTTCTGTCCCAGATATGTGGCACAGGAGCCGGCAGGTCTGGATACGGTGAGAGAAGAAAGGATCTTAATCACAGGGGAGCCACCCTGTTGAGCTGAGGGGCATCTCCCTCCAGGATCATATTGACCATAATGATTGTCAGCTGCATCACAGTCATCTCCATCCAAAGTTACTTCAGACAGGTACAGCTTATGTCCTTACAGGTTGTATATTTTGCAGAATTTCAGGTTAAGCCTTCAGAGTCCATGAATACAGGATCTGCTCCAGTATTCCATCCCCCCCCGAGATGCGGACACACGCAAATGCACCCCCTAAAGTGCAAGGCAGGAAGTGCAACTCCACCTCCACCAGCTGCTCCTTCTGCTCAGTCAGCTTGCGCGAGTACTCAGCCACCACTTCCAAGTTGCCCTCACCACCGGATCCTTTCAGGGCCTTCAGAACAACTTGCTCGCCGTGGCACTTCAGCAGGTCTGCTGTGCGTCCCGCGGCCGCTTTATGGAGCTGCAAAGGGGGATGGGGCCGTAAGGGTTCAGGTGGATCTTTTAGAAACTGAGAACAAATCCTTAGAGAACCTTGTTTAACGGCCTACCCCGTTTCAAATGGTCTGATATTCTGATCATCCATAGCATTAAAACTACCTGCCCAACAGTGAGTAGGTCCCTCTCGGACCACCAAAACAGCTCTGAACCATTGAGGTATGGACTCAAGACCTCTGAAGGTTTCTTCCTGTGGTATCTGGCATCAGGATATTAGCAGAAGATCCTTTAAGTCCTGTAAGTTGCAAGGTGGGGTCTCCATGGATAAGACCCATTTGTCCAGCACATCCCACAGATGCTCGATCAGATTGAGATTTGGGGTAATCGGTAGCTAAGTGAATTCAAACTCATTTTCATGTTCCTCACATCATTCCTGAAAACTTTTCGCAGTGTGGCTGGACACATTATCCTGCTGAAAGCGGCCACTGCCATCCAGGATTACTGTTCCCATGAAGGGGTATACTTCATATGGAAGAATGAGACAGGTGGTATGTGTGAAAGCAACATCCATATGAATGCCAGGATGCAGAACATTAGCCAAAGCATCACACTGCCCGAAGCAGCTTGCCTTCATGCCAAAGTGAATGCTGGTGCCATCTCTTCCCAAGACGTCCAGTGGAAAGGGTCAGCATGGACACTCTGACCAGTCTGCGGCTACACAGCCCCATACGCAGCAAGCTGTGATCTATCGTGTGTTCTGACACCTGTTTTTCATAGCCAGCACTAACTATTTCAGAAATTTGTACTCTGATAGCTCTCCTGTAGGACTGGGCCACCTAGTGGACTACAGTTGGTGGGTACTGACCACAGCATACTGAGAACACCCCACAATACCTGCCGTATTGGAGATGCTGTAACCCGGTGGTCTACCCATCATAATTGCCACTGTGTTATTGTAACGAGATAATCAATGTGAATCAGTTTACTGTACCAGACTGTGGAGACTGTGTCAGCCACTGGCCCAGGCTGTGGCGCCGAGCTGGGCACCCCCTGCTGGAAGACAGAGCCTCACCTCACACCTGAGCTTGTTCATGTACTGGCAGATCTTCAGGATGGACAGCTCCATCTGCTCTGTGGCCTCCATGGCATTGAAAGACTGCTGCTGGGGCAAGAATCGGGGGGGGGGGGAGTCAGTGGCCTGTGACAGGCGTGAGGTGTCTACACTGATGCACAGGCAAATATCAGGCCAATGGCAGTGGACCCGAAGAGGACCCCTGTTGCCTTGCCAACTGACAGCCTTATGAAATGGCTGTGAGAAGATGCAAGATGGGTGGTGAGCATCTCTATCAAGGGGGATTAGCAGCGGGGTGTCACAACAGGGGCAGTTATTGGACAAATGCATTTCTGAAGTATGAGCTCTGATATACAAGGGATCCAAAACTCATCAAATAACACCGATATTGGGGTTCAAAACCCAAAATCTGTACTGGTTGAAATGAGGGCACAGCTTGCAAAACAAAAAAAATAAGTGAAATATTAGTATCCATCACAATCATACAGGTAGTGGTTAAATTATATCACAGTGGGTTCAGCGATATGTCTTGGGGTCAAAATTTTGGGGGGAGCAACAATAAAAGAACTCACGTTCCAACAAGCTTTTTTTATAAAAATAAATACTAGATAAGCATACAACTGCCGAGACACGTCAGACTCAGATCGCAGTTGAACTGAAACAAGGCTAGGGAAGGAGGAAGAGCTGGTCTGTAAGAGACAATGAGAGGAAGACCCCACCCCCATATGCCAAAGCAGACAATGCACTCAAACTGTGGAAAATTCCAGAAGCCATTTCACGCTCTCTCTGTGATTGCAGGTTTCTGTACCTGTATTTGTTATATGACTGTCAGCTGACACAACAAACTAAACCATTGTTTGGAACAGCCTCCAAAACCTTGATCAATCCAAAAATGTTTTCACGTTTGTTTCTTTTTTTTCCAGAATGTAAAAACCACCAGCAGTAATTTTCTGGCTGTCATTTCAAGCTTTTACCTATTTCTTTTTCTCTTCTTACTTTTTCTGACATAAATTGAAGATAAATTGAAAATGCACTTATTCAGCAGTCTGGAGACAGACCATTTGAAGAGCATCATGGAGAAATTCAAGTGGTTCGATTCATTTTATGTGAATTCAAGACGATGGCAGGTAGCACAGGTCAAATGTAAAGTCCACGTGTGCAAAGACAGGGATCCTGCTGATGTACCTTAGAGCATGGCAGTTGTTTTGATAAAAATATGCTAAATAAGGTGCTGTATCTGACAATGTGCAGAGGACTAAGAATAATAACCAAAACACACTATATGGTGCTTGTCCATCCTGTTTATTTGACCAAAATTAACCCCCCCATAAACAACAGCTGGTGCTGATTTAATATTTTCCGGCTTTGCCTATTTTCTCCCCGTAGGTGTGAATTCCACGTGACGCAAATTTGGGCAAGTCATCACCCCGATCGAGAAGTCTGACTGACCGCATGCGTCCAGTCGGCAATCAGCTGCTGCAGTTCCTGTCTGGTGGCGTGGCATAGCTGCAGGATCCCCTCGCGGTGCTCGTGGCTGGTGTAGGCAGAGTCTGTGAAATCCTCAGTCTGCTCTACGACGCCCTCTAGTTGTGAGGCCAGGCTCTCCTGGGACTGGCCGTACAGGGTCTCCCGCAAGCGCTCTACCTTTACCTGCAAACAGGGAGTCATGTTGTGCTGTGAATTCTGCCCAATTTCTTATTCTGGATCATTTTCTTATCAAACATGTCCAGATCTCGATACTCCCACCAGATGCCTCCATTTGCATAACCTGGCAGCCATGTTCTTTAGTCTTTTTTGTCTACAATCCTCCTTCCCATGTTCCGTAAACCCACTCCACTCTAAACCCTAAATAAACTCGGGCCTTAACACAGCGGCCCCCACGGTTTTACAGACTTTACAGATGTCGCTTGTAAATGCGCGCTGGATTTCAAATAAGACATTCGTTTTAAATGATTTTATATTGCACAATGTTTTGGACTTCCTATTTATTACAGAGACATGGATAAATGGGGAAGAATAGAGTCCACCTGACTACATTTTAATTAATACCCCCAGACCAATGGATCACGGTGGGTGTTTAGCTATTGTTTGTAAACAGCTGTATAAATGTCACTGTTTATCGACCGCATGTTACTCGAGCTTCGAGGTTCATTTGTTAAGACTTGAGATTTATAAGTCTGTATTGGGAGCACTTGTTTATCGACCACCAAAGTATAGCCAAGTTTTTATTCAGGAATTTTCTGAGTTCTTATCTACCATTTTATTATTGTCTGATCATATTTTACTTGTTGGGGATTTCAATATTCATATTTGCTGCCCTGGGAAGCCTTTGGAGAAGGAGTTTTCTGATCTGATGGACTCATTTAATTTTATACAACATGTTTTTGGTCCTACACATGAAAAAGGACATACTTTGGACCTTGTTTTTTCCTTAGGTCTGTCTATCTGTGATGTTGTTGTAAATGATGCCTGTATTTCAGATCAGATGCCTGTTACCTTTAATGTAAAATATACAAATTGAAAGGGTGGAGCATCAGCCTTCTTGTTTACGTTCACGTACAATCACTCAGTCTACACCTCAGGTGTTTGGTGACATTTTCAGTACTCTTTCTGATGTATCATGGCTGGAGTCTGTAATTATTACGGCTGATCTAGATGAATTACTTATTGTTTTTAATTCGGTGTGTTCTGGAGTATTATACTCTGTTGCTCCATATAAGATCAGGTATAGTAAGGTTAATCATCAGCCTTGGTTAAATGAACAAACTCGCGCTCTTAGACAGCAGTGTAGGCGAGCAGAACGGGCCTGGAAAAAGGATAAACTTATGATCTCTAAAAAGATTTTATTAGATTTTTGTATGGGATATCAGAAGGCTGTAAAGGATGCTAAATCATCCTTTTTTTCAAAAATTATATCACAGCACTCAAAATCACCTAAAATTTTGTTTCAATCTATTAATAGGTTTTTAAACTCAAATACTGTCTCAATATTTCCATCAACAGAGTGTTGTGAGAAGTTTTTAAATGTTTTCTTAGAAAAAGTTAATACAATTAGATCTGGTTTTCGTGATTTGAATGGTTTGACAGGAGATATTTCTAAAAATGTTAGTACGTTTGATAAATTTAATTTGGTTTCAACTGAGGATATTACTCTTATTATTGGCAAGTTGAAACGCCCAGCTGCTAGTTGGGATGTTTTGCCTTCTCATTTGCTGGCTGTGACATTCGATTACACTGGGCCGTGTATTACCGCTATTGTTAATTGCAGTCTTTATACAGGCATTTTTCCTTCAAGTTTAAGCAGGCGGTTATTCAGCCCCTTCTTAAAAAGCCTAGTCTTGATCCGTTGGACTTTAAAAATTATCGGCCCATTTCAAAACTGCCTTGCATCTCTAAAATATTGGAAAAGGTGGTTTTAACTCAATTAAGTTCTTTTTTGGCTAAAAAGGAGGTGTTCGATGTTTTTCAGTCTGGTTTTGGGGCAGGATACAGTACTGAATCAGCTTTATTGCGAGTTTCAAATGATTTATTACTTATTGCAGACTCAGGTAATAGAGGAGTTCTAATCATGTTGGATCTTAGTGCAGCTTTTGATTTAATTGATCACGATATTCTTATTAATCGTTTGGAACATGTTGTGGGGCTGAGAGGGACGGTTTTAAAATGGTTTTCCTCCTATTTAAAGGGGTGTTCAATTTCTGTTAGGGTTGGGGATTTTTCGTCCAAGTCAGTTTCTCTGGATTGTGGAGTACCACAAGGTTCAATTTTGGGACCTATTCTCTTTTCTTTGTTTTTGCTGCCTTTACGCATAATTATTAAAAAATATGGTATATCTTATCACCTATATGCCGATGATATTCAGATTTATCTACCGATCAGAGCTGGAGGATCAAGCTCCAATTTATCCTTGGTATCTTGTCTAAAGGAGGTGACTAGCTGGTTAGAGCAAAACTGCTTGCAGTTAAATGCTAGCAAGTCTGAAGTCATTGTTTTCTGGGATGATTAAAGATGACAGTGGTTTAACCGATTTTTTGGTACATGGGAAACAAATGCTCGACTAAAAATAAGAAATTTAGGTGTCATTTTTGACTCTGCTCTTATGTTTGACCATCAGGTTAAAAATGTGGTAAAAAA
>JAABNX020000053.1:9241518-9252083 GCA_015163995.2 Mormyrus lacerda | reverse complement strand
CACACACACACACACACACACCCCAAATGGAGAACATGATGTGATATGTGCTTTACTTTACTTAATATCCTATAATCTTCCCTAACAACATTTTGGACACTTCGGCTACAATGTGGTACGAAGGCAGGAATGTAGCTAACAGCAAACAAAGAGAGATTCCAGAAAGAACTCCGACATCACCCCAGGGTCCAACACAATCACGCCCTGACCGCCAAACTAAACCCATCAAACAATTCCCACAAATTGGCCGCATTTCACCTCCGTGCCTCACAGTGATGAAGAGGGAGATTAAACTAATGCGATGCCAGCCTTTTATCAAATTAATTACAAGGTGGCATATTTAAGTCGGTGTGGTTAAATCATTCCCTCTGGCTACTCAAAATACCCAAGTCTTTGTCAGACTCTTTAAAAAGGGATTTACGTGAAAAAAATCCACTTAAAGACTGACAAACATATTCAAAAATGGAAACATGTTACAGTATTAAAAACAGTATTTTAATAATAGAGACTCGAAGACGGGTTTAGGTTTCCATTAAAGTGCATTGCAATACTAACAAAACACCACAAGGGGGGGCTTTATTTACAAACTGTTTGTCTCTAGACTTTCCCCCTTATTTTCCCCAAAATGGCCAATTAATTCCAATGTAGGACTCCCCCCTTAAAATTACGCTCGTGCCAGCTGAAAGGGGGGGGGGGGAGGCAGCACGCACCTCCTCTGCTTCCTGTCACTCCCCGGGTGTTAGAGAGTGACATATCACACTGTGAGGGGAGTGCCAGTCACTAGATTCCACACACCACTCTGTAGGTAACAGCTGACAGCAGATACCTCAGCGGAGAGGTGAGGATGCAGAGAAAAGCCGACCATTGGGACAGGAGCCGGTTGTTTTCATCTCCACCGACGGCTCACACAATACTGCATGGACTGAGCCTGTTACCCACACTGAAAGGCACGCTTTCCCAAAAAACAGCATAAGATCTGTAGTGTCTTATATTGGCATGATGTCTTACACTAGAAAGTCTTCATATTGAGAGCAGTCCAGACATGCCACAAATAGGGGGCACTGTTCTGGTGTCAAGCAGCCATGCTAGCAAGTGACGCCGGGACAGGATGAAACCTCAATCAGCTGGTCGACATGCACGACAGACACTAGGGGGTGTGCCGCTAACGGGAAATGAAAAGGTTTTTGTAGCCAATCGTCCTTTTCTCAGCATGCCACAGGGCTTCATTACTGTGCCGACGTGGTTTGTTTCATGTGGTTTGTGGCCACCCAGAGTCATATCCACAGACTCGCCATTACCTGAGCTTCTCTCATCTGACCACAGGGGGCGAGCAAACAGCGCATCCACAAAAATCACGTGAACCACACTCCAGCTTCTGCATCACTTGGGTGGTACGATCCCATTGTGGCCAGCATTCCCAAAATCAAGGTCACTGGGGATCCTACAGGACACCTTGCCTCAATAATCATGCAGTAAGTCTTTATCATATCAAGTGAGGATCTTCAACCAGAAGAGCAACAGCAACAGATAACAACCAGGGTAGTGTTTCCCAGTGTGGCCCTTGGGGACCCGCAGACAGTCCATGTGTTTGCAAAAACGTGGACTGTCTGGCAGGGAGCTTGGAGGGAGCAAAAATGTGGACTGGATTGGGAAACACAGTCTCACAGGCCAATGCTAAATGGTCAGGGTGGGGGTGGGGGGTGCGAAGACAAACCAAAGCTTTATCTTCTGCATCTTCCCCCAGAGCGTTATTTTCAAACATGCCAAGGGCCCGCGGGGGTAGGGAGAGGGAACCCCTCCCCAAACAAACGAGCTTTTGTGAGGCACAGCAGAGACGTCGAGGCCCGGACCGAACACAGTAGGCCAGGAAACGCGACGGCCCGTCAGGCCCGGTGGAAATCGCCTTTCCACCCGGGGGTGGGATGACAGAAATGGCCCGGGGGGAGGATGCCTCCAAACGCCAGACCAGCAGGAGCCGGAGAACAGGGACCATCACCCTAGAGCTCCCTAGAACTGGGAGGATCATCATCTAATGCGGTAAAAAATTACGGAGTGAGGGCTGCACTGGAGAAGAATACTTTGAAAACGAGAACTTGTGACACCAATTGAAAAACACAGCGTGAAACGTAGCTTTTTAAATTCAGCAAGACCATGCCCATCAGCCAGCGGACATATTCGCATTAAGAGGACGCTGGCTGCGTCTGCCGTTCCAGCTCGTCGCAGAGATGCATTATGGGAATGGGCTCTGCAGCACTACGCATGAAATATGCCGCTGACTCGCAGAGAATTACAGCCTATTTCTATATGCCCACCCACCTCAAGCTCTCCTACCTGCCCTCCGTGCCTCGAAGCAGGCCAGGCCCATCTCGTCCTTCAGCTCCTCATTCTCTGCGGCGATGGCTTCACCCACAGTGACAAAGCGACCCACAGCCACACCGACAGCCTGGCCCACTCTCTGCACGGCCCTGAGGGTCTTCTCTGTCTTCTTGGGCTTGTCCTTGTGATTGATCAGGGTGGTAATCTGAAAGACACAAGACCTTCGCTGAGTCAGAGCGTATCACGTGTGTCAAAAAGCAGAGGGCCAGACGGCCCATCATCAACCGTTAAATGGAGGCTGAGGCGTTGCCAGGCTCACTATCTATTGGTGTTAGCATCACCACTCGACCCTTACAGCTGCCACTATAAAGGCATCAAATCTATGGGTGCTACGTTACTACAGAGGTTACCCAAAAACACCAGCACCCACTGAAGGAGACAAAAAAAGAATGGAATCCCGTAGCACTGGCAGGCTGAACAATTTTGGCCAGAAGAGAAAGACAGCCGCACCTGTAGGTGGCGCCCTAATGCAGATCCATCAGCTGGCACAAAGACTGCGGCAGACTGCCAGCTGGGGTAGCAGCAACGATAAAACGGTAAGCTCTTGGTTCGTACAAAGACTGAGTATAATCCTTGCTCTTATTATCCCCAACACTGAGCAGCAAATCTTGTGGGAAAACCCGCTACAGGAGCCAAGACACGAAAAGCAAACCAGGAGCATTAAGTGAGGCAACACTAATTAATCTTGAAGTAAGAAAAAAGAAGTAATTCCTCCACAGGTTGGACCACGACTACATTATTGACGCCCATCAATTAGGCTAAACATTTGCTAATAACATTTGATGAGCACAGATTCTGACACAAAATAGGGTTAACAGGCTGAGTGAAACACATCCTCATATTAAAACTATCAAGGATTGACTTTTCCACACCATTTGTGGCCCAGAAGTTGATTTTACCCATACTCACAGTACCTTCGGCAGAAGAGATATAATTGTCCGGACCACTGGCACAGCTTGATAAGCCATTCGGACTCAAAATAGTTAATCAGAACTGGAATGGCACCAACTCCAACAATATTGGCGGACGACCCATTCGTAACACTGCCTCTCTGCCCCGTTAGCTCAGAGCTGTGGACATGGCGATTTGTGCCTTCTTGTCGAAACGTCAACCCAGTTAAAAATGCATGGCGATCAAGACCAGGAGGACCAGAAGCTGTTATATTAGGATTTCACATAACCTGCTGACAGACAGGCAAAGCAATGATCACTTCACTCCCCAACAAAGTAGAGAGCAGTTATCAAGGCTCTAGCCAACCCAATCGATTCCCAGCCGTAACCACACACACAGTGGTGAGCAGAGGAGACACAGCACCCCCTACTGGTCTACAGGTGCTCTCATAATGCCAGGTAGGAATGTCTAAAAGTAAGCAGGCAGACATGGTCTGATGTTGTGTGATGGCTGCAGTGAGGAAGCGCAATTTAGCCAGGGGGAGGGGGCACAAACATTCAGGTGGCCCTGTTAAGAAAAGACTGAGGTTATCAATAATTCAGCACCTCAATTACGATAAATACGTCCTAATAGGACTGGCGCCCCCCCAGGGGTCAAGCAGCAGGTGCTTCTGAAACAGGACTGCGGGGGATGCACGCCCAAGAAGCAACACTGCTGTCTTGCGCGGTGGGGATTGGCCACTTAACGAGACGCTAAAGGCCAGAGGCGTGCTGATGATTGAGGGGTAAAGGGGGTGGGGGCTCTTTTCCTGTTAGTCTGCCGCCCTGAACCGAGGGGCTGCAGTGCTTACCACCTAACTTTAACCCTATTAACCCAGAGCTTCCCTGATTCCGTGCCTTGCTCAAGCGCACTTGGGAGTCAAAGCAGCACACCTCTGCTGCCCCCTGGGGCTTCTGGGTGTACTGCACACCATCACAGGCGCTATTAGGGCCCCAGGGTGGGTATATGCCCTTCACTGGGCCAGAGGCCTCATTAGGCCTCAATCCAAGGAAATTATAACGGTCAACAATAACACAGGAATGTAGCCACTGTTTACAGATGCGGATCTGGGCACATTCACAGACCATAGGCACTCCTAGGGGAGGTTTCTCCCCCTCTCCCCCTCAAAGGAGAGAGAGAGAGAGACAGGGAGAGAGGGAGCAGGGAAAAGAGGGAGAGAGAACCAGACGTAGCACAGGTCCATGGCCATCTGGAGCAAAGGTCCCTTTATCCTACTCCTGGGAGACTGACACTCAGAGCAGACAGTGCATCACATGTGAGCTGAGAGAAGAGAGGCAGCTCAGAACCTGCTTCCTGACAGAGAGGATTATGAAGCCCGATGCTCCGTCTGATCCCAGCAAGTCGCTGGCCCAAAAATTTGGGGGAAACTAATGGGGATCCCATAGATCAGGCACGAAGAGATGGGAGAGATCCCATAGTCAGGGTTGCCGACCTGAACAGTGACCGGCGGGGGAGGAGGGGGTGTGACCTCTATCCCGTACTCGACCTGCACGGTTGGGCCTCAGTAGCAGTCACACGGAGTGATGTGAAAATCCACACTGACCCAGTGCCCTGGAGGAAAAGCTTCTGTTGACATGCCGACGTTTTATCACAACGCTGAACTTTTCCCTGATGACAAATTTTATGTGAATATCTTCAATAATTCACAAGAGTCTGCACAAATCAGACACACAAAAAGATAAAGACGAACATCAGCTAGAAAAACTGAATCTCAGACCATTTCCCCTTTTCAAGACGGGATCAGCACTGTTCCTTAATCTCAACTCAGTTAAACATCAAAGACCCACAACCCCATAGCTGGTCTCGTCAAAGTCACAATCAAAACCAGAACATGTCCAAAGCAAACCCAATCAATTACAAAACCACACCACAAGGCCCTTTATTATGGTGGGTGATTATTAAATCTATATCTTAAAGACAACTACAATAATACAGACTCCACACAATCGCGATGTTTCTTGATACCCAAAGTACTTATTTTTCCAGGGCCGAACAATTTCAGGCGAGTCAACCTGTCTCATTGCCACCCAGAGCCTCCTGAAAAAACCCATTCAGCCAACCCCCCTGTAGCAATTAGAGGTCTGTCGAAGAAAGACGCAAAAAACACAGAGCGGCGCTTTGAATCTCGTTCTGTGCCTGCAGTTATGTTCCTGACATACAGTATATATCTACTCTAAAGTACAACAAAAACATTTTAAAAGAAGCCTCTGGGACTTCTGAATCAATTATAAAATCCAGAGAATTAAGAAGAGGCGTCATAGTGGTCTTGCCTGTGCCGTGGATGACAGTTTGACACCGCCCCCCCATCTGAAGATGTGCAGTTTGGATGGGGGCTCATGGGTGACTGAGGAATTGGAGTGGCTGCTACAGGAAGTCGACACGGCAGAAAACCTGTTGGCTGTCACCTTCATTTTCATTTTCTCTTGAAAATGAAGGAGGGGGAGCTGCGATACGGGAAACTGACGTGTGCCAATGAGACTAATTGATCTGTGTTCTATTCAAATCTGAAGTTCTTTCCAGGGATGCACTCTTCCAAATCAGCAAACAGCTCCCATAAATCACCGGTGCTAATTACCTGGCCCCCCGTGACTTAACTACACATCTATCATTTATCAGGTTTCTCTCGTATAAAAGATCCAAAGGACACAGACTCCTCCACCCCCACCCCCCAAAAGAAGTGCATTCCACCTGTTTACAGCCTGTAACACCAAACGCTCCCCAAAGGCCCCGTTAAAGAAGGTATCAGTCACGAGAACGGGGCTGGGACATAGATGGATATGAGCAGGGGCGCGGAGACAACAGAAAGGAAGACAAACAGGGTAAACAAATGAGTGTGTGACAATTAAGGGGGGAGGAGGGGGTCACCTGAAACATAAACGAACAGAGCTCAGAACGCGTCAGGGTGCGTGTGCTGCTGGGAGTTAGCGTCCACATTTTCAGACAGACTAAACGTTCACCCTTTTCAAACACACCGCTGACAAGTGCAGCAAAAGTGAATGACCTCACAGGGGTCAGAGGTCACGTGAGTGTCATGACCCCGCCGCAGATCCCCTGCCGCCATCGGGCATACACAGAGGATGACAGGTTCCTGGCCTTTGGTCCGCGAGGCGTCTGAAACGGCCATGCCCTGTCTACTGAAGAACAGTGACCCTTGCCACAACAAAGTATAGATTCATATTTTTATATTAATATCAGCAATGGACAGGAAGAGCATGTGATTAGAAGCGGGAAGGAGACACTATGGGGGTGGGAAGGAAGGCTGATGGATAAAACAGCTGGCATGAAGAATGCCGCCACTTCTGGAAGAAAGTTCCAGAAAGTTTGCCCTTTTAGAACGAGTTTGTACTGACATTTAAAAAAAGAAAAACAGACTGTACATAACAGCAGAAGTCATCTCCTGCTTCATTCCAAAGAGACAGAGCCTATTTCCAGGCTGGCAGCCAGCGTCCAGAGTGGGAGATGGGATCTGAGGGCACTGAGAGAAAGGGGGGGGGGGGGGTCACAGGCCCATGGTCCCTGCCAGAGCGAGAGGGATAAAGTCATACCCCTCCCCCCAACGTGTCACCAGGATGGGGACAATCACACCCACACTTGAGTTGTCAGAGCCGCCTCTCTGGCAAACGGCAACTGAGAAAGCGTCTGTCCATGCCAGAACAGTGTGAGGTCCGCTCTGCACCCCAGCATGGCTGGTGGGAGACCATGCCCTCTCCAGACCATGTTTACATGCATTTATATAGCAGATGTTTTCATCCAAAGCGATGTACACTTGAGAAAACAAGGTCAGCTTAAGGGCCTTGCTCATGGACTCAATGATGAAATTACTCCAATGACCCTGGGATTCAAACCAGCAACCAACTGGTCACAAGCACAGCAGCCTAACCACACAACACCCTCCCTAGCATGATTCTGTCCAGCTACAATGCTGTGGGTTCCGTCTACCGCTTCAATAAATTAAAGTGAATAAATGCATTGTGAGCTCCTAGCAGAGCTGACACGTGTGAATCTAATTTACTGTGCGGGTGGTTAGTTAATAGGCAGTTACTGTAGACGGGTGAGGAGCCCCCGGTGAACATATCACAGTTGTGTTTGATGTAAAGTAGTTAATATATAAATGGTAACCACGTGGTGAACAGGGACAGTCAGCGGTTGCCGCACCCACCATGTCCTGCTTCTCAGGCCTGATACTGACTTCCTGCCCCCGTTCCCTGTGCTGGAGCCCAAACGACCATCCCCTGTTCTCACTTGCCGTACAACTTGTTCCCAGGGAACACTCTGCCCCTCGTCTCATCTCCCAGCGTCAGCGGGCTCTGATCTTCGGCGGGGGGGTCATCAATGATGTCCCTGCCAGTTACTCAGGGATCTGTGCAGGATCGTTCATTCGTCCACTAATAATTAAAGTGAGATTACAGACACAGACATGAGGACGTAAATGTAGGCTCCTTCAGAGCCGGGGACGGTGGTTGGGACCCCAGCACCAGTGGGCCTGGCTGAGAGCCAGCGGTATGCAGGAGATAAGCCGTGACGGATGGGTGTCCGTTTACCTCTTGGCGAGTGTGTTAGTGAAAGGAGGGCACACTCAATGTCAGCGTGATAAAGGCACTCCCTCTCACACCAGCACAGCCTTCATCACACCAGCCTTAGTGCGAGACTCACACTTGCATACCTCTTTATGAATTTGGGGGAGCAGAGTAGCCAGTTTTTACCCCCCACCTGAAGAACTTTTCCAAACCAGCTTTGAATATTTTACGATATGAGCTGCGGAATGAGAATCTGTGATGCTGATCTTGGCTTGTTTGTGCTGCTTTGGGGCTCTGAAATTAAAACGGTTAAAATGTCAACACACTGCAGGATTCCTGTCAATGGTTCCCCCAGTACACCCAGCACGGGGTGGCGGCTTCCCCCACCAAGTGGGTGGAGTCTCGACTGCCCCTCTGGGTCCATCCAACAAATGGGCTGGTTTCGCTCTTTTCCGATTCGTCACACCTCTGGGGTGCAACACAATGACCGCTCGGAAGGTGCCGGCTTGTCTAATCGCACAACCCGTTCAAAAATACAGCTGGAGGCTATGCGAAGCTGTGCGGTGTCCGGGGAAACAAGCATCGCACTATGTCAGGGATCGGTACGGTTTTGTTTAAAGGCGCCCTGTGATTGGACGTGCCATGTCACCTCTGCACACTCATGTGAGCGGTGACTGAGAGCAGTATGGACCCTCACCCAGCTGCAGTGATAATGCTCCATGACAGTAGGAGCGCAACACTGTGGCCTCACACCACAAGGTTCTGGGTGCGAATCCTACCCTCGGCTCTTTGCACGAGTTTTCTCAGAATACTCCCACCCAGGCTAAAAACAGGCATTAAAGTAAACTGCTGTCAGTGAATTAGTGCGTGCCCTGCCATGAACTTTATCCTGTCCAGATTGTCCCCTGCCATATCCAGTTACTGTAATAGACCTGTACTGGACTTGTGGCTGGAAGATGAAAGGATAGATAAAGGGTTAAAGTACTGGAGGTTCTGGTTGACTGTAAGGAGGCTCTATGCATGATTCAGTGCTTTGTTCATCGTGTTCATGCCCGCGGTCCTTGCGAGAGTCAAACACACGTCATATGCAGCCGTGAGGCCAGTGCACACACCCTGACACTCTACCTGGGCACCCAAATTATCCTACACGAAGCAATCCGCTGCCTCCTGGATCCAAGATCACCAAGGATGCTTTCATCAACCTGTGGCCGCTTTATTTCACCATTAGAAAAATAAAGTGACTGACCTTGTGCATATTTCCTTTGCTATCAAAAGAGCTATTTCATGAATAGCTTTCCTTTCGGGTCACTGAGAAAAGGCAGAAAGGATGTGAGTGACAGAGAACATCAGCAAAGCCGTCAGAGAAAACAAGAAGCGCTCCCACTTCAAGCTTCAAGCGTACATCCCCATCCCACGGATTAATCAGAAGGTCACCCAGAAGCGACACAAGATGTTAACACCTCCGAATAACAGGCAGAGACACAAAATAAGCAGCAGAAATAACCGCTTCGGAGTCAACGCTGAAATAAAAATATCTATTTTCATTTCAGAAGAAACAGTGTGCAGGAGATGCAAACATAATTAAAGATGAAATAAAGAACGTTAATCTGAGGCGAAGAAGCTGGAAGCTGCCGTCAGGCTGACCACTGTGCCGTTCAATGCGACGGGAATGCCTGGTGCCCCAACTTCTCCTGAGGTGCTGGCATGGAAATGGACCCCAAATCACATCTCAGAATGGCTGGTTAATCTGGCCTGTAAGGTTGGAAGAAACTGTAGGGAACGGATCACACAACCCCAACTGCACCTCCTTTCACTTCCCTTCGCCTCACCAGCCTATAAGATCCGTCTCAAACTGAAGAATGCGTTACACAGCACCATGGCGGGCTGTTCCCAGGAGCGATGCGTGCGCGGTCCACTTGGGGAAAGGACGAGAGTGCCTGTGCTTTCACAGCCAAAACGAGCAGCCCTTAAACCCAAATGCTTGAGCAAGACTAAAATTAGTAAATTACAGTCCTGCCATTTTCTTTACACATGCCGGTGTAACGAAACCTGCGACATATAAAACTATACCACATATAATTACGTACGGCACGTCACCGTTAATAACTACGTTACTGGTTTATTTATTTATTTACTGTACTTTTCCTCGTTATGTCAGAGTGTACCTTTTCTGCGTAAGTGTGAAACAGCAGGCTACACCATCTAAGTTTTGTGTAAATACCCTCTATGATGTTTGCACGATGACAAAATTGCCTAACGGGGCATTTCTCAGAATGCATCCCAGTCATTTAGGCTTCGCATGACCGTATGATCCTAGTCTAGTTTTGCTTTCCCAAACATTTTGAAATAGAAGGATACAAGCCAATTACTGGAATGGAATACCTGCACACAAATGTACTCAACAGTATTAAGGCACAAAAGCTATTTGCATGAGAACCTTTGCAGCTTGGGTCCAGAAAAACGTCCGGTATTTCACGGCTGGAGGGAACTCAGTGGGTAAGCAGCCATATCGTGACTGTACTTACTGATCTTAGTTCCCATAATGCAACATTTCCACCCTTCTGAAAGGGGCCCCTTTCAGCATAGAAGGGCTCCACATAAGAGCCATCACAGGTTGGCTGTTTGGGCAGAACGGGTCATCCATATGTAATGAAAGCCACACTTTCTGGATCCTCGCCCAGCATCCGAAGGAGCGAGTGCAGACACACACACACACACACA
>JAABNX020000053.1:9193379-9223348 GCA_015163995.2 Mormyrus lacerda | reverse complement strand
TCCTGGTCTTAGAGGAATGTCTTATGAGGAGAGGTTAGCTGAGCTGAATCTGTTTAGCCTCAAGCAAAGGAGACTAAAGGGGGACATGATCCAGGTATATAAGATTCTAACGGGTCTGGATGCTGTTCAGTTGAATGGCTATTTCAATATTAGTTTAAGTACTAGAACTCGTGGCCATAAGTGGAAATTAGCAGGAGAACATTTTAAAACAAATTTGAGGAAAGACTTCTTTACACAGCATGTAGTTAGAGTATGGAATAGTCTTCCTGCTAGTGTAGCGGAAGCTAACACCCTGGGTTCTTTTAAATCAGAGGTAGATGAGATTTTATCAACTCTGAGCTATTAGTTAAGTTCTCCCCAAACAAGCTCTCGTTTGTAAATTTCTTATGTTGTTATGGTGCGTAGCAAATGTCAACCAAAACTCTCAATCAACCAGTTTGTGTGGTGTGTAACAATTTCAAACCCTTAACAATATCACCATTGAAAAAAGTTTGTCAGCCATAGGATTTGAACTGCTGACCATCCAATCACAGGTGCGTAATCCAGAGCCTTTTGCTATCATACTCTGTGTAAGTTAAAGGTAAATATTGCTGTACTGGTAATCTGGTAAGTATGTCTATCTCATGCAGGCATATTCTGAGTTATAAGCAATTTAATTTGTATTTCCATAAATGCCAAACTGTGAACAGATACATTTTAAAACTCTCCTGTCACTGTTCCCACAATGAAGTGTCAATTTTCGGTCTGTTTGTACAGCTTAATAGAATTTTTCTATAAAAAAAATCACATAATATGTCATCCAGACCCCGCAGCTGAAAATTTTCTCCTGAATTCAGAAATTAAAAGCACAAGCCTGCAAATATGAGTTGACACTTCATTTAATTGTGAATCTTCAGATGAAGGAAGGATTGATTTAGCTAATTGTTCAGCCAATTGAGAGTAGGATGCTGAAAAAAATGGATTATATGAGTTCTAGCAAATGTGCCAACGTGTTGTCAGAGTGCATAACTAATGGGAAATAAAACCACCCTCTCTCCTGTCAGCCCCATTGTTATGCTTTTTTTAAACTGCTTTAATTACAATCTGCCTCAGCTGTTCTGCAAAGGAAAACAGCCTTAATTCATTTAATGACAGTGACTCCACTGCAGGCACTTGGCTCAGGAATGAATGACACGTGCGGATCTCCGACACAATTTGTTGTGCTGATGAGATCTCTGGTGGTGCTGCTGGGGAATTTTCGGTGCAGCATGATACCTCCTGCATGCAAACTGCTGCTGTCATTAACTGATGGAGGGTGAGCACAGCGCTTCCAAGCTGGTTAGGTAAGGCACCGATGGAATGCAGAATCACTGTCAGCCTGGAGACTATCCCAGGATACACTGGGAACAAGGCTGGGGAGACCCAGTAAAGGGTAGCAGTCCAGTGCAGGACACGCACACACACCCAGATTCTCTCCATTCGTTCCTAGGGGCAAAACCCTAATCCCAGCCCTTAACCTTAAGTAACCAAATAAAACACATTTTTTAGTTTTTTGATTGCAGTCACAGATTTTTATAAAATTTTCTGAAGAAATGTTCCCAAAAGGTCAATGTAACATCTTTTTATCACATTTTGGGAACATTTGCTCCCCACAATGTAATATATACATGACCACACTGAACACCAATAAACCCAAGGTCCTGTTTTTCAATTCAATATTCAAATATTCAAGATTCACCGTCTTTGTTGGCCATGTGCCACAGGTGCATTGGGGGGCTCAGTTGTTAATTGTCTAAAGATAATGCAAAACAATATAGCAAGAGAAAACTCATGCAGACACAGGGAAAACATGCAGACTCCAATCACTGCGGGGGGGACTCAAGCCCCCAACCCTGGAGTTCAACTACAGTGTTACATTAACCCTAAGGCACCATACTGCCCCCTAAGTAGTGCACAGATGTCAAAATGAAGCCTTTATCTGAAACTCTGCCCTTTCTGGCAGTTGTGCAGCTCACAGACGAACGTGGGATAGTGCCGAATCAGAGCCGATGCCGCCCAGAGCGGTTTCCAGCCTGGATGTCAGCTTGTGTCCTCAAAGGCGAACGCACGTGGCGGCTGGCGGCCAGAAACGCTGCCAGAGCAGCTGCGCGTCATGAGCGCGCACAAAGCATCATTTTAATGGAAGTATCTGCAAACATCCCGCTGGCCTAGCATGTCATGCCTGGAAGGGCTTCCGGAAGCCTCTCTCGACAGCCAGATGAAATACAGTAGACGGTAGTGGATAGTTTCCATGGACCCAGCATCTACTGCAGAATCTGAGGTTCCAGTCTTGTATTTATACAAAGTGATGACAGACATTTCTAGAAAGAAGCTGCAGATTGCGGACCTAAGGAAAACATTTAAAGCTTAAAATGGATTATTAATGTATTTATTCACTCCCAATCTATGCTTTTTCTTTGTTTTGTAGTTGTAAACTCAGTGTAAAGGTGTTGTGTATAACAGCACATTTCTCTGCTGACTTTGAAACCAGACATTACCGTGGCCACATGTTTTTGTCTTGGCTTGGTCGTCCTTGTCCCCTCCACGCTGTCTGGTTCGTCATTACCCTTTGTCCCCAGGCTCTGGCAGCAATGAATTTTTCAACAGATTTTCATCCCATCAAACATTTGACCAAACCGGCTGTGACAAAACTGTCACCGAAGCCTGGGGACGGCTGTCATGGAGCGAGGTAGCGGCCGCATCCCTGGTGCGGCTGAGGCCGGATGTCAGTTGCTGTTTTGCAAAATTAAACTACTCTAACTCTGTCCCCGCTAAGGGAGAATGGGGAGGCTGACCTTGAAATCTCAACATGCAAGTCTCCGCCCCTCCACTCACTCTGTCCCCGCCAAGGGCCAATGAAGAGGCTGACCTTCTAATCTCAATATGTAAGGCTCCGCCCCTCCACTCACTCTGTCCTCGCCAAGGGCCAATGAAGAGGCTGACCTTCTAATCTCAATATGTAAGGCTCCGCCCCTCCACTCACGCTGTCCCTGCCAAGGGCCAATGAAGAGGCTGACCTTCTAATCTCAATATGCAAGGCTCCGCCCCTCCACTCACTCTGTCCCCGCCAAGGGCCAATGAAGAGGCTGACCTTCTAATCTCAATATGCAAGGCTCCGCCCTAGCGTACACAATATAAATTAGAAGCTTTTGTGTAGCTCTTGCTCTAATCCTGCTTACACTTGTACTTGGATGTTCACTGGAAGCTCAGCCTAGGTGTTCTTATGCATAATCGACTTCTTGGCAGCATGTACGTTTGTAATGTGCTGTTTGCCTCATTTTGCTTTGGCCTAAATAAAAATATATTAATGTAACTGATTGAGAAAATCTTGAAAATTAAAAAAAACAGCTTTGTTTAAATGTCAGTTTAAGAACTGAAGAAAATTGCTGATATTTCCAAATTCATTCTGAGTTTACATATAGACAGCAATTTAAATGAAAAGTGTTACTGAACTTTAAAAGCATCCATTTGGCACCGAAGCTAAATTAATATATGGGTGTGACTTCCTCTGTCAAAACTTTTGCCTCTGGGACTGAAATCTGAGGATCAACCACAAATATCACTCTCCTCTTAAATGTTATTGTCACATACAGCCGGGAAGCAGGCGACAGAAGCAACAGGAAACAGCTGGTGAACACGGGGATTCCACACGAGGTAGATTAGGAGGCGCGGAACATGGGAGGATTGGACAAGCGGAGCATGACAGCTATGGAGAAACAAAATAAATAAGTAGGGAAACAGCCCCATAGAAAATGTGAAGACAGGCCACCAAGATGTGGTTAAAGTAGTGTGTACAAGATTCAGTGACACCATCAGCCGACGGTGAGAATTGACATGCTCTTGAAGCCCCAGAGCATCATGTGACCTGTCTATTTGTGTTTGACCCATGGGTGTGGGCATGGTATTCTGTTGTCAAGCACAAGCCAAGTGTTTGGCACAGGGGACCTTGTTAATAACCACAATGAAAAACCAGCAAACGTAATAGAGCTGTAAACCTTGGACTGTTAATGACATGGATGTTGTGAAAATGTGACCAACAGAAACACTTTCTGTGAATGATGTTGTACGACATACTGGGTGATACAGCCATCCCCATGAAATGTTTGCACAGTTGTACTCCAGAAGAGGCTGTCACTATTCATTTTAATCCACGAGCATTAAATCTGACAATCTCAGGACTAAATATTGTATCCCCATATGTTGTTTTTCAGCAAACATGTGCTTAAATGGAACTTTTTAGTTTAGTTAAATGAAGACATTCTCTTCAGTACAATCATCAATCCATTTATCTTTGTCAGGAATAAATCAGAAATCAAATTGGTGTACGAATGATTGTACTATTAACGATAAAAACATCTAACCAAGGCAAAGGACAGAGTTCCAATAGTAGCGGTAATACAGATTTCCTCCGGCTCAGGTGTCCTCCCACAGTCCAAACGAATACAGTTAGGCCAACTGGCATTTATAAATAGCCTGTAGTGTATGAATGGGTGTATTTGTGGAATGGGATGTCATGAAATACTATGTTTTTTTTTTTAAATTATATTATATTATATTATATTATATTATAATGTGGTTTTATATGACCTTTAAATGTGCACCATTTCGAGGAGACGGAGTAAAATAGTCTCCCAGGAACTTTCATTTAGTTCGTTTGTTTTTTACGGTTTTTTTTCTTCGCTGCACCATTCGGATGCAGAATTAAAGATGGCGGCAGGCTTGGTTCAAACGTGTCATGTTTCTTGTTGCGCTAATCGCACTCCACACGTCCTTTCTTGGGGAAAAGGAGGGTTGATTGCTTTCGGAACTTGCAATTCTGTTGCTCTGTATGATCCAAAGGTAAAACTTCAATTTCTAATCCATTTGTGTTTACACGTGATTCACTGTTTACATCTTGGAGTAAGTAGTAGTAATCATGTAATGTAGTAAGGTAGTAATGAGTAATGTATATGTCAACGCAATGTGTTTGTGTCAGTTTAACAAGCTGAATGAAACGATACAAATCGTCCTTTGAATGTTTATCGTCAAGAAAATACTGAATTGACAACTTGTCTTTTTATGCAGTTGCAGTCAATGAACAACTGAGTGGATATGTTAAAATCGTTAACTTTGAATGTCCATTAAATGTAAATGTCGCTGCTCTTGTACGTTAGCGAATAAGAATCATCTCCCTCCTTAATGGACATACTGGGAGGGTAAACGCCGTGCAGTGGGTACACAGAGAAGACTGTGGTAAGTTAAGCATTGGTTAAATATTATGTTTATTATATATTAGTCGCGTTGTTTGGGGTCTCGGTCAGTCATTTAACTGAATGATGAATGTGATGTGACAGGTCCAGAGACTCATCTGGTATCCGGAGGATCTGACAGTCACGTTATTGTTTGGGAGGCTCAAGATGAACAGAAAAGTGTTCCGGTAATCTGTCCTTGTCAGAATGTTTTACCTGTATATGTGCTATGCTTTTTCTCAATCTGTAGTTTCGTAAGGAAGGGCCTAAATATTTTTTCCTCATGTGCATCAAACTCACAATATAAGACATTATAACAAAACTATTATTTCTAAGTTTATAGCCACCATAGTAGCTGAGAACTGCACTATGAAATTTTGCCAGCATGTATCAGTGATACATCGATTAACCTCTGCAACTTGCTTATGCCTGTAAGCCTTTCTGTTTATAACCATCCTCCCCAGTGCCTGTAAGGACTCTCTTCCTGTGTTCCAGTTTGCCCTCTCTGCACACTGCCTGGGCCACACTGCTCCAGTGTTTGCAGTGGATGCCATTTACCTGAAAGGGGAGGAATCCTCGCAGATACTCATAGCATCTGCTGCTTCAGATTCCACTGTTAAAATCTGGCTGTACCAGTGTAGCCAAGGTAACGAGCTCACTGCAGTGTGATATTACATTACCAGCTTGTAGACAGTAACATTCAGGGTTAAGTTCCTCAACCAAGAGTCCGCTGGTGAATTGATTACTCTGTATATGGGATTTGAACCCACAACCTCCCAGATAGAATCACAGATCCACAGTCTGCTGCACTCCTGCCCCCAGCACATTTCAGTACGGGTTAATTCAAAAGCAGTTTTCAGGACCTTTGTTGCCTCGTTTAGGTTGGATTTTATTGCTGCCATATGTTACTTAAGTTTGGTATGTTCAATAAGTAATGTGTTGTAGCCTCTAAAATACTTTAAAAGACTGTTAAAATAAAAAAAGAAAAAAATTCCTTGTAATCCCTTAATATTGCCTGTTGAACACAAAAAGAGCCATTTTGGGGGCCACCCTGTAAGAAGGGTGTGGGCGTGTCTGTTCCTGGAGGATGGGGCCGTTCTCCTAGACCAATCAGCTCCCACTGGTGTAGCGTGCGACGGACACTGACCCTCAGAAACTCTCAGTTTGGTGATTGTTATTAACGTGGAGATTTCACCTCTCGTCTGACCCTCAGCTCAATGCCTGCAGACGATGGTCCTCTGGGGCGGCTTCGTGATGGACGTGTCGCTAGCGCTGCTGCCGGGCTGTGCAGGTAAGCCGGCCTCTCCGGCCCTTCCAGCTCCCTCGCCCCCCCTCTGCCTTCGCCCCTGCTTACAATCTTTAAAAGGTGTGTGGTCGTGGTCTGTGGCGCCGCAGAGAGCGACGTCTTCATTAACAATCGGTTCCCCTTGCAGTTCCCATCCTAGCCTGTGGGGGCGATGACAACCAAGTCCACCTCTATGTACAGCATGACAGAGAGGTAACCTAATGTTACAACATTACATTAGGTGAACTTGAGATATATATTAGTTAGTCACGCTGTTGGTCATCCTTTGGTGTTCAGTTTAGGAAGATGCACTCGCTGCATGGACATGAGGACTGGGTTCGAGGACTGCAATGGACCGCTGTTGGTGAGGGCTTGTTTCCTGCTCTGTGGAGTGAAATACTCTCTGTTTCACAGACTAAAACTCAGCGGTGTGTCTAGACACTGTAGCAGGTGTCATCTATCATCCGGTGAGGACGAGTCTCCCTCCCTGTGTGTGGAATCTCTGAAATTGTTTAGGTACTGCACGCCTTTCTGAGACACCTGTGTGAAATGGGAGGCCTTTCAGTTCAGATATACGGACCTTAACCCAGGATGACTTTTACTGCGTTAGTTCTCTGAGCCTTTGACCACTGGTTAGATGGTTCTCAGGCCTCGCAGTGTCTTATTGACAAGGCTCCGCCCCTTTGCCTTAGCTAAGGGGGAAGGGCTGGCCATGTCTCTCCATAATGCATAAACGGGCTCTCTGGCATCCCGTTTCCCTGATGAAACCTGATGAAATATTGCCAGAAATAAGTTTACCATCCCCTACAGCGCAGTCCATGGTCAGGTGTGATTATTTTGTTTTTAATTTTTTTTTGTAGAAGGGGGCATTTTATTAGCCAGCTGTGCTCAAGACTGCCTGATACGAATATGGGGGGTGTTCGCAAAGGGGACTGGTGCCAACGACGATGGCGGCGAGGACGTGATCAGGCTGAAGGAGGATGCCTTCCACGTGAATGTGAATGGTGTGCCTTCGCATGAACCGTCGCTGTTTATCTGCTCCGTGTAAAATCAGTGTGGGATTAAAATCAACTCGCTGCCATCAGTTCATTATGACTCATCATTTTTATGGGCAATTGGTCTCAAGCCCTCAGATCCTCAGATGCATTTTCCTGTATTTCCCTTAAACACATCACAGTAATTAAATATCTTCATTCCCTGTGAGTTCCCAGGTCACACTCTGCCTCCTCTTTCTAAGTGTTTACATTTTTACTGTCTGTAGATTTATATTCATGGTGCTATCATGCCTTTGCCTCTATCTGAAGCACAGTCTGCCAGTGACCTTCCTAAGACATCAGTCATGTGACAGCTCACTGTTTACTGAGCTTCACGATCAGCAGGTGGCGCTGTCAGCTTGTAAACGAAAGGTGACCATCTAAGCTGAATACCAGACTGGATGAGGACATAGTAGATAAGCACTACATACAGGGAACATCACATTTGCAGTACGATTACTCATCTATTTGATGATTTTATCCACGGCGACTTAGAATATAGTGAAGGGTTGCATTTTATGTGTGCTCTCTGGCGCATATTCTTCAACTTTAAAATCAAACCCTGTTTACATGAGAAATTCAACAAGGCATCATGGGCCTGGTTTTCTGTAATCAGTTCTTTGTGGTTGCGATGCCACTGGTGCTGTGTCTCCTGCCACAGATGGCGCAGCCCTGCGATTTGCTGTGACCCTGGAGACGGTGCTCGCCGGCCATGAGAACTGGATCTACGGTGTACACTGGCAGCCTGCGGTCATCACAGGTAACCAAGGCGACTGACGCCATGTTGTCACAGTCCTCGGGAGCTATCGCAAGTCCTCAGGTTTTTCTCTATTATACATAAGTTTCTCTGTAGGCCATCTGACCTGCTGGCTGGCTGAAAGCCCACAGTGAGATGTTGTTTTAATCTTCTCCAAGCTCATGGTGCCAGAACCGTCACAGAAATGGCCCATTTTCAGCCTATTGTTCTGTATAACGATGCTCTGATTGACTGGGACTTGCTTTGGATCTCTGTTACAGTGATACGTTTTCAGTGTGATCGGATTCTGCAGCATCGCTGCTCGTATCGCTAAATTGAAATCATTCTGTTAGTGTGTCTCAGCCAACGTGCCGATTGTGGCTTGGGGGGGGGGGGAGGAATACGGCACCCCCTTCCTTTTTCTCTTTGCCAAGCGTGCTGCGGCATACCTGACTCTTGTCAGTCATTCCGTATTTCATACCTGTCTCCTCTAGGTGGCAGCGTACATCAACCCACCAGGTTGTTGTCTGCATCTATGGACAAAACCATGATCCTGTGGGGTCCGGATGAGGAGTCAGGTGTGTGGCTGGAGAAGGTCAGTCTCTGGGGGTGGGGGGGTTAACATTTATGATTTTCTCAGTCCTTTTTCTCCCCCAATACCAGGAGGTGTAGTTTTCCTGGAGGCTTCCTGTCCCCGACATGATGTAAATGTGACGTGTTCGGTGTGGCTTTTCTGATTAGTCAGGAGCCTGTCTATTAAGTGTATAGCCTCGCCTCCTTTTTCTGCTGATGACCTAACGTTAGTGTCTTAAATGCTAGTAACTAAATGGCCACCTAAGTTGAAGACCGTAGTTGGACCCGATCACAGTATGGCAGGCAGCATGGGCTCTCAGCGGGCTGTGGAATGTTCTAGGGCTCGCTACCGCCACTGTCCCCATTTTAATGTGTGGCATCCCTCTTGATGTGCGTTGGATCTGAGCATCTTCCATCCTCTGCCACGACCAACCGTGGGAAATGAGCCAAAGCCTGACTAGCTTTGTGTGTCGGGTCTCTGCACTGCGGCTACATGCCGGAGGCTCCCAGATTCACCGCTCTGCTTCCCAGGTGTTGAAATGGCTCCACTGTACTCCATGTGCATCTAGAAATTCAGGTGTCTTGCTTTCCTCAGGACAGATTTTTCTGCAAGTTACCAAAGACATTTATATGTGCCTCTGCAACAGTTACACACTATACTGTCTATGTGGTTGGAAGCTTGCCAGTTCAAGTCCCGTCCTCAGCACATTTCTGTTGGGCCCTTGAGCGAGGCCCTTAACTTAATAAAATGCTCCAAGGGCCCCGGATAAATGACCTGACCCTGTGCTCAGACCCCACCCTTTGGTCTAATCTGTTTGTGTGTGTACATCACGGAGAGTGTGATGGAACATACCACAGGCAGCATTCTAATGTACCTGCACTCAGACTTGTATAAATGCAAAATAAAGCATCATTTTGTTTAAGATTAACCTTCTAGGCAGGAAGCTACAAATAATTCATACTCTTACAGTTTATCTGACACAAGTCTGGTCCAGATCAACCCCAAAGGTTGTTGGTTTGGGTTGACTGACTTAACTTGAGCTGCTACTCAGATATTTAACAAAAAAAACCTTAGCTGAAAAAATTAAACATAAGATTAGTTTCTGAATAGTGACACAGAATGCAAGGCGTGGTAATTTACAAACAGAGTCAGCTCTTTACAGGTTTCTCTGAGCAAACTCAGTCCATTTATTCTCTGTTCTGGAGCTGATTAGCTGAGGGTAACGTACCGGCCGGCTGCCCTCCCCCTAATTACCCCGTTCCCAAACAATGCTCGCCTCACGATAATTAGTGTAATTGGTCAGATTTAGAGGCAAGCTGGCATCGAATTGCTGAGGAAAACACAAAATCCCTCTAACGAGTCATCCTCCTGAGTACACAGTGTGCGGGGACTGAGAGGCGCAGCGCCGTGGCAGAGTATCGGCCGGCACGCAGGGGCTTTCCCGGGGGACCTTCAAGGTGCGCAAGTGTCGTTCTCTCCGTCAGACGGCTGGAAGGAGGGAACAGTCGTATCAGGCAAATTAGCGGACACCTCTTGGTTATCATTGCTGACTGGTCCCCCTCCTCCTCACAAATGCTGAGTAGCTGGGCCAGGTAATCGAGGGCTCTGTACTTAACTGACTAGGTAAATTGGGATGGGGGGGGAGATGTGTTCACAAACATGAGGGTATCTCTTCCACTCAGAATAAGATGATAAAAAGTTCTCCTTGAAGTTTTAATGTGCTATTGTGCAGTTCGTCATGCATCGGCCTCGTCACACTGGTCTGGCTGGATTTCACTCTGTTCAACAACCTCGAGTTTTACATGAAACTGGAGAAAAAGGTCAGTTACAATAAAAAGTGATATGCTCCTTGTAAGCAGAATGTTTTTTTTTCCCAGTCTGTGCAGTTTCATTTGTAAACTGAATATATATAACTAAAGTATGAGATATTAGCTTGATAAATCTGACAGGAAATAGGAAGGACAGGCATTCATGTTGTAAAGCTTTATTGCTGTAAAATAAGTTTGCTTCTAATTAATGTTGCTGCTTGAATATTTGGTTTTATGTTAATGTGTATTGCTCGCCAGTTGCAGTGATCCACTGTTATTTGTCATTCTTAAATATTTCGTGCTGAGAGCAGGGGGGGGCCGGCCATGCTTTTCTGCAACATTCCCAGGGAGAATGATGTCAGTAGCGCTGATGACGGTGGCTCTGCTCTCATCCGCCTCTTAAAACCAGCCTTACATTTCAAAGCTGTGTTTTATCTTTTTATTTCTGCTGTGTGCTTCATGGATTATGCTGGTTTTAGCTATGAAATATATTGTATAAATGGGATAGGTCTCTCCGCAATACCAACTGATACCAGTGATTCATGATGCTTTTTTTTTTCCTGGAAGCTCTTGAAAGCCTTTGTAAATAACAGATGGATGAAACACACCCAGGATGTGGACGTCCACATGGGTTTCTAGAATTTTCTGCAGCCGTCCTGGGTTCTGTAAGCGGTGGGGCTCGGGCCCCTGGACAAATGGTGGTTGAGAGTGCCTTCCTGCCGAAATCGCATGGAGCAAACGTGTCGCAGGAGTGCTCTGGAGGCGCTTAGAAAAAGCCAAAGGAAAAATGGGAGATGGAAACGAAAACCCCGGGTCGATGTGGGGGGTTGGATGAGTGTGGGGCTTGATCAGCCCCTCCTCAGGCAGGGTTACCGCATCAAATTTAGAAAGAAGTGTGAAGCAGAAAGCAAGGAAAGTAGGACTGGCGAGATGGATCTCTGCTGGGTCAAACAGTGCCACTTGAGGGGGGGGTTGCCTGGATCCTTCTTACCATGTTTACTGCCATCTCACTATTTCCCAGAAGGTCTCGGTGAGGTGTGGGGAGGGATAGAGCCACACCCCCAAGGTTGTTGTGCAGGTAGAAAAATCACACGGTACTAGTACATGGTAAATATGTAAATACTTCTGGAGGGAGAGAATGTCTGCCTCAGCAGGTGCTGCCGGGGACGGCTACTCTGAATGGTGTCTCAGTACTCCATGCTGCCTCCTGCTGGCTGGAAGGCCAGCCTCCGTTTAGGGTCTTTGGAGCCCCTGGTAACAGAAGGCAGTATCCCTTGTATCCCTTATATTTGTGTTCTGGGGTGTAATTAGTGCTCAGTAGTGCTGCCTCTTTCACATACGTCAGGCACATTCCAGCCTGCAGTTTCTCAGAAATGGTGACCCAAATGATCTGATAGTGGGGGCTGCGCTGAGCTCTGCCGATGCTGACATTTTGGGTGGGGGGGGTGCCCGCCGGCCCCTTGGCTCATACTTATTACTGATGGTGTTCCTTTGATTTTGGGGCACCCAACCCCCCCCCCCCCTTCACACAAACACACTGATGAGATGTGTCATGACCCAAAGTTTGCCTGCTTTGCTTCCCCAGGTCCGTGTTGGCGAGGTGGGGGGGAACACGCTGGGATTCTACGGCTGTCAGATGAGCCCTGATGGATCCATGATTGTAGCACACGCCTTTCATGGCGCTCTGCACCTCTGGCACCGCGATCATGCTGACCAGGTGGGGGCGCTGTCCACCACAGCCCGAGTGATAAAGTTAGGGGAGGCGGCGGGCTGCAGTTAGTTTTTTTAATGATAGTTTGTAACTTAAAGCAATGGTGTCTGTCCTAACGTAGTTTGCAGAAACGTGGATCTGTATGTGAGGTATATTCGTCGCCGCTGTTATTTCTGTTATTTTGGGAAACATTTAAAACATGGCTGCTGTCTTTCTCTGCATTATCTATGAGCTGCTGTGTATCTCAGTACCGAGAATGCAAGACCATGTTTGCGGTCTTCACCAGACCAGTCTTGCTAACTTGCCTTCCAAGAACAAACTTTCAGAGCAATGAATTAGGGGATTGGTCTCATTCTGCAAGGATGCACCCAGTGTGTCCTTGATATTTGGGGCGGAGCAAAACCAGCATCCAGGGATTTTTGCTGTCCTCTCTGTGTTATTAGTATTGGAAATGGTCTTCGGCAATGGAAGGTGAGAACAGGAGTACGGACAGGTACTCCTACTGAGATTCACCCATCGTGTTACCCCTCCAGGGCAACTGGACCCCAGGGGTGGTGATATCTGGACACTCCGGCGTGGTTCTGGACCTCAGCTGGGACCCCGATGGAGATTTCCTGGTCTCTGTGGGCTCTGACCAGACCACCAGGCTGTTCACGCCATGGAAGCGGGACAAGCAAGCTGAGGTACCGCCTCCCAGCTCTCAGGGGTCCTGTGTCCCTCAGGGCACTGCTGGGCTTTAGAAAGAGCATCAGTCTTCATAAGCTGTTATAGTCTCAGGCATATATGATTTTAATGGAAGATTCATGACTCCTGAGGGCTGTTAGCTATCTGTTTTGCCAAAGATTTATTTAGGCTCGATGGTTTTGGCAGATCTTACTGGAATGTTATTTCCGTAGTGGGTTGAAATTGCCTTTTGAGATCTTGGACAGCAAAGTCTTGCCAGACTGAGACTGTTCGCGTTAGTGTATCTTTACCAAATTTCCCACCTTACAGAAAACACTGTCTGCCTGATTGCTTTCTTTTTTGTCAGGTAGCTGAAGCATTAAATAGAGACTTTTTTGAGAATTGGATCATTATTCTGCAGTTTTGAGTGTTTGAGTGTTTTTTTTTTTGCAGAATTAGAAATCAAGACGTTAGCTTAGGAAGACTTGGGCGCTGTCTGTAGGAGGAGCTCTGCATGACCTGTACGCAGCCACATGATCTCTCTGGTCCTCAGGTGACATGGCACGAGGTATCCCGACCCCAGATCCACGGCTACGACATGCAGTGCCTCACCATGGTGGGCCGCTTCCAGTTTGTGTCCGGGGCGGATGAGAAGGTGCTGCGTGTGTTCCGGGCCCCGCGAAACTTTGTGGAGAACTTTGCGAGCATCACGGGCGTCTGCCTGGACAAGCTGTTGGCTGACAGTGTGAGTCCCTCACCCCAACCCCTCCTCAGTTCAAGCACCGCCCCGTCTGTCAAGGCCCCCCCCCCCCAAGCTTGCGTTGGAACCTGGTTTTCATTCTATTCACATTTATCCATCGTCACGTGTGTTTCTGAGACACACAGTACTGCATCGTGAGGGCTACTCTGACCACCGATCCGTGCGTCTATCTCCCATCAGGAAGCTTCCGGCCTTCCAGAAGGGGCCAGCATTCCTGCCCTTGGCCTCTCCAACAAGGCTGTGTACCGAGGTGAGCCAAGACCTCCAAGCCCCATTTCCACACTTAGCATTTGTATTTAAGGGCATTTAATCCATGTGTTCTGTCCTCGCCGTCTGACTATTCACTCACCATGTTCCACCATGTCTTTCTTACTCTGCTGCTGGGCTGAGTTTGCCCCAATCTCCCGGCGCTGAGTTACCCCTCTGCACCCGCAGGTGATCCGGTGCCCTCGAGCGGCAAAGCGGAGCAGGAGTTCAGCAGCGTGTCGGATCAGTACCCGGAGTCTTACTTCCTCCCCCTCAGCCTGACGTGTGCGTTCAGAAATCAGAGCTTTGTATTCCACCGAACTCCCAGATAGCATGTTACTGGGGATGCACCTGATCATTTGGAACACTTTTAGAGAATTTAATTTTGCAGTTTTTTTGACAGAGTGTAAAGAATCGGACCCCTTTCAGGCCCTTATGTTTGGGCAGGATTTTGGTCGGCTCTGCCAGCCGTGTTTGCTCCTGGGCTCCAGGGCGGCAGCACGGCCGCCTCCTGTTATGAATGACTGGCTCTCGCTGTGTTGACAGGTCCGCCCCCAGAAGACCACCTGCTCCAGAATACACTGTGGCCTGAGGTGCAAAAGCTGTGAGTTCCCTGCCCTCCCATTTGAGCAGAGTTGTCGCTACCTGTGCCGTCAGTAGAGGGCGCCACTGCATAATCAGCACGCCCATGGAGCTTGGAATCGAGTTTTTTTTTTTGGGGTGTAATTTTCTTTTTCCATGCCCTCGTATCTGACCAGCAAGTGAATCACACCTGGGTCACTGAGTGTGGTTTACATCCCGTCTAGATCAGAAGAGGTTGCGCTGAATAAACCAGGTGTTAGAAAAGCCTGCAGGTGCTGTATAATGGCTGGCTCACTGTATTACATCTGCGTTCATTAATCTTCCCGGGAGTCTTAGCTGATTGTTCCATGGTATTGTGCTTCCCATTATTTGTCATTGAAGCACTGTACAGTCGGGGCTTTTTGGGAAATGGCCCGTTTTCTTTCGTGTCTCTAAGGGGGTGTCATGCCAGGTGTAATGGTGGAGGGGTTTCTGAATCCAGGCCTGAGTTTCTCCACTGCCCCCTCTCAGTCCATCACGATGTCCTCCATGTCAACATGCTGGTTCCATGCAGACTGGAGACACCATGTGACATTTAGCTGCTGTAGCCATTAATCATTCAGAAGATTGATCGTTCGATCGATTGGCTCCGTATTAACATTCGCAGGATGACGCAAAAGAAAATGTGTGTCTATGCTGTTTGCTGGGAGCTGTACAGGTTGGAGCTGGAATCTGGATTTTTTAAAATTTGTCACCGGTCTAATAAACAAATATGCCGTGTGTCGCTCAGTATCGCCTCCTCCTGGTAGCCTAAGCACTCGCGGGTTTGCAAGTGAACAGTCATGGATTTTTTTTTTTATTCTTTTAATCCCAGGGATAAATGAGCAGAGGTCATTGTTCAGCTCGCTGTCTCTTTGGCGTTCCTTCCTGAGGCAAGCCAGTAACTCTGTTAGGTCCCCCAGGGTCACCTGGCTCTGTTACAATTCTCACCAGCTGCATGCATGCACATCTACACCCCCCCCCCCCCCAGGTATGGACACGGCTTCGAGATCTTCTGCTTGGCGTCCAACAGCGCGAAGACGGTGGTCGCATCCGCCTGTAAGGTAATGAAATGCTCAGCAGGTTAAGGCATCTGTGCGCGGGTTTGATATGGGATCGCTGTTGGTATCACCCTCGAGCATAAATATCTGGCGAGTTTGACACCCCAGTCTTGTGACACGAGCAGGAAATCCGGGCGATTAACCTGGTTCTACTTGATTATTCCTGCTCAAGCTCCGGGTTTCATCTGCTATCCTGAAAATAGGGCGATTGCACCAGCAAAGGATTTTGCACAGGTTTGAAAATCCTATAATGCGATCAAACGTGTAATATGAGGGCATTATGAAGCCAGCCTGGAGCGTCACATGGCAGTTGGGGGGCGGAGCCGCGTCAAACGTGTCTCCCGGCTGTGCTATAACTGTAGCCAGGACCCTGAGGCCTTGGACCAAGCCCGGCAGGAAATGCTGTCGACTCGTTATGTGCAGTGAGGCGTGACCTGAAGCTGGGGACCAACCGGCTATCAGATGAGGTGCTGACATCACTTCCTGCTGAAC
Source organism: Mormyrus lacerda (assembly GCA_015163995.2). Classification (NCBI taxonomy): domain Eukaryota; kingdom Metazoa; phylum Chordata; class Actinopteri; order Osteoglossiformes; family Mormyridae; genus Mormyrus; species Mormyrus lacerda. The sequence goes on along the minus strand of JAABNX020000053.1, from coordinate 9,207,132 downwards.
GGCTTTTCAGATTCCTTTAAAACAGAAAAACCATGAGCCTCTTCTGTACGACAAGCTTTCCTGGCTTCTAAACACTGTAATCTAGTCCGAGACTTATTAAATTTACTTTTACAGTTCTGGACAATACCCATGTAACTCGTACTAGAACATTTCCAAATCATATCAAAGTTTTTTTTTCCTTTTTTTTTTTTTTTTTTTAAATCAAATATGCAACAGTACAGCAGACAGTGGTAGATGCAGGCAACGAAATGAAATGAGTTTCCCTGAGTGCTCCCTATACCAAGTGATATCATCATGAAAATAAATTAGTATAATGGTAATAGTAAAAATATTAAATAATAATAAAACAAAATGGAAATTTGAAGTTCTTGATTATTTACGGAGCCCCAATGCCTGAGAGTAGAGCCTGCGGAGCCTGTTAAAGACATGGCTTTTTTTAAATTTGTGTACTGCACCAGCATTGGTCGTATTGAGTGTCCTGCAATAATATACTTATAATGAAAATGAAATGTCATTTGTCATAGTCTGAGTGCCGTTCGGGACTGAAAACGATCATTGATCAAAAGCAGGTTTTTGTTTTGGACAGACATAAGCGCCTCTGCTCCCTTTTTACGTGACATCGCTGTCTGAATGGTGGTGTTCCTCCTGCCCCCCCAACCCCCGCCCCCGTGCCTCAAGGCCTCCCGGCCGGAGCACGCCACCATCTTGCTGTGGAGCGTGTGCAGCTGGAGGCAGCTGCAGACCTTGGCGTTTCACAGCCTGACCGTCACGCAGATGGCTTTTTCCCCCGACGGCTGCTTCCTGCTGGCCGTGTCCCGCGACAGGACCTGGTCGCTATGGAAGCAGCAGGATGCTGTACCTCCTGCCTCCGGTATGTCCCCGCCCCCGTCACCCCCGTGATGAGCCTGAGCCTGGCTTGCTGGCCCCTCGCAGCCCCTCAGACAGACAGGGGAGGCATGCTCCCTTTCTTCTCTGTTTCCCTCTGTTTTTCTCTGTCCTTGCGTTTGCCGTGTGGAAATCTCTATCAGCCAGGCTGCCTTTCCTATGCTCCTGCCACCTGCCTAACCAGGTGAGACCAGCTAATCGCTGCCAGGCCAAATGGATCTGCCAGCCCAGAAATTGAGTGGCTGTCCCATTTCGGCGGGCGTCCATCTACTCCCCCTCCTCTGAACCAGTGTCTCTCTTTATTAAGGATGCCTGATCTGGGGAATATAAATGTAGGTGGGGAGACAGGTGTGGCCGTCTCATTGGTCACGGAGCCCTCCGGAGGCGGGGCTTATTGAGATGCTGCGTTCCCCCAGTGACACGTTGCGTCTTTGCAGAGCCCGCATTCGCCCTCTGTGCCCACACGAGTAAGAACACATCTGTACATGCCCGTATCATCTGGTCATGTGACTGGAGCCCAGACAGCAAGTACTTCGTCACATCAAGCCGGGATAAGAAGGTAATGGCCAACAGGCCCAGGTCCACTCACTTTAGGGGACATTTTTGTGGTGGTGGTACGTGGAAAACACCTTTCCAGGAGTTTCATTAATCATCATTCCATCATTTTGAAAGCATTTTATTGGGTTGCTTGCAGGTGTCCTCCTACAGAAGCCTACTTTGTCTGTTGAAGCTTCTGATTTGTGAGTTTGGGAGCTTGTGGGCGAGTTACCTGACCCCTATCCAACCCCGCAGGTCATCATCTGGGGTGACTGCAGCCGCCTCCATGCCAGTAGGGAAAGCAGCCCCGCCTCCCTCAGTCCCTGCTCCTCCATCCTGGACGTCGGCGACTCCTGCACGGCCATCAGTTTCTGCCCCTTCTCCTGGCACGACAGCAGGTTGGCTAACACCGCGCGGCCTGGCCCCTTTAGGTCACTCGCACATCCCCCACATCGTGCTCTGGACCGCGAGTGCGGCAGCTCCACGCGGCCTTTCCCTGAGCACCGATTTTCCCGTTAAAAAATTAATTGGTGCGCTACGATGCGCATTAAATCCGTCGATCGATTTCTGACCACTTCACTTTAACTGAGGTCGGCCCAGAGCACGGTGCTAGTAAACAGTTAAAGCTGATGCGTTTATCGGCTGGAGTATTTCTGCTACAATGAAATAACCCTTTTCAATTTCCCCGGACCTGCATGCTGTGTGTTATAAGGACTCGACACCATTACATTTGATATATCTGCAGTGTGTGGCACTAATAGACTGACTTTCTGTTAAGTCCGTATTTGGTGTTGTTGCAAGCAAAGGCTGGTCCGTTCTTCACTTGCCGGTTCCTTCCTTCCTGGCTTTTCTTTCTATGGCCGCCCTCTTATGTTTCTCTTCCCCCCAGTTACCTCTTGGCCGTCGGACTGGAGAGCGGGAGAATCGCGCTGTTTACGTGGAGACCCCTGACAGACCCATCTGCTGGAGGAGACTGGACCGCGCGTGGAGAGCTAGACAGCTCGTATCCTTGTCTCCCTAGATGCAGTGTGGTCGCCGTCACTTGAGTCCCATGTCTACCCTCTGTGTGGCCCCCCAGCCATTCGACACTCCCGTTTTACTCCGCCATCTGCACACCATAATTAGCCAATCAATCGTTTATGAATGGTGGGGCTCTGTCGGATTTGCTGCTGATGGAAGGGAGAATCTGTGGTCACATGGCCGGGGTCCGTGCAGGGGATACTGGAGGTCATGTGACCTGTACTGCTTTTTGGACAGGCAGAATATAGGCCAGACCAGGGGTCCTCAGCTACCCCTGCCTTTTATAGCTGCAGGTAGGTTATGGGTCACGACCGACCCTGTTAACCCTGTGGACTGTGCTGTGTTAATGGTTAGGGAAGCATACTTGTAATTGAAAGATTGCAGGTTTGAATCCCAGACCCGTAAGGCACCACTGAGGTACCCTCAGCAAGGTACCGCCCCCAAGCACTGCTCTCCGGGGTGCTGAATTAGCTGCCCCCTGCTATGTCACATATGGGTTAAATGCAGAGGACACATTTCATTGTGCACTGTGTGCTGTGGTGTGTCAACAATGCCCACTGATCACCTAATTCTAATTCAAACCTGTCAAACGATCTCTGCCAGATGTAGGTTCCGAATCCAGTTTACTGGCACTGTCTCTGTCATGGTCATTTACAGGTTCAGCATGGTTGTCTTTGACCCCAAACAAAGCCGACTTAAAGCAAGAGGAGCTGGGGAAGTGTTTGAACCCCACCCTGGGGCTGCAGGGAGACCACCCCCAGATTTAATGCAGCGTGGCAGTGTTTTTATCTTATCTCAGTTTCAACAGGAATAACACTAAATGAAAGTCACACTTCATTATGTGCAACCTACTTCATTTAGTAATTATCGATACAAAAAACTATTAACTAAACATGCTTAGAGCTTAAGTCACTGCTTACAGCTGCTATACCAAGTTTCTCTGGCTAATTTCTCTGAAGAAACATGATGGTTTTTCAGGTAAATAGGACGGCGCTACAAGATGAATAGCAAGAAAAATTAGGTCGTTTGTTTTAGAGCTTTGAAGTTAACTGGTTCGTACCCTCAAGATTCCGGAGTTTTCTTCCAAAGGACAGTGGCCGTTTAAGAATGTATCTTTAGCCGTATAGCGCAGTGCTCTTGGCATAGACATGCTCGCCGCTTGCGTGGAGCTCTCCCGCAGCCATGCCACACTCTGCTGAGCGACGGCTGCTAGCTGGAATTACTCGGCTCACTGGATGCAGTGTTTGGACAAAGGTGCCTCTTGAGGGTCCCACTCTGCATCTGCGCCTGTTTGCCGCTGCCTCCGGGAAGTTTGTATATAGCTTTTCTGTCCTGCAGTATGACCTGCTTCACTGCCTTATTTGGAAATATAAGGAGCAGACTTTTTGGTAATTAAGTTTAGCATTTGAAGGCCGCTCTCTCGATCTTAACACACACACACACACACACATACACACACACACAGAGCCTTCTCCCTTGGTTTAACAGTAGAACATGGTTTCAAATATGCTTAGCAGACCAGTATTTGCTGTCATTGGCTGATAGTGAATAGGAGGGGGCTAAAGTCTCATTGGTTAACTTGACCCAGGACTGTGGTCTGTTCTAGGGTGAGGCGGGAGGGCAACCACATCTGTCCAGATTTTGTACCATTCCTCCTTAATGCTACACCCCCCCCCAGCCTAAGTCACACCCTGACGGTGAAGAGACTCCGCTGGAGACCCAGAAGGGGGCGTGCCGGCCATGAGGAAGAGGCTGGGGACAGAGGCTGGATCCAGCTAGCCAGCGCTGGTGCTGACCACGCTGTCAAAATATTCGATGTCAACAGCCTGGCTCTGTAGGGCTCCGCTCTCTGCTGGCAGGGGTCGCAGTCTCTCTCGGGCCAGATGAAGGAGACCCATCTACGGACATTTTAGAAAATACCAGAATGTCCTTGGTTGGGTCTAAACCAGTTTTGTATATTGTTGTGAAACAGGAAAATAAATTAAAGGTTATGTAAATATGACTGGACCCCTAATTTCTAGATGGTTGTACAGTGTTTCCCGGGGCTGGAGGTGAGGGACATGTCTGTAGGACAGTAAAATGGTGGTTGATAGAGGAGAAGCCACCAGATGGGATAATGAGGACTTCATCATCCTAAATCCCATGCTAAGCTCTTGCATTATGCTGGTAAACAAAAGTCAAATTGGGTCAAAATATTGACTAAGCAGTTAAATTACCATGTCAGAAACCTACTAAGATGTAGCAGAAGGGCTTTGACCTCTGATGTCCGGACGTGGCTTGAGGCTGCGTGCAGGGATGCGGGTTTTACTGCTCAAAACCTTTGCGCCAGGACCAGCAGCAGCAGCAGCACTCACATAGGCACGGAGTCCTGCCCAAGGACCGGGAAAAATGACCACCCAGGAGTTCTGAGATATGGGTTATATAATCGATGATTAAAGGCCAGCTGACTTAATTAATCGCCGTTTGCAGATGATGGCGCTGAGGGCGAGCTGGGGTAGTGCACCGTACCGGAGTGAGTCATGGGAGACTGAAAATTGAAGTTGTTAGTCTTTGCTAATCCCAGGTGTGTTATGTGTGGCTTAATATGTGCAGGAGGTGGTGGGGAATCCTGTCTGCTGCAGCCGTGACCAGGTGTCCCCTGTGAGATCTCAGCACCCATCGCACATTTTCCAGTCCCACTTTGCGGTTGGGTCACCTTCTATACTGTACCTCTAGGTGGTCATCTCACACAGACACTGAACATCAAGCTGTCAGCCAAGATGGTTTGATATCGATCCAGAGTGTCGCTGGTGTCCTGCCCCCTGTAGGGAGTGGTATCGCAGCTACCTCCTTCCTGTTCGGCTGTTAGGAGACGCACCTCTGCTCCCAGAACAGCCATTGCGGGGAAGTTCTTTGTGCTCATGACTGGCTGAATCATGACATTTAAGCATGAACCCGGAAGCCCTGGCAGATAATGGACCCCCAAAGTGACATTTTATCAGGGGGCTTAGAATTTCTATCTACACCCCCACTTTTTTTTTTTTTAAGGTTAAGATCCCTTTTATTTGCTAATCTTTTCTCACCGCCCCTCCCAGTCATGCTAATTATCATTTGTTGTCAGAAGGTCATAAGACATCCACGTTGGCCCGTGTCCCCCGTGTATCATTAAAATGTCGCACGACACTTAAACGTTGTTCATCGAATGACGATCGGAGCGTTACTGCAGTGGCTGTAACACATTCCCTTAAATTGAACCGGTTGCAGAGAGAAGCTCTGAGTTCAGCTGTTACTCAGGGTGGCAGTGAAGACACTTATTACCCCCTGTGGAAATGAGAATGGAAATCGATGACATCTTCTGGCTCCATGTGGTCACAGCTGAGAGCATCACTGACGCCATTAGGTTCCTCCTCTGGTAGCTGCTGCATCTTTCAGGTCTTTCGGGCTACGCTATGGTACATAAATGTCATCTTGACTGAAAGGGGTGCTGGATTGATTTTATACTTCTTCAGGTTATGAGATGCCTGGTGTCAGACAGGTGTTATGCCTGTAAAGGCCCCCAGTAGGGGCTAATCCTGCACACTAGGGGCCTCCCAAGACTTAGGGGTCCATTAAATGAGCCGGGTCACCTGACTCCTGGCAGCATATGTCTTCCTGATACTCATTCAGACCATCTAGCACCAACATAATAAGCATTTCAACATGACCAAATCTTTGGCTTACGGGGCAGTATTCACGCATCAAGCATAGTTGTTTCCGTTGTTTTCCGTTTTGGAAATCAGAAATGAGCCTGTTGAGTTACACGCGGCTTACATGCCATCAAACGACGTGTACGTGTTTTTTTTCTTCTGCTGGTGGCCTTCCATGTTTCTCAGCGACCGTCACCATACCATCTAAAGATTAAACCACCTGGGATGAAAAATCCAGCACTGACTGAAATACTGGACTTTATTTATGTTTTATTAATGAAGATATTTGTGTGAAATTTTCTTAAACATCTGAAAGTTTTAGAGTTCATTGAGTTAAATAGCCCATGTTCCACTGGTCGCAAAATGGTCCAATCAATGCTGGGATCTTGAGCATGGTCCTGCCCCAAAAACTGAAGAGCACTGCTTGCAGGCTGACCCTGCGTGCCCACCCCAAATTGCACCCTCAGCTGCATATGCAAGTGTATCTGTTTCTCTGATGCAAAAACCAAAGATTTCCTGTGTACTTATTCAAGTGGGAAACAGCGTTTTATTTTATAATAAACAAACTCCATCCCAAATGTTCATTATTCAAGGGAAATTGTTTGAATGTTAAAACTGCACCAGCAATAGCAGCACTCATGAACATCGTGGGATAGATAGAACTTGTTTACAGATATCTTTTATGGGTGTATAGTTTCAAGTCCTTGTCACCTGTAGAGAATTCCTTTCATATTTACAACAAAGCTAGACAATATGAAAGTGCACAGAAAATCCAGAGTCTGATCATAATCAAACCACTGCTTTTGTACTGTCTTCTATTCTTAGGAAAATATTGGCTATAAAATGTGGCATTCAGTGATGTGCGTCAAGCTCAAATCCCATGACAGCAGCCAAGACACCAAGCCAGTTTTCATATCCAGGGTGAGAGGTTCCCTAAACATCTGTCTCACATCTAATGAAGCTTAATGTTTCTTAACCGTCCGGTTTGCCTTCTGATACTGGCTTCTGAGGTTGGATGGTGCAGACCAAATAAATATTGAAGTAAACATTTTTCATTTCCAGTTTATTTAAACATGATGTGTAAAGTAATGCCAGTCCATTACATTGAGACACGTAAATTAGCGCACTGAGCTAAAATAGACCTTAATGGATGCTGGGATGATGAGTTGACTGTGTAGTATTCATATTATACAACTCTTTATCACTATCTACTATACAATACATAGATACAGATACTGTATATTAGAATGAGTTGCAAATCTCCACTTAATCCTTAGGAGGCATGATGTTGGGTGTCAATAAACATGGATGATGATTAATGTTGGAGATGGACATAAGGTCCAGTGAACTGACGCGTGTCCAAAATTAAAAATGGCCGGCTATTGCACAACATAACTGAGAAGCAGATTTGGAGGTTCTATGAGCCCTTGATCTACCACAAAGTCCAATGCTCCAGATCCTTTATCTCTTTTTTAAAAAAAAAGAGTTGTGGGGGGGGGGGGGGGGTTGGACAAAACACAAAATTAAGTTACAGAAGACCGGCAAATTCATAGTCCTTCAAAAATGTTCAGTTTTTGGCATCAGAAACATTTATGGGCATCCTCTTGTGCATCCTAGACGTGTAGGATGACTTCAAGCATGATTCCTAGCCAGCGTAATTCATTGCTTGCGTGATTTATGCGTCACGTGGCATTGAGTCTGTGCTACTGGTGTATACGCCTCATAGGCAAGAGTGCTGGAGCGGCTCGGACGAATGGATCAGAACTTCAGCTTGGAGGGTCACCGATTCGCTCCTGCCAGCATCCCCTGTCGCTGGGGCTGTTATAGGATAAACTCTGGGGTAAACGGCTGAGCCGAATGGCTCCATAATAGTGGCTCGCGGCTCAGTGTGAAAGACCGTTGGAAATCGGCAAAAACAGAGGTAACTTTATACGAATTAAACGTTGTTTTTTTATTATTATTATTTCATGCCATCTCGAGGAAGCCAAATACCAAAGATTCCATACAATCGACACCATCAGAGTATCATCAGCAAATGTACACAATCACAAATGTTATATAGAAAATGTGTCTGAAGGAACAACAAACGGCCGCGTGGCACTTTGTTACAAGTGTCCGTGCATTTCTGGTTGGTAGAGAGAGGAACCCTTGGCTTGGTAGAGGTCTGTGTTGTGCTGCATTATAAATGTTCTTTTGTCCTCTGGGGCGGAAGGGGAGACTCTGAGAGGCTGGTCTGCACCATGCAGCTGGAGGCCACACGGTGCAGCTGTTCCATCCTCACCTCTTCGTCGTTGCTGTCCTCCTCCTCCTCCAGCATCCCTCCTCAATCTGCCTGGTTTGCAGCGGAGGTGGACCGGTCAGACCTCCACAGATGTGTCCCCACAATAATCCGGATCGCTTCTGCGTCAAGCTCCGAGCCCCAAAAAAACGTTTACGGGTTACAGACAATTTACAGACGCCTTGAAACCGTATAATGTTTTCTGTTTTCTTTCCAGCCAATGTGAGCATATCCTGTGGTCAGTGACTACTGTAAGACAACAGGCACAGCGTTCAACAGAGTTCTTAAACAAAAACCAAGACACCAATAACAAAACTGGTCTATTTCCAAACTAGCTTATTCAGGACGTGTTTTTCGATTACATCTTGTTCATGTGATACAGGTGACACAGAAAAAGGCAAGAGCTGTGTCTCAGGCCTAATCAGCGTGTGCTAATTGATGTGTTAGTTTCCATTTTAGGCCCTGAAAATGATTTCTTACTGAGAAGCATCTTTCCCCTGTTGCCAAGTGTCATTTGATCTGCCATAGCAACAAATTAGTTTGTGTTGTTCACCTCAGTTGGACAAGAACTTTATTAAAGAACGATCACAGCGGAGATTTCCCCCTGGAGATTTCGGGCTAATGTCCACATAAATGAGCGATTCCGGTACACTGAGCTGCAGTCGGAATTCAAAGCGGGCATTTTTCTGACCAGCCATAAACAGACTGTCTAAAATTTTTCTATAGAAAAGACTCCTATCAAAACCTTAGCAAAGTCACACTGATATGCACCAAATATAAAAAAAAAATGCAAGTTGTCCGATGATGACGGCCTGACAGGTTCCATTTTGTTTGATCTTTACGCTTCCTTCTTGGGATATTGCACCTACTGCAAAGTTGTTAGGAACGCATAAAGGTCAGTGGTGTCCGAATCGATCGCGGTCAGGTATGTGCTGCGGGTTTCGGAAACGGACAGTGAGAGATATTGCACATGCACACAGCGGCCTCCTCATAGAAAGGTTTGTGATCGGTGTGGCGACCTGGCCACCAGGCCGGGCCGCCGGAGGCTGCTAGGACATGGGCCATCAAGGATGGGGCCCGTTGTCACCCGACTGCCTGGAAGACTGTCTTCAGTCTCGATCTCACTGGCCGCGACATGCCTCCTGGCGTGCGTTCCGTTTCCGGGACCGCAATGTTCTGATGCTCAATTGGGAGGATTCACCATGAGACTGATTTAAGTGCCATGGCGTCTTGTGTTGTTCTCGTGTTTTTTTTTTTTTTTTTTTTTTTTAAAGGAATGGTGCAAATTCAGGGGAGTGTAAAACCCCACTTGTGCATATTATTACTGAACATCAGGCTAACAGCCTGATCCTGGGCTTCACGGCGATCACACATCTTGTCCACGCCGCCGAGCACACGTGCGTGACGCGGAGGAGCAGCACTCTGATCAAACGTCTTATTTATTTTGTACGATTTTAAATACGACATGTTTTTGCACCCCTGCCCCCCCCACCCCCCTGCCCCTCTGCCCAAATGATGCTGATTCGCACACCCAAAGCCAGAATGTATGGTTATTTACACGTTTGTTATAGTCGCTCTTACGGCTCCCAGTTCAGGTGTTAAGAACAGCGCCTCCAGTGGCCGAAACGGAACCCAGGCTTCGCAGTGGAATACACGAGTTTGGCAAAGTGACATGTGAACTGATATTTGTGGGACATGGGCGACCCCCAGGTTCACATTCCCTTTAGAGTGCCGTGTCCCACTTCTGCAGTTTGTTAGTTTTTTAGGGGTGGAGGATGGAGGGGGGGTGCTGTGTATCAGGACCTCCCATGATGGGTGGGGATGTGTGTACAGGGAGGGGGGGGGTCAGGGTAGGGCACGTGTTTGGTGGTGCGCACTGGGTCCCACATGCAGTCCCGCTTTTCGCTGACTACAATCAGTCCGATTGGAAAATTGAAGGGGCTTCGCCTCCGGGTGGCTGCTGCCTGGCGTGGCCTCACAGGCCCGAGACCATGACCCGGTAGGAGGGCGGCATGTGTCTGTGCCGAGGGCTCGAGCCAGGGCTGCCCGTTGGGCTGGCACAGCTGGCGTCCACCCCCCCTATGGAGGGCAAGTAGGCGTGATGGAGGATGGGCAGCTGCAAGGACAGTCGCCTCTGTATGCTAGAAAAGAGAGAGACACGCATGAGACAGGGAATCATGCAACAGTCACATGACCACCATTTCATATTGAAGGCACAGGGACCGAACAGCCCCCATTAGTATCTGAAACACTGCGCCTTGATAAGATAAGGTGTGTGTATATTTAAGCCTGCAAAGCTTTCCATTGGGCAATGCTTTCACCTCACCTCAAGGCTCAGTGCTGCCCTCTGTATTAACAAGGCCTGGGAGACCCCAGCCCCGCCCCCAGCACCCAGCGCCCAGTGCTCCGCCCCCAGCACCCAGCGCCCCGCCCCCAGCCCAGTCCTGCACCGCTAATCTACGAGCACTGGTGGCCCAGGTGGTCCCGCTGAGCCTGAGAGCACCCCCAGCAGCACGTGAGCGGCACATTTTAGGCCAGTTACATAACCAAATGTCAGTTATGTAAAAAAATAATGACAATAATAATAGTCTTCTCAACTCTTCATCAAAGAAGTTAACAGGGCAGAAATCTGACTGTATTCTCAATTCTCTTTCAGTTCATTCTGTGCGATTTTAATCACTGACAGCATTATTATTATTTTTTGTGTTGATTGACCATTATAAAATCTCATTTGACAATCTTTGCAGTCGGGATACCTGGATATCTTCAGCCATTTACTAGTGATAATCATAATCATCACTTTATGAATTCCTGAGGGGATATTGTCTTATTGTCTTATGCCTCCCTCAACTTGGTCTTTTTTGTAAGCAGCTGTCTGTGAAGGGCAGCCACCCATAGCAGCTGGGGCTTAAGGGCCTTGCTCAAGGACCCACAGACGTGCTGAGGCTGGGTTTGGACCAGCAACCTTGTGATTACAGGCACACAGGCTTAGCCCACTGAGCCACACACTGCCCCTTGTACTGACCAAAATGAAAATTACAGTAACATGAATTGATACAATGATAATAACAATATTAAAATATGCATGTCTAATAATATAAGAAAATTACTTGGATGATTATTTTGAATGGTTATTACCAATGAAATGCTTATTTGTTTACACTCTGCCAGGCTGTTGTGAGCATTACCACTCACCATGTTGTCTGATTTCCACGCAATGGATAGAGCAGTAGATTTTGTTTTGTTTCCTCTCCTAGCAAAACCAGTGTGCGTCCGTTTGCACACGTCTTCCCAGCATCACTCCTTTCTTTACAGAGGTAGAAAGTTCAGGTCCACAAAGTACAAATCCAGACCAAGGTTTTGTTTCAATCAACCAGTTGAGTACTCTGTGTCTGTGACTCTTCATACTCATCAGCTTGGTTGAAACAAAATCTTTGGATTTGTACTTTCTGGACCTAAACATGAGACATGCAGTTACCCCGACATGATGCGCCCCCCTGCACACAGTACAGCGCCACTGCAGACCCCCTCCTCCGTGAACCCTGTTTAGGCCAGATGACCTTTATGGTAAATCAAATCCCCGGGGGTACCTCAAGAATCTGGCTGGCAGCCAGGGACCGTGGAGAGGAAGTGGAAATGTCTTCCCTCCTGAGCTAAGCCAGGATGTGATCAGAAACTGGCGGGGGGGGGGGGGGGGCATCAAGCCAACTCATTCTCTTAGCACTCAAGAACCCAGCTCCATTTCCCTGTCTAGCTGTGATAGGCATGGACACAGAGGGAGAATGTTCCAGAATACTAGCTGGGAAAGAAACTATTTGCTCATCCTAGTCCTTCGTTTATTTACGAGCACCAACCCCCCCCTCAGGTTTATTAACCCCCCCTCAGGTTTCCTCTCAGCTCTGCGCCTCAGTAAATACACAGAGCTACATTTCCTGCTCCGAAGGACTCAAATCCATCAGGTCGCTCTCAAACACGGCCCACAAGGGTTTAGTGAAGAGACAGCCTCTGTGGATGCTCAATGCCATCATCTCGTCTGGGCCGCCAGAGACGAGCCGAGTGCTGGGAAGCACTTACTGTTCTGGTGAGTTGATGTCCTCTAGGGGACCCCGGTTTATTCTGGAAGGATCCACTGAGCCCCACTGGGCTTGAGGCTTCTGCTCAAGGTGGTTCTTTAAGCTGGATCTGTCCCCCTCTGTGAAGACAATGGCAACATTTTGGTGTTCCCACATTCATCTGGCAGTGCTGCAACTTTCCGGCGAGCCGTGAAGATCAAGACATGTATCAATTTCATGCCGCAGAACGGAGCAGACGCACATTTTTCATAGCGGCGTCAATCTAAATAACCAGCAATATCTGTTTCACAAAGAGGGTATCTGGTCTGTTCCCCTCAGTGTTTTCTTCCCTAGTCGTCCCAGTTTTTAACCTTCTAGCATAAAATTGACCTGATTTGAAGATCACAGCGGTGACTTGTGCTGCTTTGACTCTGGGGAGATGCTGAAGCCGCCAGATCCATGCAGAAATAGGTTAACGCCGTATAACACGTTGCACGTTAAGACCTGCTAGCGGGGTCTTGGAACATATCACCTTTCAATCTATAACATAAATATAGCATCATGGTAGAGTTGGGTCGATTTCCGTGCCTGGCTCTCTGTGTTTGGCCATTCTGCCAGTGTCCAAAAATACTCAGCTCAGTGAATTACTGTCTTTACACTGACCATACTGTGTGTACAGCTTTCCATTCTGTCCAGAGTGTCTACTGCCTTTTCAATAAATAATGCAGGTTTTTTTACAAAATCTTTTTACAATGATTTGAGTTTATATTTCTGTTTGCTTATATGACTTTAATATTTTTAAAGGTTTATATATGGATTCTGTTTCTATATAAGTGTCTCCCTGTCCTCACGCTGCCTCTCCAGCTGTCCGTACGCTCTCTATCTCTCCCTGTCCTCTCACCACCCTCATGTGTCACCTCTCTCCCTGTCCTGACTCACTGCCTCTCTCCCCGTCCTCACATTGGCTGGAAAGAAAACAGAAAAAATCATATGGTTTCAAGGCGTCTGTAAATTGTCTGTAACCCGTAAACGTTTTTTTGGGGCTCGGAGCTTGATGCAGAAGCGATCCGGATTATCGTAGGGACACATCTGTGGAGGTCTGACCGGTCTGTTGCCTCTCCTGCTGTCCCCCACGCTGCCTCTCTCCCTGTTCTCATGTGCTGCCTCTCTTGACAACCTCACACGCAGCCTCTTCTGCTGTCCTCATGTACTGCTCCTCCTGCTCACATGGTGCCTCTCTCCCAGGGGGGGGGGGGGGGGGGGGGGGGGGGGGGGGGGGGGGGGGGGGGGGGGGGGGGGGGGGGGGGGGGGGGGGG
>JAABNX020000053.1:9163685-9178689 GCA_015163995.2 Mormyrus lacerda | reverse complement strand
GTGTAGTGCTAGCACACAGCTAACGGCATGTAAAGGACGAGTGTAGTGCTAGCACACAGCTAACGGCATGTAAAGGATGAGTGTAGTGTTAGCACACAGCTAACGGCATGTAAAAGACAAGTGTAGTGTTAGCACACAGCTAATGGCATATAAAGGACGAGTGTAGTGCTAGCACACAACTAACGGCATGTAAAGGACGAGTGTAGTGTTAGCACACAGCTAACGGCATGTAAAGGACGAGTGTAGTGCTAGCACACAGCTAATGGCATGTAAAAGCAGGTCCTGTATGTACGACACGGGGTTGCCGGTATCGGAATGGTCCCCTCCGCCGAATTGACAGCTCCAGCAGCGCCGCTTGACTCCTTAATGAGAAGCCAGAAGGTTCATCGAGCCAAGGGATTGAGTCGTGGTTTTGCCGCCCCCTGCATCTCTCAGGGCGGCCCCGCCTGATGGGGTCCCGTGTGTAGCAGGTAGACTGGCGCTGTGTCAGGGCTGCACCGCATCCTGAACGGCCAAATCACGCATTTCAGCCCCTATGCATAACCTGTGCACATCAGGCATGATTAACGCTGTCCGTGCAGCCGTGATGCTAACCAGCCCTGACACTGTAAACCCCCCCGCCACTTTTGATCCCTGTCGGTCTTGTCTCCCCCCCCACCCCACAGGTGGCGCAGCCAGCCAGCAAAAAGGCGATATATTGGTTTCCTGTCCGCCGGCCTCCTTCCCTGGAGGCGACATCTGCATGCTTTCAGCACCCCAGTCGTTTGTCACCAAGCCGGCAGATGCCGTGTGCCACACGTCGGGGGTGCCGACAGGATCCAGGTGGACCGGCAAGGTGGACACCTCTCGGTTCCATACAGGGATGGCGCATCTAGGCCCCCTGGCGCACTAGCGGCATTGACCCCGATCCACAAGGCTGTCATGAGCTTCATTATAAGTGTGAGGTCATGCCTCTTCAGCTATGGCTTCTGGGTAATCGCTCCCCCTCCACCGACGCAGAGCGACATCGTGACATCCATTTGGGCACAGTAAGAACTGCATTAATCCAAGGACTTTCTAAGGATGACAGAGAAGAAGACCAGAGTTTTTAATGAGGTCTGAATGAGGCAACCAGGTACCAGTCAAAGGTTATTTACATTCTTAACACTTATATACAGGTCTAGCAGTTTTCTTCCTACAGGGTCAGGCTGAGCCTGGAATCTATCCCAGGAAGCACAGGGCAAGGGAGATCCTGGATGGGACACCAGTACCTCTCAGGGCACTTACACACAGACTATGGGCAATTTAAAGGCACTGAATCATCTAACCATATGCTATAGGAGCGCAGGCGAAAACTCAAGGGAAGCCCAATAGGAAATGGGAGAGCGTGCAGACTCCACACAGCAAAGCTGGCCTTGGAACCCCAACCCTGGAAGAGGAAGGTGACAGCAGACCCACGGAGCCAGCATGCAGCTCAACTAGCAGCCTTTTTTAGGGCGATCTGCACGCCATATCTGGTCTGAAGGTGAGACCTCACTGAAAGTTGCCTTTCTTTAAGAGGGAAGATGGGGACGCTTAAGTTGACGACGCCTGCTAAGTCCTTTTCTGTCAGCACCGGTCAGAAGATGAAGTGTTCCTGAAATTCCTTAGCTGCAGGAAGCTATACAAATTTAAGCTGACAAATGACATTGCACCTCCTTTTTTTAAAATGATTTGCTGCTTGTTGTGGGCCCAGTGACAGGCTATTTGAAAATGAGTCCTTAAGAATAACAGGCTCCCTGAATGTCATCTTAGAGGTACCAGCAAAAGCTGGGTTTTGTGTCTCTTAGCTAAAACGTGCTAACTCTAAGTCCTAATCTAGAACGTCAAGTAACTCTGTTGACAATGTGGAGTTTAAATTGAAATGATCTTCTCTATTAATTGAAGTAATCAGTCTTACCAAAGCGTTAACATCTTACTGGTTATGAGGAAGCAGAAACCCTGTGTGAATCGAGGAGGAGG
Source organism: Mormyrus lacerda (assembly GCA_015163995.2). Classification (NCBI taxonomy): domain Eukaryota; kingdom Metazoa; phylum Chordata; class Actinopteri; order Osteoglossiformes; family Mormyridae; genus Mormyrus; species Mormyrus lacerda. The sequence continues at coordinate 9,176,709 of JAABNX020000053.1, read as the reverse complement.
AAGGACTTGGTCGATACGTATCAGAACCCGTTGCAGTTCATCTGGCACCTCTTAGCAGAGCCTGCTCAGCACCTTTGAGTTGGGTTCCTCTCCTGGCCGGTGTGGTGCTGCAGGGATTCTGGCTAGACAGCACACAGCTCACCGCTGAGGAACGCTTGGCCAGCCAGAGTTAACTTCCAGCTGTGCCGTGACAATTGACCAAGAATCACACAGATGGAGAGGCCAGAGCGAGTCGGTTCATTTCAGTAATTAGGAGGACAGATTCACGCAGGGATATGCTACCCGCTATAATGGATGCTCCTGACCTTTGATTAAATTGCAGCTAGAGGGTTACCCTCACACCGTATCTCGCAGGGGCTCCTGCACACACGTGGGGGTGAAAATGACCCCAAACAGACGGCCTCTCTCTGTCTCTCCCAGTCCACATGCCTGCGCACCTTCAGCCTGGCGTCTCTCTGGTAATCAGAAACCCTACTGACACTACGTTTCATTTGGAAATCCTCTAATCAGTAAATTGCAACTTTATCCTGTTCACTCTGTGGTTGCCTAGCAACCGAGACGTCTGTCCTACGTGTCCGAATCAGAACACGGTTTGAGTGGAGACTAGCATGCCAAGGACCGCAAATGCATGCTGTGTTCATGCACAGAAATCAAGAAATGACCTTGGAGGGGGAACCAGCTTGATGCTGAGGCTCTGTGAACAGCTATGAAGACCCTCAAACCAGGTTCTGTGACTGACATCAACAGACAGCCAATATTCTTCAATGAGAAATCTGGTTGCCATACATCGCCTGTCCCCACGGAGGTGTGAAGGGGTTTCACATGATTGACAGACACAAGGGACATAAAACCCTTTTGCGGTGGAAAGGTGTCGAGCCTCTTCATTTCAGCCTGGATGTTCCACAGAGACGCTAAGTGCTCAGTGTCCATGTCCGGGTCAATATGCGGGCGCCCTCTCCTGTTTTTCCCAGGATGACATTTGCTTTGATCTGAATGTGGTCTCCCAGACGGGGCCCGGTGACATGAGAAGTGAAGTTCTCCACTGAAAATAACCTAACGTAGATGGGTTTATATTTAACCACAGTGCTTCAAAGCATTGTAGGACAGTTGTCGCAGGTCTGGAGAATCTAAGGATGCAATCGGGTAAGATATCAGTCTAAATTTAGCTAGCTGCTTCTCACGTGATCGGCTCCTCCTACTTTGATGAAATAAGTTTATAAGTGAATGAAGCCTCTTTATGGAGGCCACGGCAGTCACTATGTCTACAGTCAATGAAACGACTTGGTGGGTGGCTACAGACGTCACATCCACCCCCCCCTCCACTTTTTTTGGAACAATCTGTGCCGAGACAGTCCATCATTATCTCATCCACATGGGGATTTCTATAGTCGCTGTGCAGAAGGGGTGCCTTTTGTACCAGGAAAGCGATACTTGGGGGGGGGGTCTTTTGGACACTGATATTTACGTACTTGTGAAGTCCATACTCAAGGCCATTACAGTTTTCCTGAATTGGTAAGGCACATTTCCTGAAACCTTCCATTCTTTTCTCTAAACAGTAAATGCGCGAAAGCCAGCCAATAGATAATCAGTTCTGAGTAGTCATTACACACTACAGAAAAAGATTCTCAAACACTACCAGTCAAGACTGTTACTGACTGACATGTAAGGAAACATGTTTACTGTGGATATGTTTTTTTGCATCTTGTGTTGAAAACCAACAGCCCACATTGTATTCAGTTATACTTAAAACAAGAGGTCATGTTTGGAGTATTCAGTATTCGAAAAAGGTACTATAAAGGACAAAGTAAAAAATTTTAATGAAATGTGTATTACAATGAAATGTTATACAACTGCCAAGCCAAAGTTAAGGGAGAATATTCATTCTGCTGGGCTTCCCCTTTGAGTCTGGTTCCTCCCAAGGTTTCTTGTAATGTAAATACAATGTAAAGTGCTAATGCAAAGTGCTTTGAGACAATGTTGTGAAAATGCGCTACAGAAATTAAACTGAATTGAATTGAATCATCATGCTGTCTCAGGGCTGGGTCAGGACAGAGAACTTCATCTACATCACAGGAAATGCTCTCCCATACTGGGCGATGTGGGAAGAATCTACATCGAGATTCAACTTCCCTATGGCACTATCATCCGTATTCTATGTTCTAGTCACTCTTTGGCTTCTGCTCATATTTAGAAATGTGCGAACAGTTTTGAGTCATTGTGTTTAAATGACAACTACTGTGTGCTGGCTGTGTTTAATTTAGAGGTCTCTGTTTTCCATTTTGCATCAAAGTTCATCGTGGTGCAAAATGTGTTTTGATAAATGAGAATGTGTTTACAGCAGACTATTCGAATCACGGTCCTCAAGGTCCGAGCCCTGCTGATTTTCCAGCCTTCCTTCACCTGTGAGCCAGGTATAAAGTGTCTGTAGCCAATCAGAATCATTCATTATTAAACTAACTACCTGGGAAAACTGAAAACAAGGCCAGGATTTTGAATCGAAGGCCAGATTTGCAGAGCCCTGATTTAGAGATTTGCAAAAAGGGTGACTCAGATCTGAAAATTGTGTGTAAATCGGTAAGCACTGTTTAAAGTTTCACAAAATGAATGACTGATTTGATAAATTAGTTTTGGCATTTGGCAGTTTTGTTCCATGAATGGGGTTTAGTGTTTATCAATACAGAAAGACTGTAACAATAGTAAAACATCAACAATAAAACAGTCAGCAGTGTTACATTCAGTAACGAGTCAGTGTTACATTCAATGTCTATTTCCGCAATAAAACTGGATGCTAGATTAACGAATATAATTTGAGCTTCTTTCTTAAATCCTCATTGCATCAGTGTTAATTTTGACAGCAATTTTTTCTTTAGTTTTAGTCATAGTCTTTTGACTAAAATGTAATTTAGTTTAATCTGGTCATCTAAATTATTTTAGTTTTAGTCTAGTTTTAGTAAGATTACAGTCGACTAAAACCTAGTTGATTTAGTCAACTAAAATTAAAAGTGCTAAGTAATGTTTAAAGTTTCTCTTTGATGTCAGAAAGTCATTACGACTAAATGTACTGTGCAGTACATAAAGACACAGACGGGACCCGTTGGGTTGGGGCAGAGATCTTCAGCTCTAGTGCATAGGCTATAATGCTACCAGGCCTGCTCTCTCTGAATATTAAAATAAAAATATTAAAATAAATATTTGTAGACATAGTTTATTGGTGTTTTCATGTTCGTTGACGTTTCCGCTTTTTAACAACTGTATAAAGTAATGTTACTTGTTATATTAATCATCAAAAATTTTCAGGGCTGGCATGACGCTTTCGGACTCAGGCAGGAAATCTTATGGCAAATCTATATTATACCATTATAAATCTAAAATCAGCCATGTCGAAAGTGCATTTACACGGTTAAATACAAAAGCAGACCATTTACACGACAAGAACTGTTACATATTTCTGCAGACATCTTGAATTGAAAATGTGACTCCAGTCAGCTGGCCGAAGTTGGCAACCCCGCGTTTTATTTTAGATGAAAAGTAAAATCCACTGTTTTTGCCCGAAACGGGTCATCATTCCATTTGTGTTGTTAATCTGACAAATATAAAACGAATATGAGAAAAACGCATGTTTTATATCTTTTCGAAATAATAAGATCACCCATATCCTACTCTAATAGTGATTAAAGTGGTAAGTTTGTGTATGTATTTATATTAAAACAAGACTTTAATTTCATTACTGATGTGGGATTATCGAAACCAGTCCTTAAATCCATGAACACTAACATGTATGACATAAACACGACTATTAGGGTTTTATGCCTTAAGTACCTTATTTAAACATGCAGAGTTTTCACATTATATTTATTTTCTCTTATTTTGAAATGCAACCCTACGTTTATTTAGTAAATGAGAAAACATTATACAACCCTACGTTTATTTAGTAAATGAGAAAACATTATACATATCGGCTTATCATACATATGTTAAATTCTGTGTTATGTGACAGAAATGTTTTTGAATTGTACTGAATTAATTTGATTTAACAGTCAGGTATTGATTACATGCAAAGTTGATACAACTAATAGGCTACTTAAATATATATCACACTAAATAGGTAGACATTATGATCTTCCGGACCTTTGCTTCAAGGAATTTTCTCTAACTGGACCTGTTTAAGTTTTAGTTGAATACTCCTACTTTAGTAAACTACCTTAGTTCTGATTGGATCTCGTCTCTGGGAAATATTTTCGCCTTGTTTTTATTCATTGACAAAAGTGTAAATATATTTCATCATAGTCTTAGGCCTCGCAAAATCATTTTTATTTAGTTATTCTATTTAGTTATTTAATTTAAGTCTGAAAATAAAGGTCGTTGACGATAACTATGACGACAAATTTTAGTCAACAAAATGAACACTGCATTGCATCCTGTCTGTACCTACAGACGGGGCTGTTAACCCATATGCCACATGAGGGTGTCCTTGAAATCATCCTTTTGCAGGACACGGTAAAAGTAAGAGCCGCGTCTTTGTGCCATACCGCCATACTGCCTGTCAGGTGAGGCGTGCCGGCATTAATGAGCCAGCGGGGCATCGCCGTCCCTTCAGAGAGGGGCCAGACATGACGGACGTGTGGAATCGGCTCTGTCTCAGCCCCCCCCCCCCCGCGCCCATTCGATAAAAATGCCGCAGGATCCAAAAAGGGACATCGGACGAACTCCTCCACGTGTGCCGAATCCTCCTTGTGCTGTTCAGCTGTGCAGGTGGGAGGTGTGGGGGTGTAGGCGCTTCTCAGCCATGTCGTTTATCCCTCTACTTGTCAGGCTGCGTGTGACGACGGCAGCGGTGACACCTCCCCCCGTTAGGCGCATCCTGCAATGGCTGTCAATCTCACTGTTTCTTGCTTACAAACAGCGGAGGGCGGTAACCTCGCATAACGAGGGGCAGAGAAAGAGAGATCTTCACTGAATCCGAGTGTCAGACGGATCCTGCTCTCCCGACCCTTCCTCTAAGCTTCACCACATCTTCTCGCCTCCCGTGGGAATCATGGGAGCTGGGAGGGGAAGTGACAGCCTGCCGAGAGCCCGCAGCCCCTTATCTGCAGTCCCCAGCAGAAGCAAGCGAAAGCTTTCATGTTCAGACCAATTACTTGAAATATTAAACATCCTTCTTAAGGTGCATTTACACATCAAAGACGAGCGACTCGCTCTCTTTGCGCCAGAGAGCCTGGCAGCACTGCTATGGGCTGCACCCGCCCGTGACGATGCTCGCTCGGCTATGGTGACCGACAGCGCTAACAGAATAAACGTTACAGAGATGTCCGAGCGCGGTACGATCCGCATTTCGGGGGCTGGGAGTCGCAGCCCCAAAACGACTCCTCCATCCGCATTCCAGACGTCAGTGGTGCCTTTTGCGGCTTTTATTGGTGTCAGAACTATGGCTGTTGTCATGGCAACACCACATTGCAAAGTTCCTCGCAGGCTCCGTTCGGCCACAGCTCGGAATGGGGGTGTATCAAGCACCCCCACCGGAATGCTAATCAGTGGTCTGATGGCGCGCCCTTCATTAGGGAGAGGAGAAGCAAGGAGGCAGGCTTCCGTTAAGGTACAACCTTCGGTATGTGTGGCCACATCGCTGGAACCCCCGCCCTGCCACTGCACCCCCCCCCAAGCAGAACAAACTCCAAACACACATCTCCATTACTCTACAGGGGTGAATTAACCAAATGGCTCACAACATTGTCTGGACGACCTGTCCTGCAGGCGAGTTGGGGCCCCTTAGGTTTCACTGCCAATAATATGCACAGAAAAGGCCGTGGAGTGCAGCTAATGACGCCGGTATGATCGGACTGAGCATCTGCGCGCTCACAAGCACAGCCACTGACACAACAGCTTCAGATGCTTCAGCTTCCGGCTGAACTTCCCTGAACCCAGATGAACATCGCACTGACCTTATGTTTACTAACAGTTTTTAAGAACCCATAGCAGATTACTGAATCTTGTTTAAAGGTATAAAGCACTGTTTAAAGCAGTGACCTTACACCTCACTCTGTGACCAGCCCAAACTCCCAGCACCGTAGCACTGAATCACTGCCCTGCCCGTGGCCCCACTTTCTTCCCCAACTCCTGCTCTGTTGGCCTAGTACCCTGGTGGCCAACCAGAAATGCCCCTGGGTTTTGCTCTGCTCCAACCCTCAGTGCCTACACTAGTGCTCAGACTGCACCCCAGGGACCCTTCTGAACAGCCAGAAGAACGGCATTGTCAGTGGGGAAGGCCTTTCACTTCTCCATTTGAGCATTCAGTATCACAGAAAGGCTCTTGCCGGTGTACTAACGGTAATTCCGCTGTACAGGATGTGTGTTAAAGTTCCTTGGCTGACAGCTGTAATTCGCATGTATTTATACAGCAAGAGCAGTTAAGTTCTTTTCACAGGGGTGACAACAGAGCGACTATTGAACCATGAGCCAGTAGTTTTCCTGTTACCGACCCATGACTTAATCTACAATACTGAAGGGGCCAGATACCAAAGGCACAGCTTACTTCCTGTACATGCACCCCTCCCATTGGATGGCCTGGGCTGCCTTCAGAAGAGATCCATGTGCCGATTGGTGCTGAAGGATGATGACATCACTGGGTCGGTCCCCTGCAGTGTCTCAGAAAAGGCCCAAATGTCTGAACGTGGGAATTGAATATAAACCGCCAGGCAGCTGATCTGTAGGAAAGGCAGGTTTTACAGATATTGTAAACCACCTCGCAGCGCATGTTCGATGAGGACAACTGCGTTCCTCGATCGATAACATCAATCAATCTGCCGATGAACGTAAAGATGTATAATTCAATTTGCCCAGAGGGCTCAGCAAACTGCTGTGAGGGTGAATTCATTTCTATTAACTGCCCTCCGCTGTTGTTCCCAACGGGCAGAAATGTATGTTCCTCATGATGTTTGGTGCAGGAGGACTGACAGCAAGACGCAGACGGCAATCTTTAATGCAGCTGAAATAAATGATGAGTGTGGACGTTCTTCACTGAATTACTGCCAGAGCGAAGCAGTATGAGGCTCATACAGTCAGACCTAAAGCATCATATATCTGTGTATGAGTGGGTGACTGACTGCTATCAGGGTCTCACAGTAACTACTTTCTGATTGGTCAAGTCTGACTGGTTTCCCATCCAGTCTGTACCCCAGCCTGTACACTATGCTGCCTGGGACAGGATCCGGGCCCCCCGCCTCCAAACACCCCCTAAGTGGTTACGAGATGGATGGTCAAGTCTGCAAGAAGCTTTTAGAAAGAATAAAAAAATCATTCTTGAAGGATGCCACATCCATTTTGTCACGCCCAGCTCCGTACGATTCTCCTGTGTGCCACGCCCCCTCATTACCTAGTGTTCATACCTGATTGTTTTCATCTGTGCCTGTTCAGTTTGCTTTGTCCTGTGTATATTAGTCCGCGTCTCCCCGTTTCCCAGATCAGTCATTGTTGTATTGTCGCCGATGTTCGTGCATGCCTGCCCTCTGTCCGTATCAAACCCCGTTCTCCCCGTCTACCCTGGGACTCGTGCCTCCTTACCTGCATGCCTGCCCTCTGTCCGTATCAAACCCCGTTCTCCCCGTCTACCCTGGGACTCGTGCCTCCTTACCTGCATGCCTGCCCTCTGTCCGTATCAAACCCCGTTCTCCCCGTCTACCCTGGGACTCGTGCCTCCTTTCCTGCTTGCCTGCCTCACGAACGTGACACATTTCATCTCTCTTTTCCTTTTAAGTTTATATTTATTAATAGTATATTGTACAATTTTGCTCTGTTTGCACTATTTTATTCTATAATTTTTATTGTTTTTATTTATTTTTCTTATTTACCTTAAGCAAAACAAATTCCTAGTACAAGCAGTTGTAAAGTGAATTCTGATTCTAGAATTCCAGAAATATACAGTACAGCTCTGGAAAAACATTTGGACACCACCCTGTATTAAGAATCTACATTGTTAAATCCTGGTTTAATGCTGGTTCTGCTGGTACTGTAGAAGGCTACATGGTGCGACAGGCTGCTTCCAGGCTCAAAGTTTCTAAGATAGCATTACACAAGAATAAGGTGAAGCAGGAGACACTGGGAATGACCAAAAAACAGCTAGATAGAGGGTGGAAGCAACTTTCCAATGCCAGAGATGACAGTCACCTCATAAACTTGAATATGACCTCAAGAAGAATGGGAAACATTAAGTGGTGTGACATGCATTGCTAGGGCATTTAGGACTGTGAGGACTCCTAGAATCCCTTAAAGACCCATAAAGCAAGAAAGAAGCCCTTCATCACTGAAAGACAGGTAAGAGCCAGGGTAGAGTTTGCAAAAAACATATATTTCACATAAAAGCATTCCCATAAACAGAGAAATAAATTAAGCTAAAAATGTTGCTGTGCTCTCAGTTTTTTTTGCAGAGCTGTATATACCACCCTATTATACATACAGTACAAGATCATCCATTCATCCATCTTTAAATTGCTTATCAAGGACAAGCTTGTGGGGAGATCTAAGAGCCTAGATCGGGCAAAAAATGCATTTTCAAAGCCATGACCGTGACCATAAGATGAACCCAAAGCTGCAGTCCCCCGTTACAGAAAGAGCCTAAAACACTCTGTCACAGCCTGTCGCTGCCTGAAGGGCTGGGGAGCTGGACCCGAAATCACTGCATGCAGTGGCGGGATATCAAGGTCAAGCGGCACAGGACAGAATCAGGAGAGCAGTCATGGGGCACAGCAGCAAAAATCAAAGTTAAACTGCTAAAGAGGCTGAAGCAGAACAAGAGACACAGACACTGGAGAAAAAACACTATAGCGAAGAAGCACAATTCTAGGTCCACTGGTTGCTTAAAAAGAGTCACATGCAGGTCATGGCTCCTCCAAAAAGTACTGAAGCTAAGTGGCATTTCCCTGTAATGTACAGGAGGAGTCACAACAATAGTGACATATACAGTCAGTCCCGCCACATCACGTGATATCACACCGTGAATCTGTTGCAACGTGATTGATTTATTAGTATCCATAATATGACACGGAATCACGTTTGTATTTGCACGATTTTCAGTTGGAAAGAAACTAGCACTACGAAGACTAGAACGTGATATGGTCTTAGCAAAGTGGTTACTACTCAATTTTCATCTCATAAGACTCATAAGACCCATAGGGGATGTTTAAAATTTAATTCATTAATGTATTATTATTATTTCTCATTAAAAATGCATATATTTACATTATTGGCCTCTGGTATCATTTAAATAATTGTGTTTGGTGTAAGTTACTGAGGTTTGGAGTTTTCTCATCCATCCACCCATTTTCCGCCACTTACCCGGGCTCGGGTCACAGGGGCAGCAGTCTAAGCAGGGGTGTCCAGACCTCCGTCTCACCAGCCACCTCCCCCAGCTCCTCCGGAAGGATACTGGGAACGCCATAGTTTCCAGGCCAGCCGAGAGACATAATCTTTCCAGTGTGTCCTGGGTCTGCCCTGGGGCCTCCTCCCGGTTGGACATGCCCGAAACAGCTCCCTAGGGAGCCATCCAGCAGGCATCCTAGATAGATGTCCGAACCACCTCTACTGATACCTTTCAATGCGGAAGAGCAGCGGCTCTACTTTTAGCCCTTCCTGACTGTCCGAGCTCCTCACCCTATCCCTATGACCCTGCTGCAGAGCCTTATTTCTGCCACACGTATCCGCAATCTCATTCTTTCGGTCACTACCCAGGGCTCATGACCATAGAGTAGGAACATAGATCGACCAGTTAATTGAGAGCTTTGTCTTCTGGCACAACTCCCTCTTCACCAAAACAGAACAGTACATCGTCTGCATCACTGCCAATGCTGAACCAATCCGTCTGTCGATCTCCTGCTCCCTTTTTCCCTCTCTCACGAACAAGACTCCGAGATACATGAACTCCTCTAGCTGAGGCAGTAACTCGTCCCCCACCAGGAGAGGTTAATCCATCCTTTTCTAGTCAAGAACTATGGCCTCAGACTTGGAGGTGCTGATCCTCATCCTGGCCGCCTGCTACAGGTCATTAGCCCGATGACAATAGAACCACATCATTTGCAAAAGGCAAAGATACAAACCAAACCCCCTCCACCCCATGGCTACACCCGGAAACCCACCGGGAACACCCACCAGGAACGAGTCTGACTTACAGTACTACTGGCAATGCAAACCAAACTCTTGCTCTGTTTGTACCGGATCTGATGGCCTGCAACAACAAACCCCGAACCCCATTCTCCTGAAGTACCCCCCACAAGACCCCCCAAGGGACCTGATCACATGCAATGCAATGCAATTTTATTTATATAGCGTGTTATCACAACATTACATTGTCTCAATGCCTTTTCCAAGTCCACAAAACACTGGACTGGTTGAACAAACTTACATGAACCCTCTAGTATCCTTGTGAGTGTAAAGAGATGGTCTGGTGTTCTGTGACCAGGACAGAATCCGCATTGTTACTCCTGGATCCAAGGTTTGACCAACGGACAAATCCTCCTCTCCAGTACCCTGGCATACCTAGGCTACCTAGGTAGGCTGAGGAGTGTGATCCCCCTATGTTTGGAACACATCCTCCAGTCCCTTTTCTTAAAGATTGGGACCACCATCTCAGTCTGCCAATCCAAAGGCACTGTCCCCGATGTCCTCGCAATGTTGAAGAGGCAGGAGCTTTCAAGAACTCAGAATCTCATCCACCCCCTGGAGCCCTAACACCGAGTAGTTGTTTGACTATTTCAGTGACCTCCTCCAAGTCTTCCAGCTCTACTCCGAGGAAGCTGTTTCAGTGGGATTTAAGAGATCCTCAAAAAATTCCTTCCACCGCCCGACTAAATCCCCAGTTGAGGTCAACAGTTCTCCATCCTTGCTGTAAATTGGTAAAACCTTGCTTCTCCCTCCTGAGCTGCCTGACAGTTTGCTAGAACCTTTTCGAGACCGGCTGAAAGTACTTCTCCACAGCCTTACCAAACTTCTCCTACACCCTGCTTGACCTGCCAGTACCTGACCACTTGCTCCCACAAGTTAACCAAGCCATGAAGGACTCCTTCTTCAGCCTAACATCTTTACTGCTGCTGTCCACCACTAGGTTTGAGGATTGCCGCTGCAACTGGCGCCACAACTCGGCCCCGCCATCTCAGCAATGGAGTCCTGGAACATATTCCCTGAGTCCCATTCCCTTAACGCTCTTTTTCCCTTTGTATATGTGTATTTCATTACGCAATTCTAGCTAATGTGAGGCTTTCAGGAATGTATTTGAAGCACAACTGTACCTAGCTATATACTAACACAATACAAAAGATGTGAACCGGTTTCTGCAGAGGGGCATTCGTTCTAGGTGGGAGGATGGCTGTTGAAGCACTGGGAATCCGTCCGTGTGACTGTCACCATCGCGTGCCTTCCACAGCTCGCACTCCCATACCTGAGTGCCGGCCTCCCCATGGGGGGAGGGCAGGTGAAGTGGAAACTCCCTGCCTTGTTTGTTTGTTGGCACTTGGCATACTTGGGGGGCGGGGGGGGCTTGCCTGGGCTCTCCAGTGGCACGCAAATGAGAGCTGCAGGAGCCAGTGGGCAGAGCTGTGAGTGGCCCTGAGGGAACAGCCTTGCTGTGGGGCATTTTGTTTGTTGCCTGCTCCACCCACCCAGTCATCCCAACCCAGGGGGGAGTCACCACACAGACCTGACTGCGTGAGCTGATATTTCTTGCAGTTACATATGCGTGCACTTACATGTGAATGTTTTCTGCAGAGACGAGGCCTACATTAGCGGAAGCATAAACTTAATCGGGCATTTGGGGAGGTCACATGACCCCAGGAACCAAACCTGCAGTCTATAATTAACAGGTAAACGTTTAATCTGCACGTAGTGAATCGTCAGGATGAAGGTGTCCTGAGAGGGTGGTGTGACCCTCTGCGGATGGAGAGCAGATGGGCGCGGTGAAGGACAGGTGGCGTGGCGGAGCGAGGAATGCAGTGCGGGCCAGTGTGGCAGCTGGAGGTGGCTGGATCAGACTGTGCCTCCCCCATTGTAGCACCAGCGTCTGGCTGGTGTTCAGACTCTGGCAGCTGGAGGAAGTTCAGGAGTTGGGGGGGGAGGTGGGTGCCAGGAGTTAATAGCCTGTACCCTTCTGCATCAATCTCTGCTCATCTCTGTCTGTGCCCCCTGAGGGAGGGTCCAGCCATTCCATCTGCAGACTGCGGGGCCCAAGACGGAAATCCCCCCACACCGAGCACCCCTCTATATAAAGCGTCCCTGGTTGTCTGGGGAGGGGTGAGGGAGTCACAGCTGCTTTTAGCTGTTCTTTAGGAACCAGGGTCTAACTCAACTTGACCCACCCTCCTTATTTTTAAACATTGCCGCCGTATCTTTTCTGAAGAAAAGCCTTCCCAGACAACAGCCTGCCAGGAAACATCACTGGCATTGTGGGAAAAATGACGGGGCAAGCTGATATATGATGAAAAAGGATGTAATGTAAAATTCAGGTCATTTACAAGACCATAGAATGAATGCCCAAATATAATGACAGCTATCTCTTTAAGGTGTCAGTGATAGGAGCCAGTGATATTTTTTCATGTTATTGTTTTATCACAAAGGGCATCCTGTCATTCTGGTCTTAGGAAAATTGACATTTGGAAACATCTGTCCACTTTGCCACCAACTCTTACCCAAAACAGGAAGACATGAAACACTGCTCTAATGTTGAGCACCATCAAAGACCCCATCACCAGGGGCCATTAAAACCAGGGCAACTTCTGAGGCATGAGGCAGGCTAGTGTGGGGCAGTGGTCCCCTTTCTGAGGCACGGGGCAGGCTAGTGCGGGGCAGTGGTCCCCTTTTCTGAGGCACGGGGCAGGCTAGTGTGGGGCAGTGGTCCCCTTTTCTGAGGCACGGGGCAGGCCAGTGCGGGGCAGTGGTCCCCTTTTCTGAGGCACGGGGCAGGCCAGTGCGGGGCAGTGGTCCCCTTTTCTGAGGCACGGGGCAGGCCAGTGCGGGGCAGTGGTCCCCTTTTCTGAGGCACGGGGCA
>JAABNX020000053.1:9145010-9161845 GCA_015163995.2 Mormyrus lacerda | reverse complement strand
GGGGGGCAGAGTTTCTTTCCGATGTTCAATGCCAAGCCCAGCCCTTGCCTCTCCCGGCACAGGGCCATGCTCAGCTCCCTCCGAATCCAAACAGGACACAGGGAGATGGGCCCAGCACACAGCAAGTCATCCCCCCCCCCCGTTGACCGTCCGGCACAGGAATAGAAGGTGCTCGCGGTTCGTGATGAATGGACAAGTGGGAGCTGGACCATACACCATCCCGAGCCCAGTGGACACGCGGCGGTGCCAACGGACTCCGGAGAGGTCTGACAAAGGCCTCCACACAACACACAGCGACACAGATTGGGAGTCGGTACCGACTGGGACGCAGAGAGCGCCGCGCAAAATTAAAAATAAATGCGCCACGGTGGGGAAGGCCACGTTCGTCGTGATTCACCATGTTCTCCATACGCCATTCCTGAGGCCTACTGAGATCAAAGTCAAAATTTACTAGTGCCAAGTCCATGCAGCTTGGTTATGGAAGCAATGATAATATTAATAATAAAAAGAAACTAATAATAATAGTAATAACGGTCTGCATTCCTGGCATTCCATAGTCCGGACACAGTGAGCATCCCTTAGGGGTTTTCTAGAGTAAAAAAATGTAAGAAAAGCATGATTCTCAAGAGACATTAGTTTGTCTTAATACTAAAACGTGAGAGTGAATTAAACATCAAAATTAGAAAAGCAAAGATGAGTGGCCTCTAGCAGGAGCCATTTCCGGGTTCCGTGTGACCGCTGTGGAAAATGACAGACGCACCTCCAGGCTGTATTCCTCGACCGTCCTCTTCAGGGGGTCCACAATCTGCCAGCAGATTAGGATGCAGAGATCGATGAGCAGCATCCCGCCCACAATAATCAGCAGCTTCTGGTCCTTGATGATCTGGATGGAGAGAAGAGGGGTGGGAGGAGAATGAGGTCCCCTGTGCCCGATTCAGAAATGCTGGCGAGGTCCAGCTCCGCACCCTGACCCAGACGAATGTCTGATCTGTTCTAATATCTTTCTGTTTTATTTTATGAATGTTTGATGCAATAGCCAAGTAAAAAAAAATAAAAAAGGTCAGACAGCATGGAAAGTTGAGAGCTCCATAGGATTTAGACAGGATTGGAGGGGACTGATCTCAGGAGCCAGGCTGGGGCGCAGGAATGGACGCCCATGTTGGCTTCACAGACAGCAAGAGGAGTGAAAGACAGAGGGGCCAGGCACATGTCACATTAATGCTTTCATTAACTGCAAAAAAACATGTTTGAATTTACTGTATGATGCTGAGAGTACACTAAGAACACTGCTGAAAAAGCAAATCATTAACAAATGGTTAATTAAGAATGACTGATTCCAGGTGGCATCTGGGAATTTTATGGCTGGAAATCGGCAATCCAGCTGCAGAGGAATTAAACTCTCTGGGTGTTAAAACTGAGTGTTAGCAGGGGGTCCAATGGGAGGTGACAGACTGTGAAAACTCAGGATGTGCTCTCTCACACAGCCACGTTCCGGACCGAGAAAGCCCCTCCTCCACCCACCCGCTGGCCGGATTAACGAGCTCGAGACACAATGAAGCAGCACTCGCTGTGCATAGACAGACATCCACTTCGTGCAAAGGCAACCTAGTCAATTTCCGAGAGAAATGTTCCGAAACCCAGAGTGGGTGGGATTAATGCATGCTGTCAATCACCGATACAGTAACCAATGAGAAGTGGGATAAGCTTTTGGTCAAATTGGGCTTGGAAGCACCATCACACTCATCAGTGGGGGAATCACATCTGTAGTGGTTTTTAAAATTTGTTTTATTCAAAGCACCACATAGCACCACATTAATTGATCAGAAACATTTTCACAAGTGGCCGTCTCTTTAATGAACTCTGTGCTCTTCCTGACAATGGAGTCACAGAATGTAGCAGGGAAACAGCAGTGCTGTGAGATTAATTTGCTGGCAGGGAGGAACACACAGTGATACTATATTCACTTTAAAGCGCTTACTCCGCAAATAAGAAATCATTTGTTCCAAAATATAATGTCCCATAATATGAATTCAACACTACATATCAAAGAAAATTAATTGCACAGTGCAACCCTGTAACATTGCCTCATAAATATTATCCATTTCAAGTATAAGTGTTTTGAAACAATTATAATAATTTGTCTATGAAAGAGTGCAGCTGGTATGCTATTTGTGATCCATGTCGAAATGTTTATTTAAAATTTTTCATAGGACCGGTATAAATAAGAGTTACTTATTAAATAAGAGGTATTATTACTGTGATAATTCATTATAGAAAGAGCTGAGGCATGTGATGTATGAGTACAAGTCCTTTCCTTCGGGGTAAAAAATGAGATGCTAGTCTAGTGAATGAGTGTGTGTGTGTGTGTGTGTGTGTGTGTGTGTGTGGCACTGAAGACAATCTTCTGCTTCATGCTCCTCTGAGCCCAGAAACCCAGATACCAGGGTTCTGACTGACACGCTCTGTCCCAGTGCAGTGCTGTGCTGCACCAGGGAAGCGTACCTGTGATCCATGGTCCATGCGGAACAAACCCCCCCACGCTTGCAGTGAACCATCAATAACCCCCCGGGATCAGGCCCCTGCCAGGCATACCATCGAATGAGGGAATTTGTGCCAAATCAATGTGTCACAGGAGTATAGAGAGCAGCAGAGGAACAAGGTGCCCTGCCCACTGTTCGGAGGACCCTCCGTTTCAGACCAAAACTATGACCCAAAATGTGCCCGATGGAACCCTGGAGTGACCTTTGACAGAGGAATCGACATCTCAACTGACCTTCACAATTGGGCTGTCTGTGATGACTTTGAGGACCCACACACTCACATCCGGCACGGCTCAGTCTGTGTCTCAGTTGTCTTTATCCATTTCCATTCTATGCAATACTCCACAAGCCCTGGTTTTCCTGATTCGTGTCTGACATTTCTTGTAGTAGTGACAGGGGGGCAGTCTTCCCAACACTGCTTAGCCCAAGGGACTCATTGTATGTTCCTAACCAACCAACCATCGGAGACTGAATCATGTCAGTGGGAGTATTTGCTAGTGGTACTGGAGATGCTTTGTGGGGTGGGAGTTTAGTGGTTGGGTGTTTATGCTGGTTTTCCCCAGTGGGGTCTGAGGCTGTCCCTTGACACTATGAGGGCGTGTGACCCTGTGGACAATGAACGGACATCCACTGGCAGTGCTCCTGGCTTTTGGCTAACAAATTTAAGAAAAGACATTTTCATAAACGACAAGACATTACGAGTTAATGGTTTAAATGTAAGGTATAAATCTATTAATTCAGACCAAATAAATTAATAAAATAGGAATTGTTTTTAAATTGATTTAGGCTGCTAGCTTCAGAACAACCTTGGCAATGAGAGTACAATCCTTAAACCACTCTGCAGGTACTCAGGGCACCAATACAAGTCTTGATTTTTGTTAGTGGGTATATGTATTTATGTCTTGCAAACCCTATTTACTAGTTGGATGTTTTAATGTCAGCTGCCTGGTTGACTTTCTCACAATGTCAACAAACTGGAATTCTCTGCAGCGTTGCGGTGAAGAGCTTGAACACATGGCACTAGGCTTGAAGGTCCTAAGCTCTCCTCCAAGAGCTCCAGCCATTTCTGTCCCACCCTAAGCATAAGTCACTCAAACCTCATTCGATAAAAAAAATCATTTAATTAAACTCATTAATGGAACTGGATAGAAGAACCACAGAGTAAAACCCATAATGGCTGGAAGTCTTGACCCAAAGTGGCTCAGTCTCACTTCTTTAGTTAGCCTTTGGTCGATTGACCCAATGGTAGCCCAATCTTACTTCTAAGTAAGGTAACCTTTGGCTGATTGAGCCAAAAGTGGTGCAATCTCTATTCAAGCTATCTATACAGAGTATCTTTCCTGCTGTTTTCATATTAGGATTCCAGTGACAGAAGCCAGTGAGGTAATTTAATAAAAAGTACAACCCCAATATGCTTCACAATAATCTGTCTATCAACACATAATATACAGATGGAAATGCATATATGATCTTGAGGCTCCGTATTAATCAAAACATCAACTCGCACATGGAGACTGACGCGTGACAGTGTTAAATGTGTCAGAGAGACATTGGTGTGACACGACACCAATTTTCCCGTAAGACGCGGAGGCCCCGCCATCAGGGGCAGGGCTTATCCCGGCAGTGATGGGGCCTACAGCACAATTTCAATTCCAAACCAGCCGGCGTCTCATCGCATTAAGCTTTGGCTAGATGCTGCTTAAATAATTTAATTTCGAGACAGAGAGAGTAACTTGATAGCACAATCATGTGACAGCAACAGCAGCAAAGACTTGGGTATTGGAGTGTTTCTGCAGAGCGACTTTGGTGAGAACAGTCGATCACGGGATACTCCGAGATGCATTTTCCATCGCTTCTCACAGTGGAGTGAAGTACTTTGCTTTACTGGTGAGGACCACAGAGTGCATTCTGATTAATGGTCTCTCTGCCTGCTCCATCGACCTTCAGGTCGTGCTGTTGACTCCAGAGATGCCTGGATGTAGACAGTCGCTGCAGCTATCAGACTAGGTGTAGGATTACCCACCAGCTAATTTTATATTCTTACCATTAAAACAATCTATTGCATGCAAATCTATTTAAATGACAAAGCAAAGTCACAGGTTTTTTTTCAAATTGGTACCTGGGCCAATCACAATTGAAACTAAAATGAATGTGACAAACCATTAACTGGATGTTATGTGAGATGAATTTGTACTGATTCATCTCCTTCCTAAATTAAAAAGGCAAGTGGAACCCAAGACTTTGCTGAACTACGCGTCTTATTTCCAAACGGATCCAGTTATGTAGCTGCTGGTTGGTGCCTCACAGTGGCAGAGTCCTGTGAGATGGAGTGGAAGCCCTATGCGTAAACAGAGCCTTTGTGGAGTCTTTTTGAAGCTCAGGTTGTCTGGCAACATAAAATAAGGATGAATCTATTCTGTCATGTGACTTTTTTCTGTCTAAACTCTGTTAAACTGAGGGATGAGTCGCCGCATCTGTCCTGCTCGGCTCTCAAATACCGAGACATAGATAAAAGCATGAGTAATGCGACGGCTCGTCCGACTTCATAAAATCCACTCTCAGGCTGGATTTTGTATATAAAGAGAGTGGGCTCTCTCAGATTGGAGCAGAGATGGTGACACGCCATTCCCCAAGGCACTCAGTTCAGGAGATAGCCGTGACCCTGCCGTTTTATTATCAATCAGCTGCTCTCTCTGACCATGCCCACACAGTCCATCTCATCCCACACAATGTCTGAGCCGCCAGATCTAAAAATAGTCAGGTTCAAGAAAAATAATAATAAAATCACAGGGGAGGAATAGCACTGAGAGCGAGCTCTGCTCCACATATCCAGAGATAAAAGCAGCACTTCTACTCCTATCTCAGGAAAGCGTGTCTGTTCATTAACCAAGCGTGCATTTCATATTTGGTCTCATAGCAAGCCCGGCCATAAACTGCAGCCTCATATTCATGCACCATACCTGCACCCCTTAAGTCCCTCAGATAACTGGCTTCACGCAGTCACAGTTACAGACCTGTTATGATTACAGTGGCGCAGTCATGTTTGTATGACCTGCTATGTTATGTCTCTGAGCACTTGCATGTTGATGGTGTCACACATTTGCTTTGCTCTCTCTTAACTGTGTGCAGGTTAGCAGTGAAAATGGAAGCAGCCCGGCTGCAAACCAGTGCCGCATCCTTCACAGGACTTCTCAGCAGCTCACTCATTGGTTAAATTCTCACATTTCCATAGGCTGAATGAGGGGAGGGGAATTCTCAGCATCAGTCTTGCTCATTGGTTATATTTTAACATATTCCCATAGTTTGCTGGAGGGAAGGGAACCTCTCAGCATCTGTCCCATTCATTGGTTATATTCTGGTATATTCCCATAGCCTGACAGAGGAGAGGGGACTTCTCAATAACTGTCTTGCTCATTAGTGAATGTTTTCACATAATCCCATAGGCTGATAGTGGGGAGGGAACCTCCCAGTATCCATATTGCTGATTGGTTATATTCTCAAATATTCCCATAGGCTGAGAGAGGTAAGGGGACCTCACAGTATCTATCCTGCTCATTGGTGATATTCTCACATAATCCCATAGCCTGGCAGAGGGGAAGGAACATTTCAGTATCTATTCTACACATTGGTTATATTTTCATATAATCCCATAGACTGGAGGGGACCTCTCAGTATGTGTCTCTTTCATCGGTTATATTCTCACATGTCCCCATAGACTGATGGAGGGGAGGAGACCTTACAGCATCCTGCTTTCTCAGCCGTGCCCCTGGGGGCATTCTCAGTGTGGCTTCCTGGGGGCATTCTCAGTGTGGCATCCTGGGGGCATTCTCAGTGTGGCATCCTGGGGGCATTCTCAGTGTGGCACCAGTAAGGAAAGTGGGCCTGTTGGTGGTCAGATGATTCACTCACTGTGCTTTAACTCCTGTTGGTTTCCATACTGGAAAGACATGCAAAACTGGCAACGCGGAGGTATCATCTGTACCGAAATGTTCATAAAAGCCGGATAAAAAAGCAGCGCACCGCTGAGAGCCGCTCGTCCGCCGAGGCAACAGCCACTGGTATCAAAAGAGAATGAATATTGCTGCCAATTACAGGGCAGTTTCATAATGCTTTATTTCCTAGAAAGAGGCGAGTCTGAAACGAGCAGAAATTGCACGCTAATGTCACCATCATAGCTAATGTCACCATCACAACTAATGTCACCATCATAGCGAAGACAAGCTAGTTTCCTGCCACAAGGCCCTGATGGCATGCCGGGTTCACAGAAGGCAGTAACCATGGCATTTTAATCAAAAGACTGACTGAATATGTGCCCTGAATGTTTTTTCAAGCAGATGAATAGATGGTGCAGGATGTGTCCAGCATTACGGAGAAGCTGTCACCTATGGCAAGGAGACTGAAAGGACTGAACCGGCCTTACCTTCTTCTTCATCTTCACATTCTTAAAAATGGCGTGCACTCTCCATGTCTTCGCAAACATGGCTCCAAACGCTGTGGTGTATCCCACTATGAGAATCCAGGTGCGGACCTGCACCACAACAAAGATGTCGTCACCGCCTTGCAGAAAGACATGGGGTACTTGTCCTGTTTGTGTCAAAACAAAGTGCTGTAATAAATGCTCTTAGAGTCATGCTAACGTTACAAACCTGTCTGTACATCCCGCTGCTAGCATGTCTTGAGTTCACTTATACTGTAACAACATAGACAACCGCTATCTATCATTAGTGCAGTGTGAGCAGGGAAGAGGTTTGGCCTCAACCAATGAGCGAGGCAGCTAACATTTACTTTTCATAGAAGGACTTGTGAGCTGGCTGGGGACAGCCGGCGACAGGTGTGTCTGGAATGCTAAAGTGCGCCTCCTGCTGTTCGCCTGTGTGATGACACTAGAGAAAAGCCTGAGCGCTCACATACCGCGACGTCCTCCCAGACAATAAAAAGGGTAAACCACTTGGAGTTTGCATCCTTCCACACAGATGATACATCCACCATGAAGCGCGGCACCTTTCAGGGAAACCCGTAACCCAAAAAATGTCATGCCTCACTCAGGGGAGTGACGGCCACTTAGTACTGCCTGCAGGTGTCTCTGAACAGTGAAGACAAACTCCTCGATGTGTGAGGACCTACCAAGCTTAGTCTATGATCTTATGGTAATGGCTTGCAGCAGGGCCAAATTTTGGGGATGCGGGGCCCAAGGCCAAAGTGTTGGGGGCCTCCCTACAACATGAAATGCTGCTGTAACAACCAGAAAACGTCTGGCCCCTACAACTCGGGGCCCAGGGCTACAGCTCAGGTTAACACGTGCATGGGTCCAGCCTTGGCTCAGTGCTTCCCAGACTGGGGACACATTTGCTTCTGAACCCTAGTCAGACTCCTCATGCTCATAGAGACAGCGAAGCTGTTTTTTTGAGTAGATTCATAGATTCACAAAGCGTGAGACCTATCTGTACCCCCAGACCGCTGTGTGCTGTCACTGTCAAAAAATGCCGAGCTGTGGTGTGATGGGCAGCATCACCCTGGAAACGGCATGCCTAAACAGGAGTAACCTTTATGCTGTTGCTGGATAGTTGATTTCATTTGAATTCCTTGTAATCTGCACCATCCTTGGGCCAATTAATGATAATCAATGCCCCTTAATTAAAAGGCCTGTCACATTAAAATGTTTTATCGGAAAGTGTTCGCCGGTGTATTTGGCCGAGTAGTGAGCAAGATAAGCTTCTCATCACTTTAACGCTTGTGTTTGTGCACCGCCTAAAGATAATGGATGAATGCTTTACCTGGATAATTGTTTAAGCTATACAATACAGGCAAATATGTGTGAAATGCGATTTAAAACCTTAATTGACACACTGACGTGTAAAAAGCCAGCATCTTCCCATCGCTTATTCATCCTCATAGCAAGGACTCACCGTGCAGAGGGTTTCGAATTCTTTGTCCGAGACGAAGGAGCCGTCAAGACCGAAGAGGAATATCGAGGCGTAGGACAGCATTCCTCCGAGGATAATCAGGTTGTTCATATACGGGCTGGACATCTTGATTAGCCTGGAGGAGGGGCGACAGCGACACGGTAGGCTAACAGGCAACACTATTGATCTGAAATCCCCACAAACATAATGAACCTTGGCGCCATTATGATTAAGAGGTGGAG
The DNA here is from genome assembly GCA_015163995.2 of Mormyrus lacerda. Classification (NCBI taxonomy): domain Eukaryota; kingdom Metazoa; phylum Chordata; class Actinopteri; order Osteoglossiformes; family Mormyridae; genus Mormyrus; species Mormyrus lacerda. The sequence goes on along the minus strand of JAABNX020000053.1, from coordinate 9,153,160 downwards.
CACCGGACTGACCCGAATCTACCGCTCTGCTGGGATCCCGCGAATAGCCTCGCCAAAGGACCGGGCCGTATGATAATTCCGATTTTCCGGAGGTGAGCTCTGAGAGACCAGTTTTTTTTGTTATTATTTCCACAGCGGGGGCAGCCTCGGGGGGACATTTATAGCATTGGGGCCAGATCTCCGTACCCCCCAGCTAGACAGGGTGTCCCAGTACTGTGTCTGTAATGGCTCAGCGTCTGCATTATAGTGGTGGGCAGCTCCACGTCAGCTGTACCAGCACTCTAGTCTGGTATGAGATGCCCTGGAATACAGACCACGCCTTTTGGGCTGGGCCCGAGCACACGGGGGGGCTCACGTTTGGGCTAATGGGGGCTTGCAGGAGTGTGATTCACATACCACAGCCAGAGGAAATACAAATGAGCAACGATAAACGCAGGCATGTGCGGGGATTGAGTCAGGTGTGAATCAGGCTGGAGTTGAGGGGCTGGAGGCTGAGAAATGGCTGCGACGCGTGACATTATATCTCCGTTGAAGGACAGGCACGGTGAGGCAAAAAAATAGCCTGGTCCGGAGAGATATAGTAAACAGCCCCAGGCAGATATATTACATTGCAGTTATTTATTTATTACAGATGCTTTTGTCCAAAGTGATGTACAAATACAGATCAGGCAACAGGGTCAGACAGTCCAAAGAGCAATTAGGGTTAAGGGCCTCACTCAAGGGCCCGATGGCTAAATCAGCCAGCGCTGAAATTTGAACCAGTGACCTACCAATCATGTCCATTGGAGCCCTGGGGACCGCCCTTCTTCCAGCTGACTGGGGCACCTTACCTGGCTTCATCCCCAGTTAGGGCGTCATGCTAACATGCTCAGACCGAGCGTGTCCCTTTACCTGTGGTTACGGTTCTTGATGTTGAAAAAGAGGAAGGCGCCAGCCATGAGCATGCCCAAGATGGTGATGGTGGACAGGATGCTATACAGCGGTACGTTGATGTGTCGCCGCTGGAGACGAACGAACGTCCGGTCTTTGGGAGGTTCCACTCCTGCGGAGACCAATGGAATGACAAATCTCTGTGGGTGTATGGGGACACATAACATGTGTCCATATGAGGACACTCAGGTGAGTCCCTGGTAGGCTGCGACCATGGGTCGGGGTATAGTGTGACCCCTTTCTCCAGGGCTCCACTACCCTTGCTGCTGAGTTCGGGCTTTTCTGTGGGAGGCGTGCCAATGGTAGCCTCCATTAAGGCTGCGTTTGCACATTGATGCGTGGGTATATTTAGCTCCAGCTATCAGAATGCGGTGATGTTGCCCCCTGGATGACTTAGCTTTGATGCTAATTCCTAAACTTTCTGTACGCCTATGCAGATTTATATTTAATATCTGTAATGCAAAGGGCTAAATTTAGTTTTGAAATATTTTTGGCTATGTTGATATGTGATGAAACCAAATGAATGGATTTCCATGCAAATCGAGTGCTACACATAACTGGCTCCTATCAGTGCATTTTTATGATGATTGTAAACTTACGACTCTTAATTTTGCATATTACTTTGTTAATTGAACTGATTTTTACTGATTTATCTTATTGATGGTTTTAGCAATGGATGATGTCTGGTGTCCATCCATCCAGCCACCGTCTAACCACATATTCCAGTCGGGGTCATAGGAGTCCTGGAGCCTGTCCCTGGATGGGGTGCCTGTACATACGAGGCGCACATGCACAGTATGGGCAATTTAGAGATGCTAATAAGCCTTTATGCATGCCACATATATGTGTGCGTGTTCTATATGCAAGTCTTAGCTCTTCTGGACCATAGAAATAAAATCACATAAGATGTCTAGATGTGCAATCACGGGTTGAAAAGTCCTTGGGCTGTTAAAATGGGAACGGAGAAGAGAGAGCTGAATGTCACACATCTGATTGGCCCTGGCAGCAGAGAGTCCCCACCCATGCAGCCAGCCACGGCCGGGCCCCCTACCTTGAAACCTGATGGTGTTGTTGATGAGGTCCAGCACGTCCTCGATGGCGTTATACTCCCCCACCTTCACCTCCTGGCCCTCTGTGTGAGCACAAGCGTAGAACATCTCTGATAAGAGTGCCACACAACAGCTGCCTTTTTTATAGCTGCTGCAGGGTGTCAGCCAGCTTCCAAAGGCACCGTACGGCGATGCTCTATTGAGGGGGGGCCTGATTACAAGGTCCTGGACAGCATCCCACAAGCTAAAGCCAGGTTTCTGCCAGCAGATGACCGCAGGCGGGTGCGGATCCGAGGCGGGGGCCGTCCTACACGCATGCCGACCTCGCTAGCTGCTTACACCTAAATAAATATTCCTCTCTTCAAGGTGCCATAATAATCCACACATTTAATGCCTCTCCCTGCCCCCTCCTGACGACTTTGCGGCTGCCTTACTGTTTAAAGATATCCAGGCGATCATTGTGCCCCTGGCTATTTCGGAGGGGGCGGGGCCATGTTGCCTGTGTCATCAGAGAGTGTGTTAAGATCCTCGCCAAGAGTCATCTCCTAATTCATTAATTGTTCGGCTGGAATTACAGGAACTCCCGAAAATCCGATATGTACCCAGAAGCGAGATGCTGAGCAAGCTGAGCAGGCTGAACAATGGGTGATGTTTGATTGGGAAGATCTAACCTAAGGTTATATTGATTATCGAATGTTGGGTGGGGGGGGCTGGAGTCAAGGCTATTAATTTTCTCCCTGTTATGGGAAATATCCAGTAGAAGTAGCCAGCCAATTTTAAGGTAGGACTGGAGCGTTATCAAACGCACTGCGTGGCGCAGCGTACAGACCCCACGCATCACTGCTGGAGGTGGCACGTTGGCATGGCGCTAAACACCAGCAGCCCACCTGCCTCCATGTGTCACAAGATGGCTGAGGAAAAGCGGAAAACAGCCACAGCCTGGCATTCAGGGGGTTCTGACATGATCCCATGCCAAGAAGCCCCCCAAGCTGAGAGACATCAGTCCTGTCCTGTCTGCATAAATTGCTGTAAGCGGTGCTGATTAAGGCCTCCACTCCACATTCCAGCGATTCAGTGTGTCTCGTGACACACATAATAGTTTTGAATGAGGTCACAGAGCGTGGAACAGAGATTCAGCTAATAGTAAATGCAACACCTTCCATTGTCATACCTTCCCGTTGTGTGCTGTGGTCCATGGCATCACACCCCACCTAACATCTACTCCAGGGGTCTCCAACTCCGGTCCAGGAGAGCTACTATCCAGTAGGTTTTCTATCCTCCCTGGCTTCTGATGAGCCACACCTGCTACCATTTAAATACCAGGAGTTGGAGACCCCTGATGACCCTACTGACTTTCAGGTACAGGAGACAGACCTGTTGAAAAGCAAAACTCACTCAATCGATTTTTTTGCCATTTCTGAAACGAGAGTCAGGCTTCCTCATCATATGTTTCAGTACAGGGACATAAAATTCATTCAGTCCTCATGTAATTCAATGTAGTCGGGTCAGGTTGGATGAACACGTGTAAATAGTTGTGTGGTGTTTGAGGTGTATGTTCCTTTGGGAGAGAAGGACTACAGTGACGTCACTTTGTAGTACAGGAATGAGCTTTGCTAAGCTGTGCGTACGTGACTGAGAAAAAAACAGCCGGGAGTTAGCCGAGCCGCCGTTGAGTGCGGAGTTGCTGTGGATAACTTTCTGTAAGTAGAAATGCAGACATAAAATACTCGGTTTCGGTCGTAGAACTCTATGTAGATGGATGCGTGGATTTCTTTAACTATTTGGAAAGAGAAGTATCCAGAATAAGGGGGCTGTTAATGCATAGTAATACCTTCTTTCATGCTAAATTATCGTTGGTTTGTTGGTCGAACAATGAGTACGATATTGGCGTGTTGTCTAGGTGGACGATATTAGCAGATTTATAAATGGTATTTTATTTCATTTAATTATTTTATTTAATTTAGTTCTGAGTCATCCAGAGGATTGAGAACCTACAGAAGTTAGTTTCGGGGGGTAGCTAATATAAAAGTAGGTAGTACATGACAAATATATCGCGTCTGATGCTTATGTTTTGTGTGTTGTTTTCCTAGTGTCACCACTGCCGTTCTCTTTGTACTACTTTAGGGGTATAGAGATTATTTTTATTTTGCACCTCGATTGTGTTATTTAAATATTTGGTTGATATTTCCGGAGTGTAAGGGGAGAAATGTTTTGCCAAAGTAAAACCAAATAACATTGTTTATGTTATTTCTGTTCCTTTTCTGTATTATTTTATTTATTGTTACACGTTCTGAAGGAAACCGACTATACCCTCTTAGTGGTCTATCAGATAATAAAGATCCTCATTAAAATATATCAGTTGGTGGCGTGTGTCTCCCTATCCCGCGCCGACAAAATCAGTGAAGAACTTTTGTTAAATCTTCAAAACTCGACCCACAAAAAAGTTTCCCGTGGACTGAATGAGTTTGGAAATCTGCTTTTCAGTTTGATGACCTGTTAACATGGCGCTTAATCTAAACTCTGGTGACCTTTCCTGATGTCCTGACGTGCAGTGGGGAATCATTATTGGCATCCAGTGCATTCTCTGAGTGTGTTTCTAAGAATCCCTTTGTACATTGTTGGAGTACACCGTCTCCACCGGGTCCGTTGATCAGAAGAGATTCACAGCTGAGACGTGGAGAAGTTGCAGATCCAAGTTTATTCTCTAAGCGATTGCAATCGGCAGCGACCTTCTGACATACGTTCAGCATGTACAGTAAGAAGCTCAACCATGTGTATCAGCTTGATTCCTTTATAGCTCGTTTGGGCCTTTCCCCCCCCTCTCTGTACCTTCCGTCTCGTCACGTATTATGTGTTTGACATTTGTTCTAGTCAGCTGGTTAGCACCTATCCTTTTGGAAGACTAAAGATAAGTGAAGGCCACTCACGTTCTCTGTCTGTTCCCTCTATCTGTCTCAATCCGGTTACCCTGCCCTGCCGGCGCCAGTCAGTCCTTGTTTTGATTAGTTATAGCCTTATAGAATTATTCCCACAATATCCAGCACTCAAACGCATGGCATGACAGTGATGGTGGAGAAAGTGTAATAAATGCATACTGTTTGTTAACTATTTATGAACAACTATAAGAGTAAGTAAATATAAGAGCTTAAATGCAGAGAGTTAGGATCCAGACAGCCGGCACAGGAGCGATGGGGAAATGACATCATCACCGCTGTTGGTAATCGCATGTATCACAGTCACGTCTTACTGCTGATGCGTCTGGCTGAATTCCAACCTCTCTGTCACTCGATGGTCCCCCTTAACCAGGTTCTGGACCCACCAAGATCACATGGCCACTTACTCTTGAACCTAGATTATACTGGTCAACAATTCTAAGAAATACCCAAAGTGCCTCAGTTCATTTGTTCATTTTAATACAGCCTTCTCTCCAACATGGTTGGCCCAAAAGTTCTTAACAAAGAGAAAGCCTAAACAAAGAACAGCAATATTTACAGACGTAACAGTTGTTACTGTAATGCTTATAATATCGAGATCTTTTCCGGGAAAAAAAGCCATAAAATCTCAGAGGACAGGAAAATAAAGCCATGATTGGTGTAGCATGAAACCATCACTCTATTCTGCACCTCAGACGCATTCAGTCCAGGCCTGCGTTACTTATTGTCAAATATCTGAAAGCTGATGGACGCCAGTGACAGACGGCACATCACTCCCCCGTAATGCACGTATGTCCCCCCCCCTCCCCGATGAAAGCCTAAGGAGCATGTCTAGCGCACGTCACTCTGCAGGACCCCCTTCCTGTCACCTGAATGTCACACGAGGTGCTCAGAGTGACTCACCGCCGAGCCCGTTACTGTGAAGCCTGACCTGCATCCTCCCTCACTAGAATTACAGCATTTTTGAATCTCCACTGACTGATACAATATTTCTGTCCATGTTGCCAGGTGACGCTTTATGCAATACTGTCGACTGGCTGGGTTTGGCACCTCGCAGAATGATATGTGGCAAAAGGGGTTACACCCCTTTTCTAGACACTCACACACACATTCAGATACACTCCGCTTCACATTTCTGCTTAATCTCTATACATTGTTAAATTAAACTACGAGTTTAAAACATGAAGTGCGATATTACTCTGCTCCCCGTCTGCAGCTGGACCTGTTCCCTCACTGAAAAGCTTCAGCAGGTGGAATGTAGGTGATGGTAACTGCTTTACAGAGCATTTTCACAAGCATTGGACAAACTCTGTGGGACCCAGATGGGCAAGGGGCACAGACAGGGCCATCAGAGGGGCATGGATACCCTGGCAGATTCAGGGGGGCCAGCACTTGAGAGTGGCACTTGAATTCGTAAAATGATACATAAAATTGCTTCGGGGGGCCCCAAGGTGACGTTTTGTTGGGGGACCCAGAATTTCTAGGTATATCCCCAGGCACGGAACTGACAATTTAACCTCTGCACACCCCTTAACATACGCAGATTGTTTTGGTGTTTTGTTTAAAGATCGCTTAAGTGCGCTCACCTTGGAACTGCGTGAACTTGATCGTTCCCATCCGCTCTCCGTTCCGGAACATGACTTGGCCCTGAACCAATGAGAACACATCAAGGGAAGAAGGCAACATTACGCTGGGAACTCTGAATCAGAAATAGACACTGATCCTGCGATTCTGAATCCAGCTCTCGGTACCCTTAAGCGATGAAGGTGAGGCCTGATCGAGATAGACAGGGCCCTTTTTAGGAGTGTGGGCCATTGTAGACAAATGTGTGAGAAATTCAATTATCCTTGTAAAGGCAACTATTATATGTCACTGCAGGGATAAGAAGTGAACAAACATTATTAATAATTTCATGATATATTTTTCTCAGCATTTTTTGGTATGTAAAGATGCTCAGCCATGTAGCAAAGAGGAGCGCTATCTAAATGCAGACAGTATGTAGCTGGAGGTGTTTGCTTTGATCAGTTTATCATTTCAAAGACGACTGTCTGTGAGACACATTAATTGTGTCAATTCTGAAAAAATGCTTAACACGCTATGATGGATAGATGACCTTCTCCATTTAGCTTTTCTCAGCAGCAAATGTGCTTCCTCCATAAAATTAAAGGAGAAAGGTGAAAAATATATGAGATGAAATTAAACTTGATGAAATTTAATTATTATAAAGGACTACATAGGACACAAAGCAAGGAAGCACAGGACACCAAATCCATCTCAAGGTACATGTTCACACCTTAAAAAAATAATAAAAAGCTAAATAATGAAATCAAAACTTTACATTTAAAATAATAAGTACCAGCTGGATGGTGGTAGCAGGTTAGCCTCTGTTAGCTTCAGGAATGGCCGAACTGTGCAATGTCTCAGGCCAGAAACGGCTGCTTCTCACGGCAATGCTGTGTTTCTGCCCAGAGGAGGCAATGCCACCTCAAGAGACCCCGCCCCCAGGATATGAGCACCCCATAGCAGCCTCAGGTACCCCATCATCACCTCTCAATCCCTCGTCCCCCAACTTAAGTACGCCCCCTTGTGGCCGGCTGCTAGCTGCGCCGCGAGCCATACCCACGGAATGTAGGCTGCCCGGAAGAGGAGCTATTATGTAACGGATTCACAGCACAGGTGGCCCTCTCCTGCCGTCCAAGGACAGCCCCGGGGGCTGCCGTGTGGAGGGGGGGTGTGGAAATGTGCTCCCTTCTGTGCCGAACCCCAGGCGATACAGGCACTGCAAGCAGCAGGTGGCGTAGCAGCACGAGGAGGACAGAGGGCAGGGGTTCACGTCCAAATGGTGGGAATCGGCCACTCAGAGAGCCCTGAAGAGCGCTCCCCCATGCCATTAGGCATGCCGGTCACAGTTCATAGACTGCGGGACAGTGGCCAGTCTGCACAGTCTCACAGCTCTAATACAGAGTTGCGTTACTCATAAATGACATAAATGGGTGACTGACATGAGCTGTGTTAAATGCATATAAATATGCAATGTATATTACTGTGTGATTCAGGCCTCATCTGGCTGAAGAGCTTCAGCAAACATCCATCCATCCATCCAAATTTCCAAATGCTAATCCAGGAAGGGGCCACAGGATCACCAGAAGCTGAACTGTCAACACAGGGCACAGGGTAGTGGGTATCCTGGTCTGGTTGGCAGCCTATCACTGGGCACGCAAAGACTCGCACTCTTTCA
>JAABNX020000053.1:9129053-9144910 GCA_015163995.2 Mormyrus lacerda | reverse complement strand
GTTAGAGATGAGGATGAGCTGAACTGCATGCCTTAGAAATGTAGAACTAAACTGGAAAAGCAATAGGAAATGCCACAGGGCACAGGGTAGTGGGTATCCTGGTCTGGTTGGCAGCCTATCACTGGGCACGCAAAGACTCGCACTCTTTCAGCAGGTTAGAGATGAGGATGAGCTGAACTGCATGCCTTAGAAATGTAGAACTAAACTGGAAAAGCAATAGGAAATGCCACAAGAAGAACATATAAACAGCACACACATGCACGCACACACACGCACAGAGCAGGGGCAGGGCTCGACCTCAGAGGTGTAAGACCTCAGTACGACCCACCGAGTCACCACACCACCTTTAGAACTATCTAACTATAGCTAACGCTCACATTCCTAGAATTCTCCAGCACAGATTAAAGATAAATGCAAAAGCTGCCTCTCCAAATCAGAACAGACTTTGATGGATTTGGAGGCAAACCCTAACGTCGGTCCCTGTGTCACGTTTCACCACACAGGATGGAGCAGGTGGCATGATGATGAGCGGAGGCAGACTACACCCTAGCTCACTATACACCCGTTAACCAAAACTAGGTCACAGCTTCTGCGCCTCGTCCTTAACCAAGCGGGAAGCAAAGATGAGACTAAGCGCTCGCAAGTTACTCTTTTACATCCACAAATGGTCTAATCTGAAAATCCCGCCCCCCTCCTTCCTGCGTAGCTATCCTTGTTATATAACGTTTCTTTGTTCTTTTGTTTTCCGTGTTTAATATGTGGTCAATTACATTGTACGTCGTCACGGCTGCTTGGTCATGTGACCAGTGCCTCCACCGCCATTGGTGAATCGTGGCTCACTCACAGCTCTGGTTGATGGTGGGTTTATAGCACAGCCACTCAGCTGCTGCAGTGTAAAGTAGACAGGGACAGATATGAGTGTTCGCGTACTACGCTGTACCTCTGGGGAACCGAGATACCATCGCCCCTGAGAGTCCTCCTTGCTCTGGGGCTATGCCGTCTTACCCTGGCCCCGCCAAGGGAACCGTTGCCTTGGCGACCGCATTGGGCTCTGCCGTGCGACTAATCACACCCCCCTCGCCCGTCCAGCGGGGATTGTCTCACTTTCTTACTCTGCTGTTCAGTAGAAATCGCCGGCCAGAAGCCCCGGGTCCCACGGGAGTGACCACAACCAGACGGGATGGGTTAGAGCAACATGAAACACAAGCCAACAGCCGGGGGCGGTGATGTGTGGCCAAATTGGGCCACTTCCAGGGGGGATTAGGACATTGGTGTCGCACCCAAGGGGGCAAGCTTTCTTAATGAACTCCCTCTCCCCCCCCCCGCCAACCACGCAGGAAGACAGCGCGTCATGGGGATGACATGGCGTTCAGTCTGAGAGGGAAGGCCTTTCCCCACAAAATTAAACCTCCCCTCCGAAACCGTCTTGTGTTTCATTGCATCTGCAATATATACTCGGCTTTAGCTGTACATTTGAAGATTTCATACTTGCAGGCGCAAACAGTGTGTGTGAGACAGAGCACATGTATTAAAGTATAAAATACATGCAGTCGATGTTTCCCTTATTCCCTGTTAAAACACCTGATGGCTTTCCCACCACAGGCCTCTAAAATGTACTCGGGGTATAATATTTATTTCAATATTTACGGCCCACCATTCCTTGGTGGCTCGGCAGTGTGAGTAAATCCTTTTTCGGCAGAGGTTTCCGTCGGTGAAATATTTCATTTCCGAAAGGCGCGGTGCCTCAGAGCTCCTCCATATCAGGGCCACCCAGTCGCTCACTTATTTAAACCTTTACCCACATTTTTTATTCCGCAACGGCCTCCCAAATGCTCACCAAACGACACTCTGATCCTGAAACAGAAAATCTGACGTTCTTTATCGCCGAACAAAGTATGCAGCCAGGAACTCCAGTCAGCAAATGAGAGGGGAGAACATGTACCTCGCCGAACACCCTAATGAGGAGCACAGTCCTCTTGATCACCCTCCCTGCGAACGCCAGTCCTGATCACAGATGTCTTTTCGGCCCTTTGGGTGTGATGGTAGAATCTCGCTGAAGTTCAGTGGTCTGCCTGCGGTCGAACTGGCTTTGCCCCTACTGGCAGAAGTCTAGAGAAAGGCGGGTCTGTTGGGCACCTCCAGGCCCCTCTCGCCCCAGGCCCAGAGCTAGCTGGCAAGGCCAACTCCAAACGTCAGCACCGGGGAGGGGGACACCGTGGTTTGAAAGGTCAGGATGAAAGCTAAGGTGTGGCAGCTCATTGACTAACAGGTTGCCTCACAGCAGCTCAGGCTGCCCCTAGGTCTGAGAGCAGGGGGGGGCCTGAGGCAGCTGAAGGTCAACCTTCTACCGCATTACAAGGACACTGAGAAGGTCTCACTCAGCATCCCAAGCCAACGGCCCATCCTCAGGCCAGGCTCTGGCAGGTGCAATAAGGCCTCAGTTTGCATTCGAAATGAGCAGCACTTCACGTGCTACAGTGATATTCGCATCACAGACAGTGTTTTGTAACATCTTTCCACTTCCTGGAGGAAAAGGCCAAGGCTTCACGCCTCATAAACAGAGGTGTTCCTTCTCACATTGTGTAACCAGCCTCTAACATTTTCCAGTGTCATCCAGTCCATGAATTCCCCTTTAAGTGGCATTATGAAAAGGTCTTGACTATTTTTGACTATTTAATACGAATCAGCAGCATAGCGACATTTAACCTGTCCCTTGCAATCTTTGCTGCCGTTTTGAAGACAAGTTAGTCCGTGGAAGATGATTCTTAATCAGGGTTTGTGAATCAGTTCAAAGAAAGAAAAAAAAACATTACAAGGCTCATCATAGGGGTAAGTTTGAAGACTTGTCTGCCATTGAGATGGAAAAATTAGCCCCATTAATCAAATGGACAAGGTACTTGATTTTTTTTTGCAGTTCTACTCCAATAATACAATACAGGCTACATAACAATAATTAGGTGCAATTGCATTCTTTCCTTAAATGGTACAAGACATCACCAAGACTGAAACCACACTGAGGCTCCTTACATCCAACCTGTCACTCACAGGGTACAATAAAGACCCTTTGAAATTCATTTATTGCTGATACTACATCTTTTCCCAACAAAACTGCAGAAAATGTTTAATATTGCACCATTTTTTACTGTAGAGCCAGCATACTCACCGTTACACCGAAGAAGTTGGTCTCGTTCATGACATCCAGCACCATCCTGCCCACCTCCTTGTCATCAATCGTAAAGTTTCGGTAAATGTTCCCTCTCTCTTTGTCTCTCAGTCTCTCCATGACGCGAGTCAAGGTCTTTGCTATGACCCAAATGCCATCGTAAGCAAATCCGTGGAATTTGCTGGACTCTACTCCCTTCTGCAGCCGTCGAATGTTGTACTCCCTCTCATACTCTTCTGGGGTCTAAACACGGGGGGGTACAGGAAATCATTCAAAGAGGCAGCAGGATTTCATGGAGTGTGACTAATGAACTCAAAAAAGGCCTACCCTTCCAGAGATCCCCTTAATTTGCTTGGCACTGAGGGGCTCGAAGTCCACACTGATGTAGCCCTCCATGGCGGTCAGCAGCTTCTTGGTCGTGCAGTTGGTGGAATTAGCTTGTTCCCACCAGTTTCCTTGGTACCATCCAGGGATGATCCACTGGTACTTACTACCAAACATGTTCAGGTTGTACGCCTGGGAAAGGAACAGGAGAATGGCATGAATTTTCTTGAGAATTAAGTTGTTCCACCAAATGCACACAAATCCCCAATGCACCCCAAAGAAATACAATGACTTGCTCAGAAGACAAACACAGTTAATGAAGGAATATCAAACAAGCAGCTACACACAGAACTGAAGCAACAATGGCTAACTTTAGAACATGGAGCATATCAACCCACTAAACAGTAGAACGTAGAGCATTTCAGCCCACTAAACAGTAGAATGTATAGCATTTTAGCCCACTAAACTATAGAACATGGAGCATATCAGCCCACTAAACTATAGAACGTAGAGCATTTCAGCCTACTAAACAGTAGGACGTAGAGCATTTCAGCCTGCTAAACTATAGAACATGGAGCATATCAACCCACTAAACAGTAGAATATAGAGCATTTCGGCCCACTAAACTATAGAACATGGAGCATATCAGTCCACTAAACTTTAGAACGTAAAGCATTTCAGCCCACTAAACAGAAGAACATAGAGCATTTCAGCCCACTAAACAGCAGAATGTAAAGTATTTCAGCCCACTAAACTATAGAACGCTATCTTGACCGTAAATGTTATTTAAAAGGCCTTTTCAGAATAGTCTGCCATTACCTGAGAAGAGGGGGGACTGGTAGGAATTTAATGAGCGATCCGCCCGGGAACCCACGTGACACTGTGACACCCATTAGACAGGGCAGGGTTTGAACATGGGCCAAGGAGACTCACAACGGCAGAACAGTTATTTTAAAAGAAGTCTCAAAAATCCCAAGGCACGGAAGCGTAGCGAAGTGGCTCTACCTTACCGTTGGCTTGTAAAATTATTTTAATTACAATCTTCACGCAGATGGTGGTAAATGTCACACTTTCCACACGGGAAACTTAAAATTAGAGAGCGGGGATCAGAACAGGTGGGTTACAGGGTTAGTAAGATGTGACTCTAGCCACAGTGTCAAAGGGCTCTCATTTTTGTGATAGGGCTCCCTATAGGTTTTTAGTGAGTAGCAGTTTCTGACACGTAGTTTTATGCTGCCAAAAAGTGCTCTCAATAGGTTTTGTAGGGTAGCAGTTTCTGACATGTAGGGATAAAGAATCCTTGCACAGATAGATTCAGCCAAATGCACTGAGGTACCTCCTGTTTCTACCATGGCTCTGGAGGAGATGTCATGATTCCAGCAGACAACTATTTCAGGCCACAATTCCTTGTTGTTTTGTCATGACACTGAATGGCTTCAGTATTTCCTGATAGTGTCAACTTTCCTAAATGGAACCCGTAGTGTCACCACTGGTCATTAGAGCCATGCTGAAGTGACATTCCCCCTGTCCCGCATGCATAGATTTCCTGGGGGCCACTTCACCTATATCCACAGCAGCAGGGCTCTTGGCCTGGAGAGCCCAAGCTTCAGTCCTCAGAAAGTCACACGGGTAACGGCATCTGCCGCAGAAGGTTGTACTTACGCAGCAGAAGACTTTGGAAGCCAATTTGTCATCAAACTGCCCGATGATGATCCTCACATCATTATCCTGCAAAGGACAAGAAAAAAACAGGATGATTGACATCACAATTCAAGGTGACGTAGCTGACATATCGACCTCCTCCAAGGTCAGTGGAAGGCGGTTCTGATGGTGTCCACCCAGCCTGATGGAGATGTCAAATGTCACCATTGCAAATGGTTCCTGGAAGCATGAACTGCAGAACCTCTGGAGGGGAAAAAGAATGGACTGAGTGCTGCAGACACCATAGGTCTCATTCAGGCCCCGTCTTAGGAACAATTAACTTTTTATTTAAATTACTGCAAGACACACCAGGGTGCACACAGAATGGGGGAAGAATTTAACTGCCATTTAATTAATTTGTACTTTTCGTTAAAATCGAAGCCACAGTTCACAATAGTCTGCAGTTAGCAATATACCTTCACCAACATGACACACTCCACACTCTCTTCTGGCACATCCATAAATGGCCATAAAACAAACACACTCGTCTTCCCTTTATTCAACGCTAAAAATCATTTCTCAGAAGTTACAAGCTACAAGTACTGAGTGTTGCTGGTTTTCTACAAGAAGGAAAATGTGTACTCAGTCTTATCAGAGTGGTGTTCTGTGCATGTTAAATGGGATGACATGTAGATAGTCTTTGCCATCAACTGGGGCTTCCCTTCTACTTTTTGGAGAGCTGAGGTCGTGTAGGAAAGGCAGCTAAAGGTATTAATATGAAGTGTTTCCCCCTTTTATTATCACAATAGCATCTACTCCTCTGGGATGGCTTTCTGTTAGATGTTGTAACTTTGCTGGTGGGATTTTCTGCCATTCTGGTTAGGTATTGATGTAGGGTGATAAGCTCCTTTTCTGTGAGCTTGTGTTGCCTACCACTCCGCAGTTGATCTTGTTCCCAGACGTTTCTATTTCACAGTAAGTTCACTTGAGCAGGGCAGCTCTAATAGGGCAGAAATTTGGCAAAGTTACTTGCTGGAAAGAACCTATGATGGCATCCTATGATATGCCAAGTCCAAAGTCACTAACCTTCACTGTCTGACCACCCATCCTGCTGCTAGTGTGTGTTTCTGGAAATTGCATGGCTGTGTGCTCAATTATACAGTCGTGTCAGCAATACTTGTGGCTTAAATTCTTCTAAAAAGCAGCGTCCACATACTTCTGGCCATATAATATACATGAAGAAAGATCCTGTAAATGCTTCCTAGATCATCTCATCATTTCGAAAAATGCATTTTTCGGATGGAGTTACATCATCTTTAACATTTTAATGGCTTCAAGCTGTCTATTAGTGTTGCTTTAATTACACCGTGATCCAGTTTTCGGCCGTCTGAATGAGAACACAGTGAATGCTTGTTTGTACTGGTGGCTTTCTGTTTGCGGCTGCCATAACACACTTTCCTGTTCCTTGTAGTCGCAGTGACGTGTGGATAAAGGTGATGTGGACAGAGTGCGCCAATGCCCCCTCCTTCCCGGCTGAATGCAACACAATGAGGCCTTGTGTTGCACGCCACGGCCTCCGAAGCGTTCCCACATTTCCGGAGAAGGCCTTCAATGAACGGAGCTTTCCAATTCATGGCATTTCACAGGACGACTGGGGCTTTTATCCAGATGCTCCATTCCCTTTCAAAGGCCTCTGCTTGGGCTTGGCTTCCAGCATCGCTCAGCACCCTCCCCCCACTCCTGGTTCCCAATACCCCATCCCCCCGACTCGATCGCAGCCAGGCCTCAGGTGTGCCCCACGCTGACACCTGACAGGTTCTTCGCAGAGCCGGCCACAGAGACTGAAAAATCAATACCTGCACCAGCAGAACCGCCAAAAAACAAGGTGCTGTTATTGAAACGCAATTAGAAGCTTAAAGCAAGGAACTGTGTTGTGTGTAATCCAACTTGGTTCTGGTTACACCAGATGACGAGAACTCTTAACATTGCTGAGGATTCTCCTATAGCAATATCTCATTCAAACCATGCACTCATCATGCATGGAAAGCATCAGCCCTCTGATTTTCACAGCAGAAACAGACCTTCTTGTGGCAGAGTAACTGGCCAGCGCTCTGGTGCCACCTTGACCGTTGATCCTCATCTGTATCGTATCCACACCCCTGTGGCTACACACCATCAAAGACTCGTTCCCAAGGACTGGGCAGCCATTCTGCAGCTTCAGCACTTTCCAAACACACAATCTGGTTTTGCATCATTGTTAAGTTCGTAAGGTCATTGAAGCATAATACGATTGTTTTACAATTAATCCTTAGATGCATGGCTCATTCTACAAACACTTTTACATACCTTGGGTCTTTAGCGACCTGGCATGTAAAATTTAAAAAAATCAAGCTGCAAATGCCCATGACTCAGAAAACATTTATTTAATGTTTCTTCCATGATGACTCTGAACAGTTTCTGAACATTTTTAATGCTTTATGAATATTTTTTAATTAAATGTATGATGATGGTTATACAAAAAACAGCATGTTTTTTTTAGAAGCCCCCCCGCCCTCCCAGACTGACAAGGGCGCACACTCTGATTAGCCCCACAGCCCGTGAGATCACCGCTGGCACCTCA
The DNA here is from genome assembly GCA_015163995.2 of Mormyrus lacerda. NCBI lineage: Eukaryota > Metazoa > Chordata > Actinopteri > Osteoglossiformes > Mormyridae > Mormyrus > Mormyrus lacerda. The sequence goes on along the minus strand of JAABNX020000053.1, from coordinate 9,137,162 downwards.
GAGCCACGCACAGCGTAAAACGAGCTTGTGGCCTCCGGTGAAGGGCTGAGTAACATAAATGTTTAAAATCTGTTTACAGTAAAGCAGACACTCCCAGCAATGAGCGGACAGTAAACAAACAGGCAGTGTCCTGCAGCTCTCAACATGCCCGACTGACGAGGGGAAGGCAGCCGCTGATGATGTGGGACAGGAAGTTAGATCTGCCCCAGAGGGCATCAGCCATATGCCGGCGCTTGCCTCAGTCCCCCCCCCCCCATCCCCTGATGACACCCAAACCATCAGTTGGTGAGTTGTAGTAGCAGCTAAAGCCACCATGTCGATGAGAGCCAATCAGAGGAGGTGGCACCTGCAAGGAGTGCAGCTGCAGACTTATTTGTGCTCCGGAGTCGAAGTGATGAAGGGAGGGGGGAAAAAAGGGAGCAGGAGCGGTAAACGGAGGAACAAACGAAAGGCAAAGTGAGCCGGTGTGCACTTTCAAGTACCTGAACCTCCATGGCAATTATAGAGATGGAAGCCAGGAAAGCAGGAGAGAGGAAGCCATTTAACAGGAGCCATGCTGTATTAGAGGACGCAGACATGTTTAATTCATGCTGTTGTTTAAATAATGCACATTAATATAACATTACGTGTGACTGGAAGCATGCGGGTGCAGCGGCTGGCTGGTCTATAGAGAGGGACTGAAGAGGTGCCAAAGATGGGGGAACCTGCAGAAGCTCCGATATGCCCCTCCCGTCCCCGTATCCCCTGGCCGGTCCCGGCACGTCACTCACCTTCAGCTTCTTCACATTGACGCAGGGGTCGTCGGAGAAGCTCTCGGTGTCTGCGATCTGGATGTCAGCCTTCTCCAGCTCGTTGGTCAGGTCATTCCGCACCTGTCAAGGGAGAGCGAGACGGGCTGCCTGATGATGGCTGCATGCGAGGGAGATCCGATGCCTTCGGACCTTGTTTTTCTAATGGCCGCTATGGCCACATGTGAAAAGCGCCGAACGCAGTGAGCTTTTCAGAATAATATAGCGAACGTGCATCCCCACAGCGCATCAGGCAGGGAGCACTGACTCCAGGAAAAACATTTGTAATCGTCAATTAATGCATTTAGAATAAATTAGCCTTTCAAAGCAGGAAATTCCGTCTGGACCCCTGTTGAGTTTGAGCTTTGGCAGTGGACGGTCTGCTCAGCTGGGCCTCCTGCAGGCGTCAGGTCCATCATCAGCGCCGGAACACCTGCCGTGGTCATGTTGGCAGACACGCTTGATTCTCACAAAGAGATCCAGGTGAAAGGTGAGGACATTCAGCTGACGGTCCAAAATCAGGTCACAGCAGAGGAAAAATAATCATCTGGGATTCTAAATACCCAACCCCTTCCTGTTCAGCGAGCTTCCTTCCGAAATGCCCTTCCCGCAGTGATTCACTTCGGGAATGTGAAGTGGCAGGCTATTTTAGATGCACTGGACAGAAGCCAGGGGGAACCTGGCTGCCCGGTGTGCCTCGCTAATTTAAGGGGACCAGGATTCCCATGAGCAAGGGGGAACGATGGTCTCCCCCTATCAGATGTCACACTTGTGGTACGGCCCGCCCGGACCACAGGTGGAGATATTATCACTTTAGAGGGGATGCCGTGTCCCGGGTGGCACGGTGCCTGAGCGGAGAAGGCTTCCACGCCGCGGGTGTCAGGGCAGGGGAGGGTGGTGAGGGGGCGTGTCCCAAGAAATCGTCATGGATATTTCTGACCCTCCAGTAAAGCGGGACAAATTTAAAGCGATACACATCATTGTGATGGAGAGCTACCTGGGTTGCTGTTTTTGTGTGGCTGGCTGCGGAGAGAGGAATCCTGGCGTTCACGTGTGCGTGGGCCAGTCTAGCGAGGAAATTTAACCTGGGTGAATTCGGAGCCTGATGACAGAGTGAACAGTAAAAGAGCTCAGGAGGATTAAAGGATTTCGAAGCAAAACCCGGCCCCGCTGATGATGCATGTAATGAAATATATAATGTATTAATAGCCTGCCCTGTTAACTGAACTCAAACTAATATTATAGATTGAACTCATGGCTATCAAGTTGGGTGATTTAAAAAAAAAATAAAAATTAAAATTACATGTATCGCTGGCAATCTATATCAAGTAAAGCAAATTTTTGATGATTTTTCAAATTTTTTTTGTGATTATTTTGTATGTGACTGTCTTAATATAGATCAACAGAATCACATCCAAGGTGGACCCCAGCCATGTGCCCTGCGCTGCCTGGGGCAGGATCCATACCCCCTTGTGATCCTGACTAAGAAGCAGATAGAAGATGGACAGGTTGTACAGCTCTTATCTGCATTGTCTAGTTCAGTATATACGGTTTGGCGCTCTCAAAGGAGCAGCTGAAGAGGCATCAACAGAGAGGATGAGAACCCAGAGGATGTCTCCCCAGGGTCTCAAAAACCCCTGTTTCTGTGAAGATAAGCTAGTTGAGCTGGTAACACATGGCTGAAATCTGTGTACCTATAAAAATGGCAGTGAGATCTAACTCTGTTTTGTGGAAACCTCCCTCAGCACTCTGCCACTGCCAGGGCACACACAGGCAGCCTGTTTCAGCAGATCGATAAAACCTACTGCTGCTCATCAAAAACATCTAGAACAGCCGATCACGCTCTTCCCTGTCCTATGGGGAGAAGGCGCGTGTTAAATGAGCATTTGTGGCCGCACCCCTGCTAGCGCAGAAAGCTTTCCAGGAGAAAATGTCTCGGTTTAACTGGATAACGCCCCCCTCCCTCCCACCCCCACACCATTGTCCCACTCTCCCAAACTCAATACCTCAGCCTTGATGAGGTCTGCAGTAAAAAAACTTTTGAGGACAACCAACATCACTCAGTCCTGGAGTGGGATATCCCATCATGCCTCAGGGTAAATCACATGCATGCTGCCGTAAATTTTGTGCGTGTCATCTGCATAGTCAGAAATTAGGAAAACCTGTTTTGTCCTGGTCGCACTAAGCTAAAGACATGTTATTTTATGCACCCCCCAAACGGCGTGCTATTTATAGACAGGTTTGCACATCAGGCTAAGTCCCCTCTGCACAGCGTCGCTTAAACATGCCCCGTGATAAAGAGGCTGGCTTTGCATCTTCCTCACATCGTCTGCAGGGTGCAGGAGGTGCATTGCTCAGGATTTTGGGCAGTGATCAACCTGAGGGAGGACTTCACAGCCATGTACAGGAAAAAAACGAGATGCTTTTTCGAAACCGCTGGCCATTTCCTGCAACTGAACAAACGGCAAACAAGGAAGATAACAGAGCCCGATTCCAAGAACTAGGTGCATTTTTGTCATGATGCTGAATCAGGTGGATGGAGCTGTGCCTCTTCCATGCTCGGGGGTTACTCTGTATAAACACGCAAGCGGGCCCTCTGTTTGCATGCCTGTATGAGGCGGCACACCAGAGCACTGCATCAGCCACTGACGTCAATGCTACTCTCATGCTAACCCCCAATGGTAAATGTTTGCGATGGACTGGTGTTCTGGCACTCCAACGGATGTGATTTAGCCGCGTGTTTGTACAGTACACTTCGAAAGCCTGGACTGCAGGCACCCGGGAGGCAGACAGACATCGCAAATGAGCTCAGGGCGAAGGAGGCTGAGAACGAACAGCCGCATTCCAGGGGTTTGACAAAGGACAGATTAATTAATCACACAAGAAATATGAGTAATATATGCAAATTAATAAAATGCATATTGCAGAAATATTTTCATGAAACTGCTTAATATTTATCAGATTATCAAATTGCAATTGCGTGACTGCAAATGATGCATCAGTAAAACACTGTTATATATTAAGTATGCATTTAATTCACCAGATCAATGTGATCATAAGGTCATAACTGATAAAACTATTCTTTTTTTTGATTCGATTCCTCTAAGGGGTAGTTCCCTTAGCGAACGCACCCTAATCAAATCTCTTCTTGCCCCTTGAGGGGGTTTAGTCTGCTTGTTAAATTAAAATGAATAAAAGAATGAACCAGTCTGACTATATCTACACTGATGGAGATCACATGATGCTGAACGGAGACATCCTGACTGTCATTTATTACTGGTTGCCACAGTTGCAACCTATGAGAAGACTTCCTCACAAAGTACATATAAAATGCCTCCAAGCTCTGGCTGAACAGACAGATTCAGATCATCAGGACAGTCTGTCGAATCCTTAATGTTGAAATCAGGATTCTAGAATAATCCGCAAGGCGGCAAGCCACAGCAGGACCCAAAACAGACCTTAATCCACATATTGATGGACACTTTGAGGAAAAACACCTGATGGTGTCCAGCTGCAATGTGGTTTGATCCTGAAAAATCCCATTATATGAGAACTGGGAACTTGACTGGCTAAAAATAATGCTATGCAAATTTATATTAAGAGCAAAAGTTCAAGAATATCCCAAAAGAAAAAGCCAGCAAGAGCCAGAACATGTATTTAATTTAGATTTCACGTTACTGATGCTGTAGTACATCAGATTTCTGCATCTGTATGCACAGAATGTAGACTACGGGAAGTACATCTAATTGTCATTAGAGGATGATTTACAGATGCATACATCTCAGTCCCCTTTTCCTATTTTTGGTACTCAGCCATGCAGCGCAAAATCATATCGATCTGGTTTGGACCCTGGAGTCTTGTCGTTTAATAAGTGAAAATAACAGTCTTGTCCTGCCCAGCATCTAGGCATCTCCCATAAACACCCGTCTCGCCTAAGATTGCACAAGGCTGGCAGGCCACCTCCTGGTGTGGATGCCATTCTATCAGAGGGCACACACTGACGTCTCAGGCAACTTAGGAACACCAGCTTTAAAAACTGCGCGTTTTTAAAATCAAGCATGTATGGGAAGAGCATGCAAGGTCACACACACACACATACACACACACACACACACACACACAGACAGACCCAGAGGCAGGGATCAAACTCACATCCCTGGATGTATGAAGCTGCCCCTTGAGCCATAGATATGCACTCTAGCCTTCCAATCTGCAGTTATTAAAGTCATTTAAGCAGGAGAAAGTCTGGCCCTACCTCAGGGAAAACAGCCATCACTCATTAGCATGGCGTTTTATGAAGTGGACCACACACATAAAGCCAGTGGTGTTTTCCTCTCCAGGTGCAGTGCTAATGACATTACTCCAATGCTGAATAACCATCCATTTTCAATAACCGTTCATCCAATTAGGGTCCCTGCGTGCCACATGCAATTCTGGGATGCATGGGGCGTATCTAGGTTACAGGATGGGAGGCTGAGACTCGCCAGCATTCGGGCTCATGCCGTAGGTACATTAGATAGTGGATATTCATCTGGACGGCAGCACTTTGGAATGAGAGAGGAAGACCACAAGGAAAAACCTGTACAGCTCAAACACAGACCGCCGACCCAATTCACTACCCGCAACCCAGGAAGGGAGATGAGTCATTGAGGGCCCGTTGCTTCACTCCACATACCGCATGCATAAATGCATCTTGCGTTTCTTATTCGCAAAAGTCTATTCATGACAAAGATAGGGAGGAAAAAAAGAAAACAAAAATCCTCTCACTGCTCCAAAATGCTGGACTTCACCTGCATGCGTGAGGGAGCTCTTCATGTCATGGCAAACGCAGGCGCAGTGCATCCTAAATGAATGCACTCCGGAATAACCGACAGGTTTAATGATTTGAAGACGGCATGTGAGACCGTTAGTCATAATAGAAACATATTGTACAAAGGGGGACGCTGTAGACTCTCAGGCACAATAGCGCATGACTTTAAAGTCTTAAAGCTGTTTATTTTAAGAGCCGAATTGCATTGAGTGTTTCTTATATAAAAAAAGCATGAAAATAAAGTATGGCAGGGAGGTTCATAGTCACGCAATGCCTCCTTCCGCCAGCTCTTCCCTACTCCATCGTTATCGCCCCAGTTCCTCTGGTCATCCAGAGGAACCTCTGCTACGTACCCGTGCAGCCGCACGCAGGCGAGGCCGCAGGAGGCACAGCGGCAGTCTTAGCACTCACCCACGAGGTGTGGGCATCGAACTCCACGCCATCTGCCCAGCGACCTCCGTCGTATGACGGTGTTGCCGCAGGCACCACGGTGGCTAGGCAGGCGAGGTGTCCAAACGCCACCTGTGACTGAGGCTTCCCCGCCGCGCCGAACTGCACAGCCCCGTCAGCGACCGACAGACCGCAGCCGGGAAGCATGCGGTGCCCGACGGCAAACACCGATAGCCTCATTCAACGTGACTATTTCAGCCAGAACAATAACACAAATTATGCTAATTTGCAAAAAGCCTGGGTGGAACCTTCAGTTTCAGCTGAAACACCTTTGCTGATTGATCATGTGGATTGATTTTATACGTCACAATAATGACCTGACCTCAGAGCAAATAAAAAACACCTCAGTTCTCAACACATACACATTGAGGTGCTTACAAATAAATTCCCTGATTTGGCTAAATTAGCATTACAAATAACAATCCTTTTTTAGCTGGAGTGATGTAATCCCGTGATGAGCAGCTGCGCTGGAACGCAGACAGCATCAAGCGGATCACAGGCTGACGCACACGGATGCCGGCGTGCGGTCCCACCCGTGCCGCCACAAACACTGGGGCTACGGCCTACGTGGCGGGCTCGCCAGACGCCGCTATTAGCACAGAGGGAGCACGGCTCGTGTTTAGTGGGATATCTGTGTGTGCCGTCAAGCCCCCCCTCCCCCAAGCCCTTCCAGAGCCCGAGGCTCCATATATAATGCACAGTTTAGAGGAGCAGATGTTGTCCATCGCTGCGCACCAGTGTATCGCTAAGCCTCCCGGCCCCTCGCCCCGTGTCTCCATCGTTGCGCTCCTGCTTTCTATGAATCTTGATTGCCGTTACGCCACCCGTACGTTGATCTGCGGAGCGTAGTTTTAAATAGCCTTGGCGCATGAGTAACTCGGCATGTTTGGGCCAGAGCTGCAGCGAACCCACGTGCAGAATCTCATCGGGAGCGTGATCCGTGGCCAAGCTGCTCTTTCTGCGTGACGGCCTGGCCTAGGCAGAGCCCTTTAATACGTCAGAAGCATGTTTATTACCCTGTTTTTAGTTCTCCCCCCCCAGTTCTCATAAAGTGGAACATCTCTCCCCCTTTTAGGTACACATGGGGAGACCCTGCGCTCAGTGGCCACCATGGGTCTCGGGGACAGATCTGGAGCCAGCCTCGGGCTTATTTTCCCAGAGACATGGAAAGACTTTGCGGAATACAGAGAGACCCCTGCCCAGGACAGGTTTGGTACGTTCTTCTGCGTAACAACAGAATGACAATCTGGCAATGGCTGTTATTTACTCTCCTTTCCTGGAGGGGGAGATCTTTTGCTCCATTTCAGGGCCACCCCGTGGGTCTGTCCTTGGAACCACCACGTTAAACATGGTTAGTTTTTAAACTAATATATCCTGAAAAGTATGTCATGAATACAGGATCGCCCCCCTGCCTGCCTTTGAATTTCAATTACCCACTGATGTGTGCCCGGTGACGCTTGCCTGAAAAGGGTTGCATTTGTACCACCTTCCGCCTCACATTCAGTGCACATGTGCAGTGACAACACGTCCAATTGAGCAGCAGCCTTCCCAAGAGGCTTTGCTCCAATGTAGCAGAAAAGAAAACCAGTTTGCCGTGCCACATGCCCCAGTACCCCACAGCTAAATGCCTTTTCGGATGAGGAAAGACCCAGCACAGTTTGGGATCTCTGTCATCTACTCTTTACTTCCTGCAATCCATGATCATTTCCCACAAGATGACACCTACAAATCAGCACATCTGCCAAAGCAGCAATAGCTGATCAGCAGGTCTCAATCCTAACTGATCATGTTTCACAGCATAATTAATATTAAAATATACATGAATAAAATATACGGTATCAGTCAAAAGTTTGAGATGCCTACCCATAGAGAGGTTTATTTGTACTGTACTCCACATTTTAAAATAACTGTAACTGTAAAGACATCAAAACTGAGAAGTAGCATATATGGAATTAAGCAAAAAAACTATTAAACAAAAAAAATATACCGTATTTTCCGGCGTATAAGACGACTGGGCGTATAAGACGACCCCCTGACTTTTCCAGTTAAAATATAGATTTT
>JAABNX020000053.1:9076213-9089097 GCA_015163995.2 Mormyrus lacerda | reverse complement strand
GGATGGATGGATGGATGGATGGATGGATGGATATATTTGCATTAAGTAATTTGTCTTGTGCTTCAATGACACCATCTGACCCTAATGCTGCAAGTTCTACCATTATGCCAGTTTGAGTAACTACCTGCATTTTCCAGAGATAGCTAATATTAATATTTAATTTAAGCGTCAAATAGGAATCTATTATAAATATATGTATATTCATTAATAAGTTTGACATTTTATTAATTGAGAAAGCTGTCATGATTATGTGCATGCAGTTAAGCAGTTATTTATATATTTTAAATGACGCATATACTTTCCGAATTAATCAGATTTCCTCTTTACATCCTATTTTATTTGCTAATGACTTTTCAGAATAATACAGTTGTATCCACCTAGTACTGCTCACGTTTGAAGGGCAGATTTAAAAATCTGTTTTTTACACTGTATTTTGCCTTTAAATCAATGTGGATGTTCGATGCTAATGATCACCAGCGCCAGCACATCAATTCAGCTGAGATATTGTCTTACATGGAGTCACACGGTAACAGTGTTGACCTTTGGCAGTAATGGGGCTAACCTTTGGCAGGCCCATTCGTCTCCACAATCTCTCTCTGGTTGGGACCGACATCCTATCGGGTGACAGTTTCCCGCTCAAGACTGTTTCGGGTGATAAAGGCCTACAATTTGAAATCATGAGCCCTTTTGCCTTGAAGGAAAAGGATGTGCGGCTACCCGGAGCCACTGAAATGCTGTGGCACGGCGCTAAGGTAACGTGGCAGAAATTAAAAGGAATCGCCACTTTGCCCAGGCTCGATTCAGCCAAGATGTGTTCCGACACGCCCCTTTAAAATCCCCTAACTGCTGCAGTTTACACTATCATGCTGATTGTCCAGATGGCATCCATCAGCAAAATGGCCGCCCTTCTATGAAAGTGCACAATTATATGCAATGGAATGAGGCTTCAGTGTGCAGCATAAAAGATGTGGTTGTCGTCGTAATCACAGTTAGAACTGCTCTGGAAAAAAATGCATTTTGTTTATTAATGTCAATAGTTAATTTCACATCAGTGTACAATTAGCAAGTGACCTGCTACAATGCCTGTCATCTACTATTAAAGAAAGCTATTGGTTGCTCTTGGCAACAGCCCCACAATGGCCTACATGCTGTGTGTATATTTGTAGCGCTACATTATATCTGACAATCACCTTAATCTGAAGGTATGTCCTGTCCTTGTTTTAGAGAGCACAAAGACCGGATAAAATCACTCTGTCAATCTTCACGTTATTTCAGCATGAATTACCTCAGATCTGTTGGTTTTCTGTCATAGGTAACAGGCAGTTATTAATTTATGCACACAGGAAGAAAAGGGGGATTTTTAAAAGTACAGGTAACCATTCTTCATATTTCAATGGATCATTTACATGGACGCAAAACTTTCTTAAAAATTAAAAGTCTTTTCCATTTTTTCTTTGCCATAATACTTCTGGAACAGAGAATTTGTGTGCAGTAAAAAAAAAATCAGCTTTGCGAGACCCTTGTCCCCAAATCCAGACCACGCAGCTCAAATTATTAAACTCAATAGTATTTAATTACTGAAAGGCTGTTTTAATGACTAACTACTGTAGAAAGTGGCTTAAAAAGTCACCCCTCCCATGTTATGGCTGGGTGATCGGGAAAGTGAAGTCACTCGAAGGAGTATCAATCATTTCTCAAAGGCACCAGCGGGAGCAAAGTTGTTTCAAGTGATGTGAGCTGAAGCTGAATATAAAAAAATACTAATAAGCTTTGGTTTTGCTTAATATATTCAATGGTTAAAATAGACCAAAATATTTTAAAATCGGACCGTTTCAGCAAGGCCAATGAGAGATTAGTTTATAATTTGGAAGTGTTGCAGAAAATAACACTATCAGTACAAAAACCAGTGACAATGCCCAGCCAAAGGCAGTATTAGTCAAGGACATGGACTCATCGCCTGTAGGTGCCCAGCCGGGCTCCCTGTGAGCAAAGAGCTTCACCCCAAAGCGCCAGTACAACATTCCGCTTTTGCCCCAGAGGGTCAGTGAAACATCTGCGAGTAGGTCTGACTCATCCCACTTTGCTAAAAAACAAAGTTTTTCATCAGACCATGGGTGTGCCTGTCTAACTTGTGCTGACGCTGAAGCGTTCAGGCCCGAGGGGGGGGGCACATCATCAGTAATGCTGAGGTTGGTGTCCAGCTTCCTGCCGGGTGTTTCCACACTGCTGCCTGGCCCTATTCAATCAAAGCATGTCCTCCTTACCCAGGGATAACTCTCAGAGCTGCAGGAGCACCATTCCGGGTCTTTCTGCTGTTGTTGCAGAACTCGCCCATGCCATGTCACATGAAGAAGCAGAGTGTCTCCGAGACGATGGAGGGGCGGAGTTTATAACAAAAAGCCCAGCACCTCTTACCTGCACGAGGTTCCAGCCCTCCAGGGACTCTGCGATGACGGATGTCACGGTCGGGCACACGCCTCCGAAGATCATAAGGTGTTTGGGGCCAAAGCAGATGGCATCGAAGAAGGCCCTCAGCCCTTTGGCGTTGTCACACTGCAGAGAGGTGGACAGAGAGAGAATGGCTGCTTGAAGATCCTCCGTTTACCCAGGTGCCCATCAAAGCATGGCGCCCCCCGGCAGCATCACTCTGCAATGCCACTTCATCTGTTCATACCATGTAAAAATACCCCGTCCTCAGCTCGCCCTCATTTATTTTAATGCACTGAACAGCAAGCTTGAGCCTCTCCAGCAATGTTCCAGTAGAGGACCATCCCACTGTTGTTGCAGTGCACAGACATTTCACATTGCTATGGCAACACTCTCAGTTCCTTAAAACTGAGGGAGAATAATTGCGGAGTGGGTCTATTGATTGCAATATAAGCAGATAAGTCTGATTTCAGTGTGATTGTTTGAGTCTTTTGTGATATTCCCTTCTAGTAAACACCTTCCTGAAGATTATTTAGACGATGTTTGACCATCCAGTATCTCACATGTACTGTAGTAAAACTACATATTCAAATAATTTTTAAAATCCTGATTTAAATGTCTGTCATTCCTGCATAACTTTGTGATGAAACAATGCAGTTTACCACCTTTATAATATAACTGTTACCACATGCACATCTGTTTACTGCAGACTGACAAATTAGTTCAATTCAGTGACCAAATCCTGGGTGAGGAGGGATATCCGGTGTATTGAGTTTAATTGGTTATATGATATGAATTTACCGCACTCATTTTCTTTAAGTATAACACAAGATTAACAATTAAAAGCTTTAAAGAGGTACTAGAACATTCTCAGACACATGGATGTCGTTGGAGGTAAGGGGGTAGCGGATTGGCACAGAGGAACGCAGTGGGAAGCTTGCGATGGCGCTCAGTGGAACCAACATGGCGGCTCTTTAGACGCGCAAAGGGATCTCCCCCGCAAGGCACATCATCGGGAATACAGCGTGGAAACCAAGGAGAGGATGGCTACCCTGCCATCCGGTTATTTATTTATTATTTTGCTAGCCCAACACAATCCTCGTATTTTTCCCCAGGTACGGAAAGTTCCCCGTTTAAAGGCACGCCATACTCCTTTTCAATCCTGCTCCTCTTTTTTTTTTTTCCTTTTCACCCAGCGCTTCAGCTCTGTCAGACACATGTAGGCATCGGCCTTTGTCGGAAGAGTACCCGCGATCCGGCTTTCCGGATTTGACCACGTTGCCGTGGCAACCGGCCTGTCACTTTGAACAATTACAGTGCAAGGAGGCCAGACTGGCACTGACTGATATATTCACTGAATACGGGCAGCTACATTCACAGGAGCCATTAATCAAAATCCATTCAGGAGCAAAGGGGGAGGGGTGGTTAATGTAAAACATCAGGGCGAGATTCTGAAAGGGTTTCGCCGAAATTGCCCACCTCCCTCAACACAATTAATCTGCTGCACTTTCAGGATGTTCTGCAGGAGACTCAGCTTGTGCTTCAAAAAATCAAATTAGCAACTGCATATGACCTCAGAGCAAACAAATTAATATCAAGTTTTGGCCCTATCCGTCAGTTTTCGCTACCATTTTACCCCCCACCACGACATCTTAGTGAAACGCAGGGAAGTACATTAGCTGCTTATTTGTGTGAGATTTAATGAATACGCTGCCTGTAAACATGAGGTCTGCTCATCAGGATTCCAACCATATGCTATAAAAAGAAGATAATGCCACCTAACCTGGATCATACCAACTGTCACCCGCATTCCCCCGTCCCACGTCCTGTAAGCTTTTCTTATTTATCCATTTAAAGTCCATTAACTAAAAAGGCAGTGACACTTAAGAATTGGTGTAGAATATTCTACTTAGAGTACAACACACAATTAGAATAAGTCACAATAACGAAAAAATGAAAGTGCAAGAGAAGCTGTTATTGCCTTAATATCAAAAGAAAAAAATACATCGATAAATGTTCGGTTCTCAGATGTGGAAAAGGCAATTTTATTGGGACAACAGTACAGCCCATTCTATGGAACTCTGGCTGTCAGCATTGGGATTGAGCATGTGAGGGCATACTAGCATATTCAATATGGTAGCAGTAGTGTTTGGCAGGAGCCCCTGATGTGGACAGAGAACTTCTGGGTTATTAACCAGGTTCATCGCCTCATCGGTTCATTCGCCCCACCTGCCAGAATCTCACGCTCCCTTACAAGATGGTGCCACAAGGTTCCCGTCACAGTTTGACAAACGGCCAACCTGCTGATGGCGGGTGAGCTGTAAGGAGCAACCCCATGCGCTGAAGAACCACGGTGATACCCTCTGACCTATCAGAACACTGGGGCGGAAGCACACGGCAGCACTCAGGCCAGCCGTTTCATTCAACCCCAACTAATTAAAGTAATTGGAGGCATTCTGCATTTATTGGTTGAGGTAAAGGGCGTCTTGATCTGCTTGGTGCTGTGGGCTTGAGGGACGAGAAATTCAGGTTCTGCCCAATGTTACTGATATCCTACCCCACAGATGGACCACTGAGGACCAACCTGATTCCAACTCATAAACCAACTCTACATCCCCGAGTTCAGTCAGTGATACTGGCTACACTAAATTCTGCGCTCATTTTCGGATTATAGATTTAAATATCTTTATGAATTGTGCATACAGTGCTTGATAATTTCACTCATGTTGGACGTAGTCAATTAACGATGTACGTGACACATCCCCGACTGTCACATGGCTGTACTCCAGGGCAGCTGAAAGCCTTGTCTGGAAAACAGCCCAGGATATCATAAAAATCCATCTAGGTGCCAACCAGAATGAGGTTGGAATGCTCCGAAGAAACAAAAGGATAAAAATTATGTTGCTTCTTTTGTGGGGCTTGCAGTAAGTATATGGGCCTCACACTATATGGGGGGGGGTATCATCTAGCAGGGGTCTGATGGTCCTCTTCCACCCTGTACAAGGCTCCCTAAGAGGACACAGCAGCTTGGGATTACGCTCCTTTAGATACTTCTTTTGTTTTGGTGCTTGTGCAAGCTCTATAACGACCATTTTCAGCATCTGAAATTACTGATGTCCAGAAGTAACGCTGGTTTCCTCATCATCACGCCGCTGGACATGTGAGGATGGGTAGCTATTGACAACAACATGCCATAACAAAATGCTGCTGGCGAAGAAATGGCTACACAACTGGAACCAGAACCTCCAAAAAGTCCTTAAAAAGACCTCTCATGAAGGCAAAGGTGCACGTATCCACAACCATTTAATATATATTTCACTGTAAGGACATCTGTCCATCCTTTCTCCAGCTGCTTATGACAGATTCACTGGAGAAGGGCATGGAGGCAGCACAGGGGACCAGGCTGGGCTACACCCTGGACGAGATTCCAGTCGATCCCAGGGCACATGCTATGGGAAATGCCGAGATACCAGTTAGCCTAAACGCACGCCTTTGGACTGTGGCAGGAAAACCAGAGGAAAGCTACATGACACAGGGAGAACATGCAAACTCCACAAACACAAAGCGGGGCTGGGATTTAAACCTATAACCCTGCAGGTATGAAGTGATTCTACTAAAAGTGGTCTGACAGAACTTTTCCCAAAATACATGTAATAGCTGTGAATAGGATGAAGTAGTGAAAAAAAGTGAAGGACAAACATGATGCTGCGCACAAACTCAGCTCTGACTGAAAATTGTCACAGCAGAAAAATCTCACCCTTAAATGCAAATGGTGGGAGAAACACTGTATGTCACATACATGCATATAATATACAGTAGGTTGCATGTTACCTTGACCTTTAATTTTGTTTTATAAACCACATAACAGAAGTGGACTAGCCACACCTCTGCGGACACAGTCACCAAAACCTCCCCTCCCCCGCTTGGCTGGCACAGGCGAGCCGCACTATCAAGCAGCAGGTGCATCCTGGCCACAGTTGATGGATTTGGAAGCCTTTCTGCAATTACCACTTCAGACACACAATTACCGGCAGACAAATGAGAGTAACTGTTGAATGGGCTTCATGGTTTTCAGAGACCGGAGGAAGCTAAATGATACACAGAGGTACAACTGGATCTGCAGTAACCAGCTTAACCACTGGGGAAATTCTAAGTTCTAGCATTAAAAACAACTTGCCACGTTTCACTCCTGGATTATTCACTCCCCTTAGCAATCAAACTGCGTAGAGTCAAAGAAAAGATGTCACACTTTCTATCATGGAGATAATATAATTACACCATTTATTCAACCTCTATAACGACTGGAAAATATCATGTTTTCTCTTAGGATGAATGATGAAACACAGGGCAATTTTTTGAGCAATGTTGTTGGGCACTTTCCTATTGACACTGGGCAACAAATTTCTGTTTGAAAAACATTGACCGGCAGTGGGCAATTTTTCACGATCATCCAGATCCACATAAGGTGCCCTTTGCCTCTCACTTGGTTGGCAGTTGCCCGGCAACATTGCTCAAAAAGTTGCCCTGTGTATCATCACCTTTACACTGTTTACAGTGAACCAGCATCTCTTGTTAATGACACAAAAAATATAATATTGAACATTTTCTGCTCAAATCAGTGGCCAGTGGGTAAAGACCAGGGAGGACTTGGCGCAGTAAGCTCCCACCGTCACTGCGTTACTGACACATATCACGCCACCAGCAGGAGGCAGGAACACTGCGCTCCGCACACATGGTTACATGCTGACTCCCGAGTCGCAGCTGCAGTGACCCAGCTTCACAAAGACTGCCTCAGTCTGTTTACAATCCATCTGAATTTCTATTTTTCAGCTAACACTTTTATCTCAAGGGCTTTGACTCTGTCTGGCTTCTCCTTCCGTAAATTAATCTTAATCTCCACCAGATGGTCTGAACACCAGCTTGGGTCGTGGGACATCTCATGACAGAATGACACCAGTGACAAACCCTTGGATTTGCCCGGATGTGCTGTCCCTGGGAAATAGTGGGGACAGGTAGGGTTCAGACTTCTCCAGAGGACAGAGGAGTATAATGAAAGGGGAAACAGGTCTGTGCCATGAAGCACACAACCCAAAGCGATCCCATAAGACACCCAGCTGCACAAGCGTGCAATGTAAACATTGTAAGGCACCCTGGTCGTGCATGTGATGAGAATGACACCTAAACTGAGTAGCTGACACAAAAGACGGGGAAGGACTGGCTAAGGATTTCTTATGGCCTCGAGTGTGTGGCTCAATGGGTTAGGTGCCTGTGACCAGAAGGTCTCCAGTTCAAATCCCATCTGAGGCAGAATAGTAACATCACTGTTGGGTCCTTGAGCAAAGTGCCCCCCCGTGCTTGGGCTCCAAACAATGCTCTACTCTTCATTTGTATTCTACCTTATATTTTAGAAAAATTATGAAGACATCAGACCTATGAAATAGCAAATATGAAATTACGCACTAACCAAAAAAAAATATTTAAAAATATATATTTCTTTCTTGTTGGGACTCAGTAAGTTGCTGGTTCAAAGTCCTGGATCACCCGAGTGGGTCCTTGAGCGAGGCCCTTAACCCCAACTGCTGCAGAGACTGACTGACCCTAATGTCTCCTCTATGCCAGTTTCATGAGGTGCTTTTCTAACTGTTCTGAAGAAGGTCACACGTATAGGTCCGGCTGCTTTTACTTCATTCTTTGATCAAATTCCTCCAGGTCAGCTGGCCAGGTCATGTGAAGCGACACTCTATCACTGTCCACTATAGACGGCTTGGCATGTCCAAACTTTTTACTGGTACTGTATATGTATGCACGTTTCAAAGGCAAGCACGATGGAATTTGTGAAAAGAGACACTCCAATGTGGTTGTGCAAATGGCAAATAAAGCATCATTTCGTGCATATTACATCGGTACCCCCATGCTGTGAGGTATGAACCTCTGCTTGAAGTGTGAGGCTGCTGTTCTGGCTTCAAACTTCCATTTCAAAATAGCTGTTACCCCCCAGCTCCCACAAGCCAGATGTAAAACAACATTAGCATCCCACCACAGTCAAAGCATGGCATCCCTACTATGGGACGGCTCCAGAGGTTGGGAATGCCGTGGGGGTCTTATACATGCCTGAGACCACCACATAGCCGTCTGAGAAGCCCTGCAGTTGAGGTACCTTTTGCCGTTTACAAATCCCCCCCCCCCCACGAGAACAGTGGCCTAATTGATAACTGAAAAACAAACCGAATGAATGAGAAGGGCAGCATAGAGGAATAGGCCATTATCAAGTTAATTATTTCTTGGCCCGAGGTCTCAGAGCCTCCCCAGGATGCCTTCACTTGAGTGCTGGGTGGGGGATGGGGGGGGTAATTACTTCTGTTTGGGATAATTGCTGCATTCAAGGGAGCAGCACACCATTAGCTTGGAGGACAACATTTTCAGGCACTTCCATGTGTTCTGGCGACACGACTGGACTGTCTGACCCCGTTTCTTGCTGCCCTGATCCTTGTTAACCACAGACGCACATACATGGCCCTCCTGACAGCCCACAGTGCCACGTCCCCCCTGCCTGCAAACTACCCCTGCCCCCCCAACACCACACCCCGACTTTTCAGTGGTGCCTCAGAAACCCTCCATGAACCTCCAGAGCATCTTGCATGCTGGACAGCACTTCACTGCAGCGGAGAATTCCACTGGCACAGCATCGCGCTTGACTGGAGTTTCTGGATAAACAGCAGCTATCCGGCCCGACCTGGTCCGGCATGTGAGTCAAGCTCATGCTCATATGAATCCGCACCTGAGATCGATTTCAGGTTAGAATAAAAAGCCAAGGTGGAAAAAAATCATTCCAAAATGGTGCGAGGGCCTCCCACAGCGGAGGGCAATGCCCCAGCACTGTCAAGCCATTACAGTGAAATTCCATTTGGACTATCCGATGCTCCTGATTCCCAGCTCTTCCCAGCTCACAGCTGATCCATGGCCAGAGGAACGATAGTTATCACCCAGTGATACTGCAGGTGCCATCTCCGCGGGATCTCAGGAATTCCAGGTAACAGATCTTACATTCTAAAGTACATCCAATTTTACATTATGGTATTGTGTTGCTGAAGGGGTTTATTTAAAATGACTAATATAGGCTATCACTCGATAAACATACAATATATACATACAATATATACTGTGAGATGTTCTCGGTCCATGCATCATCCATAACTGCTTATCTAGTTTTGGGTCATAGAGAGTGTGCAGCTTGTCCCAGGAGATACAGGACATAGGAGGATCCCCGGATGGAATGCTAGTCCATTCCAGGGCACATTTCGAACCCCCAGCCCTAGAGATGTGAGGCTATAGTGCTACAGACCGAGCCACCTGCAGCCCGATGGTAACTTCATCAGAACCCCTAAGTTTCACATTACAGTCTACTGCCCCAGTAAGTTCTCCAACAGATAATACCATTGCTGCCTTTGAAATACTTGTAATGTGAAATACATTTCAGAATGTGGTTCATGTTTTTCACCAATATTAGCACGTTAGGCTGTGTAAAGTTCAATTTTGATCCCTCAACTCAATATTCAGCAAGGATATACTTCCACAGTTTGGCAGATGGGAGACTCTTTCCTCGAGCTGCCCGACAGTGCGGAGTGACACATGACCACAGAACAGGATACGCTTTAAGTGAGCGTGTCATGCAGGTGAGACGGAGATCAGGCTTGATGGCGATAGCAAAGTGGACAAGAAGATTACTAAGATACCCCTGGGAGGCGTTAAGGGGCTTCCTGTGACACACTGGAGAAAACATACACACCCACACACACACACACACATGCAGCTATGACATGTCCCTTTGACTCCCACTCAGTGACAAAGGAGTCCAGGTGTGACATTTAGAGCTATTACTTAGAGTCTTCCTGACAGTTTTAGTGCACAAGCCCTTATCAAGGCTGAGTGATAACGGAAAATATACGATGTCAAACACCTGAAGGTCCATCTAATAAACAAGAGCATCCGATTACATCTCCTTTACAAGTGAGTACATGAACATTTTTGAATATTAGGACATACTTCAATATTACAATATTACGACATCACTACAGAATTCCGTGCAATACTTCTGACATATTCACTGCACTGGTACTGTTTACTATAGCCTATTATTTATTGTTACTGTCTATTAATGTCTAAATATCTTTTTACTGTGTTTTCAGCTTTAATGAGTTTTCAGATACTTTAAACCTGCAACTTAATTCAGGATTAATAATCTATCTTTCTATTCATCTATCTATCCATCCATCCATCCATCCATCCATCCATCCAAAGATTGTTCTAGAATGTGTATGATGTCATGCATTTCCTCTGTCATCTTCCCTTAGTCAGGAAAATGAACAAATCTCCTTTCACACCGGGAAGATAACAGGAGCTAGTAATTCAATTCGACGTGGTTAATTCATGCCCCACTGGTACACTACGATACAGTGGGGCAGGCCGCAACGAACGCTTAGATGAGCGGGCACTGCTTCCGATTGGCCGGCTGTCGGAAATGGCTCTATAGAAAACGCAGTCTCCGTTCTGCGCGGTTGAGACGGTTAGCGACAATTGCAGTGTAATGATAGATTCTGCATCATTGATGTAGCGTCCTCCCCTGGCAGACAATAAATGGGGTGGTGGCCTAACAGGTGCACTGCATTCAACATTATGTAGAGCTGCGGTAATGTGCAGTGATGGTGAGGCTTTTCACATGGAGGGCCCTTGGACAGACCCTGGTGAAGGGAGTGGGGGCTCTGTAACTGGAATGGTGGAATACTGGCCGTGTAGCGTCATGATGTAGGAGTACAACAACCCGGGTCGTATCAGAAAGGCTTCGGCTGTGTTTATCCAAGACTGCTGCATGCTTCAAGCACCAAAGTCACCGCAGACGCGAAAGATGAGTCTCCTTCACACCGAGCGGCGGGACAATCCGGGCTCATTTGAAGGGCCGATGTTTAAAATGTTGTTGCCATGGCTACGGAGGGCGTGAAAGAAAATTAATTTGTGTACAAGGCACAAAGAAAACATGCTTTCTTTGCAGGGGAAAATGGCAGAGCCTCAGTGGAGTGATTGGTGGGGCTGATGCAAAGAAAAGTGCTGGGGAGGGGAGGGGTGCTGGGGAGCATGTTATAGGACCACCCGCAGAAAACAGCTTCAGAAAAGACCCAAATGATCTGAAGCAGAATCTGCCCTTTCCTGTCTCATTTTGTTACACATAAACACAGAATCAAAGGTGTTTTTCACCGGCGACGAGGTCAAAAGATGCTGCTGCAGTGTGACTGGAAATAAAATGCTATTTCTGTGCTCTCCAACATCCAGGCCAGCTGGATGCTCACAGTGGTACGTCATGCTTCTGATTTGCTGCTTGGAAGCCCCACCTGAGCAAAAAACACGTTCGGTTTGCACGGGCAGGCAGCCCAGCCTCATCGCATGCTCATACTCTAAATGCCAACGTGCATTTAGCATGGGGCTCCCCTTACGTACGAGCACGGAGGCAAGTGCGCATGCGCAGAAGCTATGCGGAATGAGTGATGTAGCTTCACGTAACTGGACTCGGTTCCACAAAGACCTGCCGGCTACAGGAGGAGAACGCCAACATGCGCCCGCTCTCACCTGCAATTCGTACAGCATCTCCTGGACATGCAGACTGAATGAAGAACGGCAGCACATCGGAGCTTTCCTGTGGTGCAGTCAAGTTGCAAATTATTGACTGCTGAAGGCAAACGAAGGATTATGGCATTTTGTAAAAATCCAAAGCATTTCAGCAACCGGACTCATGCAGTATATACTTGTGGGTCCCCTTGCTCAGAGGAAAGGTGGAGGTCTACATGTCATTTCACATCAGGATTTAACTACCGATCCTGGACTTGTGTCACAATTACTGCAGGCAGAGGAATTACTCAGTGCAAACTACGAACCTGACAATTAAATTTATATTGATGCAGGCCAGTGCTGGCAATAACTAATAAAGGGACTCGTAGGGACAACGTCCAGCGGTGGCCTTTATGGTGCTATCAAGCAAGGTATGGAACCAGTACCGCGGTCCGATTCCGCAGGAGTTATCTCAAGCTGATTGATTTTCACTCAGACGTTTTCTAAGCTTATTAACAAAATCAATGCATTATTGTCTTACTTCGTATTCTGGTTCATCCATTCCTCTCTGCTGGTCGGCAGCAGATGTCAAGAAGTAAACAGTAGCAGATATAAGTCAAACCTTTCCATCTGCTGTAAGATTTCATATGGAACATCACTGCCAATGGACAGTGCAGGTTAATTCATTATACACCTTTCATTAGCTGAGGAAAATATGTTGACCCTTTGTCATTTTTTACTTCTTTCCGGGCATTTTGCGCTGGCAGACAGAAAAGGGATTGTTCCTATTTTAATCCCTTCCTGCGTGATGCATGATGGGACACATGGCGTTGATTTTTTAGGGGACATGCTTCAAGTCA